>CM034703.1:208204268-208215912 GCA_020142125.1 Phrynosoma platyrhinos | reverse complement strand
GGTCAACCATTTATCTGTTAGACGCATGTCCATACTGGTGAGTTGGGTAGTGGAGGTTGTAAATACGTTTGAAAAAAGGCTATGTTCCAGACTCTCTAAAAGAAGCAATTGTAAGACTTTTCTGAGGGGGAAAAGTCATTGGACCCACCTCCCTAGGTAATTCTTGGCCAGTCTCTAATCTTTTCTTTCAAAAGTTAGGCCTTGAACAAGTGGTAGCAACACAACTCCAGACCTATTCCAGATTGGTTTCAGGCCTGGTTATGGGATAGAAACACCCTTGGTCATCCTGGTGGATGACCTACACCAATAGTTGGATCAGGAAGTAAGTACCTATTAGTCCCTCTGGATCTTTCCATGGCACTGATATTGCTGGTATCCTTCTGGGTCGTTTGGTTAATATGGAACTTGGGAGCATTGCCTTGCAGTGGTTCCAGTCTTTCTTAGCTGAAAGAAAGTGGTGTTGAGGAACTGTAGTTCAGCCTTTTGGCCATCTGCTTGTGGGATTCCACAGGGGCAATACTGCATTTTGGATATCAGATAAAGCTGGCTTCCAATTTGCCTCTGAACTTGATTCAAGCTGCTGAAGCTAATCTACGAAGGCCTAAATGACATAGGGCCAAGATATCTAAAAGCCTGCCTTCCCCCACATGAGCCTGTCAGAAATTTGAGATCTTCAGAGGAAGCCCTGTTGCATGCCCCAACACCTTGTGATGTTAGGTTGGTATGCACACCTAACAGTGCTTTCTTTGTAGCAGCATCTCATCTGGAACTTCCTAAGCAAGAAAGCTAGGCTGGCCCCATCTCTCTTAAGCTTCTGTGGGCAGCCAAAACAGTGCTCTTCTTCATGACATTCAGTGTTTGAAGTTGCTGTTTTAACTGTTTCAAAACTGAATTCTAGGGTTGTTTTTAGACTGTTCTTGGTTTATGAAGAGCATTTTAATGTGTTTTTAAAATGTGTTTACTGTTGTAGTGTTTTAATTGGCTTTTGTTTGTTCATTGCCTCAGAAGCCCTTGTGGGCTGGGAGGTAACACAGAAATAAATAAATAAATAAATAAATAAATAAATAAATAAATAAATGACAAGTCAATTGAGGAAATGGCTGAATCTATAGGAAGCTGTCTTGTATTGAGTCAGATCACTGGTCTACATAGCCAGTGCATCTGGTAGCTTCTTTGTCAGTTGGGCGATGAATCAGATACAGGCACTAGTCTTAGCTTGAAAATTTTTATCAAAGGTGATGAACCCTATCCCCCAAATAGGTTTAGAAGCCTGGATAGCTCCTTCAAAAGACCTTATTGCATGGCACTAAGAGAAATGGGAACGGAAAGGAACAGAACGAAACAGGACAAAAACGCATGTTACTGAACAGGAGAACGCCGCTGTTGGTGCTGAGAGTTCCCAAGCCATTCCCCAGCCGTTCCTGGCAGCCAATTTTGGAAGAACAATTTTGAACAGTTTTTCAAAATAGGCTGCCAGGAACAGCTGGGGAACGGCTTTAGGACTTCCGGCAGCATTGGCAGTGTTCTCCTGTCCAGTAACATACGTTTTTGTCCTGTTCCATTTCGTTACTTTCTGTTCCTGTTCCTGTAAGAGCCTTGCAATAAGGTCTAAACTAAAGTCAGGACTATAACTCAGAGCAGAAAATTCCACACCCCATTGACAAGCAGGCCACTAGCCGCCATTGACTGTCAGGGACTCTTTGGGGTTCAGGGCGGGGTTCTTTCCCAGCTCTACCATGAGGTGCCATGGGTTAAACCTGGGACCTTTTGCATACAACGCAAATGCTCTATCATTGATCAATAGCCCTTTCACTGAGCATGCAAAGCTAGCCTTTCTGTGCATCGAATGGCAGCATTTTGTACTTTGAAGATTTCATAAATTTCACATATGACTCAAGTGTGGTGCAAGATGTTCTACTGCCTGAGGTTGGATGAAAATTGCCAGCCCTCCCCCATTGCCTCTTCTGCATTCTTTCCCCAAGAAGAAACTGTTTCCTCTTTGTTTTCACCCTTCTTGTGCTTCCCAGTTTCTTCTTTCCATGGCCTGCTTGGTCCCAGACACAAACCCTTAAGTCAAACAGTTTGGGATGTGCAGAATCTGCAGAATTTGCAACACCCATTTCTCTGTTGCAGGACTGCTACAGCAGGAGAGCAGTAATGTGACTTTCCAGAGTCTGCTAAAGGCCTCGTTCTGTGCTGGCTCTCTGAAGTTGTGGCTTGCCAAAGGGAGAGAGGAAATCCCAAGAGAAGGAAAAATAACAAAAAAATAACATTAGATGTATAATTACAAAGATAAAATGAAGCCAAGGCCACATCGGCACTGCAGAAATAATAAAGCTCAAGTGTCTTTAACTGCTATAGCTCAGTGCTATAGAATTCTGGGATTTGTAGTTTTGTGTGCTATTTAGTCTTCACTGTCAGAGAGTTTTGGTGCCACAACAAATTACATTTCCCAGGATTCAATAGCATTAAGCCATGGCAGTTAAAGCAGTGTCAAATTCATTATTTCTGAAGTGTACATGTAGCCTAAGACATAATGAGGAGCCCAGAAAGAGGAATGGAGTGGTCATGAAGAGCGAATAGTCTAGAGCAGTGATTCTGAACCTTTTGCCTTCCAGATAGTCTGAACTTCTTAGTCCCAGGAGCCCTTACCATTGGCCATGCTGCTTGGAGTTTCTGTGAGTTGAAGCCCAAAACATCTGGAAGAACAAAGGTTGAGAATCAATGGCTTAAAGCATTTTTAGAAACAAAAATGAAATTCAAAAGTGTTCATTCTTCACTAAGCTCACAAGCAATTTTAGTGAGACCAATTGCACTAAGAGGACAAAAGACTAAAGGGGGTCACATCAACATGCCAGTTCTCAGCGACATGCTAGCTTACATCCAATTGCTAGAGGAGATCTACATAATCAATTGCTGAAGGTAAGTCAATATTTACATAAATATATTCGATTCACTTGTTCTACTGCAAGTCACACTCTTTCATCCTCAGGGGATGACAATGGCAACCTTTTGCCTAATAAATCTTGTCAAGAAAACCCCATGACTTTTGTCATAAATCAGTTGTCATAAATTGGGAATGACTTGAAAGTGCACAATAATACAGTTCTAGATGGGATTAGCAATTGGATTTTGGCCACTGTATCTGAAGACCTGTGTTTCTTTCAATCGAGCCTGTAGGACTGTTTTATATGCAAATTGCTGTGGCAAAAGAGAAATTATTAATAGATGTGGAACAGCTGCTGCTGTTATCTTGGGGAATAGCCTAGTTCTAGGATGAGCATTCTTTGGGAGGTTATGATCCCACCTAAGATTGGCCTTACCTTCAGATTTTTAGTTCTTGTGGAGACCATCTGTAGGGCTCTCCAAACAAATGATCACACCACCAGGAAGGTGGCTTCTGTGTATGAACATTTAGTTGAGCAACCTGGGGCCCCTTTCACACAACCCAGTTATAGCACTATGGTTCCACTTTAATTGCCATGGCAGCATACTAAGGAATCTGGGGCTTTGTAGTTTGGTGAAAGGCACCAGAGAAGAATTCTCTGGCTGAGAAATTTACATTCTGCTTCCTACACTGCATTCCATAAGATGGATTCATGGCAGCTAAAGTGGTTTCACTAGGTGCAGGGATCGAGCCAGGAAATCTACATTGTTTCCTGATGTAGACCATCTTGCTGGATCATGGTCTCTGTCTCTGTCTAATATTTACTTACCTATTTGTCTACCTACCTATCTATCCACTAGTTCCATCTTGTCATCTTTTTCAGCTGCTGCATTTTGTATATTTCTCTCTTCTGAGTTTCTCTGTATGCAGAGTACTATTGCTCTGTTTCGCCCACTTGCAGCTGTTCATTCATGACTTGCCATTGATCCGAGCTTACACACAGAAATTTGAGCAAATCTCCTTGTCTACTGTTTCCGTCTCCTCTGCCTGTGCCAAGTAATTTGGGAAGCAGCAGGTGTCTTGTCCCTTGCTACTTACATGGCAAGCCTAAAATTTGTGATTCTCAACAGGCTGCCTGCTGGGAATGCCAATCTGACTGTCCACTGAGTTAGATAAAAACTAGGCATGGAGAAGTCAGGGAGGAACTACTCACTGCTTGAACTGTTGAGGATGCAAGCAGAAGCTATCCATATATTAGCATTATCCAATCAAGGGGGGAAAAGAGACATTGTGCTCAGTCTTGTCCTGTATCTTCTACAGGACACCCAGCAAATGTGTGTGGAATAAATAGAGTTGTGCCATGTGACTAGGTAAAAACAAGGACATGCAGGTGTGATGTTCTGAACATGTACAAATGATGTGGTACTTATATTATAGAAAACAAGGTAATGCTATGCATACATGTGTGTTAAATGGTTTGTTGGGAGGAGGTGAGAGCATGGACTGTTGGAGATTGTTGGCAATTGGTTGGGAGTTTATATGTGTTTTTAAAAATGTGAGTGTGTTAGTCAGTTGGGATTTGTTATTGAATTAGGGGCCAAAATCTTGTTGGGCAGTTATGAATGCTAATCTAGCATTACACACTCATAACTGTTTCATATTCACAATCATCCTTACATAGCTCCTAGGATCCCCTAGGGATCATGGAAGTCCCCTAATCCCCACTTGCTGGTTTGGGTGAAGAAATCCATGTATGAAAGAAAGAAATCCATGATCACAAAGTTGTATGTCATAGAGTGTGACAGTAGTCTGTATTCAGATCACCTCATAGGTGGTGCCCAGTACTGAGATTGAAGAAGTAGAATCTCCCACACAGGGTTCATGAGGGCATTTAGAACAGCCCACATTTGGTAGTATTGAGTGGGATTTAACACATAAGATCCCTCCAAATTGAGGTGACACTGCCCTCCAGTTGGCAGACAAGAGCTTGGGGAATGTTACCAGGATTCCCCTGAGCCACTTTCACAATCCTTGGATAGACCATCTTGCATGGCCCCTGCCATATCCTGGACGTAGTGGCTGTCAGTTCACACACAGCTAGGGATGGAGGATTTTAAAAAATGTTTTGGGTTCTGATAAGAACTGATCAAGATTAATACCTTTCTCCATAAATGAGAAGGAAAGAATTACAGGTTTTAAAAGTTTGAATGTGGGAGAAAGCAAAACTAGCAGATCCAGGTATCCAGAGTGTGCTTAATTTACATGCTTAGCTCTTTAAAGTCTGGCTTGGAAGCACTGTGTATTTATCCATCATTCACACTACGATTTAACCCGGTTTAACCCAGCAATAGGGGTTAAATAGGGTTAAAGGGGCCTTGTTCAGACTCTCACCAATTACACCAGGCCAGTTTGTGGGGAGGGGACGTGGCACAAAACCCACTTAAACCGGTGCTTTTGAATTTGAGCCATTTACCACTTTTCAAAAGCACTGTTGTTTTTTTGAGGGAGCGACTAATGGGAATGCAAAGTTGATCCCATTCGGAGCATCCTACTGCTGCCACCACTGCCCCTGCTGTTCTTCTTGTTCCTTCGTCTTCTTCGTCCTCCTCCTCCTCTCCCCCTCCCTGCCTTTCTCTTCCTCCTACCTCCTCTTCTTCACTTCCTCTTGCCCCTGCTGCTGCATCTGCCTTCCTCCTTTATCTCCTCTTCCTCTCTTCCTCCTTTTCTTCTTGCCCCTGCTGCTGCCTCTGCTGCCTCCCTCCTTCTCCTCTTTCCTCCTCCTCCTCTTCCCCTGTCATCTCCCCTATTGCCGAGTGTGAATGGCAATAGGAGTTAAAATGCCATGGAGCATAGTGAGAACTACAATTCGGATTGGCATTGCCGAGGAGACTCGGATCTCCTTGGTATAAAAAGCTAAGTGTGAATGAGGCCTGTGTTTGTAATGCTGAATTAGGTCTCCTCCTCCTCCTGAGATGCTTGGGAGATCATATATGTAATTCCCAAGGACCCCCCAAATATTTCTGGGACAAAATTCCAAAATATATTTTTGCCTCAAATGCCCCAATTTCCCCCAAGGGTGTGTGAGACAATTTGGGAATATTTTTCCCCCTCTCCCCAGCCATTTTAGGTCTGGAGCAATCTTTTACTTCCTTTTGGAAATAAAGACCTCTTCTAGGACTAAAATGGCCCATTATAAAATGAAAAACATATCCTTCTTTCACATGTCAGTACTAAAAGCCAGTAACTATAAAGACATCTGGCTTTTCCAGGACATGAATATGTTCATTTATAGACTGGAATGAGTTTGGCAGTTTTTCATTTTCCACATTTTATTTATTTATTTATTTTAAATGGTGGCACAGTGGTTAAATGCCTGTACTGTAGCCACTCACTCACAAACCATAAGGTTGTGAGTTCAGTACCAACCAGGAGCTCAGGCTCAACTCAGGCTTGCATCCTTCTGAGGTCACTAAAATGAATACCCAGCTTGTTGGGGGCAATTAGCTTACACATTGTACACTGCTTAGGGAGTACTTAAGTGCACTGAAGTGTATAGAAGTGTACTTGCTATTGCTATTGCTATTAAAATATCAAATTCTTTCTGTTCTGTTTATGATGAACATCATGAATGTAGATACATTTCTATCATACGTTTTCACCAAACATGGTAAATGGTCCCTTATGGTCCCCGAGGGCCATTTGGAGTCATTTAGAGACAAAACAACTTTTACAAGTGGGCAAATATTTTTCAGCAAGTGTGTATGGCAAGAAGGGTGCAACCCTACAAGGTCTTTGGGAGGGGGGAGGGCAACATGGCACCCTGACAGTTGCCCACCCCAGCTTTTAACAGTTAGTTGGCAGGTAGGTACAACATGGTCGCTTCACATAGCCCTACCTACTAACTTTGATCTAGCTTTGATAAGTGAGAATTTCATTTCATACGTTTAGGTTAGAAACATATCTACATTCATGATGTTCTTCATAAACAGAATAGAAAGAACTTGCTATTTTTAAAAAAATAAAATAAAATGTGGAACTGCCAGAATCATTTATCCCTGCTTCTATCAGTCTATGAATGAACATATTCATGTCCTGGAAATGCCAGATGGTTCTAAACTGATGTGAAAGAAGGATTTATTTTTCATTTTGTAATTACATTTAGATTTCTTGATCAAAGACTTATTTTGTTTCATGACTTTTTTTGTTAAAATGGCATTTCATTCTCTCTCCTCCTTTTTTGTTTTAGTTTTGGGGAGGAGTTATATATTTTTGAACCCCTTTGGATTTGTTCTAGGATGAATGAAAATTGAACCAAATGGTGCCCAATTCTGATCCATTTCCCCCATTCATTTCATCACTTACAATTCTGATAGCTGCTACAGATGCCTGCTGAGTGCCTCCTTCCATTCTGTGACCCATTGTTTTCTCTATATTGCTGTTAAAAAGCAACTACAATTACAGAGTGACTAATCAAGCAGTAGTAGTACTGGAACTGGTACTGTGATAGATTGAAAAGAATTCTCCATAATTTCCTAGTTGCTGTCAGAACTGACAACTGCTGCACATAACCAGACACTATATAAAGATATAGCCATGTTAGTCTGGATCAGTAGGCAAAGGGACTCAGTGAGAGAACAAAGTCGGCAGCATAAGCTTTTGTAGACTTAAATTTATGATGCATATGCTATCAACTTTCGTAGACTTAAGTCTACAATGCTTATGCTACCAACTTCTTTCTCTCAGTCTCAGACTACAAGATCCCTTTTCCTACAGACATTGTATGGATTCATTGTCAGATTGCTTGAACCAACCTAGAGATGGAAGATGATAGTATGAATCTATTGGCAATTCCCAGTTTGAGTAATCCAATTGAACCAGAGGGATTTACCTATATGTGGATTCACCTTCAACAGTTGACAGTGTCTGCTACTGGGGGGGGGGGGTAACCAAGAGAAATTAGGCCATAGTGATAACTAAGCCATAGTGATACCTGCATTTCTTATTTTCCATGATCAGTAAACCACAAGGCTCAATAACATCCCTAGGCCCCTCATATCCCAATTCTCAAAAGTACAAATGCCCCTATTTCTGGGGATCAAAATGCAGTGCTTCTTGGGAAAATCTTTCTAAGGATACAACCAAGGACCTAGTAACTCTCAGGGGCTATTCTGAGCTTGAGTTAATAATTTTCAAGTGAAGCATTTTCTTTTCCAGATAGTATGCACTTTTGGCGATAATTCTTTACATTTCTGAATGTATAAGGTATTATAATTTCAAATTAAATAACTGCTTTTATATCATAAAAACAACAAAGTGATTTAATTTGCCTCAGTTTTCCCTTCACCTACATGTGTTTTTCTTATAATGCAGACACAGTTACTTAGATTGCTTGCCCTTGAGATCATGAACTACTCCAGAAAACCAGTGGGACACTGGAACCATCAGAAAATAGAGCTCTATATCTGCTTCTCTGTTCTTCTGCCTAGTTACAGGCTAGGTCCTAGTGAGTAATTGCCTTCATCACTCCATTTCACTCTGGGCTCTGCCTTTTTAAGGGGAGAATCTGGAACAGCCGGATCAAGTCCACACTCTGCTCTTTGGCAAGCTACTCCATTTCTCTCTGGTGTCACACTGTAGTGGAATCACAGCTCCATTCACATTTTATTGCTTTAGCTTTTGCTCAGCCATGGATGCTCATGTGTGACTAACTAAGGCTGGGCTGCTCTGGTGCTTCCTAATGGAGACATCTGCCATATGCTCCACCTGCTATAATCTATGCCATAAAAGCATTGGCTTAAAATACCCCTGCTGCCATTTCACTTGCCATAAATCAGGCAAGCTAGCATGATGCTCTAGGATAAAGGGTAGGCATAATCTTCATGGACTCTGTGGTAAATGGGACAAATGTTCCCATCACTTGACCACTGTTGAGCTCTCATACTGAACTAGGGTGAAATATGGGACATCACCCAAGGAGGATAAAAGAAAAAGGAAACCCACAGCAGAAGCCCATGAAATGCTAGAAGTTAAGGCACATTTCTCTCCAGCCATATTTCATTATAACCACTTTGAATATTTTTAGGTAGAAAAACTGCATAAAATATTTTCTAAAAAAATACATGTAAGAATAGATGAGCTTATTGTTATTATTACTAATAAGGCAGGCTTATTGTTGAACATAAAGAAAACAAAGGGCCTCTGCAGACTTCCAGAAATAGTGCAAATTGAGTCCACTTTAATTGTCCTGACTCAGTGCTAGGGAATCATGGGAACTGTAGTTTATTGTGGCACCAGAGCTCCATGACAGAGAAGGCTGAATGTCTCAGAAAAAATACAATTCCCATGATTCCCTAGCACTGAGTCAGGGCAGTTAAAGTGGACTCAATTTGCACTATTTCTAGCAGTCTGCAAAGGCCCATAGATAATGAACATGGAGAATTTACACAAATTCAACCTAAACAATGAGGAAATACAAATAGTAAAATAATTCTCATACCTAGGATCAAACATTGATCAGAGCAGAGTCGAGAAATCATGGGAAAGGCTACTATGGCCCTAAGCAGACGACTAATAAAGTCGTCTTCTGGGCAGAGAAGAGGAGGGGCAGCCGCACGAGCGGCGCCCCTTCCTCTCCCCGAGGTCGCCCCCAGATGCGCCGGCCGTCCACACGGCCGGCGCACCAGGGATGACCTCACGGCGCAGCGCCCACATGCGCTGCACCGTTTGAGCCAGGGAAAGTGCGCCCGCCGCTTTTGGGGCGCACTTTCCCTTAGATCTAAAAGGAGCGCCAATTTGGTGCTCCTTTTAGATGCGCCGACGGTGCGCCGCGGTGCGGAGGCTCCGCTCTGCCGGCGCTCCGTCCGGCGGCGGCTCCAGGGCCTCCATCTGCCGAGGCCCTCAGAAAGAACTAGAAAAGATCCTAAAATGCAAAGCTATATAACTGAGCACAAAAGTCAGAATCATACAAGCCATTGTATTCCCTATCACCATGTATGGATGTGAGAGCTGGACAGTTAAGAAAGCAGATAGGAAGAAAATCAATTTTTCAAAATATCCTGCTGGAGAAGAGTGCTGAGGATCTCATAGACAGCCAAGAAGTCAAACAAATGGGTCCTAGAACAGATCAAACCAGAAATCTCTCTGGAAGCCAAGATTACTAAACTAAGGTTGTCATGCTTTGGCCACATCATGAGAAGACACAATTCATTGGGGGGAAAAAAACCAATAATGCTAGGAAAGATTGAGGGAAGCAGAAACAGAGGAAGACCTCATGATAGATGGATAGACTCTATTAAGGAGGTCACAGGTATGAATTTGCAGGAACTGAGCAGAGCAGTGGAGGACTGGGAGTCTTGGAGATGTCTCATCTACAGGATTGCCATCGGTCAAGATCAACTCAAGGGTGGACAACAACAACAAATAGATGAGCTACTGATGTTAGCTGGTGATAGGTTATGGCAGATTTCTTCATTAGGAAGTGCTAGAGCAGCTTAAATTATGGCAAGGGGACCTTACAACTGACCATAAATCTTTGCGGCAATGTCATAACTATAGTTTTTTGTGGGTTTTTCGGGCATGTTCTAGAAGAGTTTCTTTCTGACATTTTGCCAGCATCTGTGGCTGGCATCTTCCTCTGAAGATGCCAGCCGCAGATGCTGGTGAAATGTCAGAAAGAAACTCTTCTGGAACATGGCCACACAGCCCGAAAACCCCACAAAAAACTATGGATGCCGGCCATGAAAGCCTACGACTTCACAATGTCATAACTGTTTTAGCAGTTAAGTTTCCCATTTTCATTTGTTTGATACATTCCAATCTTGTTGTACAGAGTGATAAACCAGTTGGAAAAGGAAAAAGTTTGCACTGCAGAATGTGACAAATGGATGTGTGTATATTGTATTTTGGAAATATATTATATATTGGAAGGGTAGCTATGATGGAACGAGACAAGATCCAGAAGGGTAATGATATATCATTAAAGTTAGGATTGTCCATGCCATAGTATTGTCAGTGGATGGTGGGTGATGTGTGTTGCAGTTACCAAACAGCAGAGTTGTTAAGAAAAGCTGACATCTTTTCCTGCATGGCTCCAGACCTCTTCCTCTGGATCCTGATGACACTGCCTCAGCTCTCCAGCCTTACCAGCAGTCAGGAAACACACCAGTTGTAGTCTAAGAAAACTATCTTTATTCTACAACTAGAAATATTTACAGCAGTTGTTTATTTACATAATAAAGCTTGCAACACACTATACTGTGGAACATGTGTAGAACCTTCCAAACCTCCCTCACTGCACACATGGACAAAGCATTTTGTTCCCACAAGCTACCACCCACTTGGGTGTGTACATTCTAGATGGTCGGCTGAGTCCCACTTTTGCCAGACCTACAGCCCAACCCATCTTGCTGACGTCCTTGTCCATGTGACAAGCCATGCTTACGTAGTGTGTTTTGGTTAGGATGTGTCCTGTTCCCAAAACACACTAGTGTTTTCCTTTTTCAGTTCCGTTGTTGTTGTCTGGCTTGACACCTGTTGTTTGTCTGCCCCAAACATGTTTTTCAAATTGTCCCCACAGGAAATTTCGCCTCATACATCTTTTACATTTCCAGTCTGACTGTATGTCCCATCAAGCATTTCTCTGACAAGTATTTCCCATTTCTATGTATGGTTGTGAGACATAGATAGTTAAGAAAGCAGATGGGGGGGAATCACTCTCTCTCTCTGGCTTTTCTTCGCAAACGAAGATTCAGGAAGGAC
>CM034703.1:208180046-208199387 GCA_020142125.1 Phrynosoma platyrhinos | reverse complement strand
TTGGATAGCTTTAAAAAGGCTGTCAAGACGGATCTCTTCCGGCAGGCCCTCCCAGATTAATAACCGGGCCTTGATATCTGGAATGTGTAACTGACTGTTCTCAAGGGAATTAGCAGGGCTATTGGTTGGTATAATTTTTAAATTTTTTTACTAGTTATATTTTATTTTAAACTGATTGATTTAAACGCTTTTTAAGGGGGGAGGGGGGAATGGGGTGTTTTAGACTGTATTATTGTATGTAGCATTTTATTATGTTCACCGCCCGGATTGGTTCGCCATAGGGCGGTATATAAATAAAAATTATTATTATTATTATTATTATTAACTTGGGCTGGTGGCTGAACTAATTAATCAAGGAATATTAGTGGTAAATAAAGATTTGGCAGCCACAGAAGCAGCAGATAACACCACTTCCTCTGAGTTCAAAACATATGAAGCCACTTGCTTGTTTGAAAGAGATTACTCCTCTGTTACCTCACCTGAAGCCTTGGGTTGAGGATGCTGGTTTGTTAGATACTAAGGAACCTATGAATGAGGCTCCCATGCCAATCTGTAATCATAAGAAGCCTCAATAGAAAATATCAGGCACAAGAAAGGGACATGTAAAGAAAAAGGGGAAAAAATAGACAGAAGTAATAAATCTAGTGTAACACCTCTCGCAAAAGCTGAGAAATTGCCTGGGAAATATGTAAGCACAAGAAAGAAGGTCAACGGATTGCATTTCAACCCCCCTTTTATTTCATAGGATAAGGAACAGAAGCCTAAGAGTTGGAGGAAAGTGGACAATCAGGCTAAGGACCATAAAAATATTAGAAAACTCACTCATGTTTCTAGTGCACATACCAAACTGACTTAGGACAATAGTTCCCAGACAGTTCTGATAGATCTAGCTTCAGCTGGTAAGCACATATTCGGATGCAAGAGATCCCCATCCCAAGTAATTAAGCAGTCCTCTTTAATTTTAATGAGAAAATATCTAGTCCTTTACATTTCCCCCAAGACTTGGACAAATTCCCCAAAAGTAAATAAAATCCATCTTTTAAAACATATTTTGGGGGAGACTGGTTTCACCCAATTAACTACCTTGATATAGTAGGAATCAAGTTCCTTCCTTCTACAAATCTATGTATAATGGTGATAGTCCAATTTGTAGATATATATTCTGCCACCTATCTCCTAAAAGCTAGAGAGAGAGGGAATATGGATCACTAGATATTTCAAACTGTGTTCTAGGTTCCCCTTGATAGGACATCATCCTAACAACTTAGAAAGCTCTGGTTGGAAAATTAAATCCCCTCTTGTGAAATGCCAGGTGCAAACAGATGTAACTGGGATGAGAAAGTGCAGAGACCCAAATACTGTTCATGCCCCATCTCTCAACAGAGAAGCAGTGGGGCAGGATAAGACTCCCAGCCCAAAGGAGAGGTACAGCTTGAGTTTTGAGGTATTAGAGGAGAGCATTGACGACTTAGTAATAGAGGATTGAGAGCTACTGAAGCACTTTACTGTGATGCCGGTCCCAGAGCAGGAGGACATTTTATCTAATTTAAACTCTCTCCAGGAAATGTTGGAGACTTATCACTGGATTAGTGGGGCAAAGGAGCAGAGGGAAACATTTCCCATCCTATCTTGGGAATCATCTCTCTTACATGGGATTGCCACCCAGGAAAGAAAATTGCCTTACCAGTTGCATGCTTCAAATTTTTGAATTTAAGAACTCAGGAAAGGCAAATTTGCAGCAAAGGAAGGTCCTAATCCTAATGGGGTTAGCTGCCACTCAGAATCAAGGAACCTAAATATACCCTTAAGGGAGCAAAGATCATAGCTCTTTCAGCCTCTGTGTGATCCTCAGGGGAAATGGAAGACCTAATGCATTATCTTTTACACTGCACATTGTATAGGAACCTCAGGAACCATTTCCTGGGAGACCTTTTGAAAGCGAGGGCACGTTGGATGTTGCCTGATATTATTTGTGATCTGTTGGCAGACCACTCTAAATCTATTATACTTAAGGTGGCCACTTTCACCACAGTAGCCCAAAAGATCTGCTGCAAATTTCTAAAAACATCAGCAGGGGTCTGCAAAAAGGACCAGTTTTTGTAGCCCTATTGCTGTCCTGGCATTTTCCCCTGTAATTTTAATTGATTTTGTTCCTGTATTCTCCCTGTACTTTGTAGATACTTTCCTTGTAAGCATGCTGGTTGTATTATTATTATTTTCCTGCAGTGCTTTTGCAATGTTTTGTAATGTATGTTGTGCCACAGACAAATAAACTTGATGATGATGATGATGATGATGTCTGTTATTGAAAATGCACTTAGCTGGAGAATGAACTAAACCTTTTTTTTTTTTTTAAGAGAGAATACTCAGGGTGCATCTACACTGTAGAAATGATGTACTTTGACACCACTTTAACTGCCATCCTACAGTGGAGCTACAGCACCCAAAGTGATGTCAAACTGCATTATTTCTAAAGTGCAGATACACCCTGAGATCCTTAGCTGGAGATAAAAAAGGGAGAGGCAACCAGACACAGTTCTGTAGCTGGGATAGGAAGATAAGGTCACTTCCTGTATCCTCATTTTGTTTCTCCTAGCTACAATTCTGTCTGATTGCCTTCCTGTCCCCCCCCCCCCCCATTAGCCTCTTGGGTTGTGAACTGCCTGGAAGGAAGGCTGGATGTTGCATGAGGAATTAGCGAATAGCTTCTTGCACATTTGTTTTTAAGTCATATATGCATATAACTGCAAGATACATGTGCATATGTCATGAGGAGGATTCTAGACTTTATTTTAGAATATATATGGCCATTACAGAAGCGGAAAGTTTGGGCAATAGAGGTACAGACCTACAAAGCTTTGTTTTCTGTGGATAGATGAACATATTCTGGAAAAGCCCTCGAGATTACACTGCTACCAGTGAGATGAAATCAAGATAAACTCCAGATAAATCAAGTACCATGTCATTGGCTAAACGGTCACTATAAAAAGTAGGAAGCAAAGTGGTTAATTGGACTATTAACAAAGCTGCCTCAATGATATATTACCCTGAAAACTTCCTGCGCTCTCCTTGATTTCAAAACACTAGAGCTAAAACATGTTGAATAATAACTTTTATGCTTGATTCCCTCCTGCATGTTACTTCAGTTTCAAAAGCTCAGCTGAAGTTTCAAAAGCTCAGTTTCTGTAGACATTTAAATGGTAAACTATAGTATTTGGACACCCATATTCCATACATACTTTTGTATCTACTTTTGAGAAGTCATTGTAGGAAGACATCTTAGAATATTATTGTTTTTTAATCAACTATATGCAATGAGAGGGAGAGAGAGAGAGAGAGAGAGAGAGAGAGAGAGAGAGAATAGGGATGAATGGGGAATTCTATATTTACAAGGTCTTATACAGGGGTAGGCAACCTTTCCCCTTTAAGGGCCGAGGGACTTCAGCTCCCAGAAGCCTCAGCCATGTTGACCAATAGTCCCATGTTGGCCAATAGCTCCTGGGATTCTGCTAGCTGAAGTCCCTCGGCCCTTAAAGGGGAAAGGTTGCCTACCCCTGGTCTTATCTATAAAAATGTCCCAATCCACAGCTCTCTACATTCTTCAGATTGGAACTTAGATGTACATCTTGGCAGTGGCGTTGCTGAGGTTGGTGTCACCCAGTGCAGAAGGAAGAGACTGCCTTGCTCCCCGCCAGCTGTTTACCCTGACAGCTGCTGAGGAGGGCAGTGCTGCGGCCTTTGGAGCACCCATTCAGGGTCTGGTGTGCCTGCTGGGCCAGCAGGAAAAGGAGACAACATTATTGTTTGCTTGCCCAGTACTCATGCCAGTCCCTCCAGGTATACCACCTCACTGGGTGACACACCCTCTGAGGTGTCACTCTGTATGGTCCACACACATCTCTGCCTCTTGGGATGCCATGGCACAGTTTTCAACAGTTGAAACATAGTTGTACAAAGTATGGCTTTAGGATAGTATGTGGCCCCAGTGTGATTTTTATGGTCCCCAACCATCCATGGTTTCAAAATATTCAAAAATAATATAGATTCCAAAGCAAACCTCGTTTTTACCCTTTTATATAAGGGTTACCATTTCACTATGCCATTGCATTTAATGGGACTTGAGCATCTACAGATTTTGGTATCCATGGGGGTGGGGTGGTGGTCCTGGAACCAGCTGATACTGTTAATATACCCTACACCCCTCTCACTGGATATTCAGCTTCATAATTAATATCTAGTATTGGGCATGTTTTGAGGTCATGATGACCTGTGGAACCTAGAACTTATACACCTGTAGGAGTCACACTGACCAGAAGACATGCAGAGTCCTAGATGCAACTAAGGAACTGGTGCCCTGAGCACTTCACTACACCTGCCTCCAGTGCTCTGTGCATTTTCATTTACAATGGAAGCAAAGGGAGTCCCATCGAAAGGGAATCACTGACCATTGTCTCAAATCTAATCAGCGTATTGTCACCCTAGAACTAAAGGCATCAGCCATTCTGGACCCCTTTGTCAGTCCCCTGGAAAAGCCATCAAGACCTTTGTCACACTGAATATCACACAACACATCCTTTGAAGATATGGAATGGTGTATACCAGGGGTAGGCAACCTTTCACCTTTAAGGGCCTAGGGACTTCAGCTCCCAGAAGCCTCAGCCATGTTGGCCAATAGTCCCATGTTGGCCAATAGCTCCTGGAATTATGGGAGTTGAAGTCCCTCAGCCCTTAAAGGGGACAGGTTGCCTACCCCTGGTGTATACATATCTGCCCCAGCCAATTTATTCACAGACCCAGTTATCACAGATCATGGCTCTCTCTGTGTAACTCTCAGTTGAGGTCTGAGCCATTCTGTGTTTTTATGGACCTCTCTTCAGGAGTGGTAATTATCACCCTCTTTAGCCCCCAGCACAGTGGTTCAAGTGGTTAAGATGCTAACTCTGTTGATTGCAAGATTGGCATGTTGGCAGTTCGAAGCCCAGGTGCTGCATGATGGGGTGAGCTCCCATCACTAGTCCCAGCTTCTGCCAACCTAGTGGTTCAAAAGCATGCAAATGCAAGTAGATAAATAGGAACCACTTCTCAGTGGGAAAGTAAATAGCATTCCGTGCAATCATGCTGGCCACACGATCACAGAGTAGTCTCTGACAATGCTGGATCTTCGGCTTAGTAATGAAAATTAGCACTGCCCCTACGGTCAGACACAGCTTGACAACCTTGTAAATGGGGAATACTTTTACCCTTACCTAGCGCCCAACATTTCAAACCTTCCACTCCTTTCTTTCTGATAGCCTCGTATGATCCTTAAGGTTGCCTTGGTTCTTGTATATCTGCATGAACTTTGCACATTTCAAATAAGAAACTTTGTTTACTGAAACTGGAGTATTCTCTGCAGTTATTAGTGATATACACAGGTGAAAAGATCCTTGCAGTTATCCTCCTCTCACAGACCTCCTTTTGAGCTATAATTTTCCTCAATTTCAAGGAAATACTGACATTGTGGGTGAGGACCCTCAATGTCCCCCTTTTAGAGTAACAATAGCAAAGGCCCATTGTAGATTTGTCTGTTTCTAGTGTGGAGAGAATGCTTTTCCATGTACACAGATCATCCTTTGACAAAATAAATTGTGAACAGAAATCATAAAACTATACAGTTAACTGAATTCATAGAACTATACAAACCAGCCAAAGCCTTATGATTCTCAGGGGAGGACTTTCTCTCAATCCAGCCACTATGACATGATGGAAGTGGATAGACATCAAGACCTCATTTTGAGAAAAGTTAAAGAGTATTAGTGGAGAACATATTTAAAAGTTGAATTGTCACTCCTAGAGGCTTCTAGAAAACCAATTGACTTTTTCTGAGGCCAGGGGAAAAAGACATTCCAACGAGCATTCCAAGAACATCTTTGGGGGCCACCCAAGGACTACCCTTCCCTCATCCCAATGCTAAAGCCTCTTGCAGTGCTAGCCAAAGGTGGAGAACTTCAGTAATTGGATGAGGAAAAACAGATTGAAACTGAATCCAGACAAGACGGAGGTGCTTACAGTAGCGGCCCCGAAACCAAGAATTGGGTTGCAACCTCCAGCCCTGGATGGGGTCACACTCTTTTCCAGTGACTGTGTTTGCAGTCTGGGGGTGCTCCTTGACTCATTGCTCCTGATGACAAATCAGGTAAATGCGACGGTCAGGATCGCCTGTTGTCAGCTTCGGCTGATATGCCAGCTGCGCCCTTTTCTGGAAGTAAGGAACCTCGAGACTGTTGTGCACGCACTGGTAACCTCACGCCTCGACTTCTGTAATGCGCTCTACATGGGGCTACCCTTGTGCTTGGTTCGGAAGCTCCAGCTGGTTCAAAACATGGCAGCCAGGCTCATTTCTGGAAGATCTAGGAGGGACCACATCACTCCGGTTTTGAGGTCCCTCCACTGGCTGCCTATCAGCTTCTGGGCCCAGTACAAGGTGTTGGTTATCACCTTTAAAGTCCTAAATGGCTTGGGTCCAACCTATCTCAGGAACTGCCTCCTTCCATACAATCCTCCCCGCGGTCTCCAGTCCTCTGGGAGGAATTTGCTGCAGCCTCAAAAATCAAGGCTTGCGGCGACCTCCCAGAGAGTTTTTCTGTTGTTGCCCCCAAACTCTGGAATGACCTGCCGGATGAGATCTGTCAGTTGACATCACTAGACAGATTTTAAAAAGCTGTCAAGACGGATCTCTTCTGGCAGGCCTTTCCAGATTAATTATCCCAGCCTAGGGCTCCTTGACTCCTGCATTCCTCTCGTGGCCCCATCATCAGTTGATGGATGAGGAACGCAGTAGAGGTTGATCAGGGCATTGTAATCTGTTTTCAATATGTTTTATTGTAATATGTTTTATATTGTTTATGTTTTAAATTTTATGTTTATTGTTATTTTAACTATGTGTTATTTAATACTGTTTTAAGGGGGGTAGGTCAGTTTGGGGATATGTTGTATGGGTTTTATTGTAAGCTGCTTAGATTGTCAATAAGAGGGATATAAATACTTATTATTATTATTATTATTATTATTATTATTATTATTAGGCAAAATAAGCCCATTGAAGGACACTGGCAATTTAAATTCAAAGGCAAAATGAGCTGAGGGGGAGGGGAAGAAGTCAGATTGTGTGAGTGAGTGAGAGAGAGAGAGAGAGAGAGAAACCCCTGCCATGAAGCTGCTTGGTGTGATATATGGTGGTTTGATTTTTTTAAAGAAGAAGAAGAAAAAGAAGAAGAAGAAGAAGAAGAAGAAGAACAACAACAACAAGAAGAGATGGACCATGAATGAGGAATGAAATGATGAGAAATGATGAGAACTAGGCAGATATAGGGACAAAAATGGAAAAAAAAAGAAAAAAAATGTAGTGTGTATTGAGGATTGCAATATTTGTCATGTTCCTCAGTGACATACCACTGCTTCATCACCTGAATAGGCCCAGGTGAATAAGGAGGAGCTCCATAAACCTCCATTTTAGGCTTGGAAACTCTGCACAGTGACCATGATGGTAGGAAGGTTGTCATCCAGAGAACTGAAGTTTCTTTTAAAAACCAATTGTTTACATTTGCAGTCCCAAGTCTCCCCAAAGTAGTTGGTTACAACCATAGTTTAAAACTAGCCTGCCAGTTTCGCAAAAGGAACTGTATAGGTACTTTTCATTATTTTAAAAACAGATGTTCATAAGGAAAAGGCACAGCACAATCCAGCAATCAAACCGTACAATATTCTTCCACCGTTTAGTGAGAAATACCTCTGTAACAATAAAAGTATCTAAAATGTTTACTTGCACCACAAATGTAGTGACATTATAGCTGGTTAACTTAAAACTGTGATGCAACTTAATCATATCATGTTTCCTTGGGAAAAGGGACTCATTTTAAGCAATGTATTATTTGGAACTAGTTCCTTCCAAGGTCTAATTTGAAAAGGACACATCTGGATTTTGTGCTTTGTGAATGTACCCATTGTTTCTAGCTCAGTCAAAGGATGGTTCCAAATGTGCCTACCTAGGCAAATGAGTTGGTCCTGCTAACCTTTGCTTCCTCTGAGGAAGGTCTCCCACCTGGCAGCCCTATCGTGGGGTTTGTTTGGGCTGGTAAGGGATATGCTCATGGAAGCTCTGTGCCCAGGAACATTGACAGCAAGGGCAGAAGGAGGGAGCTCTAACTGCCAGGTGCCTGCTGTAATCACCAGTCTTTTTCTTCCCTTTGGCCCTCCAGCCAATAACAGGATCTCTTTCACAAGCGGCAACTGGAGCTCAAGCAGACACTTGTGTGGATGGGGCTGTGATTGGGGTGGCACGTGACATGCACGGGACGAGGGGCATTGTTCGGGGGATTATGGCCTTGATATAATTCCTAATCAGGCCCTGCCACAGCCTTGTTGGATGAATACTGAGCTTCCCATTTGTTGGCATTCAGTGGCTTCTCTGGATGCTATTTCAGCAGCAGAATAATTAGGGACTTGCAGGAAAAAAGCAAGAAAGCCCTGAATGGTATTTAGTGACAATTATTCTGCCAAACCACTGCTTACTGTTATAAATGGAGCTTATTAGTGCCAAATTGTTCTGATAGGAAGCAGCTTCTGCAGGGGGTGGGAGGTGGGAGAAGAATGGCTGCAGTTCCTTGGATATTGTGGGCATCAGCACAACACTGCCGGCTGCTTTTGTTCTGCCTGCCCGAGACTCCTCTGAAGTAGAAGCCAGCCAGCCATAGTGCAGCTTGCTGCCTTTAATTTGTAGCTTCTAGAGGGATTATACTGACAGTTGGAGAGCAACAATCTTACTGTAGCTCCAGAATGGCAGCAGGGGTGGCCTGTTCTGAGAAAGGAAAGTGTGATTGGTTCCAAGAGTTGCAGCAACGCTTTTCAATGAACATAATGGAATCTCCAGCCTCTCTCTTCCTGCCTGGAGATTCACATCCTCCTCTGTGTATTCTGTTTCCTTTTGGTTAAACTCTGTTGGTGTATTGAGGTGGGAGTGGGAACCTTAACACAGAGATGGAAGTTACCTCAGAGGTCATCTAGCTCAGTGCTTCTCAAGTTATGTGATGTGGCAGACTAGAATTTCTTTCCCAGTGTGTGGCAGGGATTGGTGTCATATTTATGCTATATTATTGTCATTGTTGCATAATTTTCTGGAAACTCACTGTAGACTGGCAGCCAATTGCTCTCAGACCAGCACTGGTCTTTAGGCTGCCACTTTGAATAGCACTGATCTAGCCCTCCCTGCTGCTGATACAGATAACTGTAATGATGCAAAAACTATAGCTAACTTAATTTGTTTTTACAAGTAAGCTAAACTCAGTGCCTTGATCCACTCAGGTTCCAGCCAAACTAAGCTTGAATATTGCCATAATGGGGGGAAATGTCATTGATGCTGCAGGATAATAGTATATTGATCACACATAGATGATAGGTGGATGCAGGTATAAGAAATAAATGCAAAGAAACTTTTCATGCATCCCTTCAGCCAATAGAAACAGCCCTTTCTCACAGCTGAACATAACTCCCCAAAATATGAAGGATACACTGTCCTCACAGACCTTTAAGTTCTCGATGTTCAGGCAGTCTTTTCTTGGAAGGGTGAGGTAGGCTGGAAAACCTAAGCAGCAGCAAGGGTGTTGACATCTGAAGCTGTTCTTGCTTTGTGCAGTTCATCTTGTGAGAAGGTTACAACTAAGAGTCGTCCAGTGAGGTGGTAGTTCTGTTGCTTTGGAGTGGTGAATCTACACTGGAGCTACTCTGGCTTTTTTAGTGGAGCTACTCTGGCCTTTATGGGACGTATCCAAGTTTCTGAGCGTATTTCAATAATACAGATCAGCACCTTGGATATTTCCCGTACAATCAAGCATGCACCATATTCACTGCTCCAAAGCAAGGGAGCTAACTGTTTCTGACTGGCTACTGTACCAAGCTATACATGTCTCTATATACTCAGAATGCTACATGGAATGTGGTGGCAGAGGTCCCTACCTCCTTGTCATTCTTCCATTGCCAAGCACACAACAAGGATTATGACATTTAGTCAACTAATCCACCACACCAAGCAATTAAACATCTGCCCAGTTGAAATATTCCCCTTGATTTGTTGGGGGAACAGATATAAATAAACATATAAATGGTTTTAAAATGTATCTCTTTCTCAAAATCAAAGGAGGAGAGGTGTTATTTAGAAGAAACCATTGAGAAGAATACCTTGTACAAGATGATGCCTGCGCTGAAACATATGTGCTAAAAGCACAATCACAAATATATTTTCCAGAACTCAGGTGATGTGGAGATGGATTTTGCTGTTGTGGTGGTGGTACACTTGTAGTTAATGAAACTTTCTTTAACCAAGTGGCAACCCAGCTATTTTAGATGAATTAGATTCCAGGGATAGGCAACCTTTCCCCTTTAAGGGCCGAGGGACTTCAGCTCCCAGAAGCCTCAGCCATGTTGGCTCATAGTCCCAAGTTGGCCAATAGCTCCTGGGATTCTGGGAACTGAAGTCCCTCGGCCCTTAAAGGGGAAAGGTTGCCTACCCCTGTAATTATTAGATGAATTCACATTTTCTTGAATGTGGGAAATGCCGTACTATAATTGCTGAGCACATAGTTTTGAGCAGGCAAGAGTTGTCTGAAATACGGTTGCCTACAGTAAGTGAAATAAGTAGGGGGTAGCTCATTGTGGTTAAGGTTTTGTCACATCGACATTTTACTGCTGCTTTTAATGACTTCTACATCTCAGCATAGAGAGCGTATTTACATTACACATAACAGTTTGATGCCACTGTGACTGCTGCAGCTCCGTCCTATAGATTTCTGGGAATTTGGTGAGGGACTTCTTGACTAGGAAGCTATAATGCATGCCCCCTAAATGACAACACTAGACCACTCTAGCAGAGAAGTCCAAGCTCCTTACCCACAAAATTAATTATCCTAGGATTACCACAATCCTAGGCATACTTACCTGGGAATAAACCTCACAGAACTCAGACTTAATTCTCAATAGACTCACCTAGGATTGTGCTGTTGGTTTTCTAACAGTTCTATATTATCACTTCTCATCCATTTGGTTAAGATGAAGTGTACTTCCATACTAATAGTTCCGTACTTCTACTCTGCCGCCAATTCAGTTCACTTTTGTCAAGGCAGGAGATAAGCATCTTTCTTTTCTGACCACCATCCACTGCAGCAGTGACTATAATGCAAAATGACAGCAGGATCTTAGCTGAATGCTAAAATACATTCAGTTAGACATGCCTGTTCTTCAGCTGAATAAACCACCCAGTCAGTATTGTGACAGATGAAAGTGATCTCTGCATTTATTTCATCATTTTTGTACACTTCTTTCCACTTTATTGCAGATTTTATAGCCATTTCTACACTTTCTCTGCTCTGTGAGATTTGTAGGATATTCTCCATCCCTCCATGGGAAAGAAAGAAAGAAAAGAAGCTATCTATCAACTGCAGTCTGACGTGATCATGAAGCAGCAAGATATAGAGCTGAAGATGCATTTCAGATAGTTTGTCTGCAAAGCATAAAATATATAGCTGGTTCTACGACAGGATTAGAAGAGTATTTCCAAGGTAAAAGAACCACCACTTGATAGATTTTTGGGATTTCTTCAGTGTTTCATGATGACTGGGCTCCTTTACTATCAGGTCTCACTCAGGAACTGTTCTATTGTTGTGAGTGAAGAGAAGTTCAAAGGCAAAGAGAAATGTGGTAAAGCTATTAAATTTTGTTAGAAAAAGATTATGGCCTATTACTCCTTATTAGTGTACATGCCATTGAATCAAAGGGATTTACTCAAATGTTGATTCATCATTCAACCACTTTAGTAAATCTATTTTAGTTGGGACTAAAACCAGATGGATTCAGGCCTATGGGTTTGTTCTTCACATTGGCCACAAGTGATAAAAGATAATACAACACAGATGTTCTCAGAAGCACCAAAAGGATTGCCTCTGCCCGTTGAACCTGTTCAGTCTCTCAGGTCATCTAGGAAGATTCTTCTGTTTCCCATCATTCTCTGATGTGAATGTCACAAGGAGGCCAAATTTGCTAACTCAGGAGATCTGTCTGACACTTTTTATCCAGCTATGTTTTCAGTGTCTGCTCAATACATTGTTGTTTAAATGAGTGAGCTAACTAGTATTGCATTTTGGATGTTGTTTTTTCTGCTATCTCCTTAGTGGTTTGTTTTGATTGGGTGACATTACTTAATTTCTTAAGGCTTAAGTTCATTCATAATTTTCTGAGACATATCCAGGAAAATGTATAGCTTACAGGTGACTTATACATTGCCTTATTCATTAATACACAAGCAAGTTTAGGTTCAACTTAAAAATTAAACCCCAGAATTGTAGTATCAAGAATCAGTAGGGAGCCCTGGTGGCACAGTTATTAAAATGCCAGTACTGCAGCCACAATGTTGTGAGTTGACTCAGGTTTTGTAGGTCAGTAAAATGAGTACCCAGCTTGTTGGGGGCAATTGACTAACACATTGTGAACTGCTTAGAATGCTTAGTTCACTATGAAGCAGTATAGAAATGTAAAGTGCTGTTGCTATTGCTATGTATCTCTAGATTAATTAATTAATTAATTAATTAATATGTATATTTTAATCTATATATAATAACTGGGCCTCCAAGGTGCTGCATAACAAATTAAAATAGCCAAGCAAGTTAGAACAGTGCAGAACATTGCAAGAACAGAGCAAGATTGGAGAAACAGTATGCGTATAGGTTTTTGTGGGTTTTTGGGCTATGAGGCTGTGTTCTAGAAGAATGTATACCTGACATTTCACCTGCATCTTTGTAAACACTAGACAGCAGTTGGGCAAGATTCACATCATGGTGGCTCTCCCTGACCAGGCACTGTGTGAGTCTAAAAATACTTTCTGTTTAAGTAGATACTTGTGTAGCCCCGTTGTCTTCTCATCAATAGTGCATTAGCTGTAACAGCCTCCAATCCTTAGTAAAGCCAAGATGAGAGCTCTCCTGGGGTGTTTAGAAAGAAAGCCCAGTCAATTAATAGCACATCTGTTTGATGGGTCTGGAGAGTCAGAGAGTTTTCATTCTGTATTGAGAAGTCACAGCAGGTGAGAAATGTGCTCCCTAACCCAACAGTGTAATGCAAATACCAGCAGCAAATAGACTGGACCAATGTCAGCAGCAAAGAAATTAACTAGAATTAAAGATCTTAGATAGGAGGGATGACAGAAATAAAGGCCACTCATAGGGGAGGAAATAATTCCTGATTAAATAATGGAAGTGCCCTTTAGGGGTGTAAAGAATTTTTTCTTGCATGCATGAACAACAACCATAAAATGTCAAAAAAAATTCTTCCCACTGGGTAAGAAAGTTTTGGGGCAATGTTTTATGATTTTTCACACTTCAGGAGTTATTTTTGTTAATTCACAAAGGAATTTTTTTTGGTGCAAAATTCAATCTTATTTGCACAAAAGATTAGATAGATAGATAGATAGATAGATAGATAGATAGATAGATAGATAGATAGATAGATAGATAGATAGATAGATGGTCTCCAACAACAGTGTTTTCCAGGGAGGAGGAAGAAAAAAAGAAAGAAAGAAAGAATTAGTTTGGCTTTCGTGCAGGGGTGAAAAATTTCACAGTAGTTGACTTTTTTATTTTTTTACATTCTTTATATTCTTAATGCTTTTAGGATTTGGCCAGGCTGTTCATAACACCAGAATACAGTAAGGAAGATATTAGGTGTTCAGCTCTAGTTCAGATACAACTGAAAGGTTTTGGTTTGGTTCTATTTTCAGACCATTTCAGTGATCAGTTCCATACCCTTAAGCAAGCTGGATCAGTTTATGGTGATTTTGAAAGACAGTGGTTATATATCATTGTTGTTGATAATATATGACTGTTCAATAGATTTCAAAGTGCTTATACAGGTCTGAGAAATGTGCGATCTTTTATGAGGCTTGAGCAAAAAAGTAGATAGTTAAAACACAGCACCACAATACACAGAAAAGCTACTGTGTATAGGATGCAGAAACAGACGACAACGGAAAATAATAAATAATAAATAATAAACTTTATTTTTGTAGCCTACCTTTTGCCAAGGCAATTGAGGCGGCTTACATCATTAAGATAGATAAAACAAACCCCACATTGAACAAAACATGATAAAAACAAGTTACCACCCTTTTAAAAAATTAAATTAAACAGATGGGCAATGATAATTTCTTGATATGAAATATGATGGGAAACCACAAGGGAATGAGCTACCCAAGTTAAACAGCTCTGTGAAATTCCATTGGTTTCACTGAGAGAGGGCTGTCATTGAAATCAGTAAGAATTTAAAACACTTCATCTAGATTTAATTGTGCCCATAAATTTTATTTAAAACAACAACAATAACTCCATTCCATTTGCTGACTTACCTATAGTCCATTACTCCTATGGCTTACCTCAAAGACAAAAGGTGCTTTATATATGGGGATCTTTAGATAAATTCATAAGCCACTTTCCCTCCCTCCACCCAATATTAGCCAAACATTTTTTCCTACTGTTTTCTAAAAACACTAGGGAAAATGGGTTTCATAAAAAGTAGGAGCTCTCCTGCCATCTCAGCATTGCTGTAGGCAACTTGTCTCTACACTTCAGGAGATTCATGTGAATAAATGTATAATATATGCTAAATAACCTCCTGAATTGCCTAGAATCTACCTGGCAGTTACCAATTTTGAGTGACATGCCTAGAGCTGTCCCAAAAAATTTTGATAAAGAAGAGTCCAAACTAATGGGCCTAGTATCCACAGGCAGTCAAATTATTTGGGCAAATGAAGCAAATAGTCCCACAAACTGCTCTGTCAGTTCCTGGCAGTAAAAATAAGCAGAAACATTCAATAACTAACAATTTGCTGCCCTTGCAAGACACCCCAAATCTATAGCCTGAGGCTTATAGCTAGGACTGGCCCTATGCATGCTGTATGGTAAATTCTTGTTCTCTTCTTCAGTCTCCTATGACATCTGATTGCAAAGTTCCCAGTGGCAAATATGATAATAGCCACAGACATGAAGAACTGTGTAAGATGCAAATGTACTTCTTTTCTTCATCCATATACTGAACATCATATTCTTTTAGATACAAGTTGATTTGCAGAACTCTTATTCGGAGGTCAGTGTAGCTTTTTGAAAGAGAAAATGCAATAGGAAATGGCTCCTAGCCTAATTCTCTTCCAAGTCTCATTCCTCCACGTCTCAAATAGTGCTTGAGCATGAGCTGAGGCTCCCAGAGGAGGGCTGTGAAATGGCTCTACTTCTCCAGAGTGAGTAACAGCAGTAGACGCACAGTGACAGAGGCGTGTTTTTTGAAACACAGGAGGCTGTTTGTGGGGGCTGATTAAAAAACAACAACAAACCCACAAATATTTTATGGCAGACCATAATCTACTGTAGCATTTTATTCTGTCTAATGCCATAGAAGTCTAAACAGGACTGACAAGAAATTAAAATCAATTGCATTCTTTTCTCAACAACAATATCAGTTTGTCAGTAATTACTTGTTTGTTGTCTTCATTGTGAATCTGAACAATCCCGAGGTTGTTAATGCTCCAAGAGAGAAAATAAAATTACATATTCAGTTTATCCAGCACAAAGACAAATTGCCAAGAAGAAAAGGCAGACTTTATTGGTCTTTGAATGGTGGAGCCATGGCAACTGAAAAAGAAAGAGAGGGTTGGCCATTGGTCACGCTCTTGAGCTTGCCCCAAGTGCTCTCAGCTCTTCTTCTCCCCAGTAATGCAAAGCCTGATTTCCAGACCTTTGGTTATGGAAAAAGGAAAAGGTCAATGGAGACCTCTGTGTTTGACCCAGAAGTCTGCTAGGTGAGCTTGGATATGTCCCAGCCTCAGTTTAACCTGTTTACATGGTCAATGGGAGGGTGATATTTTAAACTGTTTTAACTGATTGTAATGGTCTTGTTTTAATGATTTAATATGATCTTAATCTGCTTGAATATTTTTAAAATTTATATTTTTAATTGATCAAATTCATTTCATTGCATGCTGCCCTATGGTACTATGATACAAGACAGGATATAAACAAACAAACAAACAAACAAAGTTGTACAGTCTGACCTCTATAACCATGAAGTCTAGATATATCCATGGCTTGAAAATATATTTTTTAAAAATACCCAAAAAGTAAA
Source organism: Phrynosoma platyrhinos (assembly GCA_020142125.1). Classification (NCBI taxonomy): domain Eukaryota; kingdom Metazoa; phylum Chordata; class Lepidosauria; order Squamata; family Phrynosomatidae; genus Phrynosoma; species Phrynosoma platyrhinos. The sequence continues at coordinate 208,183,196 of CM034703.1, read as the reverse complement.
CCTTGATTTTTCTATTTTATATAAGGGACACCATTTTACTACACCATTGTATATAATGAAACTTGACCATCCATGGATTTCTGTATTCATGGCAGGAGGAGGGGTCCTGGAGCTGAAACCCAGCAGATGCCAAGTGCCCACTGTATACACAAATTCCTGGGATGAGGCAGGGGAAAAAACATGAAGAAGTGTAGGTGTGTCATGTGTTCTTTGTAAAAGATAGAAAGTTTTTTTGGGGGGGGGATCATTTCTTGGACTACACCTTTTAGAGAAATCCCCAGTTGGTTCTGGGAGTTGTAGTCCACAAAATTATGGCCAAAATGCTAAATTGTATTTGTAGCTGTTTATGTAGCTACATAAACATACACACAGGTACCAATGACCTAATAATTCCAACTCCAAAACCCACCTTAAACTCCAGGGAGCAGCTCCAAACAGCAGAGGTCTGTGGTGTAGTTGAATGGGGCAATTCAGGGTGATGTAGGGGGGTTGCAGACTGCCAGAAATAGTACAAATTGAGTCCACTTTTAGGGTTAGGGTTAGTGCTAGGGAATCATGGGAATTGTTGTTTTTTTCCTGAAACATTGAGTATTCTCTGTCAGAGAGCTCTGGTGCCACAATAAAATACAGTTCCCATGATTCCCTAGCACTAACCCTAACCCTAAAAGTGGACTCAATTTGCACTATTTCTGGCAGTCTGCAACCCCCCGTAGTCAGCTTCACCTTGCCCCCAACCATAGCTGGAAGAAATTTATGCATTCTCTTCCCCCCTTATATAGATAGGGTTTCCTCTTTAGGTCCCCCTCTCTCTTTTTGACTGACTGTCTGTATCTCAACACTATCTTTAGTTAGATTAGGATTTAGTGTTATATAATTATTTATTAAAGCCATTATTATTGTTTTTAAACTGCAAACTATATATTTGTTGTCTTTCTGACTCTATCATCATTCTTTAGGAAGGCAGGTTTAGATAAGAATATTCAGGGCCACATTTCTGTTGTTTTGCTAATGAAAGACAAGCTCTAACAGGTTTAGCTTTCATATTTGTATATTTTTGTTTCCTTTAAAGGGTTAAACCCCTGGGAAAATTAAATCACACACACAGTTGAATGGGGCACTTCAGGGTGACACACCCCAACCATAGTAGAGTTTAAAGTGGATTCCAGGGTCACAAGTTGTGAATAAACAGGGTCAGCCCTGGTAAGTACTTGGATGGGTGACTCGCAATGAAGACCAGGTATTGCAGGCTATATTTCAAAGGAAGGAACTTGCAAAACCACCTCTGAGTATTCCTTATCCAAGAAAACTGTGAGATCCATGAGGTCACCATAAACCAACAAGAAACTTGAAGGCACACACACATGCAACATAGCTGAATATGAAGTAGTCATGACTCATAATTCTATATTGCAAATTTGTAACTTCAATGTAAGATGCCACTTTATGTTTTTAAGCTGCTTTTGATCCCTAAGACTGTTTAACCGCTGTCAAACAATAACAGTAATGACATATGTATAGGGGAAAGTATGTACTCTATATTGGGGTTCAGGTATACAAGTATACAGTTTTTCTCAGGAACTTGCTGATATGTTGTACTTGCCTGAGAGAGATCAATCAATATTCCATGAAGTTCACTTCTATCCTTCTATACCTATGCACACCTTTTGAAAGGTGCCCCTGATTTCCAGATGGCTAAGAAGCAGTATGCAAAAGTAATCTGAGTATGCAGTATTTACTTATGGAAGGTCTTGACTCAGTGCTACATCCTGCAATATAAGATTTGCAGGTTCCTTCCAGTATTGTGATTCTATCATTTTATAACCAAGAGTGGGATGAACTGGGGACTAACAAACTGAAGGCACAGAACACATCAAGGAAAGGGCATGATTTTTTTTTTAAAGAAAAGAGTTTGCATTGTTTCCAGCTTTTGTCTTCTGTCTATATATCTCTGCCTAGTTTTCTAATTCAAATGCTTGATTTATCTTTTCTTCAAAATGTATAAATAGATGCAAGTCTTGTACATTTCACCTTACCATTATAAGATGTGTGTGTGTGTTTAAGGGAAGATACCTTTCATCTCAACTAGATGGAAATCAGATTGGTAAAATATATGATAAGCAGTTCTTTTTTCATTATAAAATTTGATAATCTGTGTTGAAATGACTCTGTATTGTTTACTTTTCTTCTCCTAATTCATGGGGAAGAAGCTGAGACTGTTTATCAGCTGCCTGCCACAACTCAATCAAGGAGATTTTAAGGCCTTATAATTAAATATACCCTTCATTAAAACTGACAAGGAATATAGCAAGATTATAGGTGAATGCTCTCAGACAGCTGAAGGTCACTATTTCATGAAGCAACATGTTCCATGCTTCCTCCAGCCCTGAATGGCTGTGTTTCCCCTCTAAAACTATTCTCTACTGGAAGATGAATAATTGGCATATAAATATTGGAACATGGATCATTTCAATTATTCAATATGTTTTTGTTTAAGCAGACACAGGATATGTTTTGTTAAAGACTTTGTGAAGTGATACCTTTTCCCCTGGCTTATTTATTAACATCTATTGACAAACTGGCAAAATCTCACGTTTTTATAATTCCACAAGGACTTGGTTTATTCTATTGGGTACTCTCCTGAGATTTTGTTGAGATTTATTGTCATGTTCTGTCTTCTGTCATATTTGTGATTAAGCTACTGTTGTGTTATAGATGCCTCCCTCACTCCCTCCTTTTCTTTCTTTTTTGACAGAAGTCTTGTACTTTTAACAGCTGTATAACAACCAGTTTTTCCTTGCATGAAAAGTCAGAGGTGAAAAAAGGCAAATTGCTAATTTTTCCTTTTAAGGCAACTGTTAGGGGCACAGAAATGGGCAACTTTGATAAGAAAACACCAGCAGTGCAGCCCTATACAAGCTCTATTCAGGTTCCTCTCAGAAAGTCCATTGTGCCAACTTTCCATCCTCTGAAAGCCTGTGAGACATCATGGGACTATATCACACGGGGGAAATCCTGTGCAGAAACGGGGTTTTAAATAGGAAAAAAAACACAAAAGTGGGTAGATTTTCATACTATGTCACTTTTAAAGTGTGTTTTACTTGACCACCACAATTCAAAAAGGATGTTGAAAAACTGGAGCGTGTCCAAAGG
>CM034703.1:208161093-208176124 GCA_020142125.1 Phrynosoma platyrhinos | reverse complement strand
TTCAGCCTGAGTTTGTTTTCCCTCATCCAGCCCATTACTGACCCAAGGAATCCATTCAGGATGGGGATAGGGTTCACTGGCTGCCCTCATTTTATTTATTTATTTATTTATTTCATTTGTATGTCACCTTTCTCTCTGGAGGGACCCATGGTGGCTCACAGATAACATTTTAAAAATTCAATAAAATTTAGAACAATTAAAATCATCTACGAACAATATAAAATCACGTACAAATATACAAAATTGTAAAGCTTAACTAAAACCCACTCATTGCCACCAGCCTCATTTCAAGCCTCCTTCAATCCCATCTTGGGAGAAAGGCCGGATACAAATTCAATGAATAAATAAATACATAAATACAGTAGCACCCCCGCCCCCCACCCCCATGTTCCAAGACTGCCAATAGATGCCTGAAACCACGGATAGTACGAACTCTATACACAGAGATTATCACAGCGATAATAAAACTGGCTTACCTGAGCCAGCTTAACATTTAAAACGGGTGGCATTCTGATTTTATCAGAATGATTTAGCCACCAAAATCACCATCCGGGGCCATCCCAAGACCATCCTCATTCCCAGGGCTGCTCTGGCAGCCATTTCCTTAAGCCACAAAACTCCTGGCTTTGAAAAAAGCCATGCAAAGTGGCCCTGGGAGTGGGGCCTGACTTGGGCTGGACCCAGGCTGCAATTTCAGCAGCGAAATCCTTCTGATAACATCAGGATGCCACCCATTTTATATTTAAAGCCAGCTCAGGTAAGCCAGTTTTATTATCACTGCATTAATCTCCCATTTAATGTTTTTGGACCACAATTGGTAACTAAAACCGCAGAGAGCAAAACCATGGATAAAATAGGGCTAAGTAATATTTTTGGACTATGGCTGACCATAGGTAACTGAAACCCCAGAAAATGAACATGTAGATATGGCTGGACCACTGTAAATTTATCACCTTTTTCCTTGAACTGGGGCTCAAGGCAACTGAAGACCACCTCAAAGTACACACAAGCCACACACAGCTTGCTGCTGCCTTTAGGAATTGCTGCTGCCTTTAGGAATTGTGAAAAGACCTCATTTCTGTTTGAAAGTGCTACACTTTTGTCTTTAAAAACATACTCCGCCCTAGTACACACATTGCGCACTTCTGATTTATCTGGGGTGTTTAACAGCTGTAACCTTTAATCCTGCCCAGAAATAAAGGAGGCCATGCAGCCTGGGATTTAACTTGTTCAAGTCAGTATCCCAGTTTAAACTGGGCAGTGGCATTTAGACTTGTTTAACTGGAGTTTGATTCAGAAATGCAGTGCTTTTGACCATGGGAAAGGAAGTTATTAGTTTTTAAAGAAATCAGAAACTGGACTTCCTGGGGTCTATGGAGACTCTCTGGAGTTGTGGTGAGTTGCCTGGCAGAAGGAAAATGAAGACAGACATGCATACATACTCACCCCCATGTGGATAAAAATTGCTGGCCATGCTGAGAGTTAGCTGATTGCCACCAGCTAGTCATCATCCATCTCTGCATGCTAGAGGGGAAGAAAATCAAATTTCAGAGAGGTGTCCACCATTTGCTAATCTTATTTTCCTCCCTGATGGTTCTTATTTTATTGCGCTCTTTCTTTAGGGTGCTTTTTTCATAATCCAGACCTCACTTCCATTTGCTTGTGTCTTTTGTATGAAATTCCAGTGCTTGGAGCATTAGGTTTGAAAATTAATTAGATAATGTTAAGTGTTTGAAACTGAGAAATTAATTCATTATGATCAAAACTAATAATTGATTTGGTTGCATTACTGTTAATTAACTTGCACTTTTAACAGTCTCCAGGGCAGACCAGGGGATTTACAGAGAATGGCAGGGAAATTGTCACTATTAATTCTAGGAGCACATCTAATTGTTGCACATTCCCCGATTATACCTTTCTCCAACCTCAGGCATAGCAAAAATCAGCTTACCTTTTTTTATGCAATTCCTGTTCACTTTCTCTGTATGTTTTGTCATTGTTGTAGCAGGCACATACACCTCAGCAACCATGAGACAGTTTCTAAGGTGGGGAGAAGGAAGTGAAGAGAGGAGACAGAGAGCTCTAGAACTCAGCTTTTAGGCAGATGGTATGTATAGCAGAAAGAGGTGCTATCTATAGGATGCTATCTGTGAGGCAAAAGAAAATACGTACACTACACAAACAAAATATTTTTATTCATACACTATGTTGGGGGGTAGCATGACAGCCATATGAAAATGGAAAGGAGATCACAGGGGTAAAAAAGTTTGAGAACCACTGCCTGAATAGATGCTTGGGTTAAAGCAGGGGTGGAATAATATGGCCCTTTAGAGCAGTGGTAACCATCCTTTGTCCTCCAGGCATTTTGGACTTCAGTTCCCAGAGGCCTCAATCACTTTGGTTAACAGTCAAGAATTCTGGGAGATGAAGTATAAAAACCTAGAGGACCAAAGTTTGCTCTATAGGTTATTGAACTACAATGTTGGGCATTCTTCACAATTGGATATGCTGGCCTGCAAGTTTACCACCCCTGTGTTAAAGGGGAGTAAGGAATGCTCCAAGCACAGCAATAAGTGGCTAGCTATAAATATCACTCAGCGAATTGATGAAGGATTAATTAGAAATGTTTGGAGTGCCTCTGAACATATGCAGAATATTTTTCTGCACAAGTGTGTCAGTGCATGCAATCTGCTTCCCCACTCTCTACCAAGAAGTATGATCTCCAAATGTTTTACTCATATAATTATTTGGCTTCCAAATAATAATAAAAAAGAAGACTGTTCTTCCAGGGGTGAGAGAATGTGAATTTAGCTAGTGATTTCTTTTGGCTGTAAGCTCCAGCCTAAGAAAAGACTTCAAAAATGTGTGATCCTATGAAGAAGGAGGAAAATGGAATTGGATAGGTCATGGGAGAAGAGAGAGAAACAAGTCAAGAAATAAGGAAATGGAAATCCCAAGATTCCATAGAATGGAGATATGATATTTAAAATGGTTTTGGGCTGTATGTGTTGTTGCTGTGTGCCTTCAAGTCATTTCCAACTTAAGGTGACCCTAAAGTGACCCAAACATGGGGTTTCTTCAGAGGAGGTTTGCCATTGCCATCCTCTGAGGCTGAGAAAGTGTGATTTGCCCAAGGTCATTCTCAGTCTGTCTTCAGTTTGTATCATTCTGTCTTTTCTCCCATGGCATGTAGCAGCATCAAAACAATGACTCTTCTCAGAACTTGAGCAGGGGGTGAGAGGGTCAAATTCTCCATTCCTACACATTGCTCTCCTGTTCATTAACAACACCTCCACCAAGCGATGCCATTTGTTTTTTCTAACTGACATGTCAAAAGCAAACACATTTGATGTTATATCTAATTTGGGTCTGGTTACAAAGATGTCCCAAAATGTTTGTGTTTCCTCTTTCCTTTTCCAGATCCTGGAATACACACTAATGCATGGGTAAGATTTTCAGGGAGGTTCTTCTCTTGGCCTCACTATGCTCCTAATGACATTTGTTGGGCTTATGAACAAGACTATACTTGGGAAGTGCTGCCAGGCACTGGACATTTCTTCTATGGGAGGAAAAGCCAGCTTCTTGCTGTCTTTCTGCCAGCATGGGAAGATTTTGTTTTGGTTTTGACTACTGTTCTTTCTCTTTGTTGTATCATTATTCCATTCTAATGTTGTAAATATTTGTGGGATTCAGATTTTTTTCCTCATCTTGTGTTTTCATATTGTTAGCCTGTAGGGAATTGGAATATATATTTAATAAGATAAATAAATAACACTAGTTTTCATTGGCTGGATTCCTATTGGTGATACAGGCAGGGATAACCTCTCATTACAACTGTGTCTGTGCTTTTTAAATCATTGTGCAAAGAGGTATTCAATATCTCCTTTCATAATGATCCTCCCAGCAGAACTGACCTTTTCCATGCTCAAGCATGACCCCACAGCCAATTCATCCACCCAGACAGGGTGTTATTTGTACTAAAGAGGAGACATCCTCCTCCTGGATTGCCCTCATACTCATGTGTACTCAGTGGAGTTCCAAGAGGAGAATGTTGTTTCTCTTCTCCTGGCTGCAGACCCACAACTGGATGCTGCCTGGCTGCCTCTTACCCTGCTCCAGCCACCAGTTGGTTTTTGGGATTTGCACTGAGGTGGAAAGGAAAGGAGTGGAAGCACATTGGTACAGTATTATGCTTCCCCTGGCTGTAGCAGGATCAAAGTCTTTGAATACTTATTTGCAGGAAATTCATCTGAAACTTCTTTGCCATAGGAACCAAAAGACTCCCTGTGTGTAAACTTTTTTTAAAAAAAATTGTTGTTTTGTGCCTTCAAGTAGCTTCTGACATATGGTGACCCTAGTGTAACCTTATCACAGGGTTTTCTTGGCAAGATTTGTTCAATGAGGGTTTGCTTTTGCTTTCCTCTAAGCAAAAGAGGGAGTGTGACTTGCCCAAGATCACACAGTGGGTGTCCATGGCCAAGTGAGAATTCAAACCCTGGTCTCCAAAGTCATAGTCTAGTGCTCAAACCACTACACCATGCTGGGTCTAAAAAAAATAAAATTATTGGATATTTAAAAGTGTAAAAGGAAAGAAAGGGAGGGAGAGACAAAGAGAAGAAAAGGAGCTTGAGTACATAGGATATGGACATGGACTAGACAAAGATATAAGCTAAAGATATGCTAAAATACATTTTCTTGCATCTGACATCTGACACATTCATCCATAGTTAAAGCAGTAAATCTTCTGATCATTTAACAAGCAATGGTGAGAATTAATCTTTCCAACTTTGGACCATAGTCTTTTAGCCACAGTAAAAACATGTGGGTTCCAGCCACACTTACCATCAGTTAAATTCCATGTCACAGAGATACAATTTTAAAATGTCCTCTAGTAATTTTATATTCTGCCTTTCTCCCACTATGGGAACCTACATTTGCATCTACAAAAAACTAAGAATTTTCTAATACAAAATTAATGCATTGAAATTTATTCAGCCATAAAGAGGTAACCACTAATCATGCCCAGATCACATGTTATTGGGCAGCATTCTCTTTAATGCATCACCACAATTAGATAATTAGATAAAAGTGTAGTGGTGACTGATGTATACTAGCAACATCAGTTTGTGATGAACCAACTGTACTTTTAGGTCAAAAGGGATTATAGATATTGAAAGTAGGGCAGTTTTCCACTGGTTGATTTGCACAGGGCAATCTAACTCAATTCTATCATATGAATGTCAAATTTAGTGTTTCCCAAAAACACTTCTAACCTTCACTTGTAGCTTTCAATTACTCTGAAGAAATAATCAGTGTTTCTTACTCAGCAGGGGTGGCTGGAGCTGTGGATTCATATGTGGACACAAAGCGAGTAGCAATTGCAGCAGTGTACCCAGGGGTAACTGATAAGAAAACTAAAAAGAATTGTGGGTGTAAGCTGTGTTGATAATTAATAAACATCCAAAATATCACAGTAGCTTTTGATACTCATAGATTTCTTCAACAGGCAAAGAAGGTTGATGGTGTTATGATCACAGTGTCTACATTTTTGCTTTGAGATGTTATAGGAAGTGTGGATAGATGAAAAGTAAGGCCACACCTATGGCCATGAGTTAACAGGAAAGAAAGGCAGTAAATCAGAGTATTTCTTTTTCATCTGAAGTCACAAAGCACCCCTCAGACCTATACAGCATTTGCCTCTATCTAGCATCAGGCCTCAGGCACTATGAGGGGAGAGTACAGTGGGTCTCTTGGGAAAATTTCTATTGTTTTAGGTCTGGAGACAAATTCAGGCATTGGAAGAGGCAGAGCACATCCACTGAAAACAAATCAAACTGCTTTACCTCATGGCGAAGGAGGAGAGAAGGGGTCAAATTCAGAAAAGCAAGTCATTGTGTATGACAAAGTTCTTCTCAATGTAGAGAGATCTTGAAAGAAAGAAGTTAGCAGCATAAGCTTTCATAGACTTCAGTCTACTTCCTCAGAAGTCTAAGGTCTGAAGTCTACAAAAGCTCATGCTGCTAATTTCTTTCTTTCAATTAATCTCAAAGGTGCTACAAGTTCTCTCTACATATTGATTCTATAGACTAAAATGGCTATATCTTTGAATTCTTCTCAAGTACAGGATTCCCCACTCAGTGCTAAGGACCTTATCAACAGATGCAAATTGCTTAAATCCCATGCAGAAACGAGATTTAAAAATCTGAACCCCTCCACAAAATGGGTTGTTTTTAAGACGTATTTGTGTAAAGGAGAAATAACATGACATTAACCCAAATGGAAAGTCGTCAAAACCCACTCCTTTTTACTTTCAGAAGCAAAGGAGTGGGTTTGGGTGACTTTCCATTCAATTTATTTTCACATTATTTCTCTTTCATGCAAACATCATCTGAAAAACAATCTGCAATTGCGGGTTTTGTCTACTTTCTGTTCAGGTTAACCCCAAACGTCATGTGAAAAACAAGCCACAAAAGCACTTTAAATCTAGTTTCTGCACGGAATTCATCCTATGTGATAAACTCCTAAGTTCATTATCTTCAGATTTAAAAAAAGTTGCAGGAGTAGACATGTTGGTCACAAATCAAAATACCTCAAAATAAAAATGTAGACACTATGATCAGACTGCCATCAATTCCCTTCCCCTGCATGCTATTTTACTATCTTAGCAGGATGAAGAAGACTGTGAACTCTGAAAACTAGTGTGTTGTTATGTTGTGCCTTTTCATTGATGTAATAAACATGTCACGACAAGATTGGTTTTGGATTTCATAACTTTTGTAAGTAGACTGCAGGATCAAAAATGGCAAGAGTTGCTAGTCTGGATCTATCAACTGACCCAAAGTATAAATCTGAGATTAGAGTAGATTTTTAGTTGAAGTAAGGAAGCTCCCCAATGCCTCCTCTGTCTGCCTCTTAACATGATCTTAGAAGAGTAAAATAACACTTAACAATAAAACCTACAATGATGCCCCTGACTCTGACCTGGGCTCGCACTTTCTGTTGTTTTAAGAAGGATTTTTGAATAAATGATGGATGTCCTGAAGTGGTAGATTTCCTCACATGGAACTACTTTCCATGCACACTTCTTCATCATTAACAAAGACACTCCACTTACAGAATAATGACTTCCTTGAGGGCAGACCTTCAGCTAAGGGCTCCTGAGTTGACAAAATGGATATGGGAACATGGATTACATCACCAAAGGAATAGCTACCGTATTGCTTGCACCTGCTATCAACTGTTATTACTCATCATGCCTGATCCACAGTATCAGTTTAGCCCATGTACACACAACTCCACTCTTGTGGTACTGTCACATTCACTGCCTTTCCTGGCATTTTTTCCCCTGCAGCTCCAGAGAATGGGACCTGGAGCAATGGATTCAAATTACAGGAAAAGAGATTCTGCCTCAGCATTAGAAGAACTTCCTGACAGTAAGAACTATTTGATAATGGAATATGTTGCCTCAGAGTGGGTAGGGTCTTCTTATTTGGAGCTTTTTAAATAGAGGTTGGATGCCATCTGTCAGGGGTGCTTTGGGAGTGTATTCCGGCATGGCAGGGAGTTGGACTGGATAGTGCTTGTGGTCTCTTCCAACTGTAGGATTCGATGACTCTAGAGCATATTTGATAATGGGAGTGTCATTCCAAAGGCTTTGATCTGAGTGATTGTACTCATGTCCTGTTTCAGGATGATGAGTATCCTGGAGAGTGTAGCTGGTATTGAAAAGAACAAGGAAGGGAGAAACCAAGCCTGAAGAGGGTCAAATATAAAGGATGCAGAAAAGCAGAAGCATTATCAATGGACTGCTTCTAAGCATGAAAAGCAGTCCAGGGCCCTCTCTCCAGCAGCCAAATAAACCAGATGATGTCCAGCCCACTCAGCACCAGACATATAGTGCACCCCTCTTAATATGCTTTTTTAAAAACAAAACAAAAAAACCTGTTTGCTTTGGACTTTCCTGGAAGATCTGGAGCCCTCTATGCTGACATCAGGTAGCTGTTTGAAAGGTGTCCCTTTGTGCTGCTCAATGCATCTACTGTCACTGCAGCTCACATAATCTGAGGTCAGAAGAGGTACTCAGCCATGTGATCATCACTGGACATATTGTTCTGACCTCAGAGCAAAGCAGTGTCCTGCTGATGCAGCCAAACCAGATAGCATAGTGAGACGTGTGTGAACAGCCACCCAATGTCACAACGTAGGGCCTGTGGTACTGGGGGGGAGGGAGTTAGGGCAGTTCTGTGGCCAGGATACTCCAGGCTGCCAGTGCAGACAGGACCCAAGAAGAGTCCAAAGCCAAACAAAGAATCACTGAGGAAAATTATACAAGAATCAAGTCACAGACCAAGAGAGCATGTTATCTGGGCTCTCTTATTCCCCTTCCTAATGAGAGGAAGCCTCTTCCAGGTAGGACATGATAGCTCACGCATCACAAGGTGGAACTCAAGGATAAAATGGGGGGGGGGGGGACAGTGACCCCTCACATAGCTAGATCCTAAATTATTTAGGGCTTTCCATACTAACAGCAAAACCTTAAACCTGATACAGTGACAAATAAACTGGTAGTGGCATTCCTTCAGCAGATGTGTCATATTCATGTTTGTGGCAATAGGGTCACAGTGATGGAGTAATTTGGCTCCTTACATTTTCCATTTTGAGAGACAAAATACTCTTTTCTGTTTCAAAACTTCCAGCTTTGGAGATCTCTTTTCTGACAGCATGGTATGAACAGAGCTTGTATTTTGACAATGCTTTTTTTATTACTACAATCTTAGCAGCTATTAGGCTGGGAAAGCTCATGCATCAGATGTGACCGACAATAAATCCCCAATTAGCTCACTGCATTGCAAGTAAAATACATAATTCTGACTTTCTTTCTCCTCTATCTTTTCTTTTACAAACAAGATTGGATTTATTGAAACTTGGTGCTCTCTCTTCTTGAAGCACAGTTAATGACTCTGCAGGTGATGCCTCCTTCTAAGGCACACTTCACCTTCCCATACCTTCCGTCAGCTCCACAGAAGCCATTCATATTCTTGTCCTGTACAGCTATGAATAGCATTTCCTATTCTGTTGAGGTTTATATTTGGATTGGGATAATCACACTCATATTTTTAAGTTCAGCCCATGCAGATCGTTCCATAACTAGGCCTAAACAAAAGGCAGAACGACGTTAAGTTGGATACAATGTGCTTGGCGGTTTCTGCTTCTCACTTTTCACTTTCTTCCTTCAAATTATTCCACAGCTTTCTCTCCAAACAATGCAGACAAATGATTGGTAGGAATTATTTGCCCCAGAAACATAATAGCAGAGCAGGCCTGTGACGCCAGCAGATGCAGGCTTGTGTTTTCTAAATCTCAGCCCTCATTCAAAACTCACACACTTGTTCTTGACTACAAGAAGCAGCCACATAATGTCAGGCTATGCCTTTAATGCCAATAGGAAAAGACTTATACTACATCCTTTTGTAACCTTTTCCTGGTTTATGGGAAGATTATAAACACTCAATCCCAAGCCATAAGTGAGTAAAGAATAAAGCAGCCTCTTTCCTTTTCTCTCTCTTAGAATAATGTCTCACCCCCACCCCCCAGAAATGGCTAGCCAAAGATGTGTTCCATTCTTTGTTGAGTACACATCTGAAATGTGTTGCTAGAGATTTCTATGAGTACTATGACCTCTAAAAACACAAATGAATGGGTCTTAGAGAAAATCAAATGAAGTCTCACTAGAGGCTGGGATGACTAAACTGAGGCTGTTATATTATGGACATATCATAAAATGATGTACCTTGTTGGAAAAGATGATAATATTTGGTAAAGTGGAAGACAGTAAGAGAAGAGGGCGACAGCACTATAGGTGGATCGCTTAAATCAAGAAAGCCATGGTCCTGAGTTTGCAAAACCTGAGCAGGTTAGCTAATGACCAGGGCTCTAGGAGTTTTCTCCTTCATAGGGCTGCCATAATTTCAGGTCAGCTTGATGGTAAATTAAAGCAGCAACAACATCAGGGAATCCTGAAGTATCAGATTCTTCACTAGGCAGGTGGTTTAAAACATTTTGATGCCTGAGGCAGAACAGCATGTGGTACACCCAACCCTCAAGTCAAGGCACAGTGAAGACTTGCCAACAAAGGCTGGTGGTGGCTTCCATGTCACTGGGATGGTGAATCTGTTCTGGCTTTAAGTCCAAACTATAAAAGAGCTATCTGAAGTACCAAAACCTAGAACAGATTCACTGCCCCAGTGACATGCCACCACTTCTAGCAAAGTTATTTTGACACCAGAGAAGGACACATTTTGCTGTCCTTCATAACAATCCAGGTCAACTATCTAAGGGTGAGGCCAGCCAACATTCTCAACTCCATTATTCACCACTTATCTAGCCCCCAGTTTAGGACCAGGCTAGTTAACATTGATAGGGTATGCTTTTGCTTTCAAAAATTTATCTGAAGAATATACAGGGCCAGAAGCACTACAAAAGGACTTTGTGGGGCTTTCTCCCATCCCATATTATCTATTCATCCTTTTAGGAAAGCAGCAAGTAGTGGTGACTGACATACTGTCCATCATAGAACATGCTCTGCTTTATCATTTGAGCTTGGAAGCAATTCTGGGAGTTGTAATCTATAAAAATTAACTGGAATAAGCTCTACCTCAAACACGAAGTTTTTCAGTGAAGGTGCTGTTTGACTGTTGAGGAATAAAATGATGAAACATTGAACAGAGTACACTGTGCAGCCCTTGGTGCAAAAGAAGAGCCACAAGGACCTGGGAAAGTGTTCCATTTGGCCACAGAAGGTGGGAAAATGTGAGCTTCTCTGCAGGTACTTGACATTAGAAGACCTCACAGTATTAGGTGACTGTTCTTCACAGGAAACAGAATAGATATGGGAAAAAAGACTTATTCAATGTGAATGATACTGAAGAGTGGGGTCTAGGGCTTTGATTGTCTGAAGCCTCGAGTACTGAAAAACACCAGCAAAGCCAGTGAGGTGACAATCCAAAGCTATGGAGAGCTGAGGAATTTCCCAGGTTGACCAGAGATTTCTCTTTTCAGGCAAAATTGCAATTACTTCAGGATATTTTCAAAATCATTCCAAAAGAAGACACCCCTTTCATCTCTGTTTCATATAATACACTGCTAATATGCCAAAGTAACAATTAACACTTTTGCTGAGTGAGCAAGCCATGTTGCAGCTATGAGAGGAAATGTTCCTTTTTATCAAATTAATTTGCCAATTAGGAAACAAGTAAGAAATATGATGGTAGAAAGTTTGCTTTCAGATCTGATTCTTATTTATTTATTTCTGCTGCTTGAAACATTGCAGGAATCTTCCAGCTTTTTGATCACTGATTGCTATTAAGAAATATATACACACACTTGCTCCTGTGCAAAAACAAACACACACAAACAAAAATAGAAAGAATGGTTACGTTGCCTGTACACATTCTGATCTGTGTATGAGTCAGGAGAACCCAGGAAATCTCCAGCTTGTTTTATCTTTCCAGCTTGTTTTATCTCAAGGTAACACTGATCTCCACATTAGTCCAATGTGTAATGTAATTAGTTAGAAAGTGTGGTGTAGTGGTTTGAGTGTTGGACTACAACACTCAAACCACTGCTCAGCCATGAAAATCCATGGGGTGATCTTGGGCTAATCACATTCTCTCAGCCTCAGAGGAAGGCAAAGGCAAACTTCTGAACCAATGGGTAACTGTGTGCGGCATCAGGACATCATTGGCATGGGGTTTGGGTGGCTGGCGTGTGGCTGCCCCTCTCCATCTCTGGCTCCAGGCCGGCCCTTTGGACTGGTCTGTAGAGGCCCAATATCATATGCACAGCCTAATTTATTTACACTTACTTATAGGTGATGCAGATGGGCGGCTGTGGCAGCCCTGGGAAGTGGCGGATTGGGGCCGAGGCTGCCCCATGCCTCGGCCCCAATCCTCCCTTTCGCTAAAATAGTGCTCCTTCCACAAGCCACAAAAGGGGCGCCTGAAGAGCCGCCATGCAGCTCTTTTCCATCTCTTCTGGCTCAGCGTGTCCAGACACTGAGCTGGAAGGACATCATTGGAGCGCCCGTTGTGTGGAAGGGCAGGCGCTCCAATGACATCCTCAAGAAGGGGATGGGGTGCCCAGCATCCAGCTGCCCCTCCCCTTCCTTGGCTTGAAGATGGCGCAAAACGCTGTCTGCAAAACCCCATAGTTTCATGTGGTTAAAGTGAAACTTTCGAGCTTATCACACCACACTCTTAAAACAGGGCTAGGTTACTTTAACATCTCTGACTGCCTCCTGTTGCATTTTGGGGTTTGTAGTTCCATGAGGCTTAAAGACTCTCTGACTGAATTATCTAAATACCTTTTCCTAAATTACAAGTTCCCAGAATACCACAGGAGTGCAACCAGAGCACTTAAAACAACCTAGCCCCATTTTAAGAGCACAGAGCAATAGTTTTGTATGGTAAGATGTGATATTTTTATAGAATATGTAAAATGAGTAAAAAAAAAAAAGCAATTAAACCTTGGATTTAAGGTTTAAGTCAGATTTTATGCACACATTTGTGTTTCCTTGGAATTTTTTAAGCTAAAGATCAAGGTCCAAAACACACTGCAGAAATAATCCAGTTTGAGACCACATAAATTGCCCTGGCTCAATGCAAGGGAATTGTAGCACCACTTTTTGTGGTCTCTGACAGAGAAAGCTAAATAATAATAATAATAATAATAATACTTTTTATTTATATCCCGCCCCTCTGCAGAGCAATCGGGGCGGCTTACAATATTACAATTTCCATTAAACAAAATATAACATCCCGAATCCCACCCATCCTTTAAGAAATAAGAGTTCTTCTTATTTTAGACTGGGTGGTGCTGGGCTTAGTGTCTCTCCCCCAGATGACATCGGATGGTAATGGAGGGAGGGCTCTTCTTCTTATTTTAGGCCTAAATGAACTGAACCAGTACTGAACCAGTCAGTTAATGCTGTCTAAAACTGGATTACAGTATTTCTGCAGTGTGTTTTGGATCTTAATCTTTACCTTAAAAAAAACTCCAAGAAAACACAAATGAATGTTTAGAAATCTAACTTAGGGTCTGTACAGACTGGCCAAAAGGGCTGGCCTGGGGGTGGAACTGAAGCAGGGCGACCACACGTCGGCCATCCTGACTTCGCCTCGATGCCGCCATTACGCCGTGTGCCCCACCATGCGGTGCGCAGCATCAGGGCGCTTCCTTGATGCAGCTTTTAGACACACTGCACCAAAGGAACACAGAAGAGCCGCAGCAGAGGTAAGGGTGGCTTTTTGCCACTCCAAAAAGGAGTGGCATTTGCCAGCTCTTTTTGGAGTGGCAAAGAGCCAGATCGGGCCCACGGCAAATGGTTGCCACAGCCTTGATCCGGTGCTCCCAGGAGTGGCACAGAGCACCCCTTAGGGGCCATCTGTAGAGCCCCTTAAACCTTAAATTCGAGGTTTAATTTTTTAAAAAAAGATGTGCCCCTGGTATGCATATCAACTCTTTTGTACTACACATTTCAACTGGACACATTTGTTACAACTAAAATATTTGGTATAAAGACACCTGGAACAAACTAGAGATCTCACATTAGATGGGTCTGCTCTTGAGATCTTGCTTAATATTATAATCTTCACATTAATTGCTTTGTTTTAATAGTGGTAACATGTTTTTATTTATATGGATTGAGTTATGCTAGCTCATCATGATGAAGCAGCTAGTTGCTCCAATGTGTGTAAGAGGGAGAAGAAATCCATCAATTTATAAGATTACCTTTCCAGTGTCAATTGGGTTTCAGTCCCTTAGCCTCTTCCAGAATACAAGAACTTTTACAAGAGTACAAACAATATATTTTAGGCCAAGGGTGGGAGAGAGGAATCTAGCAGCACTTTAAAGACTAATTAATATATTTTAACTGCTCTGGATATCAATCAAATTTGGGGCATCTGAAGAAATGGATTTATATTCACAACAGCACAATAGTTGATGTTAAAAGAGCTGCAAAATCCCCTCCTTTCCCCGTTTTTTCCCTTTTTATGCTGTGACAGACTAACATAGCTATTCTTTGAAAAATAATATATTTAAACCATACTAAACCAAGCCGTACCAGAATAAACAAAGAAACAAAAAGCAAAATTACCCAAACTCCACCAAAGGGCCTTTGACATTACATGCAAGGACCTTCCCCCACAAATACTCCTAGCGCCCCAAGTCCTTCAATTAGGTTTCCCTTTGAAAGCCAATACTTCTTTTTATCTTCTGCAAATGAGTGGCTGCTCCTGCTGCCTCCTTTCCTGGATCCCTTCCTTCTGCCCTTGCCTCCCAAGGGGGGCGGGGGAAACAGTCAGCAACTACTCTCCCACCTAACCAGTTTCTGCCCTCTTGCAAATTCTGCCTTGTTTGTTTTCATTCTTCCTTCTCATCCTTGCCCCCCACAAGACCCTCATGCAGAGGTCACTATTGCAGCATATGGACTGAACTGGACTTCATACACAGGCCTCCTCTCACTGGCTCCAAGGCTGAGGAGACAGAGGGAGAAAGGAGACCCTGATGCCTGACAGAACTTTTTACATGCACATAAGATGTTATCACACGGGGTCTAAAGCAGCCCCATCCCTTCGCCATCGCTGCATCATTCCGGTTCCTTTGCCTCCGTGATCAGATGACGTCACGGCAAACCCCGCCCATCCCTGCGCCATCGCTGCATCATTCTGGATCCTTTGCCCTGTGATCAGACGACGACGCGGCAAACCCCGCCCATCCCTGCATCATCCTTGCGCCATCGCTGCATCATTCCAGCTCTTTTGAATTCCTCTTTCAAAGAGGAATTATGGCTGTGCGACCAGAATCATTCCGGTATGGCTCTGCATTGATTCCTTGCTGCTTTTCTTGCCGCTGGTGTGATAACGTCCATACACACACATCACCCCTCACTTGCTTGCTTTGAGGCTGAGTGGGGCAGAGAGACAAGAGAGACCTTGCAGCCTCTCCTTTCTTCTCTGGCTGAGAGGAACTT
>CM034703.1:208132804-208161057 GCA_020142125.1 Phrynosoma platyrhinos | reverse complement strand
CCCCCCCCCCCCGCTTCAATGCTCAGTGGAGAAAGGGAGATGCATTAGCCTCCCTTTTCTCTGCAAACCGAGCAGCACCTCATCCAGAGCCTGGCTTCCACAGCTGGACTGCAGAAGAGACATTTGCAGAAGAGTGGTGTCACTCCCTCTCTTAGGGGTGTCACCTGGTGTGGTCCACACACCTCGCACCCCCCTGGTGACGCTACTGCTCTGAACAAATTTTGCCAAGAAAACCCTGCAATAGTTTTGCCTTGGGGTGACCATAAACCGGAAATTACTTGAAGGCACACAACGACAACACTTAATCTGGTGGTGATAGAACTGAAGTTTAAGAAGCCTAAAGAATCCTGGAATTTGTAGTTTAGTGATGTACCTGGAATTCTCTGCTAGAGAGCTCTAGCACATCCTTCTACTGCACAAAATTCTAAACATCCCTACAGATCCCAGAATTCTGTAGGAAGGAGCCAATTAAATTGGTATCAAAATTGCTCTAATCTGGGAGGGCAGATGAACTCTAAGTCAGAAAATCCTTGAAGTACTCCAAGGAGTCCTCAGAATTTCATATATTCTGTTCTTGGCTCCTTTGAAGGCTTCTTGGCATGCACATTAGTTTTGCACAATACTGCCAATGCTCTCCCAAACATTGTTTTAGACCAGGGGTAGGCAACCTTTCCCCTTTAAGGGCTGAGGGACTTCAGCTCCCAGAAGCCTCAGCCATGTTGGCCAATAGTCCCATGTTGTCCAATAGCTCCTGGGATTCTGGGAGCTGAAGTCCCTCGGCCCTTAAAGGGGAAAGGTTGCCTACCCCTGTTTTAGACTGTACAGTATGTACATGAGCAATGTGGTCCACAATGTCAAATCCATTTTCTTGAAGTGATAAATATTTCTCCACAGAGATTCTAGAAGCACAGGATAGAATTTTAGTTGAAATTTTTATATGTGGCCATAAAAACCTGCCTGTGTTATGTGTCTGCAGGATCTGCTTCATGTGTCCACTTGTTTGATCAGGTCCTGGAAGGGTTCAGGGTAGGCAACCTTTCCCCTTTAAGGGTCGAGGGACTTCAGCTCCCAGAATCCCAGGAGCTATTGGCCAACATGGGACTATTGGCCAACATGGCTGAGGCTTCTGGGAGCTGAAGTCCCTCAGCCCTTAAAGGGGAAAGGTTGCCTACCCCTGGGTTAAGGTCTTGGGTTTGACAAATGTGGATTATTGTTTTTGAAGAACACAACCATGAACAAAATTGAGTGGGGTCAGGCAGAATATGAGCCTGAACATGGTGAATAGTTCTAGCACATGTCCCTTCCAGGATTCAATATAATCAGAGCTTCAAAGGAGAGTGACTGCCTCTGTCCAAGAAGTTTTCTGTAAACCTCAACACACACCTCAGCTTGAGTCAGACTGTAATTCTTCTGCCTCCAGCAGGGACAATAAAGTCATGAAATACGGTAATCTTAACACCAGAGCTGCCTGAGGAGTCTGAAGAATTCTGTATAATCCTGTATACTGTCTTTTGAGCTCTGACTACTCCTAATGAAATGTATTGCTGCCTTCTGATTTTTAAAGAAAGTTTGTACTTGAGCTTGCCTTCTCATGCCATACCTGTCCATGACCTAGCTAGTACTGAGACACTGATAAAGAAGAAATCTCTACTCTAAACTCAGGAAACAGTCATTTCCCTGTTCCTGTGGCTTCTTTCCATTCACCCTGATTCTTTCTCCACTTTGTATTTTTTGAAATTAAAACAATGCTTAACTGTGATAAATGGTGAGTTGGACTTGTAGGGAAATAGAGTTGGGAATAAATAGATTGCTCCAGCGTGAAATTGAATCAATCTAAGCTGACTCACGGAATGGTGCTTACAGAAGAGTGGGAAATGGTGTGTCTGTGATGGCTGGAGGTGGGCAGTTAGAATTAAATAGGAGCACAATGTGGAAATGAGGTGAAAGAGACATAGCTGTGGGGTCATCATAGGGAACCTGCCTCCATGACACAGAGAAGGGGGGGGACTTTATCAAGCAACAGTATATGGAAAAATCCGTTTGGCAAGAGGGAGGCTTTTATAACCCTCTTCCATGCTTTTACAACCAGAAGAGAATGAAAGTGCTTAGATGGAATGTGGAGACAGAAACAGAGAGAAAAAATGCTCCTCTTTTGCTGCATGCCAGGTTTGTTTGCAATGTGATAAGGCGTGACCTATGTAGCTTGAAGGTAAGACCTCTACCATGAAGTGAGATAGAGTGAAATGGTCACTTTAGGCAGCATGTTTCATGTGTCATGAAACCACTAGTTATTTGCAATTGCTGGAATCCTCTATAACCATTTGTATAACATACCTTTGTGTATACCTAGCTATATAGTAGAAGTGCTAAGAAACCCAGTTACTGAATTGCAAAGAAAAGTAATGGGACGATAAAAATGCTTTATGTGCATTGGTGCCTGATTCGGATTAGGACCTATGCAATGTGCATCAGGAGCAGTGTCATGCACATTGGAACCAATGTGAATCAGTCCAATTGTGCATTAGGAACCTTGCCAGCTTTGCTATGTAGTAACATAACAGCACCCCTCTACTGAATTTGGCTGTTATGCAACTGCACAATTTTATTTCTCATAAGCATAAGCTCTCCAACAAAAATACAGTGCACCAATATGATTCAGGCCTTTGTTTTTAACTGTATTTTCACCTCTTGGGCTGGACAGAGGTATCTGTGGGATCTTCTGCCTTGGCTGCATTTGAGTACAGTGGGCCCTTCCTATACGTGGGGGACCCCCCCCCTCACATATGGGAAAAACGTATATGCTCAAGTCCCATTGATTCCTATGGCTGTGTGCTCCTGTGTGCAGCACCATGCCTGCGCCTGTGGCGCACATGCCATTTTGTCCTCCTGGGCTTGCCATACGCATAAGCTCAGATTCGCATATGGCAAGCCCGTGTATGGTGTGGGTGCACTGTATTATAGATAAGGGGTTTGTGAGTGGACATTTGTTGTTAGTGTTCTGCATCAAAAAGCACAGTGTCTTGGAATAGTCCCATCTAGAAGGCTCCAGGTCAAGCAGGAAAGGAAAAATTAGCAACCTAAACCCAGTTCTTAGATTGCTGAGTTTGCATAGTAGTAACAGAAAATTAGATTTATGTGGATTTTAGCAGTTCTAGGTTTCAGTCATTTGGGTCACCTTATAACTTCTAACTAGTAAGGTTATGTGAATGTTTCTGGATTTGAGACAGTATGAGGGTGTGGGGGTAAATATTTGAATTTTAAAAAATGAATCAAACCTTGCCATAGATTCAGACAGGAGGCTAAGCTTCAACACTACAAATTCTGTCCCAGAATTAAATTTAAGGAACCATTGGGTTATTCAGATCCCCACCCCACATGTGAAATAGTATGGTCCAGCAAGATTGGCATTTCATGGAGCTCATAAGATCAGGTAACTTTGCTTTATTTTTCTAAGCCAGCAACAACCTGTCAGCAAAGCAGACTAAAGTAGCAGGCAATGTTTCTCTGCCAGAGTGTTTAAGAAGTATCTCCACTTGAGATGTACAACGGCTATATTTGTAAAGAAACTAAATGTTGCAAAACACCTATGATGGGCTCCAGTGGCTTCCCTCCAAGAGACTCAAACCTGGGTAACAATAAATCCTTGGAATCTTTCCACGCTTGGAGATGTTGGGATGTATATGATACTATTGTAATTTACTTTCTTGCCTGAACAATGAAAAGCTCCAAGGGCACTATAATAGGGATTTCTGGATTTTTATTTTATTTTAGTTTTGGTTTGGGTAGAAAGAGAGTGCTAAAGACTGAAGTTGCCTTTTATCATCACATTTTTTAAAAGAAAGATATACGTATTGAGAGTAGCAAAAAAACACCCAACCAACCAACAAAAAAACCAACCAGGCATTCAGGCAGACCATACTTTTCTATAAAACAGCATGAGTAAGGCAACAGAATGTCTTCAGAGCATCCCAGTTCTGTGGCTCTTTCTTTCAAACCAGATGCAAAACCTACATCTGTTGTCTCCTCCCGGCTAAATCTTTAGCATATGGGTTTCCAAAACAGCCTGCCACAGGCAACAACAGAGTAGAAATCAGGATAACCATGTTAGTTTGGATTATCAGTATGCAGGGGGATCTTGTAGCACCTTTGGACTAAGGAGATTTTCACACAGGTAAAAGTGACGGGAGCATAGTGGAATGCCCCTGTCACTATCACAAATTGTGGGAACATTATCAGACAATGGTGCAATAATCGTGTCATCTCATGAATAAAGAGGTGTTCTCCTGTTGCTTTTTATTCACGAGACTTTCCCATGAATAAAAAGTGATGCTGGAATTCCTGTTTATTCATGGGATAATGACACAATTATCATGACATTGCACAAAGTCATCTGATAATCTTCATGCAATTGCACAATAGTGATGGCAGTATTCCACTATGCTTCCATCACTTTTGGCCATTTTAAAATCTCCTAACTGTGCGAAAGAAGTTGTAGCACAAGCTTTCATAGGCTTGGACTGCTTGCTCAGATGCATGCAAGTCTATGAGCACAGTTAATTGCAAAGGTGTTACAAAATTCCTTTACATATAGGCAACAAAAGATAGGATGTTACCACACGGGGCAAATCTGCTGGTTAATCCACACAAATCCCAAACAAAAACTGGATTTGTGCCTCGCATTTTCACACAATGTCACACAGAAACTGGACAGAAAGTGGACAGAAACTGGTGTTATCCGAGATCTTTTGAAATTCGGTTGTTTGGAGGAAATGCAAATGCGAAATTAAGGTAATTTCGCATTTACTGTAATGTGAAAAGCAAATGCGCATTTGGGAGCATTTCCCTACTTTTCCCATTGTTCCAGCAAGCATTCCTCTATCTGCGCATGTGCAAGTTCATTTCTAGTACATTTACGGGCTTTTCTCACTTGTGTGTGAACATTAAATGCGCTTACTGTAATTTCGCAATTAAGGTAATTACGTGTGAAAGCCATTTGCGGAATCAAGGTTTATTTTCAGTTTATTTTCAGAATGCCTCATTTCCACTTTATTATCGCTTTCTGGCCCACGTGTGATAACATCCATAGAGTGCCAGGAGAGCACAAAAATGGAGTGTAAAAGCCAAACCTCAATCAGCCCAAATCACAAGGATATCAAGGAGACAGAGCTTGCCATCCCATAACTGAGGTTTATGCCTGCGTGTGTGGCTTTCAGACCTTGTAGAAAGAGAGATCAAGTACCCCCAGGCTTGTTCCTGCTGCTGCTGCTGCTCCTGCTGCTACTGAATATGGAAAGAAGAAGGAGCAGCCTCTCTTTTCCATACAAGGCTGCTCTTTCCTCTTTTTGTGTTTATGTACATCTGGAATGAGCCTAGGACAGAGCACATCTGCCCTCAATCAGTGGCCTGAGAGAGGGAGCTGCAGTTCTCTAGAGCCCATCTGGAGAACTGCAGCTGGAATGGGCTACAACCCCCCCCCCCCCCCCCCCCCCCCCCCCGCTTAGTTGTCTGCCTCCCCCCATTCCTCTGGCCACTAAACAGTTCTAGCAGCACCCCACAGAGTTTGACAACTGGGAGAGGGGACAGGATCTTGGCCAAAATAAAATAGTAAATATAGAGGCGTGAGCTATAATCTATCTATCCTTGGGACTGGAGAGGAATCTGGGATTTATAGGAAAAACTAATTTTGTCCAAGCCCTTGTAGACGATGAACACAATCTCCACTCTGGAACACAGGAAGCTCCCTTAGACAGAATCAGGACATTGGTGTGCTAGAAGCAGCAGCTGCAGCAGCTCTCTTTGGAGCTCTCTGACAGAGAAGGCTAAATATCTCATAAAACTGAAGATCCCAGAATTCCATAGCATGGAGCCATGGCAGTTAAAGCAGTGGCAAACATTTCCACAGTGCAGATTCAACCCAAGTCTATTAAAGCTTCTGCTACAACGTCCTTCTCTCAGTTAGTCTCAAAAGCATTAATCTGTCTTTGCATACTGATATTCCAGACTAACACGGCTATGTCTTTGAATTTTACCTAGACACGATTGGGTTTATTCATGGTGGAATGGTCACATAGCTGTGATCTGCAGGGAAAGCACACTGATTGGATCAAATATGGACAGCAGACCCAGTTTTGCATTGCACCCCATAGGAAGGGCATACAGTTTATCAGCTCACTTCATCTGCCGGAGCCCCCTGGGCACTCATTCCTCAGAAGTTCCATTCTGATGTTTCTTTAACTTTAATGAAGGCAGAATTGCTGCATGGGGCTTTTCCTTCATAAGGCTTATCTTCATGTTTGCGCTCACCCCCACATGCAAGGAAGGACAGAATCGTCCAGAATTCTTATGAAGCTGAGGAGGGCTTGCCGCTTTTTGAGCTGTCACTGGGGAGCCAATTTAAGCTTTCTGCTGATGCGGCAAGCTCCCCCCCCCCCATGATTGCAAGAAGCATCACTTCTTTTCTCTGCTGTCAGGTTGTGAGTGATCTCTTGTGTATCTGGGAAGAAATATATATACGTGTGTGATGCAAAGCACACTGCTGAGCCCAACATTGTTTTGAGGCACACACCTTTAGTTTACCACTGAGTGAAAAGGATGAGTTTGTGAAAGACAGAAGAAAAGTAAGGGAACAGATAAGAGACAACTTTGGGGAAGAGTTTGTGCTTGTCAGAGGGGCGAGTGGATACTATCTTTGTGAAGCAATAGGAACCATTCCATGCATTTCTTTGTCTGATGGGAAGAGCTCACACAGACAGAGACAGAGGGAAAATTTTCACTCTGTTTTGAAACCATTATTTTGAAACCCTTTGCCGGCCTGTTTTCGGGGAGACCACTGTTGATAATGGAGTTGAAATGTTATGTCCTGGATTTTATGGCTCTTTTTTCCCCAGTGCCAAAGAGAGGTGGTGACCTCTGACTTCCTTGATATCCAGACCATCTTAACTGACAACAAAAGCAACATCTTAAGAGAAAATGTAAGCCTGTGACTTTAATATCAACACTTTTCTTCTCCTGTATTATTATTAACACCTCTGGCTGATAAAGAAGCCAGTAGAGCAGGGGTAGGCAACCTTTCAAGCTGTGTTGGCCAATAGTCCCATGTTGGCCAATAGCTCCTGGGATTCTGGGAGCTGAAGTCCCTCGGCTCTTAAAGGGGAAAGGTTGCCTACCCCTGCAGTAGAGCTTCAAAAGCTTACATGACATATTTTGGCTGTGAAGGATCGAGACCCATTATTGATCACTGCTTGATCTAAGGCAGATCACAGTCCCAACACTACTACCATACTAAAATATATGGTAAATAGGGATAGCAGTAATAAAGACTGATCCTCAGGTGGCTCCCCAAATGGATGTCTGAGCTACAGGTGGGTACTGTTTGACAAGGAATGTTCTAAGCCAGGGGTAGGCAACCTTTCCCCTTTAAGGGCCGAGGAACTTCAGCTCCCAGAAGCCCCAGCCCTGTTGGCCAATAGTCCCATGTTGGCCAATAGCTCCTGGGAATATGGGAGCTGAAGTCCCTCAGCCCTTAAAGGGAAAAGGTTGCCTACCCCTATTCTAAGCACATAGTAGCTAAAATGAGCCAAAATTTTACTTGGTACTGTGTTACTTGGCTCTGTTAGCATATAGGAGAATAGAGGACTGGCTTGGAAAACCAGTTGGGTTAAATAGGACAAGGGTGCATGGATTTTGGGTATGTATTTGTTGTTGTTAACTGCTCTTGAGTTGATCTCGACCCATGGCAACCCTGTGGATAAGACATCTTCAAGGGGAGAAGCAGACGAAAGCTTCCAGGATGCCGTGGGATGGTGCACCACGGGACAGAGGCATCCGCACCGTGGAGCACCATGGCGCACCATTGGCGCCCCTGAAAGGAGCGCTAAATCAGCGCTCCTTTCAGAAGTCAGTGAAAGTGCACCCCAAAAGCATAGGGCGCACTTTCACTGACTTATCTGCCGCAGCATGTGCGGACGCTGCGGTGGGAGGTTGCCCTCGGAGCGCCAGCCGTGCAGAGGGCCGGCAGCTCCGAGGACAACCTTGGGAAGAGGAAGGGGCACAGAGTGTGCGGCTGCCCCTCCTCTTCCCTGCCTCGGAGACGGCTCAATTAGCCGTCTGCCAAGGCCCCAAGACTCCCTGTCCTCCACTGCTCTGCTTAGTTCCTGTAAATTCATGCCTGTAACTTCCTTAACAGAATCCATCCATCTAGCCTTCAGCCTTTTTCTCTTTCTGCTTCCCTTCACCTTTCCTAGCTTTATTGTTTTTTTGAATGAGTTGTGCCTTCTCATGATGTGACCAAAGTTTATAGTCATTTTGGCTTTCAGAGCGATTTCTGGCTTGATCTGCTCTAGGACCCATTTGTTTGCCTTTGGCTGTCCACAGAATGCATGGAACTTGGGTATGTGTACATGAGACAGTCTGTCCTCACAGCAACCTATCTACATGGCACAAAGCCAAATCCCTGATTTGAATGCAGACTGTCTTCACAATGGAAGGTAAGTTTCACACTGAATCCACCATTTCCCTCCCTTTAAACCACCCTCACCTTTTGCTCTAGATTTTTCAGGAAAATCAGGAGCACTCTGCCAGACAGTTCCCTATACATGCATCTCATGTTGCCCACAGCTGCCACCTCTGGCACAAGTTGCTCCCTCTGCAGTATAAACAAACCCTTTATCTCAGGAAGCAGGAGCTGCAGGTAAAAAGCCCATGCTTTGTGTGTAGAAGTCTTCAATATGAAATCTTGCATCTCCAGTTGAAGTATTACAGAGAAGATTTTCACTGGATTGGGAGAGCTACTGTCAGTCATGGGAAACTGAATCAAATCTAAGGAATGTTTGGACTAACTCATAATCAGGCAGCTCTTGGAAATGCCACCTGATCACTATAGCTATAGCTTGTGTTCAAACTTTTATTGGACCTGGAGACAGAAAGTCCATTTCTTACTGTGTACCTGGGTTGTGGGCAGCAATTGGGAGTGAGCCAGAGCTGGAACTGGGGACTAGATTGCAGTTAAGATCAGATGATGAATCAATGTGCAAGACTCAAAATCAAGCCAGAAGAACTCAGAATTGAAGAGGTTGAACAGAGAATAAGATAGGAGCAAGAATCAGAGAGCAATAAAGAGTAGAGGACAAAACCAGAGGCAGGACTGAAGAGTGACTAGAAACACATGAGGCATGCCAAGGTTCAATTGGGCCTTGTTTCTTAAGAAAGGGTACTGCTTCCTCCAAAGATGGAATGCAAGACCAGCCTGTGTGAGTGAAGGAAAGCTGGAACCAGGATATTCTTTCCAAAGGTGCTGAAGTTGCACATCCCTCTGGGGCAGAGCCCAGAAGCAGTTCTTGGCAGGCACCTGGAACAGAAATGTGCCTCCCCTGTACAGACTGAGGGTTGATTGAATTGCAAAGCCATCACATTAAGTTCTGTATGCTAATTTTTCACAGATCTTTTGCTCTCCCAAGGTGCCTTTTCCAAGGTTCTTAAATGATATGTGCATGAAAAATATACCTATGGGTTTGACTCCAACTTTCAGTCATGGATATCATGTGCTGTGTTGATCATGGGAATGGCAATGTTACAAGCAGAATTTTTGGGCAGACAGCCTTTTTTGTTTTGCTTGTTGATATGAGTTCTGGACTCTCACTTTGGTGGTTTTGCACTTGCGCCAACTTGTTTGTTTGCTTCTTTATAAAATATATTCTGAGCTCTGAATATGGCATTTGCACAAGGGACTGAGCACATGGCACCACCCATTCCTACAATTCAACACCATTTGGCTCAAAAATGATGGTTCAATATGCTGAGAGGTTTACTAAGAATAGGGTCCTTTTGTAGAAGGATGACAAAAGTAAGAAAAATCTGCTTTGGGAGAAAAAGATCGAAAGGGTGTACCACTTCCTGTTTGGCTACAGCTCTTAGACTTCATGCTCTGATTTCAATACACTTCTAAATATGGAGTGGTACTCATGATCTTCTACAGAACATGACATGTTCTGTATGTAATTTCATCTACCCACTACCTAGCTTCCTTCCATTTTCATGTCACTCCCTGATATAGATTGTGGTGTTTATTACAGCAAAACCTCAATATGAAGGCCAAATGATCACGAACAAAACAAAATCTTGGTTGCTGTTTTTTAATGCATATGTCTTTACCATTTATTTGATCTTTTCAAACAAGTCACTAAAACAGGGGCAATCCTACATTCAACAAAGGCAAAGATTTCAGTCCATAATGCAGAAAAGGTTACCCTGCCATTGAGCTACCACCATACCCTGCATGCATCACAGGTTGCTAGTGGTGAGGCAAACGCAACAGTAGAGGTTGTCTCCTAACTTCAAAAAGTTGAGCCTCTCAATTTTTCCCCTGTCTTGGAGGACAGAGCTGTGTGTGCCACATAGTGTGTATCATCACCTGGCCTGTGCTCAGGAGTCATGAAGGATGCTATCTCATCATAAGTACAGTGGGCTCTTGGTATGTGGTGGGGTTTGATTCTAGGACCCCCACCGTGGGTACCAAAGTCAATGGATGCTCAAGTCCCATTCATTACAATGGCATGGTAAAATGGTGTACCTTGTATAAAATGGCAAAATCAAGGTTTGCTTTTGGAATGTATATATTTTTTAAATATTTTCAAGCCATGGATGCTTGAATGCGTGGATAAAAAATGTGTGGATATGGAGGGCTTACTGTATTTAGTTGGCAAGCTTCTTCTTTTTAGCATGGGCATAGCAGGGATGTGTGTACCATCTTTGCCATCCCATCACCCTCTTTTCTTTCTTCTTCCTAGACTAAGGGAAGAAGTGAAGAAAGAAGCCTGTTGATGTTCTCTATGAGACAACACAGGTGAAACAACATGACAGAATAGACCCTTTGGTCTCCCTTCCTGCTCTCTTCTTTCAATTTCCCTAGACAACTTCCTAGAGAGGCAGTCAAGCTCCCGCAGGTGTCTTCTTGCTTCCCTGGCCCTCTCAAGGTTTTGCCAGTACTAATCGATTGGAGATGTTAGGCTTCACCAAAATAATTGTAAATAATAATTCAAATCCCTTGAAATGTGCTTAGCCTCCATTTCCGACAGCCATGGAGAATGGGATTTGGGAGCATGAAGACACGGGGAGCAGCTGTAGGTTGCCATGGCAGTGCAGAGTTTCCTTAAAGGGTTTGGGATCCCTCACCACACCCAGTTTTCTGCAAATCAAAGTTAATGTCAAAATGAGTGGTTTTATATTTGGAAACAAATTATTGAAGGGCAACAATAATTGCTTCCATCAAAAATTGGTCCCTCCAGACAATAAAAATGTAATTGAGAGATCTCTTTTGTATAATTTGGTTCCAGTACAGTGATGAATGACTGCCGTTGGCTCATATCTGTAATCTGTAATTATGAATTCTTGGAAATGCTCAGAGGAGGGTGGGGAAAAAAACCTCACCAAATTTCTGAGAGCACTTCTGGGCTTTGAATGTTTTTGTATGCACACAGTGTTGTGTGCACATACTTTTTTCTAGGTGTTGTATTATGCAGTTTTGAATGCTGTGAAAAATTGCACCAATTGTTGCTACAGGAGAACATGAGTTACCCAAAATATAAGAACAAGAATTAGATAAAGTGTTCAGAACCTTTTTGTGAGTGTGGCTAAGGAATGCTTCAAAACCCTGTCAAGATGGAAACATATGTCTGAGAGATTTTTTTTGTTTGTTTTTTTGTAATTCCTTTGAATGTGGTGCTAGAAAGGCTACACTTAGCTAAGCAGAAGGGATTTTTTAAAAAGATTTTTATACCTAGAGATAGTGACAATCACATCTTGGTGCCACAGAGCTGGTTAGTCATTTGCTTCTCTGTATAGAGAATATACCCATATGGTAACTGTGTATCGAACATCAGAAATTATGAACTCCAAGTTCCAAATGGAACCTGTACTTGGATCTGCAGGGTTTTATTTTTTTATTTTAAAAGGGAAACATACAAGCTTATTAGTATAGGACTAGAATGGATTTTTTAAAATATATATATAGCTGTGATGTTTTGGAGGAACTCTTGAGTTCAGCCCAATGTCTACACAATCTAAAAAATTGGTGGGGGGAGGCAGCAGTTCAGTCAGCTGGATTAGGCAATGCTTTCTCCTTACTTGCTTCATGTTTCTTTGCTGAGAAACAGTGGCAGCTGATGCCAGTTTGGCAGTGACGATTTTAGTCCAAATGTTAATGGAGCTACCCAAACTGCTTTCTCCCATTGCCTAAATATGCTCAGCTGCTTGGATATCTCCTTTATAATTCATACTGAACCCTGGGGCAGATTCACGGTCCCATTGCTATGGGAACTGCTAACCCCCACTGGTGAGAAATTAATAAGAAGAGTTGAATTTCTTGTTGTTGTGTTGTTATATACTCCAGGACACTAAAATGGCTTTTGCTTCCCTCCACAGAGAAAGGAGAAAAGGGCAAATTTGCTTCGGACAGAGATTCCATCTGGAAGAAACCTGAATGGGGACCTGGAAAGCATGGGGCTGGAGGTGAGAGGAAACAAATGGGTTTGTAAGAGACTGCTTGTTTCCTTCCATTTAGTGCTTAGATTCAAAAGACTGTAGCATCTTCAGAATATCACTGACAAATATATAAGAAAGAGGACCTAGTTCAGCTTGATGCCCACCTTGGCCATTACTACAGCTTGGACTAGAGAATTCCATTAGTTGGAAATTCTACATGTTCAGAATATCTCATTTTGTATGTCCTCAGTCTTCAACTTCTCAGCTTCACTGCCCAACCGTGGTTCCTTGTATTATGAAAGAGAGCCCCTGGTGGTACATGGTTAAATGCCTGTACTGCAGCCACTCACTCACAAACCATAAGGTTATGAGTTCAGTGCCAGGCAGGGGCTCAGGTTCGACTGAGACCTGCATCCTTCTGAGGTCACTAAAATGAGTACCCAGCTTGATTGGGGGGGGGGGGATTGGTTTACACATTGTAAACTGCTTAGGAAGCTTAAGTGCACTGATAAGCAGTATAAAAATGTACTTGCTACTGCTATTGCTATGAGATCTAAAATCTGCTGTCCCTGATCATAGGACCTTGCCTTCACATATCAGCAAGTTGTAGGATATAAACAATAATCCTGTGAATCACGAGACTATTTGGTCACATGTACTACCCGTTATTATAAGTCTATGCACCAACTAGTGTCCAATGAGAAAGAAATAACTTTTGTACAAATTACCTTTCTTGCTGTGATAGAGGTTGTGGAAAACAATCAGCAAATTAGGAAACATTAAAGTATGAATCATGGGAAGAAGACACCCAAGGAAGACTCCTTGGAGAAAACGTGATCACAGTCTGCTTGCAGAGAAAACCTAGAACAAAACACAATGTGTATTTGTTATAACAACAGCAAAGTGACAGAGCCCCATAGAAACATGTTAAGCTTTGCAATATGTCTGAACAAGAAGGTTTCTTTAAATGTTTCAGCAACAATCAAACCCAAGAATCATAAAATCCAGCAACCAAAAGCACAGATGGAGGAACTGTAGCTGAATGATCATGAAAGAGTGGTCAATGGGAAAAGAGTCATTTTCTGTGAGGCCTTTAGGGCATGGTTTCACCAGGCTGGCCATGACAGTTGCTTGCACTAGTCAATGGCATTCAAAGTAGGCAAAGTATCAATGAAAGAGACATGGCTTTCCTCTCCCATCCCTTTAAACTACAGGTTCTTTATTGTTAATTAACTTGTATCTCTTTGGATCTCATCATCTCCTGGTTACCTGGGATCCCATTTTGCAAACAACAGCATAGTCCAAAGAG
The DNA here is from genome assembly GCA_020142125.1 of Phrynosoma platyrhinos. NCBI lineage: Eukaryota > Metazoa > Chordata > Lepidosauria > Squamata > Phrynosomatidae > Phrynosoma > Phrynosoma platyrhinos. The sequence continues at coordinate 208,147,271 of CM034703.1, read as the reverse complement.
ATAAGTTTAGCATCAGCAGTCCACTTAAGCACTCTTAAGTAAAGTATTGGATTTCCAGGATATTTAACATGGGAAAATGAGCAGCCTGCTTCATAATCTGTTAGGCTCTTTTATTAATACAAATATAGTAAAATATGTGTTTGTGCAACACACATATACATACATTACCTTTTGGAAGAACATTAGGTTCTCATTGCCTGTGCACATCATGTATACTTTTGTGTCATCTTTTGAGACTTTATGTAGACCTTTTATTAAGGCTTTACATGTAAGGAAACATACATCTTACATCATAATGGGGCATCCTAGCCCATGTTTCATTTATGGAAGAAACAATATTTCTCACAACAGGCATCCATAGAAAGTAGTATTCCTCCAAAGACATTTTTCTATCTTGATAAGAAATATACATTTGCTGTAGCCTATTTAATATTGAGAACAGGGATTGTCTCCTCCTCTCTCTTACCAGTGTTTCAAAGGTGTTTGCCAGCTAGGAAGAGCAGCAGCAGCATGAAAGTTGTCATAGACAGCAAGGTCTGACCATGTCGAATGTTGTATTAACCCATTTGTCTCTTGAGAGGGAATGTTTATGCTATCTCCAGCAACTGTCCATCCGATAGGATATGGCTCCAACTAATCCTTATTAACATCAAGCCTATACAGACTGCCAGAAATAATGCAGCTTGAGACCACTTTAACTGCCTGGTTCAATGCTAGAGAATCATGGGAACTGTATTTTTTTCTGAGACATTGAGCCTTCTCTGTCAGAGAGCTCTGGTGCCACAATAAACTACAGTTCCCATAATACCCTAGCACTGAGCCAGGGCAGTTAAAGTGGTCTCAAGCTGCATTATTTCTGGCAGTCTGTAAAGAGTGACCAATCATTCATCCTTGCTGGCTGTTTGCCCACAGATAATTGCATCAGTCTAGTTGCAGATGAGTCCATCATTCTATTGTACCCATGCAGTATGTCTTTTTTTATTTCTTCTATACTATGGTTACTTGTTTATAATTTTTCCATCAGGCTTTTTTCCTCTTGTCTTCTTTGTTTAACCTTAGGTGGTTACATGCACAGAACTAGATAGTAAGCCTATATTTCTTACATAGATATTTGGTTTTTCACTCTACACAGATATGCTTATGTCCTTAATATTTAGGATCTTTGTTTTGCAAAACATAAAATTTTGCAAAACATATAATAAAAAGTGCTCAGACCATAACATGGAAATGGAGATTTACAAGGGAGGGACTGTAGCTCAACATCAGAGCACATGCTTCCATGCCAAATGTCCCAGATTCAATGTTTGTTGTTCTTAATCTCATCAGTTCTGGAAATTCTGGATTAAACTCAGGATTCAGAAACTAGGGTGGAAAAGCCTCTGATGCTAGAGATGGACCACAGAACACTGAAGACTGCAGGAACAGTAAGCTCCTTATGTTTGCTGGAAATGTTGGGATTTCCTGGGTGTTGTGAAGTTTCCTGCCTCTCTCCCTCCAAAACCTGAGGGTCAGGATTTATCTAGCCCTCTAACATCTTGTTGCCAACCTTACCCTGACCAGGGGAACCTTACCCTGACCACTGATGTAGCACACTGAATATGGGTGTTGTATTCATTTCCTTGTCAATGTGTGTTTTGGATACTAATTTCTGTGTCTGCATCTCCCATCATATTTTGCTCCTCCCTGTGATGTGTAATAACATATGTAAATGAACTCACCCCAAGAGATGGACCTTGAGGTAGCAATAGTGGTGGCCAGTGCATCCAGTTCTGCAAGGGGATGAACAGCAGGTACATACCATAGTATTCCCAGGCTGCTTTGCACTATAATATTTATTTCCAAGCCCCCAAACATTCATAGAAAGGGTGATACATACTTCTCTCCCCCACCCCTTTCAGATGGATGTTGTCCCACTGCCCAATGTGTTAAGTTATCTGTTGCTGTAACATCTTCGTTCTGATTGATATGGACCACAAAGCTGCAAACAGGGATCAAAGATTTGCATTAAACTACACAGTCTATTTTGCAGTATACAGCTATCATGGGATTGACAGTTGAGGTAGGGATATTTAGAGTTCTCAGCAAGAAAATTCCTTTGGGGCTTCTGACTAAACTACAAATCTCAGGATTCCATAAGTCATTGCCATGGCAGTTAAAGTGGTATCATAGTTCTTTAATTCTGTAGTGTGAAAGTTCCCCCATATTTTATGTACAGCTGAGTCTCATTATTTTTCCTTGCTTCAAAGTAAGCATGGATGGATTAGGGACAATATGGACAGGTAGGAGAGCTGTTATCTAATACAAAGAAGGGCCAAGCAGACCTAGCCTCATCTAGCCTAATGGAATCTAGCTTTAAGAAACTTGAGTACCGTATACTATTAATACAAATACTTCTATCTTTGGCTGAAGCCATGACTCTTACCTCAGTTCCTTCACTGCCAAGCAAGCTGCAAAACGTGAATGAGGTAAAGTGGTTTTTATAAAACGAAAATGGATCAGAGAAAGAATGATTGCAAACTTCAGTGCTCTTTGCCATCCCAGTACACGGTGAATGGTCCACAGAGAACACATTCAGCAAAGAGTCCACTTGCCATTCAGAAGAATATTTCCTATTGTTGCAGACTCACAATTATTCCAAAATATTTGGTTTGGGAACAAAAAGGAGCTTGCTGGTTTTTTATGCCTTCATATACATTCCCAGAGCAAGGATTTATAATGAAGAAAGCCATTCTAAACTCCATCAAATAAATCTCTTAAGGCTTCTACAATACTGTTTATTAAAACTCCACAGTGCAATGGGAAATGTACATATGTGTTAATGAACAATAGTTTATAAATGTGATTGTACTTTTGAAAGGTACATCTTGTCTTGTAGGCATTTTCAACAAGGCACATCTCATCATTCCTTGCTTGTCAAATAAGGGCCTTCTTGTATAGAGCAAGAAGGGCTAAGGGCTTTAGAACTATTAGGCCATTAACACAATCACACTCCAGCCCAGGTATGGGCAAAGGGCTTTGAAACCCCTCCCTCCCTCTCTCCAAAGTGTGAAATAGTTAATACCAGAATAGGCTTCTTGGGCCATCTTTTATTTTGCAAAGAGAGGTGAAGCACTCTTTTCTTCTACTCATCCTGACTGGAAACCTGTCTGAGAACCCGCAGACCCCTGGTTCTTGTCTCTATCCCAATATGTGACTTATCCACAGGTCAGGTGAGAGCAGGAGGGAGGAAACTGGTAAAAATTACTTGGAGTCTGGTGGTCTGGAAGGGCACCTGGGAGCTGACTACGTTGTTTATTTTCTCTTTCTCGGTAGTATGATTATTTGACTTTTTAAAATATCAATTTTAAAATTAGTGAATTTCAAGTAAAACCATGATGATATACAATATTCTGTGTTACAAAATAGTAAAGATCTTTAGCCAGTTCACCCTTGCTGCAAGAGAGAGCAGGACTGGGGCCCAAGTAAGGCAAAGAAAGGCATTGGTAAGTAAAGGTATGTGGTATTGACAGTAAGTGAGAGGAAAAGGATGTAAGAGTAAGCAGGTGGGTGGCATCAGAAGAAGCCATAGGTAAAATGGAAGATCTTTGGTAATAGTGGTGGCAGCTGGAAACAGAGACATAGAGCTGTCACCCCACTGTGGCTCGGCTGCTAAGAGGCTGCAGAGGAATGGCAGCGGTGTCTCTAAAACCATGGCTCAGGTGAGTCGCTCGTCCAATTCTTTGCCAATTCCTCTGTTTCTGAAAGCAGTTCCCCAACATCTCCTGGCTGGCCTGGTTTAGCTGCTCGAGGCATGCAATGTGAGAGAGGGACATCCTCTGGATGTGAATCAAAGAGTGAAGATGGGCAAGTTACCTAGGCTGGCTGAGGCTAATGGTGAGTGGCAGCAATTCTGTGCCCCCCCCCAAAAAAAATTATCCATTTAAAACCAAACTCACATAGTCAGCCACCTTTTCTGCTTTTCTGAATTTAGCATTCCATGTTAATGTCAGCAGAAAAAAAAAGCTGGCACCTCTAAACTTGACAGATTTACCCTCGGGTCTGTAATTATAACGTCCAGAAAGGGAGCAGCTTTTGTAGTCCATCAGATGTATTCAGCTCCACTTATCCTTAGTAAAATTGCCATTTTGCTCACTTTGCTGCCCATTTCTAGGGTCATGCAAGGTATGTTCAGCCCAATGAAATGGATAGCCAGTTGTAAGTACAGGCACTTAATGCTGCATCTCAAACCATTCATGGAAAATGTGATTACAGTCCCAAAATGCAATGAAAATGCTGGACCAGCCTCTGGTAAGTTCCTACTGTGTTCTTCCCCAAAGGACCATGAGTGGAAATGAAAAAGGAAAGCCCATCCCTATACCCTTTTCTCTCCCCTCCCTCCTGCCATTACTACAGTCAGTGATAGCTAGTAGTTTCTGTGTCAGTGGGATGGTGAAGCCACTTCAGGTTTTAGACTGAGCTTTAAGGGAGTACCTTAGTTCCTTTACCCTCATCACACCTCTATCTGCTGGCATTTCTCTTAACAGGGTAATTTGCACAGCCCTACAAGCTCACTGTTCCAAGTACAAAGATTTGGGTCATAAGACAAAAATGATTTTGATTTTTTAAATTGGTTCCATTCATTTTAACATACAGTGTCCTGAGACCCATAGGGCAGGATATAAGTATTGTACAAAAATGATGAATGAAAAGAATGAATGAAACATTAGAACACATTTTTAGCTAATTCTCTTGCCATGTGATATTGGCATACTTAGGCTGCTTCTACACTGCAGAAGTAATGCAATTTGACATCACTTTAACTGCCATGGCTCAGTGCTATGGATTTGTAGTTTTGTGAGATATTTAGCCTTCTCTGTCAGAGAGCTCTGGTGCCACAACAAACTACAAATCCCAGGAGTCCAGACCATTTAGCCATGACAATAGCAATGTCAGAAAGCAGTGGCAAACTGCATTAATTCTGCAGTGTGGCAGCAGCCTTAGGACCTTATCCCACGCTGCTCTCAAAGTGGCAAGAAAGTGGCAAGAAAGCAACATAAGCATGATTCCACTATTATAGCGATAGCAACCCCCAGAGATGGAAATGGCCAGCCCACGGCGCTAGCGCTTTCATAGCGCTAAGAATCAGCTCGCGCAATTGCAATGCCTGGTGAGACCAGGCATTCAAAAGAACGTGAATGTTGCTGCATTCCGAGTGGATTCTTAGCGGATTCTTAGCGGCGGCGTGGGATCAGTCGAAAAAATTTAGCGCTATAGCGCCAGATTCTTAGCGGTTTCTTTGCGACGTCGTGGGATCAGCTGGAAAGATTTAGCGCTATAGCGCTGGATTCTTGGTGGATTCTTAGCGACGTCGTGGGATCAGTCAGAAACATTTAGCGCTATAGCGCCGGATTCTTGGTGGATTCTTGCTGCTTTTGGCCCCGTGGGATAACGTCCTTAGACATGTTCACTACATTATCCTACTATACACTGAAGCACTTGAATCTGTGTATCACTAAAGTAGAAGTTGGTAATACTTGGCTACCTAGTGTCAGCTTCTCTGGGGCACAGTCATTTGTTAAACAGAACCAACAAAGTCCTCTGGCTGGATCTTCCTCAGTATCAAAACAACAGAAATTCCTGCCTTCCAGGGATGCTCCTTACTGTATATGGTTGAGAGGTAAGCCAGCAAGGACCATCTTTGGGTCTCTGATCAAGAGGTTCTCACAGTGTTCTGAAAATAAGAGCTCATGTGACTCACATCTACTTCAGGTGACAAACTCTGTATTTGATTTCACATTGGGGAGGAGAAAGAGATCTGGGGAATACGTTGTTCCCCGGCAGTCCTTATAACCTAGCAATTACCTGGATAGAAAAGGGAATAAACAAGTAGCAGGAAAGCAAAGGATGTGTCAGATGCACCAATTACAGGTGACTGTCCTTGACTGTCTTTGCAAAGCAACGATAGGCTCCTAGCATACCAACCAATTTTCTATTTTCTAGCCTTAGAATGGGGTTTGCATTCTAACAAAGATGTGAGTGGATTTTGTAGAGCTGAAACATAGCCGGCTATTAATGAAATCATAAGCCTCTTTCTGGAATGAGACTGAATCTTGCAGAAATATACAGAGCACCACTCCATAGGACTTTGTCTTTTAAAAGAGAAATCAAAACAATTCTGGAGATTGGTGTCTAGGACCAAGGTCAGTTGTCTTTAATGGCCATCTGTCAGGGATGCTTTGATTGGGAGTTCCTGCATGGCAGGGGGTTGGACTGGATGGCCCTTGTGGTCTCTTCCAACTCTATGATTCTATGATTCTAATTCACATGGAGGGCTTGGAAAGGCCAAAAGTGCATTTGTATGGACTTCTGGTACGAGGGATGTGTACTGATGCCAAGATGCTCAAACTGCAGCAGTTGCCAAACAAGTGCCTTTCTGTCCACATTGTAGGCAAAGTATTACCTCCAGTCCTGAAGTCTGTATGCCATGTTGATGGGGACAACATATGTTTTCAGGGTGACATTTTTTCCATGTCTGATTGTTGTTTGTTTAAATTTAAGCTTGGAAAATCTTTTGAAAAAACAAAAACAAAATCAAAAACAAACTACAGCTTCCAGTTGCCATGTTAGTGAGGGCATTCTGGGATCTGTAGCCCAATACAAGTGATTTTTTAAGTTCTGTTTAGACCTTTATCCTGTTACAATAACAAAGAAGAGCTCAGTATGGCTGGAGTAAGTGAGCACAATTCTCAATTGGTCAGATAAGAATAGGTGATGGAATAGAAGGAAAGGAGGTGATCTAAAGTAGAATCAGGAAGGGTAGGAAACTGCGTGTCATGACCAGTGGACTACTGGCAAACAATTGGACACTTGGCTTATTTATTATTATTATTATTATTATTATTATTATTATTATTATTATTATTATTATTATTATTATTATTTCTTATATCCTGCCATCTTCACCTTCGCTGACAGCACGCTGGGAGAAAGCCTGGGGCGGACACTGCTCTGCCCGCCCCCACCACCTTCACCTTCACTGGCAGTGTGCTGGGAGAAAGCCTGGGGTGGAGGCCGCTCTGCCCGCCCCCACCACCTTCATCTCCAGCACACCGGGAGAAGCCTGGGGAGGAACCAATTCCACCTGCAGCCAGGCCGGAGGCTTCTTTAGCCCACCCCAACCAACCCTTCGGAGACAGCATTGCCCACCCAACTCTGCAGGTTGCTGGACTGAGGCTTCAAGTCCAGCGTTGAACTAGCCACACCATGCCTGCCAGTACTAAGATGGGAAAAGGGGAGATGCCAGTGAGAGCGGCACCTTGCAAAAACTCTGTGCGTTGGGTGTTGGGACAACTGTGTTGGTCAGTATCAATGCCAGAAGGGGAGAAGAGAGGTGCTGGTGAGAGCGGCACCTTTCTAGGGCTGGTTCGCTGGCCATTCTCTGAGTGCCAGATGCTCAGAGAGGGAAAGGAGGGAGGAGCTGGTGGGAGCGGCACCTTCTGGAGGCGATTACAGGCACTAATATTAGGAGGGGAGGGGGGGAGTGCCGGTGAGAGCGGCATTTTCTAGAAGCTGGGCTTCAGTAGAGCCTCGAGCGGTGGTCGTCATAATAATTGTGCTCATTAACACCTGCGCTGGGAGGGGAGAAAGGGAGGTGTCGGTGAGAGTGACACCTTTTAATAGCCAGTCTGTCTGGAAGGGAGACTATTGATTCAGGCGCTGGCCGTGATGAGTCAATTGAGTAGTGTGGGGCAAGGGGAGATATAGCGTTAACAGGGTGGGGATGAAATACAAGAAAAGACAAGATCAATATTTGAAATCTATCCCATCTTCCTCTCACCCTGTTAGCCCCAAAGAACCGAGGGTCATCCCAACTATACCACAGACCCTTACCTTGCTCCTCTGCAATGCCAGGTCAGTGAGGAACAAATCTCATATAATCTATGATTTGTTAGAAGAGGAGGATGCCGACCTGGCTTGTTTTATGGAAACCTGTTTGGGAGAAGATAGCAGTGTGATTTGGGTTAAGGCTTTCCCAGCTGGATATACTGTCAAGGAGCAGGTTAGGGAAAGTGGGCGAGGGGGGGAGTTGCCTTGGTCCATAAAAGCACTATCACTTTGACCAGGAGACCTATCCGGAAAATGAATCACATTGAGTATATTTACTTGATCCTGAAGGCAAGAGACAGTCTGAGGATTCTGTTAGTTTACCGTCCACCCCATTGCTTAACAGACTCCTATCGAGTGGCAATAGATGCAGCAAAGAACTCTTTCTATGCTACACATATTGCATCTGCAAAGTCCCGTCCAGCAGAGCTGTTCAGGATGGTCAAAGAACTAACTCAATTGGCTCCCACCCTGAACCCATTATTGGAACCAACTAAAGCCTGCTGAGATGCTTTTAATGACTTTTTTGTAGATAAAATCTCTCAGATAAGGGTCGATCTGGATGCAGGCATTATAACAGAACCAATAAAGGAGATGTTCAGAGACTCTGTGGACTGTGTTAAACTGGATCATTTTGGGTTTGGACAAGCTTCTTGGAAGTGTAAGGAGGACAACATGCCTTTTGATCCTTGCCCATCTTGGCTGACTGTCCAGGGAGGTGATGCAATAAAAATATTATTACAACTTATAATTAACGCATCCTTCAGGGAGGGGGAATTTCCATCTAGTTTGAAATTAGCGGTGGTTAAACCGCTCTTGAAAAAACCCTCTCTTGATCCCCTGATGAAAAATAATTATAGGCCAGTCTTCCTTCTACCATTCTTGGGTAAAGTGATTGACAGGGCAGTTGCCTTCCAGCTCCAGGTTGTCTTGGAAGAAGCTGATTATATGGGTCCATTTCAAACTGGCTTCAGGGAGGGATACGGAGTTGAGACTGCCATGGTTGCCTTAGTCAATGATCTCCGTCTGGGCATCGACAGGGGAAGTGTGACCCTGTTGGTGCTCTTGGACGTCCCAGTGGCATTCGATACCAAAGACCATGGTTTCCTTCTGGAATGCCTGAGGGAGTCAGGAATTGGGGGCACTGCACTTCAGTGGCTCTGGTCCTACCTCTCGGGCAGATTGCAGATGGTGATGCTGGGGGATAGCGGCTCTTCTAAGAGAGAGGTGACATCTGGCATCCCTCAGGGCGCTATTCTATCCCCCATGCTGTTTAACATTTACATGAAGCCGCAGGGTGAGATCATCCAAAGACATGGGGTGTGGTATTATCAGTTTTAAAAGTTACAAACCAGACATATGAATAAAAACAAAAAAGACAAGAAACAGCAACAAATACAGACCAAATAAAAACAATAACAACAACAGAGATTCAGGGTCATGTGGGATGTAAAATGGCAGCTTTACATAGAAAAGATGGGCTCAGAGCAGAGAGGCACCACCTTTGTGCCAACTCATTCATCCAAAGGGAGCCATGTTACAAAGGAAGATCTTCTTCTTTCCAACATTGTTGAGATAAGCTATAAGCAGATACCATCATTCTTCAAAAAGCAGGGGAGGATTACAACCCTGCAACCTTCTAGACTGATCAGTGAGATTTTCCATAATCCAAAAATTCTAAAATTGGGATCACCAATAAGTCGTATTGACCCAGTTTTCCAAGTCTTGGACATCTCACTCCAATGCCAACAAGAATACAATAATATCTTTATAACACAATGTCTTGTTTTCATTAGTGAACATTGAAAGCAATAAAAGTTCTGGGGAAGGGGTATTTTTTAATTGAGTGATTTGCAAAGCTATGGAGAGCCAAAATGCTAATACTTTTGGACAATAATACCACATGTGCAGGAAGGTACTTCTATCACAACATTCTCTCCAACATCTTGATGTGTAATGTGTGCAAGTTGTAGTGGTGTGAGGTACCATCTATGCACAACTTTAAGGGTGGTTTCTTTCAGGGTTATAGAATTGGACTTATATGGTGGAGTGCTCCAGATTTTAACCCACTCTGGGTCTGTCATTTGAATGTTTAAGTCCACCTCGCACTCCACTTTATGTATCAGCCCATAGCCAAAAGTCTCATCTGGCATCTACTTATACATTTTTGCTTCTGTACCTTTATTGCAGAATTTATACACATGCCTTCAAATAGGGTAAGCAAGCAAGGAAGTTCCTTCCTTCTAACATGCTGAGCTAAAAAATATGCAGTTTTATTCATTTGCATCCAAGAGGGCTCAAAGGGGGAAAGAGCCTCAATCTTCAACTCTCTGGACCTGGGTCTACCATGTACAAATGGGTCTCTCACCATAAAGACACCCCCCCCCCCCCCCCGGTGTACCATGGATGGAAACAAAACCACCTGTCGGGCACTGCAAATGGGATGAGAAACAAATGGTTATATTGGTGACACTTTTGCCAGGCCACGAAAATGTGATATAAATATAGGTTTATATTTCAGCAATGAAGGTGAAAAAATGCACTGAGCTCTCCAAGGGAGACCAACTCCAGCTCCAAGGCAGTCCAAGAAGGTCTGTCTTTTTGGCAGAAAACTTGAGTGACATTATTGATCTGAAAGGCATTGAAATAAAATTCCAATTCAGGCAACCCTAGGCCACTGTTTTGCGAAGTGCCATGTCTGACACTCCCGGAGAACCTGGATGTATTACATTCAAAAATAAACTGGTTTATCCCTGAGTGCCACATATCAAAATATTATTGATGGGGGGCAGCAGAAAGGGATGGTCTGAAAAAGGAATAGAATTTTTGGCAATGTAGGGCCTTTGCAGACTGCAAGAAATAGTGCAAATTGAGTCCACTTTAAGGGTTAGGGTTACAGAATCATGGGAACTGTATTTTATTGTGGCACCAGAGCTCTCTGACAGAGAAGGCTCAATGTCTCAGAAAAACAAACAAACAAACAAAATTCCCATGATTCCCTAGCACTAACCCAAACCCTTAAAGTGGACTCAATTTGCACTATTTCTGGCAGTCTGCAAAGGCCATCATCTTAAATAATGCTACCCGTCCTAACATGGAAATATGAAAACACTTCCACCGTTTCTCCTTCAACCATTTCTTAATTGATTTATAATTACAATGCACCATCTAGTACAAGTCCTTTGTTATTAAGACCTCTAGATATTTCAAACCAGATGGGGTCAGCCTTAACTGAGGGCCTTTGCAGACTGCCAGAAATAGTGCACATTAAATTGAGGCACTGCCCTGGCTCAGTGCTAGGGAGTCATGGGAATTGTATTTTTTTTCTGAGACATTGAACCTTCTCTGTCAGAGAGCTCTGGTGCCACAATAAATTACAGTTCCCATGATTCCCTAGCACTGAGCCAGGGCAGTGCCTCAATTTAATGTGCACTATTTCTGGCAGTCTGCAAAGACCCTTAGTTTTCTTCTGCCGCCGCTTTTTAAAAATCTCTTGAGGAATTCAGACAGCTCAACAAAGATTTCTGTCAGTTTATACAAAAACCTGTATCAAAATTCTGCACTCTGCTGAGGGGCTGAGAAAGAGAGCTCTATGTTCTTTAAGAATAATAAAATGCCATTGGCATACAAATTAATTGTATGTATTGTTTGATTAACCTGAAAACTGTTGATCCTATAGTCACATCTGATTGCCTCCATGAGCGGCTCAATTGCCAGGGCAAAATGAATAAGAGAGAGGGAGTATCCCTGTTTGGTGCTCCTCTGAAGCACAACTGGGGGGAAATCTCTTCTATTGACATATATGGAGACCTGTGAGTCTTCATAAAGCCCATAAAGAAGCCCAGAAAAGTTACTTCCAAATTCCATTTTATCCAATAAGCCCAATAAAAAGGGCCACTGGAATGCCTTCAGGGTGTCCAATGAAATCAGGAATAAAGGTTTATTAGTCTGATTGGCCTGAAATATTATGTTCAGTAACCTCCTGACTGCATCAACCAACTTGCGGCCAAGAACAAACCTGACCTGGACAGGATTAATATATTCCACAATGAATTTATTGAATCTAGCTAATGAAACAAATGCATTCTTAGCATTCTGGTTGATTAGGGCTATAGGCCTAAAGGCCATAACTGAGGAGCATTCATCTAATGTTTTTAGAAGGGGAATAATTCTTGAGGTCTTCCAGCTGACTGGAAGGTTAGCAGAAGAGAAAACCTCATTATAAAGGTCTACCAAGTGAGATGAAATGTCAGGACACAATAGTTTATAAAAGTCTCCCATGAACCCATCTGGGCTCGGGGCCTTCCCTTGGCTTAAATTCTCAATAGTTGTATCTAATTAAACAGAGTCCTATGATTGGGTTATAAGCACTTAAGCCTGAAGATTTAACAAAATCATGTAGTCTAGCAGTATCAATCTGCTCTGCAGAGTATAAATTAGTATAAAATTTCTGAAACTCATTCAGGATTTTACTCTCTTTAGTCTTGAGTGTGCCATCTACTGAGGACATGCTTTGACTGATCTTTCCTCTGCACCAAATGGGCTAGCAATTCAGAATTTTTATTGTTAAATTCATAAAAATGGGCTTTAGTAATTTGCAAGGCCTTATGATACCTCCCCACATCCAGCTCCTCTAGCTCAGCTTTCTTTTTCATTGAAATGTTTGTAGTATCATTATCCTGAGAGCATTTATGTTGATGAGTTGTCTCTTTATCTACCAGAAGGGCCTTTCTTTTGACATTTCTGATTCTTTTGCATTTAGCCCCTTCTTGAATAAATAAGCCCCTCAGTATCGCCTTCAGGGTGTTCCATAAAAGGATCTCCTGTGCTCCTACTTGCCTATTTTGTCTATAAGAAATGTTAATCGCAGATTGGATGGAGACTTTAAACTGGCCATCCAGTAACAAGTAAGAGATTCTAGAGAGCAGAAAGTCCAAATGAGTTTGTCAATCCAGGACCAGGAGAGCATGATCAGAACAGACAACTGGAGTTATAAATGCATCTCTAATCTGAGATATTAGTGACCCACTAACAAAAAATGGTCTATTCTGGAGTAAGATCTATGTCTCCAAGAGTAAAAAGTATTGTCCCTTTCCAGGGTGTGGAGGATCCTCCATGAATTGAGCAATCCTGCTTGAAAGATGTCTCCTTTTGGAACCAAGGGGGTACCCAAGAGTCAGAGGCTGGAATTATGAGACCTATCCAACTGGCGGTTGAGAACTGCATTTGAGTCCCCTGCAACAACTGCCTCCCCTTTGGTTATTTCCTTCAGTAGAGAAAGTTTTTAAGGAAAGGCCCTTATTCCTTATTGGGAGCATAGTAATTATCCAGAGTCACCTCACGATCCTGCAGAATCACTTGAATGATAATAAACCTACCCTTGGTATCTTGCTCAGTCACATGAAGCTGTGTTGTAACTCCTTTAGTCAAAATAATTGCCACACACACACACCCTTGTATTAGCTGATGCACCAGCCGCATATTGTGGACCAAACTGGGAGGGTGGAAAAACTGGATAAGATGACTTATTATGGGTCTCCTGTAGGAAGAGGGGCAGGGGAGACCAATCTGCTTCAATATTTTTGCCCTTTTGGGGGCTGAGCCCAAACCTTTCACATTTAATGATAGGAATGAAAGGAATCTAATATCACATATGGGATGAAGTTAAAGTAGTCTGTTATGTGGAGGGTTGCTGCCTGAGATAATGAACTTTAAAGTTTCTGTTGACCTCCCTCACAGACTTGACTTCCATCCTAAAATTAAGCAATGACTATACATTATAATTGCAGTGTGGGGTTGCAATTTTAGTTTCCAGGGTGTTAACCCTTTTAAAGGTAAACTAAAATATGCAGGTATTAATGTTAAACTTGTTAGAGTTCACTTTCATCAGCAAAGTAGAAAAAACCGTGGGTCAGACTATTACTTTAAATCTGTCTTCTTAAAGAAGACAAACATGTAATCTGTTGTTTAAAAACATACAATAATGGCTTTAATAAATATTTACACAACAAACTAAAATCTAATTTAACTGGAAATGATGTAGGAAAATGAGAGATGTTAACTTCCCTCAGAGGAGGAAGGTTACTGACAGCTGAGTAGCAGTTACTGACTGCTTACTGACAGTTTGGAATGTTCAGGGAGTCAGTTAAACTGCCTCTTAATGACTGACAGTTAGAATGAGAAAGGGAGAGGGGTGAAATCCTGTCTAACTCAGGAACAGAGTTGATGACTTGAGATCATGAACTTTAAATTTTCTGTTGATCTCCCTCCCAGACTTGACTTCCATCCTAAAATTTAGCAATGGCCATACATTATTATTGTAGAAAACATGCATAGCCACCATCTCCACACCAAGGTAAGGGGAGTCCTGTGAATCACACCCCCCCCACAGGAGATCAGCACCTTGTGTGTGTGTGTGTGTCCACACACACGCACACACCTCTGCACACACATATATATCTATACATATTACAAATATTTATATACACATACACAAATATATGTGTGTGTATGTACGTGTGTGTGTGTGTGTGTGTGTGTGTATGTCTGCATATCTATCTATCTTTGCTTCAGTCTTCTCAGAAAAGGCAAAGGGTGCTCAACC
>CM034703.1:208110532-208126237 GCA_020142125.1 Phrynosoma platyrhinos | reverse complement strand
GGCATCTCCTTCTTTGAAGGTCTTTAAACAGAGGCTGGATGGCCATCTATTGGCGATGCTTTGAGAGTGCCTGCATGGCAGGGGGTTGGACTGGATGGCCCTTGTGGTCTCCTCCAACTCTATGATTCTATGATCCTATGATCTGTTCAATGAGCCATTTGTTTGTCTTTTTCACTGTCCACAACCTCCTCACCACTCTTCTCCAGCTGCACAACATCTAAAATGAGTTGCTTTTCCTTCTATCTGCCTTCTTCACTGTCCAGTTCTCACATCCATACATGGTGATACAATGGTTTGGATGATTCTAACTTTAGTACTCAGTTGTATATCTTTACTCTTTAGGATCTTGACCAGTTCTTTCATACCTGCCCTTCCCATTCCTAGTCTTCTTCTGATTTCTTGACCATTCTGATTAATGTTTGATTCAAGATATGAGAAATCTTTAACTATTTCAATTTCTTCTAGATTGAATTTATGTATGTCTTCAGTTGTCATTATTTCTGATTTCTTTATGTTCAGCATTAAGCCTGCCTTTGCACATTCACCTTTGATCTTCCTTAGTAATTGTTCCAAGTTTGTGATATTTTCTGCTAGTATTATGGTGTCATCTGTATATCTTAGATTATTCATGTTCCTTCCTCCTATCTTCATTCCTCCTTTGTTTGAGGGGATTATTGCATCAGCTTTAAAAGCAGCTTACCTGAGCCAGCTTAAAATTAGAAGCAGGTGACATCCTGATACTATCACACATATTTAGCTACTGAAATCACCACCCTGCTCCATCACTGCTCCAAGGGTGCTCTAACGGCCATTTTTTCAAGATTGAAAATTCCTGGCTTTGAAAAGAGGCACGAGGAGCGCCCCTTGGAGCGGCAATGGAGCTGGGCTGAAGCTGGACAATGATTTCGGCAGCTAAATATGTGTGATAGTATCAGGATGCCACCCTCTTCTAATTTTAAGCCGGCACAGGTAAGCTGCTTTTAAAGCTGATGTGATAATCTCCTGAGTCTAAACCTGCTTTTTTTATATTTTCTTCATACAAGTTGAACAAATAGGGTGACAGAATGCAGCCTTGCCTTACAGTCTAAGTGGTTTTAGGGACAGTGGTTTTGGGGACAGTCTAAGTTTGGATTGTGGAAGGGGAAAACCTGAATGGGGGAGCCTGGCTCTTCTCTCGCAACCTGCAATAGAGAACTAAAGACAGAAAGGGGGTTAGCCAACACAAGATAGCCTTTTTTCAGTCATGCCAGAACACACACACTCCTAGCTATTGCGTCAGTGTCTCCTTTGTCCAAGAACCTTATTCCTCCTATGTACCGAGATTTAAACGGCCCAAGTGATCAGTTTGGGGCTTCCAAATTTCAGGGTACTCTACACTGCCCGCATTCTCCACTAAAATGTTAGGAAGAATCTAATTAGGGGAATTTATAATTAGCTCAAATATACAAGAGTGGGGTCCTAACAAAGCCCCACAGGACTGGGTACTGATATGTATATGTAAACCAGAGGACTAAGGAATCCCACAATAGATGACGCTGAGGCAAACTTCTTCAATTAAAGTCTAAATATTTATTAAAGGGGAAAAGCTGCACACACACCAATATGGCACTCACATACTCTACACACTTAAAAATAAAGGAGTGAAGGGGGGAATGGCTTGAGAGGGGCCAGACTGAGGGAGTTACTCACTTCCGAAGGCTTCTTCAGGATCCGCTGTGGATGTTGATGATAATGATGATGATGATGCATGGCCACCAAAACGGGGTGGGTGGGGGGTGGATGGCCAAGGGAGCTATGATAAGAGCACAGACTGATGTGGAGCCAAGCTGCACTCCAAAGATAGCACGTGGAGCCTAAAAATCTCAGGGTTTAAATAGGAAATTTCTACCTTCTGGCTATTGACTTGGCTGAAGCCTGGACAAAGATGTTGATTGTTTTAGCTTTGTTAAACCTAGATGTGAGAATAGTCCAAACAATGTATTTGGTTTTGAGACTCTCAAGGAAGGGAGGCTACAGAAAAGGGTGCAGTCAAATCTGATCATTGCCCCATTAAGTGTGGGAGTCAAGACAAATAAGTACTATTATGTATCTTTTCCAGCATAATGGTTTTGCCCTTTTGGCAACTCCCAAACCTGTCTGGTAGGGAATTTTCCAGCTGTCCTGGGCAGATCTCTCAGTGCCTACATGACCTGCCATTTAGGGGATTATGGCCGACATCCCACAGAGGTCAGTCTGGGAACTCCACATGTGTCCAAAATTTTATGAAAAATCAGATATGCTAACAGTCTCTCCTCATAGAAGATGGCCTCCAGTCCTTTCATCATTTTGGTCACCCTCTCTGGACACACTCCAGCTTGTCAATATTATTCTTTAATTGTGGTACCCAGAATTGGACACGATATTCCAGGTGATGCCTGATCAAAGCAGAATAAAACAGTACTATTACTCTCCTTCATCTAAAGATTATACCCTTTTTAATGCAGCTTAGAATTGCATTCCTCTTTTTAGCTGCCTCATCACACTGTTGGCTATGTTCAGCTTGTGGTCTACTAAGGGCCTTTACAGACTGCCAGAAATAATGCAGCTTGAGACCACTTTAACTGCCATGGGCTAGTGCTAGGGAATCATAGGAACTGTAGTTTTTTCTGAGTCATGGAGCCTTCTCTGTCAGAGACCTCTGGTGCCACAATAAACTACAGTTCCCATGATTCCCTAGTACTGAGCCAGGGCAGTTAAATTGGTCTCAAGCTGCATTATTTCTGGCAGTCTGAAAAGTCTCTAAGGGCCTTTGCAGACTGCTAGAAATAGTGCAAATTGAGTTCACTTTAACTGCCCTGGCTCAGTGCTAGGGAATCATGGGAATTGTATTTTTTTTTTCTGAGACATTGAGACTTCTCCATCAGAGAGCTCTGGTGCCACAATAAACTACAGTTCCCATGATTCCCTAGCACTGAGTCAGGGCAGTTAAAGTGGACTCAATTTGCACTATTTCTGGCAGTCTGCAAAGGCCCTAAGACTCCTAGATCCTTTTCATGTGTGCTGTTGTCAAATCAGGTGTCACCATCCTATAACTATGCATTTCATTTTTTTTCCTACCTAAGTGCATTACCTTACATTTCCCCTTGTTGAAATTCATTTTGTTAGCTTTGGCCCAGATTTCTAATCTATTAAGGTCATTTTGAATTTTCATCCTGTCTTCTGGGGTATCTATTCCTCCAAATTTGGTATCATCTGCAGATTTGAGAAGCATGCCCCCTATTCCTTCATCCAAATCATTGATAAAGATGTTGAACAGCACTGGACCCAAGGCAGAACCTTGTGGCAACCCACTGGTAACTTCTTTCTGTGAGCTATTGCTGAGCACCCTTTCAATTTGGTCAGTCAACCAAGTACAAATCCATCTAACAGTAGCATTGTCTAGCCCACATTTTACTAGCTTGTTTGCCAGAATATCATGGGAGACCTTGTCAAAGACCATATTGAAATCAAGATATGATGCATCCCCATCATTCCCTTCATCTACCAAACTTGTAATTCTATAATAAAAATCAGATAAGGTTAGTCTGGCATGATTTGTTTTTGAGACACTCATATTGACTTTTAGTGATCATGGCATTCCTAAGTGCTTACAGATTGACCGTTTAATGGTCTACTTTATAATCTTTCCTGGTACGGATGTCAGGTTGTTTGGGTTCTCTTTATTTCCTCTTTTGAAGATGGGGACAATATTTGCCCTCCTCCAGTCTGCTGCAATAAAGGCAGTATTTAATACATTAAATTCTAGATGCATGCAATCTTTCATCCTCTCCTCCCCATGCAAGTCAAATTATATGTCAAAGGAAATGCATATTCCCTGCAATAAACTCTCAACAGGATTTTATTAGAGATGTACTATCTGGAAGTAAGGCTTGCAAGTTAACCCTGTGTTTATCTTCCGATGATTAATCACAAACCAATACACATTAATTGCAAATGTAGGTGAGGACAACCACATTCTATGATAAACAGACTTATTTCATTATTTCTAAACCTATCATAAATCTATGGGCTTGTAAATTAGATTCCAATTTGACACTGAGGCACCTGTCACCTGAAGTCAGACCTCTGAATGAGTTTATGGACACCTACAACATTCCCTTCAGATATCACGTCTGAGCTTTTCCATGGGTGCCTCCTTTTCCAAAAGGTGATGCAACCATGGGTAAAGATGGGAAATATTTTGAATGTATGACTCAGGTCCAGGCTACTTAAAGGACTCCCTACATGAGCCTGTTCCAGCTCTAAGAACTTGGGGACAGGCCTGTGTCTCAGGCATATTTGGTGGAAACAAGGGACAGGGTCTTCATGGTGGCTGCTTCCACACTTTGCAAATTCCTCTCTAGGAACTAGGCTAGGATGGCTACTTTCTTGCTCTCCTTCTGCTGGGAAATGAAAACTCCTGATCCATCAGGTTTTAAAGAATTATTATAATGGGCATTTAATGGTGTGCTATTTTATTGATTTTTATGGCCTGTCTTTTCAATGGTTTTAACTGAATATATTGTTTAATCCATGCATATATTTACAGATTTTAATAATTTGTAAGCCACCTTGAATCCCAGTATTGGGAAGAAGATGGGATATAAAGTGGTGATGACGATGATGACAACGACAATGATGATGATGGCATTCTGTATTGCAGTTACAAATTCATAACCTAGATTTATGGATCTGTAACTGCTCTGTATTCATTATCACTATGTAACCACCATTTTGGCATTATTGCCACAGTTGTAGCTGCCCTTCCAAACCTACTTGTCATTCTGTCTGTGTTCAATACACTTTACACTGCTCTGAGAGATGGTAGTCCTTTCAACTGGTGATTGAGGTGCAAGAACAAGGGTAGTGTGATCCTGCTGGTGCTCTTGGATCTCTCAGTGGCTTTTGACACAATAGATCATTCCATCCTCTTGGATCGTCTGAGAGAATTAGGAATTGGAGGCACTGCTCTGCAGTGGTTCCGTTCCTTCCTCTCGGGCAGATCCCAGAGGGTGAGGCTCGGGGACAGTTACTCTTCCAGAATTGAGCCCAATTGTGGTGTCCCTCAGGGCACCATCCTGTCCCTGATGCTATTTAACATCTATATGAAGCCGCTGGGTGAGATCATTCAGAGGCATAGAGCGTGGTGTCATCAGTAGGCTGATGATACCCACATATACTTCTCCATGACCAGATCATCGGCTCAGACTTCAGATGGCGTCTCTCCTCTTAATGATTGTCTCAGAGCGGTAATGGATTGAATGAGGAAAAACAGATTGAAACTAAATTCAGACAAAACGGAGGTTCTGACAGTCACGGGCCCGAAACCAGATTTGGGAATACAGTCTCCAGTCTTGGATGGAGTCACACTCTCCTCTAAGGACTGTGTTCGCAGTCTGGGGGTACTTCTAGATTCGTTGCTTCCCATGACTAGTCAGGTGAATGCGGCGGTCAGGAGTACCTGTATCAGCTTCGGCTGATACACCAGCTGTGCCCTTATCTGGACATGGGGGATCTGGAAACTGTGGTACACGCTCTGGTAACCTCACATCTGGATTACTTTAATGCATTCTACATGGGGCTACCCTTGTGCCTAACTCGGAAACTTGAACTGGTACAAAATATGGCAGCCAAGTTAATCACCGGAACATCTAGGAGGGAGCATATAACACCTGTGTTGAAATCCCTCCACTGGCTGCCGATTAGTTTCCGGGCACAGTACAAGGTGTTGCTTGTAACCTTTAAAGCCCTACATGGCTTGGGGCCATCTTATCTCAGGGACTGCCTCTCCCCGTATGATCCCCCCCATGCACTTCAGTCCTCTGGAAGGAACCTGCTGCAGCCCATGAAGACCAGGCTCTCGCAGACCTCCCAGAGGGCCTTTTCTGTGACCGCTCCCAGGCTATAGAATGGCCTGCCGGACGAGATCCATCTTATTACCACTCTTGCAGCCACAGCATGTCTGCCAAAAAAAAAAAAAAAAAGTTTTTATTGTATTTTATCTGTTCTAACCTGATTTTAATTCTACTGCAGTTTAATTTAGTTTTAAGGGGTGGGAGGGCTAGGGTATGGGATGAAGGAATGTTTTAACTGTTGTTTTTTTAACCTTGCTGTACGCCGCCCCGATTGCTGAGCAGAGGGGTGGGTTACAAATAAAAAATTATTATTATTATTATTAGAATGATGTTTCCACCCGCTTTCACCAGCGAGTGAAGCTGTGACAATCAAGAATCAAAACTCCTGTTGCAAGTCCTTGTTGCAGCCTCTCTGGCTGCTGAGAGTGGGGTGGAAAGGGGATCCTCCTCACACTCCATTCACCAGCTCCATCTTTTCCTGCAACTGTTGTCTGGTAAAGTAGGTTTGGGAGGGTGAGGTGGATCAGGCCAGGAGAATTACTCAGTTACACATTCTTAACTAATAGGTGATATAGAATATGGACTTCTTCTTCTTCTTCTTCTACACACACACACACACACACACACACACACACACACACAGAATGAAATAATTACACCATGTGTCCAGTACAGAGTCAGCTCCTGGATCCCCATCTCACTGTGCCATTCAGATGTATGAATCAGTTTTCCTACTCTGGCAAAGATTTTATGTGTTTTGTGGCTCTCTCCTTATCCCCATGCTATAGAGCAGGGGTAGACAACCTTTTTGAGCTGGGGGCCGGGTTGTTGTCCCTCAGATAATTGGGGGGCCAAAGCACCAATAATTAATTAATTAATTAATTAATAAAAATAAATATATATTTTTTAAAAAATTAAAAAATTAAAAAATATATGCATGCACACTCTTTCAGCCCCAGAAAAGCCATGGCAAAGCCCCTGTGGAGATTTTGCCAAGAAAACCCCAAGAACAAGTAATAACAACAATAATCAATATCATCATGGCAGGTGGCGGTGGTGGTGGGGGCAGCGGTGGCAGCAGGACCAGCCTGGGGCTGGTCCAAAGGCCTCGGGGGGGCGCATCCAGCCCCTGGGCCTTAGGTTGCCTACCCCTGCTATAGAGCTTGGACAGTAAAGTGCAACAATTGGGATTAATTACTTGAAGGATGATTCCAAAATGAATAAACTGCCAGCCACTTGGGATTTAGCATCAGAAACCTTTACTGCTTCCCCCTCCTTTTATTTATTTTTCAGCTTTTAAAGTGTGTGTGGAGGGGTATCCCCCCTTGTCCTTTCCTAATGATTATACAGAAGGCTTGTCCACTTTTGTTAGGTGGGAGCCACGGTGTAATCAATCCTGATTCTGCAGACACACCACTTAATGGCATTAATACTCGCTTAGCAGAAAGGGTCAGCAAGTGCACCACACTATTATTTTCTTCCATTATGGAACAACGACAAAAAGAGAAATGAACTGTGATGGCAAAAAGTTGTGCAGGACTTATTGGGACCCAGGCAAACTGAAGGTCCCTGAGGAGGGATGATTGCTGAGCTTCATTTGTAAAACTCCAAAATAATGCAAAGCTATGATAAGCCCTGTGGGGCTGCAGAAGTGCTTCTTGTTCTCATCCAGCATCCCAAACAAAGTGCCACACTCCATCATCATATTATAGGCTTCATTTTAAAGGTATAGGCCATCTGTAGGTAAGTGAAGGAGTTAAGACTGGCTCAAAGAGTTCTTTGGGAGAATTCTTGAGAGTTTCTGCTGTTCCTTTGCCAAGATTTTTGGTGGGGCAGGGGGACAGAAGCAGCACGAAAAATATCCCCTCTTTGGAATGCTGATGACATCCAAATATATTCCTCCATGCCCTTAAATACAGCCTCAGCTATTGATAGGGTGTCTCCTCTGAATGAATGCCCAGTAGAAGTAATGGTCTGGGTGAGGAAAAATTGAAGCTGGATGCTTATTGTCAAAGGTCCTTACCTGGGCTTGGAGGTGTGCCAACCAGTTCTGGAGGGGATTACACTCCCCCGGAAAGACTGTGTTTGCAGCTTGGGGTGCTTCTGGATCTGTTGCTCCAAATGACAGCTCAGATAAATGCAATGGCCAGGAGAGCTTACTAACAACTTCAGCTGATACACCAGCTGTACCTTCTAATTAGCACTGGAGGACCTAAAGATGTGTTCATCTTATTTGTCCTTTTAAATGATGCATGTTTAACTGATGTCTTTTCAACTGATGTTGTTTGTCTGTTAATTGTTGTTGTTTCTCATGTTGATCTATGGGGAGAGATGGTTAAGAAATTATTATTATTATTATTATTATTATTATTATTATGGCTTTAACACATCTTTTTAGCTGGACAGTGATACCATTTATTAATAATTTAATGCATTTTCTTTTGACTATGCAGATATTCATTTATAGTACATTGTTGGCTAAATTGTATCTCATAGTTTCTCTGACACTGCTGCTTCTAAATCTGACTCCTATGCAGTTCTCATTCCTTTGGATTTCCTAAAGTTCTCTTCTTTTAATATTCTGTATGTTCTTGAAGCTTGCTCAGTTGTTTTATTTTGCTGTTGCTACAGTATGTCTTGAATAAAGTTGGAGCTATTTGGGAAAATTCTTTTCTTCCTAGTTATGTGAGTAAATAATTTATTTGTAGAGAGATCTTGTAGCACCATTGAGACTAAAGGCCTAAGCAGACTGCCAGAAATAGTGCACATTAAATTGAGGCACTGCCCTGGCTCAGTGCTAGGGAATCATGGAAATTGTATTTTTTTCTGAGACGTTGAGCCTTCTCTGTCAGAGAGCTCTGGTGCCACAATAAATTACAGTTCCCATGATTCCCTAGCACTGAGCCAGGGCAGTGCCTCAATTTAATGTGCACTATTTCTGGCAGTCTGCAAAGGCCCTAACTGAAAGAAAGAAAAGAAAGAAAGAAGTTAATCTCAAAGATGCTACAAGATCTCTCTACGCACTGATTCTATAGACTAACATGGCTATATCTTTTAATTTATTTGTGTTAATTGTAACCAGGTAGGATCTCCTGATTGAAATTTATGTTTGAGTGAATCTAATGCATACCTTTACCATTTACAAATCAATCCTTTATCCTATATATTCTTTCATCTCTCTAACCTTTATATTATGTTTATCTTTTAGTTTAAATAGCGGTTAGTCTAAACATGGACACAGAGGCAATGGTGCTATGTTTTTAAATTTATATTTAAACTGCACACTTTAAAACAAAGTAAGGATCAGGATGGATACAATTTAGCATGGAACATTACATACACTCCAACTGTCCTGGTTTGGCAAGAATAGTTCCAAATAAGTCAATCAACTCCTTCAACTGCTTTTAAAATGTCTTGGTTTCTCTCTCTCCTCCCACTTTCCCTCTTTCTCTTTAGCTCATTTCAGTTGCTGCAAAGTGAGTTCAAAATGCAAAAATAGCCTGTACTTAATTAACTTGGGGGGGGGGAATCTTGCCCTTGCAAGGACACTCAAGGGGAAAGCAAGCTGCTGTATCCTCTCCTAGTTTGTCTGTTCTGTCTCATTAATAACTGGCCATCTTGACTACACTCTGATATTGCTTTGCCACACATGTCCTGGTTTTCATCTGTGAAATGTTTGAGGATATGACATTAAGAAACAACAGCACCTCAGGAGCATAATTCAGAAGAGAAACATGCACTTAAAATAATAACCCCTGATGAGGGATCTGGAAGAGAAAGATTATTTCCATCCTACTCATGTATATATTTCTGAGACACATCTCTGTTTTATCTGATTTTGACATACAGAAAGAATAATAAAAACAAATAATCTTAAATATATTGACAAGTATGTTCTTTTTTTTTTAAAAAAAATTGATTAAAAACAAACAAAAGAAAAAACAAAAACAGGACATGTGAAAAAAAGATACATATACACATGTGACACAAATCCAAAAAGGAAATAACATAATTGTTGTGTTATGAAAAGTCGCACACACATACAATAAAGAAATAAAATTAAAAACAACTTCCTAACTTGACACGTCTTGTTAATCAGAAGAAGAGATCAACTTTGTTATAGAGTTGGATGAGACTAGAAACAGATTAGAGAACTACGATAAGTGGCTGTTAGGTTATAGTATAGAAATTATAGTGATGGATAATATATAATAAATAAATAGAAGCGTAGGACATAAATGTATGATGTGAGATTAAAAAATTCTTATAATCAAAGTGTATTGAACACAGGCAGAATGACAAGTATGTTCTGAGCTTCATCATAACTTTCAACTTGGGAGTGCTCCACAGCTTCATATTTATTTATTTTTCTACCACAGTTCCACAGAATTAGCCACTTAACATGTTCAGAAAAGTGTTTCCCAACCTTGTATCTCTTTCCTCTCAATGCCCACTCCTGATCCTTTTCTTGCCATAACAGTAAGCATAGTAAAAATCACTGAAGCAAGAACAAAGATGTTTCTGGTGGTGCAACAGCCTTTCCAGAGGTAGAATATTTATTACAGTGAGTTAGAGCATAATGTACTCTTGATATAAGCTGTTTACCCCTTGGCGGCAAGCATATATTGAGCTTTCAGTGAGGTACCAAGTGATTCATCTGTTTGAGCCTTTCCTGGCCTTCGATAAACACTCTTCTCTCTAACTGGTGTCATTCATTTTTAAAACAAAAAGGAAGAGGAAGATAAAAGAGATGCTTGCCCTTTAAATACACACAGATACACATACACAAATATGTTCTCAAAAGTTTTGAGAGGAAGGAAGACAGATAATGAGTACCAGTGTCATGCAGTGGTTTCAGTGCTTGAGTATGACTCTGGAGTTGTTGTGTTGTTAATTGCCTTCGTGTCGATCTCGACCCATGGAGACCCTATGGGTGAGACATCTCTAGCCTCCCCCCTCTTCTCTACTGCTCTCCCCAGCTCCTGCAAACTCAAGTTCGTGTTCTCTTTAATAAAGTCCATCCATCTGACATGTGGCCTTCCTCTCTTCTACTTCCCTCCACCTTTTCTAACATTATTGTCTTTTCCAGTTATTCATGCCTTCTCATGATGTGTGCAAAGTACGACAGTCTAAGTCTTGTCATCTTGGTTTCTCGGGATATTTCTGGCTTAATCTGTTCTAGGAGCCAATTTTTTTTTTTGTCTTTTTGGCTGTCCATGGGATCCTCAGCACTCTTCTCCAGCACCACATCTCAAATGAGTTGATTTTCCTCCTTTTTTCTTTCTTCCACCCTCCCCATTCTTAATCTTCTTCTGATTTACTGACTGCAGCCTGCATTTTAGTCTACAGTAAGAACCCAACTTTGATTCTTTCCTTATCTGTCTTTGTTGTTTTTGCTGTTGTTGTGTCCCTTTAGCCATTTCCAATTTATAGTGACCCTATAGTGGGGTTTTCTTGTCAAATTTTTTCAGAGAGGATTTACTTTTGCTTTCTTTTGAATCTGAGAGAGTGTGATTTGCCTAATGTCAAAGAAGAAAGTGCAAAGGCAGGATTACTGTTGAACATAAAGAAAACAAAAATAGTGGATTTCCATGACTAAGGAGGATTTGAATCCTGGTCTCCAGAATCATTATAGAACAATTCTAAATTATGGAACCATAGCACTAATAAATATAAATTATAGAACCATAGGACTAATTTCCTGCGTAAGCAAAATCACGCTCAAAATTCTGCAACATAGATTCTAACCATACATGGAGAGAGAAATCCCAGAGGTCCAAGCAGAGTTCAAGAAAGGAAGAGGCACCTGGGGTCACATTGCAAATATACGATGGCTAATGGAGTGTAGCAGGGAGTTTAAAAAAAAAAGATCAACATGTGCTTTATAGACTATACCAAAGCCTTTGACTACATAGAACATGAAAGGTTATGGAATACCCTTAAAGACATGGGAGTGCCAACACATCTGATAGTCCTAATGAGGAATCTGTACTCAAGACAAGAGGCTACTGTCAGGAGAAAACACAGAGAAACAGAATGGTTCCCAAATGGCAAAGGAGTCGGACAAGGCTGCATCCTGTCACCCTACTTATTTAACTTATATGCAGAACATATTGTAAGGAAAGCAGTCTTGGACATGGAAGAGGGAGGAGTGAAAACAGGAGGAAGAAATGTCAACAATTTTCTAAGATATGCTGATGACACCATAATACTAGCAGAAAACCTCACAGACCACGAACAACTACTAAGTAAGATCAAAGAAGAAAGTGCAAAGGCAGGATTACTGTTGAACATAAAGCAAACAAAAATAGTGACCACAGAGAACTTACACACATTCAAACTAAACAATGAGGAAATAGAATTAGTTAAAAGAGTTCTCATATCTGGGATCAAACATTGATCGGCACGAGAATTGCAGCCAGGAAATCAGAGGAAGATTAAGAATGGGGAAGGCAGCTATGAAAGAACTAGAAAAGATCCTAAAATGCAAAGATATACAACTCAGCACAAAAGTCAGAATCATACAAACCATCGTATTCCCTATTACCATGTATGTATGTGAGAGCTGGACAGTCAAAAAAGGAGGAAAATGAATTCATTTGAGATGTGGTGCTGGAGAAGAGTGCAGAGGATTCCATTGACAGCCAAAAGGACAAACAAATGGATCAAGCTGGAAACCTCCTTGGAAGCCAAGATGACCAAACTGAGGCTGTCATACTTTGGACACATCATAGGAAGAAAGAAGTCATTAGAAAAGACAATAATGCTGAGAAAGGTGGAGGGAAGTATGTAGAGAGGAAGGCCACATGTCAGATGGATGAACTCTATTAAGGAGGTCATGGGTATGGGTTTGCAGGATTTAAGCAGAACAGTGGAGGACAAGGGGTCTTGGAGATGTCTCATCCATAGGTCAAGCTCAACTCAAGGGCAGTTAGCAACTGTTTCTGGATGTATTGTGCCCTTCTTTCCCCCTTTTCATGTGATCTAAGATTCCTTCAGTGAACTTTCAACATGATCACCACACCACTGTCTTTGTCAGATCACTATTCTATGACTGTCAGCTGGTTCTACTAAATTGGATGTTAATGATATATTACATTAGTTGTTGTTGTTTGTTTTTAAGGGGATATGTGTCTATATAGATATACATGCAAACATATAGATAAGAATCAGTACAGCTTCCTTCATTTTGAATTCCCTTGAGGGTGTGTCTGTGGGGACTCTTATGATCAGCACCTGCTCTTAAAACATTTATCACTATACCACTGGTAGCAACACAGCTAGACCACAGTATATCCTGAAGATATAAACAAGATTGACTCAGTATAAAGAGGAGCCATGGGGGAGATTATGAAAACTTATCTCCTGAACTCATCAATGGGTATCAGTCAAAAGATGAACTGTGATGAAAATGCAGTACTTTATACCACTTGGTCTGATAGCCACAGGAAGAGTGCAGAGAGAAGTGTAGGACTGGATATTCAGTTGACCACCAGATGTTACTGAATTACAACTGCCATCATGCCTCTCTAGTGGCTTGGACTGACAGGAGTTGGAGTCTTACAACATCTGGAGGGCCATAGTGTCCCCAGCCCTAACATTGCTTGAATGTAAAAGACAAATATAGAAAGCAGAACATACAATCTTGTGAAATAAGACTGAAAACATTTTGGAAAGATCTTTTATGGTGACATTTTATGGTATGAAGGTGTTTGTATCATCCTGAAAAGTAATATTTCACCATTCTCCC
The DNA here is from genome assembly GCA_020142125.1 of Phrynosoma platyrhinos. Taxonomy (NCBI): domain Eukaryota; kingdom Metazoa; phylum Chordata; class Lepidosauria; order Squamata; family Phrynosomatidae; genus Phrynosoma; species Phrynosoma platyrhinos. Next base: position 208,112,614 of record CM034703.1, on the reverse strand, counting down.
AAGAGCCACTATGTTGTATTGGATGCTTATGGCAGTGATGATGCTTCCAATTCTGAAGCTGTGAAGATTTCCAGGAAGGAAATCTTCAGACTTGGCATCTGTATCTCTCTCACTCACTCTCTCCTCCCCCACCTCAAAATTAAGCATTCATTCTTTGCAAAATTCTTTGAACTATTGCAGTTGGCTGCACTTATCTTCTCATTGCAGCTGGGAAGGAGATGCAAAAGCTGGAAGCCAAAATGTTCTGGGATTTCCCAGCTGTCCACAGAAGGAAGCAGAGGGTGGCATGTAGCAGAACATCATCACTACACTCAGAAACGCATGCACACCCCTCTCTGTGTTTAGTAATTTTCCTCTAATTTCAATTTTGCATCAGAAAATGAAGACACATACCTTGAAAAGTTTTGTGGCCTGGGAAAATATTGTGAGCAGTAAACTGTGATCTACATTATACTATATGGGGTATGCTATTGTTTAGGCTTGATTTAGTGCTTGCCTGTGTTTCAAGGGTGTAGCTCCATGGTGGTGGTGGTGGGGGCGACAACATGAAGGCATTGCCCCTCCAAATGAAAATTCTGCCCTCTAAAATAAAAAATTTCCTTCAGTCTCCAAATTTTTAGCATTGCAGAGCACAAGAAACCAAAAACTGTTCACATTTTCTATTTGCTGTATTTGCATTCCCTTGGTATCTGTGCCAGCTCCTTTTCTTTAAGCTGTATTTCTAAATGTTCCATTCAAGGTATAAGTTCCTGTAATGCTATAAATTTGGGGAGTGAAAGAAAATTTAATTGGGGGAGAATTCTTATTTGGTCTCACACACACACCAGTTAGACCCGTGCCCTATTTCCCAGCCATACCCCACAGATTGATTTATCCTGCCTAGGATTTGCTCTGTTGTTTGCAAGCCAAACTTGGAATGATGGAAGTGAAGAGCCAGGCTGTGTCCTATCCAATGGCAGCTACCTCTTATTTTCTGCCTTTAGAAGAGAGCAGCTGGTCTTCCAATGCTGGTTATTGCCACTGCTGATAAATTAACTAATGATCAGCTGATACAAGCAAATGTTCTCTGGAAACAAAGTAGATGAACCTCAGAGAGCATCAGGCTGGGGAAGAAAGTGGCAGAGAGGAACTCCATTCCAACGTTGTGTGGGAGCAGGGGGAGAAAACTTCCAGAAAAGAAAATAGTATCCTAAAAAGTGTCAGAAAAAGAATCAAGATGCAACTGTGTACAGGGGAATTGGCCTGGGCAGCTGTTCGAAGGATTGTGTACAATCAATTTACCATGTAATTGGAGATACTTGTCATGCAGATATCAGATGGTGAAGAATATGAATGTATCATAGGGTTGCCCCAGGGGCAGAAGATAACTACTGAGGAAATACCGGATCTCTTGCATCCAGCAGAGAAATGCCAGGCAGGCAAAGGAAGGAAATAAATGTGTGCAGCAGCTCCGCATATGGCAAAACATCTGGCAATTCCCCTGCAATCCTCAGGAACTACTTGGAACTTGAATTATTGTACCAAATTGACAGTTATCTTTGAACTATCTAATGTTGACAAAAGTTTCATTTGAAATGCAAACCCAACAAAATGGGTCCTAGTAAAAAAAATGAAATGGAGATTTTTTTAAAAAAACCTGTCAACATAGGGCTCAAGACCCATAGAATGGTGCAACTGCACATGTGTTTTCTCTGCATTTTGTGCCTAGCAGGTATCCTGGCAAGTGGCTTAATTGCTCTTCATCCCAGAGCCTCAAATTTCTCAGTTTTTGCTAAGAACATTTGCAACTAGGCAGCCATTAATGTACCATTAAAAAAAAGAAAGAAAAAAAAAAGAGAAAAGAGAAAGAAAATGCATCACTAGATACAGACCTAAAATGTCCTTTCGATGGTATTTATCCCCAGATAGATTGAATAAGATGTTTAAAACAGATAAAGATCAATGCTGGAAATGTGGCAAACCCAAAGCCACGTTTTATCATATGTGGTGGGGTTGCATACAAGCCCAGCATTATTGGAATCAAATAAGAAATAAAATGGTGGAAATATACAAAAGAGATATACCTATAGATCCTAGGTTTTT
>CM034703.1:208098871-208110432 GCA_020142125.1 Phrynosoma platyrhinos | reverse complement strand
AAAAAAAAGAAAAGAGAAAGAAAATGCATCACTAGATACAGACCTAAATCGCACACTTTGGCTGGCATCCTGTGGTTACTTCCAAATAAAGTAGACCCATTCAATCAATTGGTGAATCGTGCATGTAGGTATATCCCACAGATTCAATGAGCCTATTCTAGCCAGACTAACAACAGAATTTAGATCATTTTCAGTGGAGTGTAAACAGACACCCACATAATGAACACTGTTACCAACTCAGTCCCACCCAACTTACATACCATGTTTCAAGAGGGCATTTCCCAGCATCTTACTTCATCTTCAGGGGATGGATTGGGTTTGTGCCAAATGTTGAAGCCTTCCTCTTTCCTGAGGACTTGGAACTTCCTCTCCTACCTCCTACCTCCTCTGGAGAACTCAAGTGGCTGCCATACTGAGCGGGAGGAGGGCTATTTTAGATCTGATCTGAACCAACAGGAATGACCTGGTAAATAGGATGCAAGTGGTGGGATGCTTGTGGGAGTGATCATGTTCTCCTGGAGTTTCTTATACAGTGGAAAGGAGAAGCTAGGCAGTCAGACACTCATTCTAGACTTTAGGAGAGCTGATTTCAACAAACTTAGGGAAACACTGGGAGTGATCCCATGGTCAGGAATACTAAAAGAGAAGGAAGTTCAAGACAGATGGGAGTTTCTCAAAAGGGAGATATTGAAGGCACAATCTCAAACTGTTCCAATGAGAAAGAAAAATTGGAGATGTCTCAAGAAACCGGGTTGGAAGACAAAAGAACTTTCAACCGAACTTAAGTTTTGAATGGGAGATGTATAAGAAATGGGAAAGGGGCGAAATCACTAAAGAGGAATTCAAACAAATAGCTAGCACATGTAGGGGTAAAGTCAGGAAAAGCACAGAATGAGCTCAGGCTTGCTAGAGGGATTAAGGACAATAAAAAGGACTTTTTGGGGCCACTTTACTCTTTACTACAGCACAGCCATGGAAAACTCCTCTTTTCAAAACACTCTTAACTTTGTGTGACATTGCCAGGATGCTCATTCCTGAAAGATACTGGCTACTGAGTTGTTGTGCAAATGATGTAAACTGCCTAAGATTGAAGGCTGGTACATACATGAAAGAGGTGGACATCCTATGGGAAATTAAGAATTCAGTTTATGATAAACAATTGCTTTGGTCTGATAAGATTGTCTCTTCTCATAGAACACTCTGGACCTAAAAACCAGAATCTGGATGACAATCTGTTACTTGAGTGTTTTGCTAGGATGTGTAAAGATGCCTGGTACATATATATGTACAAACATACACACTACTGCAAGTATCCAGCAAACATTTAGTTGTGTGCAGTATATCACTTTCAATCTTTCATTTCAGCTTTTGTTTCACCAGCTTTTGCACCTTGTTGTTCTAATCACATTGGGATTTGAGGTTTATAAAAGTGATGGACAGACCAGGTACTTCTCTCTAAAATAATGAATCCCATATACAATAGATGATGCAGAAAAAGGATATAGAATCTCTTCTGGCAAATGTCCTTACCCATTCTGGCTCATGACAATCCTTTATTTGTGCACATCTGTTGCTAATACACAGGTGTGCTGTTTAATGAGATGGAGCTATTGCATATGCCCAGCAGCCATGCAATCTTCTGGATGGTCTTAGTGAATCCTGATTCATTTGTCTCATTCCAGAATTCCAATAAATGTTATATAATATATCACTTTGCAACAGAAAAATGGGGGGAAGTAAAGGAAGTACTCTTTTAACCAGGTGTGTAGCTATGTCACCAAAAAGAATTCTGCCCCAAATTTCTAGCATTGCAGTAATTTAAAACTTTAGTTGACCATTTAGAAATAAATCCAAAACATGCAAAAAAGGAGGGCAGGCAAAGTGGCTAAAACAATGCAAATATATAAAATAAATAAAATGGTTCTAGATGTGAACAATTTTCATTGTCTCACTGAAATGCTAGAAATGTGGGACTTAAGAAACATTTCATTGGAGGGCAGAATCCTTATTTTTGGGGGGAGCACTCATTTTGCTCCCCCCAGCTTTAGCATGGCCTTGAAGAAGCAAAAACATGTAGGAACTATGAGAGAAGCTGACCAGCTAAAAGAAATTAGAGGGTAAGCAACCAGAAGTTAAGCTATGATAATTATTGATAAATTCATGAAGTTAGATTGTTGCTGTTGTTTCTACTGTTGTGTACTTTAAGTCATTCCAGACTTATGGTGACTCTAAGACAAACCTATCATGGATTTTTCTTGACAGGTTTTTTTCAGTGGGGGTTTACCATTGCTATCCTCTGAGGTGGACAGAATGTGATATGTCCAAGGTCACCCAGTGGGTTTCCATGGTTGAGTGAGGATTTGAACCCTGTTATCCAGAGTCAAAGGCCAGTTCTCAAACCACTACACCATGCTGGCTCTGAAGCAACCAGGGATTAAGCTAAGATAATTACTGAGAAAGCACATAATCCATGGGGCTAGATACTGACAGTCAATTTGGGAGGCAAAGGGCAAAGCTGGATCTAAGGTGCAAGGAGTTGCAGGGAATGAAACATACCTCAAATAAAAGGTACAAAGACTACTCAGGATGACTTCATGTGGCACAAGAGACTTCTTTTGTAGAACAGCATATTGTTGATACAGGATGAATGATGGACACTTCTGGATGTTTAAGGGATAGGTATATAGCAATAGAAATAGCAATAGCAAGTATATTTTTATACTGCTTATCAGTGAACTAGCACTCCCTAAGCATCTTACAATGTGTAAGCCAATTGCTCCCAACATGCTGGGTACTCATTTTACCAACCTACAAAAGGATGGAAGGCTGAGCAGACCTTGGAGCTTCTCTAGGATCAAACTTACAATGTTGTGGCTGCAGGACCAGCAATTAAGCACTGTGGCACCAGGGCTCCTTGCAAGTATCAGCAGGACAATAGAGTCATCTCTTGGCTTTAGCTTAGAACCCAGAGTAGCTCCATCAGGAAAAGTGGTAGTGGTGGATATTTCATCCCAGCCTTCACCACCTGCTTGTAGTTGATTGTTCTTGGTAGAACTACAGGAAGACACCTGCACATTGAAGGAGAAGGCCTGCTTGTGGAGGACTAATAATAGGAATAATAATAGGCAGGAAAACAAAGTGAGGCCTGGCAGTTTTGTTCCTGTTTCTTAGCACATTTCTCAGGTGATGGAAACCATTTGGGAAAGTTGCAAGATGGATGCCATGCCTCAACATGGTTGAATATCCTAGCCATTTTCTTGCAAATGAACTCAATTATTTGAGAAAGGAACCCTCAGGTGGCAGCAGGCTACCCTTGTACTCAATCAGTTCTGTATTATACAACATGGTGTGCTCTTAAACTTCATTTAGGGTCCAGGGGAGCAATTTTTGATTTATGGAATAATATCTTTCTTCTTTTGTGCAGTAAATATTTGGCAAGCGTACGGATAGACGCTCATTCCTATCTTGCTGCAGGGCATGTTCTGTAATAACATCACTCACTTTGCAATATAGACAACAGCTTGGGAAAGAGGTAAGGGGAATTCAAGGATTGTCTAAAGTTCCAGGACTGCATTGAAAAGGAGGCACAAGCAGAACAGCCCATGCTTGGAATAATGATGAGGGAGTAGCTCAGTTTGGCCCAAGCTGTTTAAGCACTGTTTCCACCTGAGCCCATGTTTCCAGATCCCAAAATGGCTACATGTCCCCTCAGGATTTCTTTACATTTTTAATAAACTTGCCTTCTACTGCTCTTGTTTTTAATTTCAGAGGAAAAAATCCATATTATATATACATAAAAAGGGATTTGTTCTTTTTCACTATTATTAATAGGCTGTGGCCCAGTTACAGTTTTATGTATGGGGAGAGTGGGTCTAAATTGGCCAGAATAATCTGAACTGCTTCCAGAGTATTCTGGCCCCAGAGTTGCCATTAATTCTCCTTGTTACTTGCACATTCTGATGCAATACTGAGTGGCTGTTTATACAAGCATTCTGTTGGGCTGTCTGGCATCAAAGCCACTGGTGCAGGTCATTTCCTCTGAGTTCAGAAACAAGGTGCCCACTGTTGACCACATGGCTGGGCATCTTGTTCTCGTCACCTCAGAGAGCAACCCACTGTGGCAGCAGTGGCATGTGGTGGTATAGAGGGATACTAAAGGCCTAAGCAGACTGCCAAAAATAGTGCACATTAAATTGAGGCACTGCCCTGGCTCGGTGCTAGGGAGTCATGGGAATTGTATTTTTTTCTGAGACATTGAGCCTTCTCTGTCAGAGAGCTCTGGTGCCACAATAAATTACAGTTCCCATGATTCCCTAGCACTGAGCCAGGACAATGCCTCAATTTAATGTGCACTATATATACTCTTCTATAAGTCTAAAACTTTATGCCCAAAAATTGACCCCAAATCCCAGGTCGACCTATTTATGGGTCATTATGGTAATGTGATAGCATCTCTTTCAGATTCCCCCATGCTATGGCAAAGGGATTTCTTTTTCTCTTGAGCCAAGCAGAAAGAGTCTTGGATTGCAATTAAACAAACAGAGTCCCTCTCCCTCCCTCCTGCTCTGGCTTCTGCTGTTTGGGAACTGAAGGCTGAAACCAAAGTTGAAATGCTGAAAATCCTCAATTAGAATCCCTCTTGCTGTGCACACACTCCGACACACATTGAAGGAGCCTGCAAATTTTACCCTTGACCTATCCACAGGTTATGGCAAAATCCATAATTTTGGCCCCAAAACCTTCCCTTGACTTATACATGAGGTCAACTTATAGTCGAGTATATATGATAAACAGCCACCTGATGTTGCTCAGGTAGGTATTTTTTTTTAAAAAAAAAATTGGCTTAAGGCAGAGACTTCAGGTAAGACCTTTTGGGGAAGCTGTCTATTCCAGATTTGGTGCAGAGCTGGCCTTCCCATGTGAAGACAGTCCACACTTAAATCAGGGCTTTGGCCCTGTGTTGTCTTGACAGGGTGATGTGAGGACAGGGGGAGACTGATTTTAGACATGACTTATGTAGACATGTCCTATGTGTAACAAATTAATAAAATAATGCATCTCATAAATCAGGGGGTTTTGTTTTTTATTTGGGGACATAATGGCTGGTAACATTTAGGTCCATTTGCAAGACCATCCACAGTAACAGTCACTGTGTAGAGTTGTATTATCACCTGTAGCATCTTCTTCATGACTAGATGTTTGTGGTACTATTGCTAGAGGTCAAGATAACCATCACACTAAAGCTTTGGGTGCGGGATGCTGTTTTGAACTGCAACTCTTTGGTATCCCTTGGTTTTCAAGCTTCAGGATTCTTTTTTTTTCATTCTTCCACTTTCTAGAATATGGCTAGGCAGCATGAACAGTAGTGACTTTGGAAGTTGTAGCCTTAGCACTGTGGCTCAAACTTCTCCCATCATGTGGAAGCTGACTCTCCTCTCCATCCATTTGTCATGCAATAGGGATGATTTGGTGGGGGGACATAGAGATGGAGGAGATAGATAGTCCTCTGTTCATGGAATTTTGGCTGCCAAGCAAAGATAACCCCCCTCTGAACAAATCTTGCCAAGAAATCCTGTGATAGATTTACTTTAGAGTCACCATGAGACATTAATGACTTGAAGGCACACAGCATCAACAAAGCCTACTTTTAGCTACATGTGTATATCGTTCAAACAAGCAGGTATTCTTAAAAGTTCACAAGGGGTAATTACTGTGGCTAGGAAACTCTATAGGTCTCTTGTTTTTCAAGTCTCAGGGCCTTTCTTTTCATTCTTCCATTTGTTACTGGTAAGACCTTTGGGGGATGCTGTCTATTCCAGAATAATTGGAGAACAGCCTGTCCTTACAGATGAGATCTTTATAGAAGCAGGCTGGAATACATTTCAGGCCAACAGAGAAGATGAACTTCAAAATGCATTACATCCCATGAACTCACATGCATAGGCTACACTCAGACCAGGGGTGGGGAATATGTGGTCCTCAAGGTGTTGTTGCATTGCATTTTGCAATAGTCAGATTCAACATGGCCAATGGTGAGGGATGACAGAAGGTATAACACCTGGAGAAGAAATTTGCCATCTCTACATTATTCTAGTAATGGTAGAAAAGGTAGCACTGACCATATCCACAATCTAGGCAGGACTGGTCCCAGATATTTTTCTGCCTGAGGCAGAGCAGGGAATGCTAGGCCTTCAGCCTGTCACATCAAAGAACATAGCCAGCCAGGTTATTGTGGCATAAGAGGCAGAAAACCCTCTTCACTGGCACAGGAATAGCATTTTTTAACACTAACACTTCCTTTTTTTTCATAACACCCAAAATCTGCTGCTTATTTTTTCCTTGCTCAGCCAGCTCTGTACATCAAGCTTCCTTTATTGTGCAGCTGTGGCCTTCCAGGTGTTGGAGTGCAACTCGCACTGAGGGCCCATGGGAGTTACAATCTAACAACATCTGAAGGCCAGAGGGTCACCTCCCTTTACCAGATAAAAGATATCAATGTTGGGACAAGGAAAACTGCTTTATATATTGTTCCTGGCAGCAGGATCTTAGGGAACTAATCATTTTAAGGTGAGCCTTTCCTTCTCTTGTGCAGACACAGAATGGAGTGTTGAATGGAGAACAAGAAAGAAAGAAATGAATAAGATTCCATATCCAGTGCATCTGCTGGAAGACAGTAAATGGAAAAGTGATTATTTAAGGGTAGTGCCAGTCCTGAGAGCCAGTGTGGTATAGTGGTTTGAATATTGGACTATGATTCTGAATACAAGGTTTTGAATTAGTATTTGGCCATGGAAACCCACTGGGTGACATCAGGCAAGTCACATTCTCTCAGCCTCAGAAGAAGGCAAAGGAAAAACCCCTCTGAACAAATCTTGCTAAGAAAACACCTTAGGGTCACCATAAGTTGGAAATGACTTGAAGGCGCACAACAACAAAGACAGATAAAGGAAGAATCAAGGATGAGTTCTTGAAAGCAAACAACAACAACAACAACAGTTCATGGATCAGACCTGGAGAAGGGATGCCTGATCTTGAAATAGTGTGCTTAAGGCTCCTGTGCTTAAGGCTCAATCCACTCATCATCTGTGTCTGGCTAGGACCAGCGGGAAAGTATACATCCCAAAAGAGAATCAAAGTATTAGAATGGTAGAGTTGGAAGGGATCCCATGGATCGCCTAATCCAATCCCTTGTCCAAGTACAGAAACCACAGCTTAAGCATTGCTAATAGGTGGCCATCTATTTAAAATCTTTCCATGGAGGACAACCCATTTCCTTCCCAGCAGTGATCAGTTTGTATAACTTACCGCTGCTTGGCAAAGAGAGATGGTGAGATGTATCTAATGCATTCAGAACATTCTCTATGAACGTTCAGAGCCTTTGCTGAAATTTTCTCATTTGTTTGTTTGTTTTCTTTGTTTAATATCTCATCTTTCTCATAGTGCAGGATCAAAGACAGCTTGCAGCAAAAAAACAAAGTGCATCCACAATCTTAATACAGAGTTTTAAGAAAATAATATTTGATATTTTATCAGCAGTAAAAGATTTTGGTCTTCCATTGCATCTTAGAATGCCTGTGCACATTGGCAGTGGCTGTTGGTAATCCTCATGTCAATTGAAGAGTGATTCCACTCCAGGATTTACCCTGAATTTTGAAGGTGCTATACAATGTGCTGAGCCTATATTGACAGTAGAAATGGTGGATCAAGAAGAAGCTCTTTATTCCAATCAAAGAAACTGGGACCTATTAAATAGAAGTGTGCATTTAATGTTTCCTTTATGGTGAAACTTCAATCTCCTGTTCACCAGATTCATTTGCAAAGCCAATGCTGCCCCTTTCCCCTGGCATTGTACAATCTCCAAAGTGGTTCAGCTGGAAAGCAAGGAATGGTCTCTTCTTGTGCTCAAAAGAATGCCCAAGGAGCATGCATTTACAGCAGAAGCACACTTGCATGTTCATATGTATGCCCGCTGGGCTTTGCACATCCCAAGGAATGCTTCTAGCATCATTAGCAGAGCTGAAGTCATCACTTCTTGTTTTAAAAAATGGAGCCTGCTTTGTGCTTTTTGGGGATGAGAGAAATGCATTTAAAGGTAATTGGATCAGGTTGTTTCCTAAACAGCTAAATATTTACATGGAGGCGGCCTATTAATCACAGCTCCATATGGCAAGAACGCTTGCACAGACACTTTGGTTGAGGGCTTTGAGCCATCACGGACGTCTCCTTGACTGCTTCACTTCCATCACAATCAGCTGCGACACCATAATTACAGATTCGGGAGGTTTGCTGCCTCCAAATGATTGATTGTTTGATACACACAATTTAGGAGATAGATGTTCTTATGTAAATTAACTATTTAGCTAGGGATGCAGCAAAGAGACCAGGAAGAAGTAATTTTGCCTTGCTAGGACCATGTGTCACCAAGGAGAAGCCATGGAGTTTCTTGATAGGAAGGTTGAAATGAAGGCTTCAGCCTTTTCATGGTGGCAGGGAGGAACTTCTTGACTCCTCATTAGGCAAAAATATTGGAAGCAATATCTCTTTGCTACTTCTGTTCACATAAACAACAAAGATCCTGGAGGCACCTCAAAGATAGGCTTGATGTAAGACTCAGGCTACTTTCCAAACAGTGATAACTCACATTTTTAGATTTACAGTATACAGTATTACAAACACACAATGTTAACTAGGATTCATTTGTAGCATTCTTCTATGTTTCCAGGAGTCAAGATGTAAAGCTTCAAGTTTTCTTTCCACAGGGTGATATATGAGAGATTTTATATTTATTTTTACATTTCAGGACTTTTTGAATGGAAAATGTTACTAAGGTGTTTGTTTTATTTTTTGCACAAAATCCAATGTTTTAACCAATATATTATTATTATTATTATTATTATTATTATTATTATTATTATTATTATTATTATTTGTTTGCCAAAGCGAAATGTTCTTACCCCCCCCCACACACACACACACAGAATAGGGGGGCACTGGCATTTTTGCATAGGAGCTAAAAATCTTGTGGCAGTTGACAATCTTTTCATTGGGGAAGTTCAATGAGTCTTTAAGATGCCTCTTCTCACTGAGGACAAAAACAAACAAAAAAGCAATTAAATATTTACATCCCTGTCCAAGAGAATAAAGCTATGTTACTTTTTTACAGTGTGTACTGAGGTCTCATTTTACTATCCCTTTCCTACATCTCAGAGCTGGCCCTGCCACTAGATATTATGTAGTAGCTGCCTCAGGCAAGAGCTGCTACGGAGCAGTGGCAAAGTGTAAGAAGGCAGGGTTGTATGTGCTTTGCAGCCTGCATTTTGCTGCCCCTAGCTGTTGTGGAGAGTCTGTCCCATCACCAGTACTGAAGTAAGATTTAACTGTAACTATAGTAAGGTGCCCTGGCAGCTTCCATGTTGGTGGTGATGGAATCCCTTATGATTTTTGGGCCGATCCGTGCTAATTAGTATCCCCCAAACATGTTCAACATCTGGGAAAATGCCTCTAAAATTTAGATGAAAACCCAGATTCGCTGCACCACTGGTGTGGAAGCTATATGCCACCACAGAGCCTGATTTGGAGTAGGGAAAAGTGCCATGTTGTCCTTTGTTTCAGGTCCTGCCTGTCCCTTCCACGTCTGATGTAGTCCCCCAATTCTTTCTGTTCTCCTGCTTTTTTTATTTTGGCCAGTTTGGATCTGCATAATGTACCAGCTAAGGAAAATTACACAGAGCATTATCCTTCCTGCCAGTTCATTCTAGCCCTGGGATTATCGATTTAGGTTCAGAGAAGCACTGAACTGTTGAAATTTCTTGTTAACCTGGAGCCAGGATCTCACTAGATGATTTACAGTGCAGAGCATTCTTTTCAGAGCCCATGGAGTGAGGAAGAGTTCAAACAATAGATTCCTGTTCAGAACAGAAGAATGAGAGGCTAAAAATAAGGGCAGCACTAGTTCAGTTAGAAACAAAGCACAATATTTTTACAGCTAAACTATTAATATAGAAGGCTTCCCAAGTAGAGAGTGAATCCACTCCCTTATAGTCTGCTAACTTACCTATTTATCCAAGCAGAAAGATCAGTACTGTCCCTATCTTCACTTCATTATCCCTGATACCAGCTTAGAAAATCCAGCATAGAATTGTAAAAAGAAGGGTGTTTAGAACTGGAGTGGGGACTTGTTTTGCAAACCATTCCCTGTGAACTATGCCAATACCCTCCATCTTTACATTGACAATTTGTGGGTCTGGGAAAAGGTTTACACATACTCCTCCACATATTCAAGCAAGCGTGGTCTCCTGACCAAACCAGTGAGCACTCCTAGCACTAGCTTCTCTAGAAAGGCAAACAGTAGCATTGCTGTTGTTGCTGCTGTTGATTTCTTGGCAAGATTCATTCAGAGAAGGTTTGCCACTGCCTTCCTCTGAATATAGACATTCCATCCTCTCTGAGGTCACAACAATCCCAGATGGGCTTCTTTCCAGCCACAGTGACTGATGCTTTGAGCCTATTCCATGCTTTTCAGTTGGCCTCTTTTCTCTTTCCTATGAAATTGGTACCAGATCACTGAGATTTGGATATATAATGATGCTACTGAGAAAAAAAAATATTCTAATTCAGAGCTTGCTCTGCATTAGTTGCATTTACCCATTATCATACAATATCCTGATGGCATTGTTACTGAGGAACTTCTCAATGGCTTTGCCTAAATTGTAGAATTCTTTGCCCAGAGGCTAGGCTAGCACCATCTTTGCTAAACTAGTTCAGGCAGGTGTTTTGCCCTATACTTTAATGTAATTTGTTACAATATCTGCTGTAACTAGAAGGGGGAGGGGAATATACCCTTTTTGTTACAAAATAAGGAAATAGGTGATGCTCAGTGTGAAGGGACCAATATGTGTGTTGCACTTTTGAAGAAGGGGAGGGGTGAGGGAGGAACTTCCTGTAGCCTGGTAGTGAGACTTTCACAAGCCCCAGCAGCAGTATAGGTCCTACAAAAGCTTCCAATGTGCCACATGTGCTGTAGGCAAAGCCATATGGGATATTAATTTTGGCAGGAATGGTAGCATCTGCTGCAGCTGCTGAGTATATTTTGCTGTTAGCCAAAAATGCTTTGATGCTTGTTTTCTTGATTTTGGGTTGCCATGTAACCTGGCTAGCAGGTTTTACCCAAATTTTGTACCTGTTTTCCTAGATTTCCTGTTTCCACATTCGCCTGACCCAAAAGCAATTTTGACCCCTTCCCAACCCTTGTCGGCTCCATCAAGCAAACTTATTTCTTAACAAGGGATGACTTCCATAGCAATAGTGTTTAGGTGACACTGCAAGTGAGCTATCCAAAGTGCTGAACCATGTCCTTCCAAATAGATTTAATAGTCTGGATAATTCTTTTAAAGTTTAGACTAAGGACTTTATCACATGATGCTGTCAAAGTGGAATTACAGCAGACTAGTAGCATCTGTGATCAATTTTGGCCCCCTCCCAATCGTTATACTCTATAACACAATGCTGTCTCATAGCTGCTTCATCTTCCATCCGTTCTTGGAGCACTTCAAGAAGGGGAC
>CM034703.1:208071741-208098771 GCA_020142125.1 Phrynosoma platyrhinos | reverse complement strand
GAAGGTAAACAGCGTTCTGTGCAATCATGCTGGCCACATAATCATAGACGCTGGCTCTTCAGTTTAGTAATGGAGATGAGCACCACCCCCTACAGTCAGACACGACTTGGCAATCTTTTCAATGGGGAATACCTTTACCTACCTGGCTAATGGACTCCCATTTGTTTAATTAATATCTATAGGAGTTGGAACCCCTCTTTGGTACATCAGTCATAATGATCAACCCAAAATTTCCTTTTGGTGCACCATAATTTTGCTGGCTTTAGCCAGCTTTTCTTAGCATTGCCTGACAACTGCATCTACAAATGTTTCCTCTCCTCTCCAACTCTTAAAAGATAACATTTCCTGTTCTCCTTTGTATCTGGTCACCCCAGCAGCTCACACCAGAAAGAGCGCATCTCAGGGCAAATCTTGTACTTTGAGGTTTTGAACTGTTACTGCAGGTATTCGCAGAAGTTATTCAGGGTGCAGAGCTAATTAGCAGTCCTGGGTACAAACATGGGACCACGTTGCCTAGCAACTAAGTAGGACCCAGCCATTTTGCTGGCTTGAGTTCTTGTATGGGAGAGTTAAATGTTTTGTTCCTTCAGTTAAGTGCTGGGTTGCTCTGTGTTGCAGCTCTTCATCACTACATAAAGTTCTGTTTTCCTAGCCTCCATTTGGACTCAGTTATTCAGAAGCTCCCGATAACCATGGTTATATTAAATATTTACCAGTTTTACTTTTCAGGTTGAAAATGGGGATTTGGCGTGGATAAGAAATATTTGCTGGAAATATTTCTTAAATTGTGTTCTGTTTTCGTCTTGAGCTAAGTGAGTCCTTGGGGGGTTCCAGACTGCCAGAAATAGTGCAAATTGAGTCCACTTTTAGGGTTAGGGTTAGTGCTAGGGAATCATGGGAATTTTTTTTCTGAGACATTGAGCCTTCCCTGTCAGAGAGCTCTAGTGCCACAATAAACTACAGTTCCCATGATTCCCTAACCCTATCCCTAACCCTAAAAGTGGACTCAATTTGCACTATTTCTGGCAGTCTGCACCCCCTCCTTGTTGAATTATTTTCCTCAGTGGATGCTGTTTCAGTGTGTTTTACTCCCTGACTTCTGCTTCATTCTCTTTCCTAGATCAGTCACATGGGTTGCACCCAATCAGGATGATGTCCCAAAGCCACATGGCCCATCAGATTTATCTTGATCATCATCATCATCATCATCATCATCATCGTTTATTTATGTAGCACCATCCATGTACATGGTGCATTACAAACAGTTGCAGAATAAAACACTTACGGTATATACTATTCAATAATATAAAATACTAAAATATAATATTTAAATGCAATTAAAAACCATGCACACAACAATAATGCAAAATAAAAAAGGCAGTACACATACTCAAATATGCTAATGATATAAAACATTAATCGAAAGTTCCAAAAGTTTTAGAAAACAAAAAAGTTTTCAATTTGGACTTAAAAACAGCAAGGGAAGAAACAGTCCACAAGTTTACAGGGGAGTGATTCCAGGAATAAGAGCAAGAGCAAAAGGATGAAGCTTAACCAAAGAGGAGGAAACTCTTGGCTGGGTGAGGAGGCCAGTATTCCCAGAGCACAGATTTCTAAGAGGCTGGTAAGAAGCAATAAGAGCTGCAAGATAAGGAGGAGCTAGGTTCTACTGAGCCTTGAATGTCAATACAAGCAGCTTATACTGAATCCTACAGGGAATAAGTAGCCAACTGTTCTGAAGTCAATTGAAATGGAGAGCCAACCATGACAATATCAATGATCAATGTCTCAGCCCAGTTTAGACATTGGGTTCATAGTTCTACTACAGGTGCTTCTCCATCTGCAGTAGCATCACCTAAACAGCCATATGGCAGGAAAATGTCACCATCTGTGCTCCTGCGGATCCCACTCCCTGACAGTCATTCAGGGCACATCTGTGAAAAATGTTTTCATACAGAGATATCTTTAAGTATGATGGTTAATGCCTCCATATGCAAGAGCTGGAACATTCACTTGGAATGCAGATTATAGCTTTACTGGCTTATATCTAGGCAGTGTTTTCCTCTTTAATGACATGTCATAAAAATGATTTCTTTATGTTATTTTTATCCTGCCATCAGAGCCAACCCAACTATTGGGAATATAATAAAATTACCTCAGTTGGCAGATAATGGTAGCTAAACCCCTTGGTAGTGGCCCACACAATCTCGATCACCCCCAATCATCAGTACCACCACTGCTCTGTCTCATTGGTTCCGTTAATTGATGGAAATGAAACTAGATACTGTTTTTCATTAAAGAGCATGGACTGGCAGAAAGTAGGTGGTGGTGTCTTTGAGTATTGCAAGATTTGTTTCAGCAGAAATTTTTTTTGTTGTGTGACTTCAAGTTGTTTCCAAGTTATAGTGACCTTAAGACAACCTCATCATAGAATTTTCTGGGGCTGAAATTATGTAACTTTCCCAAGGTCACCCAGTGAGTTTCCATGGCTAAGCAGGGGAATCAAATCTGTTTTCCAGAGCTGTAGTCCAATGCTCAAACCACACTATGCTGGCTCTATGGAGAGAAATATATAGTACAGGTAACACAGAGATATACATTCCATGAGAGGTCGAAAGAGACAACATTTTGCTTGATCACTAAATGTGAAGGAAGGGCAGGAAGATCTACATGCACCATAGTGATCCATGAGTTCATTATTAATCAGTGATCAGTTCCTTAGTCGGAGGATGGGCAACTGTGTATGGGGGGGGGGGGTAATTCCACTCCCAGCCTCTCAGACTGAACCCTGAACTGCAAGCCCAAATTTCTACATTCTCCCCTGCAGTCCCTCTCAAATGATGAGAGGAAGCAATGTTGGATCGCTTCCTGTTATGATTTTGAAAAAAAGTTAAGAAAGAAAATGGCAGTATTTGTGGGGGGTATGGAGTTGTGGGGTGCTTGTGAGGTTGGAGTTGGAACATTTGCATGTTTTCATGTTTGGTGGCTTTTTGCATGTTTGGGGTGCAAAAATTGCCTGAGAATCACATCAAAAATTGGTTTAAAATATACAGCTTTGGAGGAATGTTTGGAAGCTTCAGGGACCAGGGTCCAGGGGGTTTCATGTGACCTGTCGATTGCACTATGTCCAACTCTGCCTCTGTGTGTTTAAAATTAAGGCTGAGCCATAATATTACTCTAAAAAAATTGGGGGTGGGTAAAATCGGAAAGTTGATAATGCTTGGCAAAGCAGTAGAGGTGGGAAGACTGCGTTGCAGGTGGGATGACTCCATCAGGGAAGCCACAGCCCTGTGTTTACAAATGGGTCCTATTAATAACAGCATCTCTTGAACGTTTCTCATTCATGGGTCACCATTAAGTCAAACCAAGTTCTCATCACACAGCAACAACAAAACTGGAGAATGGGGGGATTAACCAGATGTCTATTCATCACCACTGTGATCAGCATTATTTTATCTCCACAATGCCCTAGTGTAGTTCTTCACCAGGCAACAGGAAAGTTATTCAAGCAGAGTGGGAACACTTTTCAATTCTGTGTTCTGCAGCACTGCATTGTCAGGAGGCTGAATCATCTAGGTACCTAGGAAGAAGGTGATTCTCATGATTGTGCTGGACTGATCTTGTGACCTGCTTCAGAAGACAGAGGTATGGATGAGTCAGATCTGGCATGCTGCTCTAGCATTCAGTTCACTTCTGTGAACCAAGGAAGTGGATGGTGTCCAGCTCCATCATGGCAAGCACTCATGTTTGGAGCCATGCCAGCATCAAGCTGTCCAAGAAAATAAAATCTATCACTAAACATTAATAGGATCAGGCTTGTAGAGTTGAGACGTAAGGATGATGGCCTGTAGCAATCTTCTCCAACTACCTATTCTCATGTGGACTATAGCTCTCATTAGCCCTAACCAACATGGTCAGTATCCATGCTGGGTGACAGTGATGGGAGCTGTGGACCAACACATTGTGGAGGGAGGATACCAGGTTAGAAGAGGCTATTCTATGGAAATGGTTCATTCTCATGTCATAGGGGTACTTTCTACCTATGGAAAGGTTATTTTTGGAACTAGAATTCCTAGAATCACCCAGCAAGCATCTTCAGAAGTTATAGTCCAAAAAAGTAATACTTCCAAGCTTGTCCTGAATGCAATTCTTAAGCATTCTGAGGGGTTCTGTTACTGTATATGCTGGAAAGCACACCTCCCCTGGCAAGCTGACTCAGCAAATGACTGGCAGCATGGAGCATCTAACATACAGCATGAGGTAGTGAATGCTCTGAGTCAGAGAAAGCATCTTCAAAGCAACTTTGCTTTATTGCCTACTGGCTGGATTATAGCTCAGCCTCCACTTGGAAACAGCCCATTTACGCTTTATGGTAATAAAAGCGAACACTTGGTTATAAAATTTATTGCCACAAATAATGAAATGCTGGCAAGGATTTTTACTGTCTCAGATGTTTTGTTGATTTTTCCCACTCGTCCTTTTGCAATCTCTCTGCATTTTAGAATAATAAAATTGGCATGTTAGGATAACAAAGCTGGAAAAATAACAGAGCAGCTGTCCAGGTCAAACTCTGGTGGTGGATCAGGAAATAGCATATATGTTTAATGAATCCTTAAGTAAACTCTGGTCCAGTGTCAACAGCCAGAATCCCATAGCAGCATGAGGGCCTCAGCATCCTGGCAGGACCCACTAGTGATGTCATTTTCCCTAAGTCCCCATACCCTCCAACATTTCACAGATGAAAACTGGGATGCATGTGGCCAAGCAGCATCTGTG
Organism: Phrynosoma platyrhinos; assembly: GCA_020142125.1. Classification (NCBI taxonomy): domain Eukaryota; kingdom Metazoa; phylum Chordata; class Lepidosauria; order Squamata; family Phrynosomatidae; genus Phrynosoma; species Phrynosoma platyrhinos. The sequence goes on along the minus strand of CM034703.1, from coordinate 208,093,995 downwards.
TGGTTAAGATTGAAAAAGTTATTAATGAAGAAGAACACACAAGCAAGGAGAGACTGCAACAGTTTGCTTTTGTCTGAGCAGACTGGAAAGGGCAGGTCTCCCCTCCTTCCCTGACTGCTGAGTTAGCTGAGGGCCTAAGCAGACTGCCAGAAATAGTGCACATTAAATTGAGGCACTGCCCTGGCTCAGTGCTAGGGAATCATGGGAATTGTATTTTTTTCTGAGACACTGAACCTTCTCTGTCAGAGAGCTCTGGTGCCTCAATAAATTACAGTTCCCATGATTCCCTAGCACTGAGCCAGGGCAGTGCCTCAATTTAATGTGCACTATTTCTGGCAGTCTGCTTAGGCCCTGAGTCCAAACTACATTTGCACTTTGAACCCAGTTTGAAGCAAAGGAAATAACCTGAGCACAAGGGGGGGAATGGACAGAGGAGAAAGAAACTGGGACATTTTAAAACCAGAGACTGTCCTTGGAGGTCATGGGCCCCTGCACTGACCTGGCAGCACTGGAAGCCTGTGAGCTACCATTTTAAATGCTCCACTCTGCTAGGAAGTGCCCCACACAGCATTACTCTGGCAGTGTGAAGAAGTAAAATGGAGACCTCAGAAACAACAGACCACAAGAAACAAAAAAACCTGTGGCTTTTTTATCACACATTTTAATAGGATAAAAGTGCATTTGGCCAGTATATATCACACACCATGCTGCCGCCTTGCATTCCATTTGTTACTGCAGTGCACCTTTTCATTAATGGGTAAAACCCATCAATAGGGTTTCAGTCTTGCTGCTATTCCATTAATGCCTTTATGCAATAGGTTCCTTCTGCTGCAGTTCCGCTTTTCAGGCAGTCATGGGATATGAGTGGATGTGATTCTGCACCTCTCCCTCTTACAATTGTGGTGGATAACACCTTCCTGAAGCTGGTTGCTATGTGCACATTCACATGGCTAGGGGAGGGAGTAGGCAATCATGATTGCCCCTTCCTCTTCTTCCTGCAGCATGGGACTGCTGTGTGAATGGACACACAGCAGCAGCAAGCTTTGGGAAGAAGGCAGAACAACAATTGTGGTGGCTATCACCTTCCTGAAGCCAACTGTGGTGTGCACATTCACATAGCAGCCAGCTTTGGGAGGTGGTTGTTAGTCACAATTGCTTGTTCCTGCCCTTCCTCCCAGAAGGTAGTGTTTGGCAGTGTGGATCACGGTATCATGGATCACCAAAATGCTATTGTATGGAAAAGTGTGATAAGAAATGATGCCAAACAGGCATGCTTCCATTCTTAAACTAGCGTGATTGTGCAGGATAGCAAATTGGTGTGATAAATTCCAAGGTAGCATATAGATCACTGGCTATATCTGCACTGCAGAAGTAATGCAGTTTGACACTGGTTTAACTGCAGTGAAATTCTAAGGATTTGGAGTTTGTTACAGCACCAGTGCTCTCTGACAGAGAAGGCTAAATATCTCACAAAATTACAAATCCCAGAATCCCATAGCATTAAGCCATGGCAGTTAAAGCAGTGTCAAATTGCATTAATTCTGTAGTATATATGGAGTGTAGATCTTGGTTTTAGGCTGTGCAATCTGGGCCTAGAGGTGCTCCTGGTCTAACATCCCTATTCTGCCCTTCATCTTACTCATAGTGTTGTAGTGGCATATGAACCAATTGTATTTAGTCACAATTCTGTGTTGCCTCAGGTTGAATACACACGTTTGAGCCACAAACAACTGCACAATATTTGTACCTCTCGGCAGTGAATATGGCCTGAACCAAACATTGTATCTCTTTGCCTGTCTCTCTTCTTGACAACTGCAGTGTCAAACTGGGCACAATGAGCCATCAGGAAGGCGCTGAAAGAAAGGGAAATACATCAAAGCTTCACTCTGAAACAATAAATAAAATAATGAGTCAGCCTGCTGAGATTGTATTGAGAATCATGTGGGCTGTTAGACATGGCTAGTGTGCCACAAGCACACAGCTGATCCTGGGGACAAGAGCATGCACAGTTTAGGCTAGGGGTGGGCTACTACTGTGGAGATTGGGGGGACATGGCAGGCTACACTTCCACATTTTTGGCTGAAAATCAGCAGGAAATGGGGCCAGGAATTAACTAGATGTCACTTTCACTTCTTACTTCCTGTGGAGGTAGAATTCAGAGACATAGGACTTTATCACACCACCTTTCTTCCTACACTAGACACAGGATGTAAACTTAAATAGGTGGATTTTGTTGCACACACCCATACCTAGGGTTTCTCCTGCATGGATTTTCCCATTCTTTAAAAGGTGTGGAAGAAGCCTGGATTGGGTATAGGGTGCTTACTGCCTAGGCACAGGTGTGTGCTATTTAAGTTTACATCCCGCATCTAGCACAGAGGAAAAGCGGTGTGATAAAGTTCATAGACATGTTAATGTGGAATAACAGTATGCAAAAGGATCCTGAAGCACCTTTCAAACTTACTGATCAAAAGAAGTTGTAGCATAATCTTTCACAGACCTGATCAACAGTCAGCCCTCCACATTTGCCATTTTGACTTTTGCAGATTTGAGTATTCACATATTTGATTAGTATGTTCTCTAGAAATCTGGTGGGTCTGGGGGCTTTGGAGTGCTTAGCGGGACTTGGGAGCCACAAAAAGCAGTTAGGGCTGCATACAGATCATGGTTTACTCCTCTTTGGTTGAGGTTGAGAGCACTGGTGGTCTATGGATGAAATCCAGGTCTTCTACAGGGAGATAGATACCTGGCATTTAGGATTAGCAGACATGTTGCCAGTGGCCTAGACATCCCTGGATTTGATTTTACTTGTTATGAATGTGTTGTTATTATCTAACATTTTAGAACAACTATCAAAACGTAGTGATGTTTATAGTTGTGACTGTGAAATTTTACAGTTACAGGTAAGGATATGTGCAATTAAATTGTATTTTGTCATAGTATTGGAACAGGTATATACCAGGAAGGATTACAATGGGACATGAGTGGAAGTGAGTGCTTCCTCCCAACCCCAAATTCCTGCTACACCATTTGCTCCCCCAGCTTTCAACTACAATGTATTTTAGAAATACAATGTATTTTAATGAGTTTAGAAAATACATGCTCCTTTAGTAAGGGTCCTTCCCACCCTTTTCTCTCAGGGGATTTTATGGAGTCAACCTTAGGCTGCCATCCTAAAGCCACCCCAGCTTTGTCCATATTTGTGTGGACACAACTGGAGGAGGCCCTCAGGATAGAAGAAAGTTGTCCATTCATGCTGTGTTCATGTGGACTGCATTTTCTGGCAAACACTCTGCGGAGTCAATGCAGATGGGTGGTGGCCTAGGTATTAATGCAGCACAGCTCAATATACACAGCCTTCCCAGCCTCTAAGGATTATATAAGCTGGTGATATCCACTGCTTCCAGTGACATTGCTATTGTCAAAATCTGTGCACCACAGCTGCTGCTCTATGGGAATGAAGCAGGGAAAATATCTTAAGAGTCAGTCTTTTTACTCCTTTCTTTCTTATCATTTCCTTCCATGAAGCATGCATGTGTTATAGCTATGGGCATCTCACACTCCCCAGACAAGAGGAAAGAAATCTGACCTTCTGGTTCCCTCTTTCTTGGGGATGCAAAAGAGACTGTGCTAGCGAGATAGAGAAAGCAGCATTAATTCACTGACGCACTCTTCCCTGATTTCCTTCCTCAATTTTTTTTTTAAAAAATTGTGATTGTCTTCTTGCAGCAGGAGTAGCAACTATTACTATCTGTTCTTGCTAACACTTTAATGAAGCATTTGTAATTAAAGACAGGTCTGGTTGTACATAGTATAGGATATCTTAATTATATGTATCCAAATAAGGCATTTGGCAAGTTGGAATAGGCTTAAGCTGAGATCAAACAGTAAAGGATCCCTCTGTCTCTATCTGATATAAATGCCCGAAAGGTTTGCTGCAGGAATCCAAAAACAGAAGTGAAAGGTAGGCTAGACCAGAACCTTCTAGTTGCCATTTTTAGTCCCACTTCTCTGTGAGAATGGTAATTTCTTTCTCCATGGATGGGAACATTTGTGAGAATTCCTGTTGCTGTAGAGCTGGTGAGTAAAGAGGACTTCTGGGGGAGAGATTATGTGCAACATCAGAGGGAGACACAAGCGGAATTTGTGTCTGGAGTTCTGTATTACAATACAAGAGCGAGATGAGGTTTTATCTACATTACACCATTACAGCACTTGGATACCACTTTAACTGCTATGGATGCATCCAACAAAATTCAGATATTTATAGTTTGGTGTAGTGGTTTGAATGTTGGACTATGACTCTGGAGAACAAGGTTCAAATCCCTGCTCACCACTGAGTGACCTTGGGCAAATCACACTAGTCCAAACCACACTGTAGAAATAATCCAGTTTGAGACCACTTTAACTGCCCTGGCTCAGTGCTAGGGAATTCTGGGAACTGTAGTTTTGTGAGATATCTATCCTTTGTCAGAGTGCTCAGTGCTAGAGAATTCCAGGATTCCCGAGCACTGAGGCAGGGTAGTGAAAGTGGTCTCAAACTGGATTATTTCTGCAGTGTGTTTTGGACCATTGTCTCAGCCTCAGAGGAAGGCAAAGGCAAATCCCCTCTAAATAAATTTTGCCAAGCAAACATCATGATAAATTTATTTTAGAGTTGCCATAAGATGGAAATGACATGAAGGCACACACAACAAGTTCTGTGAAATACTAAGTGCTTCTCTATCAGAGAATACCAAATACCTCATAAAAATACAAATCACAAGATTCCATAGGATAGAGTCATAGCAGATCAAGTGATAAAGTGTTACAGCAGTGTAGTGTGCAAGACCTTAGGTTTTGGGGTTTTTTTCTCCTACTCCTCAGAGAGAGAGAGAGAGAGAGAGAGAAACCCCACAGTGAGAAGTCAAGTAGAAAATCTGAGACCATACACATATTCAGCCTATCAGTTTACACAAACTTTTTTTGAGGAAAACAGGAGCTGGCATGGTAGTGAAGCACTGATGTGAGAAAGATACTTTTTCTATTTATTGGCCAAAAATGTATTTCACAGAACAGCACCTTACTCTAGAATAGGTTTCCCTACTGACTACTTATTTCTAGCAGAGAACTGCTAGGATATTTTTAAATGGGTGCTTTAGAAAAGGAGATACTACCAGAATTAATCTCAAACCTCCCTTTTGCCCTGGGTATGGAGGAGGATGGATGGAATGGGGTGAGAGGCATAGTCAGTTCTGGCTTTCTGATAAGTGTGTGTGTGTGTGAGAGAGAGAGTGTGTGTGAAAGAGAGAGAATGAGAGAGAGAGAATATTTCCTTTCCCAGGGATCTTAACCCATTATTAATGTTCTCTCTCTGGAAAATCACCTTACTTGTATCTTTAGGGATAACTATGGGCCTTTGCAGACTGCCAGAAATAGTGCACATTAAATTGAGGCACTGCCCTGGCTCAGTGCTAGGGAGTCATGGGAATTGTATTTTTTTCTGAGACATTGAGCCTTCTCTGTCAGAGAGCTCTGGTGCCACAATAAATTACAGTTCCCATGATTCCCTAGCACTGAGCCAGGGCAGTGCCTCAATTTAATGTGCACTATTTCTGGCAGTTTGCAAAGGCCCTAAATTTATTTGATATGTACAAATATTCAGAATTTAACTGAGTCTTTGAGAAAGAGCTATTTAGAGCAGAAAAGTAAATTCAGGGAGGGCATGTTTAGTATTTGCCATCTTTGTTGGCAATTTCTCCGCTGCAAATGACCCCACCCGAAACATTTCCCACACAGAGGGTTCCAAAAGTATGGTTTACTTTGGCAGAACTTAATTTGGAAGCCATTGGGATTAAAAGCCATTTGAAAGGGATCTGGAAGATATCCTCAGCCTACATCCTGATTATCTTTCTTGAACACATGTACAAAAAGCCCTCTATCTGTTGCCATGGCTGTGAATTTTACACCTCATGACTGGTTAAAACCATCACAGTTCTTGCTCAGTTAAGGAATGTAGGGTTCTGGGAACTACTTAGTGGTGGCTGGTGGCTCTGGTGAATCTGTTCTGGGCTACAAAGGAACTATCTAAGGTGCTGAAGCCCTTTGGAAGGCATACAGTTCAGCACCCTGGACAGCAATGTTTGGACTAAGTCCCAGAGCAGCTTCACTATCCCATTGACATGCAGTCATAAATATTTTAACCTCTTCAGATATAGGATATATATATGGACCTGCAATACCAGAGTAGTTGTTTTCCAATCAGGGGAGAAGAGAAAAGGTCACATCTGAGCAAAAATACCCCTATGTCGTGGATATGCCCCATTAAGATGGCATTCTCAGATTTCTAAGGAAGAAATAATAGTATTTTAAGGTATCATGGTATTTTGAGGGGTTGGGGTGATTAGGAGGTACAGAAACATGAAGGTCCTTTTACTGTTTCCAAACAAGGACTTGCTATTTGCAGTGACAACTTGTTCTGCCCAGGATGATTTATTGATGCAATACATTTTGGTGTATTTCACTTGGGAATATATTAGGCAACAATGAGAGATGTCAGCTCTCCTTAAAGCGGAGCAGTAAACCTTTTGCTGCTCCAGGTTGACACAGAATCTCATTGCTTTTCAGTAAACAGAGCTTGAAAGGAATAATAATAGCAATAATAATAGACTGATTCAAACTACTCTACCCCCAAGCAGGAATGGAACGTGTGACCATAGCACCCTTGAAATGGCATTGCAAAGCTATGTTGTCTTTCTAGCCAGCTTTCATAACAGGAGTTTTTAAAGAATCCAAGCAAGGAACATGGCACAGGTTTTACAAAACTGGTATGGAAATTGAGACAATTTAAGTGCAGCGTGCAGAAAAGCTCAATTTCCCCATCAGACAACAAGGAACAAAGGTTGATCACACTAGAGTGAAGGAAACAGCAGAGAAACTGAAGGCCTAGCTAGGCATTACATGTAGGGTTCCCAGATCTCAGAGTGTGGCCCTACTCCCCAGGCCTCAACACATAGGAGGAATCTCAGGGCAAAAGTGTTGCCTTGAAAATATATATGGTTTTGACTGTGTCTTGATGGCTGCTGCTGCTACAGTGTGCTTTGAGAAGATGCTGTTGGCTCTCCAATTGGGGTTCATTCTCACTTACATTTAACCCAGGAAAAGAGATTCCAGGAAAAGAGATTCCACCTCAACATTAGGAGGAACTTCCTGACAGTAAGGGCTGTTCGACAGTGGAACACACTCCCTCAGAGAGTAGTGGAGTCTTCTTCCTTGGAGGTCTTTAAGCAGAGGCTGGATGGCCATCTGTCGGGGATGCTTTAATTGGGAGTTCCTGCATGGCAGTGGGTTGGACTGGATGGCCCTTGTGGTCTCTTCCAACTCTATGATTCTATGATTCTATGAACCCAGTTTGTGATTCGCTTTTGCTCCGGGTCAGTGAATCAATTCCAGTCAATGCATTGTTCCCACTATGCAAGTGAGTCTTTTCTTTATTTGCTTCTTTTTTGGCATGATTGTCATTTCCACTAGTTTGTGCCCCTTCAAAATGCCTGTCAATCATCTACATGTCATCAGTAATGCAACTGGCAACACATTCAAGAAAACATGGGAGGGAGTCATGGGTGCCGTGGCCAGAATTCTCCCTTGGGATGCATGTAGCCATGGGTGTCATGGAGTACTCTCCCCCAGGATGCATACATTTTTTTAAAAAAATTGACAGTATATGTGCTCCATTGTTTCTGAAATTACTTGTCTCGCTGAGCCGCAGTCGGTTTGCTCGCCTGGCTCACCACCCCAAGTAATTGCAAGAAATTGCAAATATAATGGAACACATATACTTTCAATTTTGTATTTACTTTATATTTGTAAGCCACCTTGCTTAGGCAAAAGGCAGGATATAAGAAATAAATTATTATTATTATTATTATTATTATTATTATTATTATTATTCCCATTAGCTCACACCATAGGTCACACCACAAAGCACTAAGGCAGTGCTAAGAGCGGGAAAAATGGCAGATTTCCCCAAAAAACTGGTGAAGGATGTGCCAACCCTCTGCCACAGTAATCCCTCCCCTTCAGTTTGATGTGACTTAGGTCAGCCATTCTCACTTGCTGAACACGCTTGCTAATCACTTATTTTCAAAAGGACCAGCAAAAAACTAGTGTCTGAAAAAAGCGATTTTTTTAATTTTTTATTTTTGCATTTGTCTTGCTTCAAGGATAGTACAAATGATTGCAGTCACATCTGAAACTGTTTCAAATGGGGATGAGACATATTTAAAGCAATCAGCAAATCGATGTAAATCATAGTTGGAATGAGCCCCAAGAAGCATTCAAGGCCATCTCTTCCCCTTCCCTTCTATCCATCTCAACCTTTCTCAAACCATGGCTGGTGCCAGGACTCAGCAGGATGGGGAGATTACTGCCTGGCAATACTAAACTGCCTCAGTTTTCACTGCCTCAGTCAGGATTTGCTGAATCCATGTTGAGGACTGCAGCTCTGTGTTTTTTCCAGGTGTAATGTTAACTTTTCCAAGTTCTGCTTCCACCTTTCTTGTGTGTTTCTGTATGGCTTTTCAAGTGTCTTTAAGTTGCTTGTTTACTTATGGTGCCCCATGAATTTCCTAAGGTTTTCTTAGGCAAGGAATACTAGAGGTGGTTTTGCCAGCTCCTTCCTCTTTAATGTAGCCGATAACACCTGGTATTCATTGGAAGTCTCTCATCCATGTACCAACCAGGGCTGACCCTGCTTAGCTTCCAAGGTCAGACAGGATCTGGTGCCTTTAGGGTACTTAGGATGACTTCCACCTTTTAAACCTACCGTAAATAGTTGGAGCTGAAGTACAACTTCCTTTCTTGGAGAAAGGTACACATGGGCAGTATCAATGTAAGCAAATAAAATAAAATAAAATAAAATTACAGGGATGCTTTCCTTCTTCAGCTCTGCTTAAGTCCTTGATTCTTTTCTCTTTTAATTCTTGATGTTACATTTCTTACATTCTCTCTCTTATCCTCCTCCCCCCCATAATTCCTTTGCAGACTTCATGAATGAGATGTAAACAACATGAGAATTACAATATCTGAATATGGAAGAATGTAAAACTGACAGATTTGTCTATTGAAGCAGAAGTTTTTGAGAGTTTAACTCATAAAGCTCTGGCTTTAATTAATATGTGTTTTCAGTGAAATTTGTGGTGTTGATTTAGGGTTGCCACCTCTTATTTCTGGAAGACTCTGTATCATTAACAACAACATAATCTTCTCCACACCAAGAATGGCCAAACCAATGTAGGTTGGCAAAAGAAATTTATTTGGGGTCTACTTTTTATAGGAAGCTAACAAATTCACCCAGTTATTCATAAAGGGGAAAGATGGAATTGTGGTAGAGAATCAACCAGAGATATCTCTTCACCCTGACTCTATTGAGGTTTTTAAACAGAGGCTGGATGGACATCTGTCGGGAGTACTTTCATTCTGTGTTCCTGCATTGCAGGGGGGTGGACTTGATGGCATATGATTTTATGATTCTAAGCCATCCTAGGATTCTTTCATACTATACATTTGTTGCACTATCATTCCACTCTAAGTGCCATTGTTGCATCCTGTGGAATCCTCCTTGGGTTTGTAGTTTGGTCAGGGGCAGCAGAGCAACTCTCTGGCTGAGGATTCCGAAGGTCCTTCTCTCTACTGCCCATGGCCAGATGCCATAAAATAGAATTACAACACTGTAATTATGCAGAGTGAAAGTAACCTTGATTTAGAAAGATTTTGGGAGCTAATTGTAAATACTCTAAAGCAGGGGTAGGCAACCTTTCCCCTTTAAGGGCCGAGGGACTTCAGCTCCCATAATCCCAGGAGCTATTGGCCAACGTGGCAATATTGGCCAACATGGCTGAGGCTTCTGGGAGCTGAAGTCCCTCGGCCCTTAAAGGGGAAAGGTTGCCTACCCCTGCTCTAAAGGCATCAGATCCCATCTGATCTTGGAAACTAAGTACAGTCAGCCCTCCGTTTTCCCGAGGGATTCGTTCTGAACCACCATCACCCGCAAAAATGGAGACTCACCAATATTCAAGGCTCATAGGCTTGAATGGGGTGCGTGCCACGGGGGCACCCCCATTGAAATTAAAGGAGGTCACCCCTCTGTGAATATTTAGATTTGAGGATCTCAAGTCTGTGAGAATGGAGGGGTGACTGTAGAGTCAGCCCTGGTTAGTACTTGGATGGGAGACTGCCAATGAACCAGATTCTGTAGCCCTTTTTTAGGGGAAGGAACTGGCAGAACCACCTCTGAGTATTCCTTGCCTAAGAAAATCCTATGAAATTCATGAAGCTGCCATAAGTCAACAGGCAACTTGAAAGCATGTGTGCGCGTGCACACACACACACACACACACAACTGTGACCAGGTATTGCTTCTGCAATGAAATCAGTCTTCTACCCTACCTTGTACCTTGCCACTGATTCCTGACTTTCCTTCATGTGGATTTTTTTCCTGGGACTAACAGGTGGAGAACTGGGAGAACTGGGAAACATTTACTTGCACAATTTGTCTTGGTGCCTACCCTTGATTCTTCAGGACTTGTAGACATTAACTCTTCACAAATAGAGATAACATTTATGCACACTGGTTTTAATGTTTTGTCCTTTGCCCTTCCAACTGCTTGATTTAATAATATTCTATTTAAAAACAGCATTGTCCCTGTGGAACCAGAAACACAGAATCTGGACCTCATGTCTGGTTATACTTTGGTTTGGATAAGGATATAAGGGTGGTGACTGTTAAGAATTCTACCTGGAAAACCTGTTAAAATTCTGATATCTTTTCTTTGTAAGTAATAAATCTGTAACTGAATACACAGTTGAGTTCCTTCTGTCTTCAGTGCTAATTAGGAAGCCAGATAAGGACTCCCAGTGACTCCTTTGGTGAATATGTCTATATTCTCCTCCTCCTCCTCTTTTTTTTTTTAAAAAAGATTTACCTTGCTTGAATCCTATATAACTTATCTGTGATCGTAATATGTTTAATTCATTCCCTCAGTTGTCTTCAGCTTCTTGAAGTGTCTTCAGATTTGACTCTTGACTTATAAAAAATTGCTGTCTTAAAACTCTTTTGTCCACATTCTGAATTCTTTAAATCACTGGCACTGATCTAAGGAGACAACCAATTTTGTTTTTATAGGCCTTATCAACAAAATTCTCAAAGTGCTCCCATATGTGACTGCCTGGGCAATGGCATGGCCTTATTCAGGGAAGTTCGCTGGGGGAACCAAACATTGCCATCTTCAATTTGAAACTCTCCTGTGTTGTTTACTTGTTATTTCCCCCCCTGTTTTTTTCTTCTTACCAAAGAAAATCTGTTAAGGGAAAAAGACAGAAATGGCTTTTAAATGTGAGGGGAAGGAGCTTTGTCTCTGGAAGCACTTTTGGAATATAGGCAGTCCATTTTCCCTTTGAAGTCATAAAAGAAGAGCATTTCTAGATAAATAGCTTATTAGTGGACAAGACTGAACCTTTGGGTGAACTGCAGGTTTCAGTGATAGGATGGGGTAGAGTGGGAATTGTGTAAAAACAAAAGAATTTGAAAACATGTTGGTGCCCCTTCTTCCAGTTTTTACACCTCCTGCCTCTGAATCTAATCTTACTTTATGTACAGTATGTTCAGCAAAGAAGTTAAACAGACAGGGTGATAAAATGAAGCCTTGCCTGCCCCCCTTGCCAATTGGAAACCATTCGATTTCTCCATATTCTATCCTGATGGTAGCCTCTTATCTTGAGTACAGGTTACTCATCAGGACAGTCAAACGTTGTGGCACACCCTTTTCTTTAAGAGCGATCCTTAGTTTTCTATTATCTACAAAGTCAATATAATCTATAAGGCATGGGTTGAGTTTCTTCTGAAATTCTTTAGTGTGCTCCATTATCCATTATCCAAAGAATGTTTGCAATATGATCCCTGTTCACTGAACTTGCTGTGAAGAATTTGCTCACTATTTCCCAAATAGTATCACTCAGAGTCTCTCTTATTTTGCTACCAGAGTTGATACAGTTTAAGTGGATGTAATCTTGTCTACTGCTTGTCCAGTATTGATGGATACTTTTAAATTTCTGATTTATGGTGACCCTAAGGCAAAACTCTCACAGGATTTTCTTGGCAAGATTTGTTCAGAGGGGGAGGGGGTTATGTACAGTATGTTCAGCAAAGAAGTTTGAGTGAGAGAGTGCAACTTGCCCAAGTTCACTCAGTGGATTTCCATGGCTGAGTGGGATTTGAACCCTGGCCTCCAGAGTCCTAGGCCAATGCTGAAACCACTACACCATGCTGGCTTTCCCAGAAGAACTTATATTTCCTTAATGATGGCAGCAAAAAGTACAGAGAAGCTGGACATACATACATACAAAATGGAAGATCATTTTTATCAGTTGTTTTCAAACTTTGGTTCTCCAAATGTTTTTGATTTCAGCTTCCAGAATTCCTGCCCATTTGTCAAGTTGACTGGAACTTCTGGGAGCTGACATCTAAAACACCCGGAGGACCAAAGGTTGAGGATCACTGTTCTAGATAATGGAGTAGGTTAAAAAAATCAGTGGAAAATCCATTGAGTGACTTTACTAGTAGACAGAAAATAAAGTCTCAGCTTCAGGTGGAGTAAAATTCCCTTCTTCCACCAGAAGAGCCTGCTGTAGAATGGCCATACTTGTTGCTTTCCCATTCATACAAAAAGTGATGGTAACTGTGTTGGCCAAAAGAAAATTTTTGGTGAAATCAAGCATTATAAATAGGATAACTGGGTCATATACTGGATGTTTTCTTTCCTCAGTCATCCAAATAGCAGAGCATGGATATGTAACATCAATATAATGGAGAAATGATGTTTTGTCTAGTTTCCGGAAATACTAGATGATTAATTCCTCAAGAAAATGAACTGAACCATTACTCTGTGGGAAACAACTGTAGAGCCATAGGTAGAGCACATACTTTTCATGCAAAAGGTCCTGGTTCCACTCCCTGGATCTCCAGGTAAGATAGGGAAAGGCCCTTGTTGACTGAAACAGTGTTGCTAGTGAATGGAGATGATACTGAGTTAGCAGGACCAACAGTCTGAATTGTTATAAGGCAGATTCCAGGGTACCTATATTCCTGGGGGGGGGGGGATATGATACTGGAGGCCTAGACTGTTGTTCTTTCTCACTCACTCCCTCAAATGTATGTAGGAAGCAATGGCAATTTAACTATGATAAACAAAAAGGCAAGGGGGCATAACAGAAGGATATAGAATTATGAAAATAAATACAGAGAATGTGAGCTCATCCAATTAAACTGAATGGTGGGAGATTTGGGACAGATAAAACCAAGTATGTTTTATTCATTCTGTCATTGAAACAGCAGGTGGATATTTAACATCAATGTAAAAGAGCATATAGTTGCCACGAGACTTGGGGACGGCTGCTAGTTTGGACAGCTTCAGAAGGGAATTGGGAATATCCATGGAAGATAAGTCTACCAATGACTACAAGTGTCAATGTTTTTATATATACATCCAGTATCAGTCAGTGGGGATATGCCTTTCTCAGAAACATGAGTTATCACACTGATGTCCAGCATGTGGGCTTCCCATAGGTAACCAGTTGGCCGCTGTGAACAGAACTGTTTTTCTTCTCAGTTATAGACCAAGGAAAAAAACAGCATAGCATACAAATTATGTAGTCAGTATGGTGTAGTAGTTTGAATGTTGGACTATGACTCTGGAAGCCAGGATTTAATTGCTGCTCAGCCATGGAAATCCACTGGCTGACCTTAGGGAAGTCACACTCTCTCACTCAGAAGAAAGTAAAGGCAAAAGCCCCTCTGAACAAATGTTCCTCTTAAGGTTGGCAATGGTTCTGGAAACAGTTGCATGTCATATTCTCCAAAAAGGCTGTTGTTTGTCTCTGTGTGTCTATAATGTGTCTCTGTGTGTATATATGTGTATAATTTTGGAGAGTATATATAAAGAACCAAGATGGTGATATGATAGATAGATAGATAGATAGATAGATAGATAGATAGATAGACAGACAGATTTGGAGAATACCAGAAACCAAGATGGTGAGATATACACATACACATGCATGCACATGTTTGCATACACACACATGCACACATGCATGCATGTACTCACTTTTATCCACAGCAGCCCATCAGAGGGTCCCAAGAACATGAAATCATGTTTATTCCTGGTAAAGCCACATTTTAATGGCCAGTAGTCTACATCAGCTACATAATTAAGTTTACTTAACTAATGGGGGTTGCAGACTGCCAGAAATAGTGCAAATTGAGTCCATTTAGGGTTAGGGTTAGGGTTAGGGTTAGGGAATCATGGGAACTGTAGTTTATTGTGGCACCAGAGCTCTCTGACAGAGAAGGCTCAATGTCTCAGAAAAAAAACAATTCCCATGATTCCCTGTCACTAACCCTAACCCTAAAAGTGGACTCAATTTTCACTATTTCTGACAGTCTGCAACCCTCCTAAGTAATCTGCCCTGGCCAGACAGCTCCATGACAGAAATGTCATTCACCTGTGGGTAAATCTAAGTAACTGTTCTGTATTCATAACTGCTATTTAGTCACATTTGTGACACTGTTGGCATGATTGTAAGTCCCCTCCCAACCTACCTTACCAGGCATCTGATGCAGGAAGAGAAAAAGTTCAATTTTTGTTGTGATTGGAGCATGTGTGGATGACATTAATATCAGGTTTGTGGAGGCCGGGCCAGGAGAGGTTACTTTAGTCAAGTATTTAAGTAACTGATGTAGAATACTGGCCATTGTCTTTAACCCCTTCTACTTTCCACCTTAAGACTTTAACAAGATGCAGACTACATGGCTTAAATACCCCTCCCTTTTATAAAAATGTTTTGTTTGATGAAGAGGTCTGAAAATCCTGAAACAGCATCCTGTGATCTTTGAGATGTCTAGTAGTGGCTGTACACAAGCATGCATTTTAACATTTACTTGTGGGAATTAGCTACCTTGCATCAAGGCAATTATGTGGTTTACCACATCAGGGATTTTCACAAAAGTTCCAGAAGCTCCTGACACTGAAGCTTGCACACAAAGTTCATGACAAGAACCTCCACAGTAATGTTGGGCTTTTGACTGTCCTCTTGCTCCAGTGTAGAAAAATGGATTTGCTGTCACAAGTAGGACAACTAGAGAACTAACTCACCTGCAGTCTCCTTAGCTATGTTGGTGGCTCATTGAGTTTTTTTTTGTGATGGACAGGTGCTTATTTTCTTATTTTACAGTGTGAGCAGAGGGACTGGAAGTGCCAGAGACAATAATTCATCCCTTCCAGACCATTAGTAAAACACTTAGCAATGGGAGAATGCCCAGGGAGACAATTTGGATGCCACTCTAAATTTCAAATATCCCTTTAGTATCAAGGTCCTTGATAATCAGAGCTGCTACTGTGAACTGAACATATTATTATTATTATTATTATTCTGTTTATTTATATCCCACCTTCCTCCCAGTACAGGAACTCAAGGTGGCTACCAAATCTAAAACAGTCCAAGTTAAAACAGTATAAAACATTAAAAATACAAAGTTTAAAAAACAATTAAAGAATTCAAACAATTAAAAACATCATATTATTAACCTCATCTAACACAGGCCAAATCCCTATTCCTGGAACTGTCTTTTGATTGACCAGGAGCACCTCTGTCGTATGGATTTGTTTGCCCTCATCTAGTCCATTACAGCACCCAGGCACCAATTTGTTTGCCCTCATCTAGTCCATTACAGCAGCCAGACATCAGTTTAGGACAGAAACAGCTTCCTTGGAATTAGGTGGAAAGGAGTGATAGAACTGAGCATCATCAGCATACAGGTGACACCTTACTCCAAAATTCCAGATGACCTCTCCCAGTGGTTTCATGTAGGCGTTAAAAAGCATAGGGGACAAGACTGAGCCCTGAGGAACCCCACAGGCCAATAGGTAAGGAGTCAAACAGGGAGTGTATTCCATTGTTGAACAGCTCTCACTGTCAGGAAGTTCCTCCTAATGTTGAGGTGGAATCTCTTTTCCTGCAGCTTGCATCCATTGTTCTGGGTCCTGTTCTCTGGGGCAGCAGAAAACAACCTAGCGCCCTCCTCAATATGACATCCCTTCAAATATTTAAACAGGGCTATCAAATCCCCTCCTAACTGTCTCTTCTCTAGGCAAAACATATGTTCCCTAAGTCTTTCCTCATAAAGCATGGTTTCCAGACCCATCACCATTTTAGTCGCCCTCCTCTGGACACGCTCCAGTTTTTCAACATCCTTTCTGAATTGTGGTGCCCAGAACTGGACACAATATTCCAGGTGGGGCCTGAACAAAGCAGAATACAGTGGCACTATTACTTCCCTTGATCTAGATACTATACTTCTATTAATGCAGCCTAAAATTGCATTGGCCTTTTTAGCTGCGGTATCATACTGTTGACTCATGTTCAACTTGTGGTCCACTGGGACTCTTAGATCCCTTTCACATGTAGTCTTGTTAAGCCAGGTGTCCCCCATCTTATATCTATGCATTTCATTTTTTTTGCCCTAAGTGCAGTACTTTACATTTCTCTGTGTTGAAATTCATTTTGTTAGTTTTGGCTAAGCTTTCTAATCTATTAAGATCATTTAAAATTTTCATGTATTAGCTATTCCTCCTAATTTGGTATAATCTGCAAATCTGAGAAGCATCGTTGATAAAGATGTTGAATAGTACTGGGCCCAGGACAGGACCCTGTGGCACCCCACTGGTCACTTCTCTCCAGGATGAAGAGGAGCCATTGCTGGGCACCCTTTGGGTTTGGTCAGTCAACCAGTTACTAATCCACCTAACAGTTTATTGTCTAGCCCACATTTTACTATCTTGTTTGCAAGAATATCATGGGGGACCTTGTCAAAAGCCTTACTGAAATCAAGATACGCTATGTCTACCACATTCCCTTCATCTAGCAAGCTGGTAATTTTATCAGAAAAAAAGATCAGATTCATCTGGCATTACTTGTTTTTGAGAAGCCCATGTTGACTTTTAGTGATTATGGCATTCCCTTCTAAATGTTCACAGATTCTCTGTTTAATGAACTGCTTTAGAATCTTTCCCGGTTTTGATGTCAGACTGCTGGGCGATAGTTGATGGGATCTTCTTTTTTTCCCTTTTTGAAGATAGGGACAATGTTTGCCCTCCTCCAGTCTGCTGGGACTTCTCCTGTTCTCCAGGAGTTCTCAAAGATTATTGCCAGTGGCTCTGAGATTGCATTTGCCAGTTCTTTTAATATCCTTGGATGTAGTTCATCTGGTCCTGGAGACTTAAATTCATTTAGGTTAACCAGGTATTCCTGTGCTACCTCTTTACTTATTTTGTGCTGCATTTCCCCTATTGTGTCCTCTGGTTGAACACCCTTTTCCTTTTGTGAGAAGATTGAGGCAAAGAAGGTTTTGAGTAGTTCTGCCTTTTCTCTGTCCCCTGTTAGAATTTCTCCATCTTCTCTGCACAGTGGCCCTACAATTTCCTTCTTTCTTTTGCTATGGACATACCCCAAAAAGCCCTTTTTATTGTCCTTAACCCCTCTGGCAAGCCCGAGCTCATTCTGCACTTTGGCTTTTCTGACTTTACCCCTACATGTGCTAATAAAATAATAATAATATTTATTTATACCCTGCCCCTCTGAGAACAATCGGGGCAGCTAACAATATTAAAAATACAGAAAACAATCAACCCCCCATACCCTCCCCCCCTTGAAAAGGTATTAAATCAAATAGAGATTAAAATCATAGAGATTGAAACAAACATTAAACAAACAACGACACAGATATACACACAACACAATATTAATTAGCAAAGCGGATTAAATGAAAAACGGCGGTGTCATGTTGAAGAGAGTTAAGAAAAAGTTCCTGGAGGACTCTCCTAAAGAAGGGTTCCCGAGGCTGGGTTATCTATCTTGGAAAGGCCTGCCGGAAGAGATCTGTCTTAACAGCCTTTTTGAAGCTGTCTAAAGATGTAAGCAGATGGATCTTGTCTGGCAGGACGCTCCATAATCTAAGGGTGGCTATAGAAAATGCCCTCTGGGAGGTAGCCAAAAACCTAGATTTTTGTGGCTGAAGCAGGCTCTTCCCAGAGGACTGGAGTGTGCGGGGAGGATTGTAGGGGAGAAGGCGGTCCTGAAGATAGTTTGGACCCAAGCCATTTGGACCCAAGCCATTTAAAGGTGATAACCAACACCTTATACTGGGCCTGGAAACTAATAGGCAGCCAGTAGAGGGACTTTAATAGCGGGATAATATGGTCCCTCCTGGATGTTCCAGAAACTACCCTGGCTGCCATGTTCTGAATTAACTGCAGTTTCTGGACCAAGCATGAGGGTAGCCCCATGTAGAGCGCATTACAAAAATCTAGATGTTAGGTTACCAGTGTGTGCATAACGGTCTCGAGATCTCTTACTTCCAGAAAAGGGCACAGCTGGCATATCAGCCGAAGCTGATAACAGGCGCTCCTGACTGTCGCATTTACCTGATTCATCATCAGGAGCAACGAGACAAGGAGCACCCCCAGACTGTGAATGCAGTCCTTTACGGAGAGTGTGACCCCATCCAGGACTGGAGGTTGCAACCCAATTCTTGGTTTCGGGACCTCTACCGTGAGCACCTCCATTTTGTTTGGATTGAGTCTCAATCTGTTTTTCCTCATCCAGCCCATTACTGCCCAAAGACATTAATTGAGAGAGGAGGCACCATCGGAATTCGAGGCCAATGAACGAGACATGGAGAAATAGATCAGGGTGTCATCAGCATACTGATAACACCCAGCTTCATAGCTCCGAATGATCTCACCCAGTGGCTTCATATAGATGTTAAATAGCATCAGGGACAGAATAGCACCTTGTGGAATGCCACAGGTGAGCTCCCTTTTACTGAAGCAGCTGTCCCCAAGCAACATCCTCTGAGATCTGCCCGAGAGGAAGGAATGGAACAGCTGGAGTGCAGTGCCTCCAATTCCCAACCTCTTCAGGCGATCTAAGAGGATGCCATGATCTATTGTATCGAAAGCTGCTGAGAGGTCTAAGAGCACCAACAGGGTCACACTACCCCTGTCGATGCTCAGACGCAGATCATCAGTCAAGGCAACCATGGCAGTCTCAACCCCAAAGCCTGTCCTAAAGTCAGTTTGAAATGGGTCTAGATAATCAGTTTCATGCAAGACAGCTTGGAGTTGAAGAGCAACTGCCCTCTCGAGTACCTTGCTCAAAAATGTTAGTAAGGAGACTGCCCTGTAGTTATTCCTATCCAGAGGGTCCAGAGAACGTTTTTTTCAGAAGCAGCCTAATAACCGCTTCCTTCAAACAAAATGGAATATAACCTTCCCTGAAGGACCCATTGATGATATCAGTGAGGAACATCCTCAAAGCATCCCCCCCCCTCCCAGACGGCCAGCCATGAAGTGCAAGGGTCGAGAGGCAGGTTGTTTTCCTCACTCTACCAAGGAGCTTGTCCACATCATCAATACTCACAGATTGAAACTGATCCAGGATAATCTCATTAATGGAGTCACTGGACACCTTGTCCATTATTTCTGTTGAAATGCTGGCGTCTAAGTCGGCTCTTATCTGAGCGATTTTATCCACAAAGAAGTTATTAAATGCATCACAGCAGGCTGTTGTTGGGTTAAGTAAAGGGTTCTGCACAGGGACACCTGTGTCAGTTCCTTTACCACCCTAAACAGAGACGGGACTCTGCAGACGCAATATGTGCAGAGGAGAAAGATCTCTGCACTGAATGTATTGCCTCCCGATAAGACCAAAGGAAGTTCCTATGGCGAGTCCGGTCAGATAAGAGTCGAGTTTTCCACCAGTTGCGCTCTAGTCATTGCCCAGCCCACTTCATTTTCCTAAGCTCTGGTGTATACCATGGCTTACGATTCAGAGTGGGATGGCAAAGACGCTTGGGAGTGATCGTGTTGATAGCCTTGGTAAAATTGGTGTTCCAAGTATTAACCAAAGCTTCAACAGGGTCACCGGTGTTTCCAACCATTAAACCCTCCAAGGCTTTCTGGAATCCAATTGGTTACATTAGCCTTTGAGGGAGAACCATTCTAATAGGTCTACCACCCCCAGTGGGGTGGATAGAGGCTCTTAGTTCTGCCTTGACCAGGAAATGATCCGTCCATGACAAGGCAGTGGTTTTAATAACCTCTGCCCACGGATATTCCTGCTCTGTACTGAAGACCGCATCAAGGGTATGACCTGCACAATGTGTAGGCCTGATGACTAATTGGGAGAAGCCCATGTTAGTCATGGTTTCCATGAACTTCTGAGCCGCACCTGTTAGGTTTGTCAAACTGGTCTCAAGAGGGATATTGAAGTCACTAGCTATTTGTTTGAATTCCTCCTTAGTGATTTCGCCTCTTTTCCATTGCTCATACATCTCCCATTTAAAACTTAGTTTAGTTGAAAGTTCTTGAAAAATCCCCCATTTTTCATTCTTATTGGAACAGTTTGAGATTGTGCCTTCGGTATCTCCCTTTTGAGAAACTCCCATTCATCCTGAACTCCTTTCTCCTTTAGTATTCCTGACCACGAGATCACTCCCAGTGTTTCCTTAAATTTGTTGAAATCAGCTCTCCTAAAGTCTAGAATGAGTATTTGACTATGCCTAGCTTCTCCTTTCCACTGGATAAGAAACTCCAGGAGAACATGATCCACTTAAGGATCCCACCACTTGCACCCCCTTTACCAGGTCATCCCTGTTGGTTAGAATCAGATCTAAAATAGATGATCCCCTTGTAGCCTCTTCCACCTTTTGAACAAAGAAATTTTCTTAGAGGCAAGTGAGGAATTTGCTAGACCTTGAAGTATTGGCTGAGTTTGATTTCCAGCAAATATCCGGATAGTTGAAATCACCCATCACTACAACATCTCTCCTTTCTGAATGTGTGGTTATCTGAGTGTGTGGTTATCTAGAAAGGCATCATCCAATTCCTCAGTCTGACTTGGGAGTCTGTAGTAGACTCCCACTATAACATCCCTGTTGTTTCCTTCCTCTTTAATTTTTATCCAGATACTCTCTACTTGATTTCAAGGATTAAGTCCTGGATCTCTTCACAGGTGTAAACATCCCTGACATATAATGCTATTCTTCCTCCTTTCCTGTTTGGTCTATTTCTCTTAAAAAGGTTATACCCCTCTATTCCTTCCAATCATGAGACTCATCCCACCAGGGATTTAGAACTTGGTCTAAATTCAAGTTCACAGAGATAACATTTAAAAGCCCTGAATGGCTTGGGACCTTGATATTTGAAGGAGCACTTCTTCCTCTTTGTCCCACTGGTGGAGGCAATATGTTGTGGGAGGACAAGTGAGATGTCCTTCTCTGCTGCCACACCCTGGTTTGGGAACACCTTCCCTTGAGAGGTCTTATTGATCAAATAAAAATGGCTTTTTAACTAACAGCTTTGATTTCACTCAAAACTGCACAAATACATGGTTTTAAGTAGTCTTAACTGTTTTGACTAACTGTAAACTCTCTCATTTTAATTTATCCAGCTGTTTTTAATGTGTGTTTTGTCTGTGTATCTGTGTTGGCCAATGACTCTGGAGACCAGAGTTTGAGTCAAGTTTGCTCAGCCTCAGCGGAAGGCAATGGCAATCCTCCTCTCAATAAATCTTGCCAAGAAAACCCCATGATAGGTTCACCTTAAGGTTGCCATAAGTTGGAAATGACTTGAAGGTGCACAATGACAAGAACAATAATTTTAAAAAGACAAAAACATATTAAATAATATACAATTTCAAACAATATTTTAAATTGTTTCATACTGTTTAAATTTGTTCTAATAAATTCTGCTCTGAGACCTTTAAACATAGGATGGGATATAACTTTTAATAAATAAAATAAATAAACCAGGAGGAGAATCAACCACAGCTGGATTTACCATCCCTCTCACTGCAAAAATTGCAGAGGCCAGCCTAGCTTCCTGAAGTAGTTTTTATTGCTTAGGGCATTATTTTATCACAGATTCTTAGAAGGTGGTGTTATCTGTTGCACAATCAAAGCCAAAATTCCACATCCAGTTGCTGGATAGAATCTGAAAGAGTTTGAGCAGAGAATGTTCTGTGTTTTGAGCTGACAGCTGTCACTCTCCAGCACTAAGTGATCTCTAGTATGAACATTTCTCAGTTGTTCTTGCTTGAGGCAACAGTCTATTTTACCAAATCTGTCAGTTTGTTGCAATATATAATTCCCAAGGAGTCTAC
>CM034703.1:208060319-208071641 GCA_020142125.1 Phrynosoma platyrhinos | reverse complement strand
TGAATAGTTGGAAAAGACAATAATGTTAGGAAAGATGAAGGGAAGTTGAAATAGAGGAAGACCACATGTTACATGGATGGGCTTTATTAAAGAGACCACAAATATGAGTTTGCAGGAGCTGGGCAGAACAGTAGAGGACAGGGGGGCCTAGACATGTCTCATCCATAGGGTCACCACTAGTCGAGATCGACACAGAGGCAGTTAACAACAACAACAACAAATGAATGAATGAATGAATGAATGAAGAGAGAAAACAAGTAAAAAGGCTGAGGAGGTGGGAACTGATTCCCATTCCACATTCCACTGTGAAAATATGAAGCAAGTGTTTTCAAAACATTATGTTTAACACAGTGAATACTAATGATATGCTTTGTTCATTGCCTAAAATTAGTTAGACTTGTAGAATCACAAAAGCAAAGACAGGTCCTTATCAGTAAGCTTACAATCTATGAACCATACATAATTTTAAGAGGTATGGAAAATATAACTGAGGGGAAAACACTATTACTGTTCCCAGTAACAATGGATCTGAAAGCAATGGGAGGGGGTAGAGATAAAATGAGAACATACAGGGCAGTTGGAAGTAGTCTTCTTTGAAAAAGATAGATTTGCTGGGATTTGAGGTTACAAGCAGAAGGAAGCAGAAAAATGAAAAAAGCTCAGCACATAGATGCAGTTTGCTGAAATCATTCTGCCTACCTCCATTGTTTTAGCTTGGTTTGAATTAGTTCTCAAATATCTCCAATCCCATCTGAGACAGGAACAGTCTCTGCCTCAGCTTCAGATGTACCTCAGCTTCTGCTATAGGCAAATGTTGCTTCCTTGCCCACCATGTTAAGGAACTTGCTTTAGTTTCAAACAGAGCCTGGTCCAAAGGACAGCAGCTTCCTTCCCTAAGCTTGGCTAGAATTTTTTTTTTATAGCATATGCTTTTCAGGATGACAGATTTTTCTGGTGTTGAGTGAGGGTCAAGGGAAGGTCTCTTAAACTGGGTTGTAGCAATCTGAATATGATAACTAGGTGGGGGCTCTTCCCCATAATGGATGAATATGATGATGATGATGATGATGATGGAGAGCAATAATACTCATCAACATAAAACCTTTCCAAAGAAGTTTTCTACAGCATTCTGATGCTGTGACACTGGACCTATTCCAAGAATAACAAGACCAGTGAAGGAGCACTGTGGATCAACTCCATATATCCTAGCACCCACATACCTCCTCTTCATCTCCTTCATGTCATATGGACTAAATATGTTCATACCACCATGTTCTGTCCTAAGCAGAAAAGTCACAAATACTCCAAAGTAGTCCTCCTGTCTTGAAATGGAATGGGACAGAAGTAGAGTATCCTGTCAAAGAATATTTTGATTGTCTACAGGGATATTCTGTCATCCCAAAGTCTATAATAATGCATTTTTCCTGGAAGAGACTCCAGCAATCTGAACATTACCCCCACAATGTTTAATGCTACATTAGTGGTGCATGGGAGTGACCTGGCTGAGATCAGACAATCCACAGCATCCTTTCTGATGTAACAGGAGGCAAATCAGTGGTAGAACAGAAATGTAAATTTTGCAGTGGATGGAGAGGGTCTTGTATGCTCTGCTGATTGCAACCAATTAGATCGAAAGAGGAGGCCTATGGTGTCAAGGCTGATGATCTCTGATATGAGTTCCCATTTTCTCTTTGCTCCCAGTTTCACAGGCATTTGAAGAATCTCCCCAATTATAACAGGACCACCCTTAGGACAAATATCACCCCAAGGAAGGAGCACCTTCCGCCCTCATTCCAACCTCTGATCAGCTTTAAAAAAATACTTATAGGCATGATACTGTTTAGAATCTTAACAATGCTTGACAAAGTTGGCTTCAAAGTAAAGCTGCATTTTTTAAAAATCTGGAATGGCTGCCATCATACTGGATTGTGGGGAAAAAAAGAAACCTGGTTTAAAGCTAATAGATGGAATTTCTTATTAGGAAGTAGAACTGCAAAGATCTGTAGAACTGGCAGGTGAGAAGGAAAGTTTAAGGCACTGTTTTAAAAACAACACCAGTCTCACTGCAGACAGTGCTCTCAGTAGACACAGAATGAGTTAAGCTTCTTTTCTATTTGACATCTAGGGTAAGTGCTCAGCTCATCCACCCCTAAAGCTGGGCCTGAAGCCAACCTGACCAGGTTAACAAATGAAAACTGGGATATTTGTGGCCAAGCAACTCAGAATGTGGTTACAGTGGCAAATGTTTATTACTGATGAGAAACAGACAAGTTAGGAGTGGCTGAAGCAGTTTGCTTTTGCCTGAGCCTACTGGAAAGGGCAAGGTTCCTCCCGCTCCTCTCTCCCCCACCACTGAGTTAACTGAGTGCAACTAGAGCACTTTGAACTAATTTTGAAGCAACTGAAGTAAGCTGAGGACAAAGGAGGAAAGTGGGAAGAGAATAAATTTTTTAAACATCTGAAAAAGTGGTACAGCAGAGGATTAATGAGGACTGTCCCTGCCAAACAGGGACATTTGGAGAGCAGGGGGCAGCATACTAGCTCAGGACAGAAAGAGCATCCATATATGTTTCTTCCAACACCTTACTGCAGCTCTTTGCCTTCCTGCATCCTCCATCTAAGGGGAACACTTCACTCTGCCTAATGATAAGGTCAGCCTGAGACACTACAGAAACATGCTATCAAAACATAAAACCTCACCATGACATAATACAGTGGACCCTTCGTATCATGCCAGTGGGCTGGTAATCTGCAGATTTGACCACCCATGGATTGCCAATCCCCATATTATTCCATGGTGATCCGTGTGCTCAAATCCACTGATGTGTCCATGCACACATTGCTATCTTTGAATAACATGCAATATGACTGTCTGTATTCTTTGCCATCTCCAGATCTGGGGTGGGATAGGGTGGAACCAAGCCCCATGGATGGGACAGGTCCGCTGTACTATTTAATTTAATTTAAAGGCCTGAATCCTATTGTTAATCCCAACTAGAATAGACTTGTTGAATCCAAAGGATTTTCTACATGTTGGCTTATTATTTGCTTCAATTAGTCTTGCTCTTGATGGGCCTAACCAACATATTTCAGATTCAAGTGTGTGTGTTTGTATAGGTAGTGATGAGGGATTGCTGGTTTTGGTGGTCAAGGCTTGGTTAGAGAATGGAAGAGCAAAATCCTAGCAATATGCTTCCACATGAGAGATCCTATGTCTTTTGCTTAGCCAGAGATTGCTCCTCAGTCATGCTCAGGAACTGTGAAGCCAATTTATATGGGATCACATGCATGATCTGATGCAGAGTTTGTAAAAGTGAGATTTTTGGATTCCAGCTCCTAGAATCCCTCAATCAGCTTGGCCAATGGAGCACAGGAATTAGGACAACAAGAATAATACAAGATAATATGATGCTGCCAATATATTGATCCATCTACCTTAGTACTGCTGGCAGTGGCTGACAGTTACTCTTCATGATTTCAGGCAAGATTCTTTGCTAACCCTGCTTGGAGGACTTCTACATAGAAAGCATGTGCTCTGTCACTGAGCAACACAGTCCTTCCCCTACAGCAACTGGAAGTCCCAGGGGGGACTGGTAGTCCCAGTCTACAGCAACTGGTAGCCCCAGGGGGTCTCACATACAAGTACTAACCAGGCCCAACACTACATTACTTCTTAGACATGTTCAGGGCATTGGAGCCATTCTGGCTGGGGGATTCTGTGAGCTGGAGTCAAAATAACTTTCCAAATCTCTGTCACTCTGGTGCCAGGAAAAAAGCATTGCCACCCCTGTAACCATTGCAAGGCACATAACATGTTTAAAATGATATTTTAGAAACTATTCTTGGGGCTGGTGGTGAAAGTCATGATGTCAAAGGCTGCCTCCCTCCCCAAAGCCTTTGCATCTGAGCTGAATTCTCTCTGCACTGCCCAGCTCCTATGATTAGATTGAGACACTGGGATTGTATCGATTTCAGCTGTTAGCAAAGTTGTTGTCATTAAGTTAAAAGATGCTTGAGCGATCACAGGAAGCAGAGGTGCTGACTGCCTCCCAGCATAGTTCAAATAACTGAATTTTAGAGAAGGGCATTAGCAGCTGCTCCCTACAAAAGCAGCGGCATTAGACATGGACATGCTTGGTGGGCTTTATAAATGTTTTATGCACTGAACAGGGGCCAATTCCTCTAGCCCCCTTCAAAGCTGGAGCCTTGCTCACTGAACAAAGAGACTAATGAAAAAAGTTCTCACTTTCTCCCCAGTGACCTTGAAAGAACAGTGGTGTGTTTGGTTTGGTTTTTTCACTTCCACAGTGACAGGAAAGAGTGGCAGCTGATGGGTCCATGTCAAAGATCATCTGCAAACATGATACTTCTTCCCCAGATTGGGGTACCTATTCTAATGCTCATTAATGGACCTTGTCCTTGCCAACATCTTGCTTACATATTGTTCCCTTTCCATAGAAAGCAGGCTAAGATAAAAAAGAGGAGCAGGGCTTGGGTGGAGGGTTGTGAGGGAAGATGCAGTTTCTCAGTTCATACCTTGATCTGTATAAAACATTGGCTCTCTGCTCAATACAGTGCAGTGTGCCCATGCCTTCCAACTGTCCTGAATTGGCAGGGACAGTCTTGATTAATCCTCTGTTGTCCGACAGAGGGACCATTTGAATGAGGCATGATGGCTGCCACAAGTGGCAGAGTAGGGGCAGGGAGCAATAAGATGTTGCGGGACAGAGCTGTTTGTGTTCCTTGTGATCTGCCCTGTGTCCCCTGATGCCCCCAAGTGTGGTAGGAAAAACCCAGCATCAGCAGTGTTGTAGTAAGACAGAATAGGCAATCTTCTAAGCATCCTTACATAAGGTGGGAAAGGAATGCAATCTTGCCCTTTCCTTCCAGCAGCAAAATGTCTTGGAGCCCTACTCTTGGATGCAGCCACTCCGTGAACAGAACAGACTCTCCCTGGTGCTACAGCTTTCTGAATCTTACTTCCCAAGGGAATTTCAATGGTGACCGTTCTCTCATTTTTGAAGCTAGAAAAGTCTCCATCCCTCTGTGCATGGACTCCTGAGGGCTTGAAACAGGAACTAGTGAGAAGACAACAGGTCAGAGGATAAGGTTTACAGATGATGCCAATGCTTTCTGGGATCTGGAATGTATGGTTGGTGAATATTACTAACACAGGACAGAGAGGAGAGCAGAGCCATTTTCTAAAATTGAATGCACATTTTAGTCAGTGGAGCTGAACCCTTCAAAAGTCAGTTTAAATATCACCAGTCTATGGACACACACCAGGCTTAAATGGGTTTGTGCTCAAATTGGTCTGTAATGCAAATGTGAGACTGGCATTGACAAGAACATGCATTTGATTTCCCTGTTTCTATCCAGTATTAACAAGGCTCACGCTGTGGAAAAGAACACAAGATGAGAGGCTTGGATGCACATTTAGTGTTGCCAATGAAAACTACCTTTGCAGGGAAGCCTGAAGCAAAGTCTCTACCATTATGCACATAAAGAAGTCAGAATGTTACATCATTTACCCTGTCAAAAAGGTAAGACCTTCAGAAACCCTGGGATTTTTGTTCAAGGTCACACAAAGTGTCTGCCTGACAGGGATCTGATGCTAATTACTAAGTGTCTAGGTAATGAATGCAAGCAATGCTCTCTTCTTTCCATGCTATTTGGTAGGAGTTGGTTGTATAAAAATGGAGATACAGCATGTGGCACATTTCCCCACATTTCCCCAATGGTATTAGTCTTGTGATGCATGGACATGGTACATGTACAACACATATGCAAACACTTTCAAGATGAGTCAGAAAGACTTGGGATGTATCCACAGTACAGAAATAAAGCACTTTGACACCACTTTAACTGTCATGGCTCCATCCTGTGGAATCCTGGGATTTGTAGTCTGTTGAGGTATTCAGCATGGTCTCTCAGAGAGCTAAACTACAAATCTTAAGATTCTTTAGGATAAAGTCACGACGGTTAAAGTGGTGTCAAACTGCTTTATTTCTGCAGTGTGGATACAACCCTTGTGTTAGTTGGGAATGGGGTGGTGTCCAAAGTTTAAAGAGAGGAGGGGCTCACACGTTCTACTTCTCCAGCATAGCTCAACCTGAGATATATTTGTCTGCCTGGAGATCCAGGGAAGCACAGAAAGTGCCAGAGACATTAGTCAGCACCCTGAGACCTGGCAACCTTATTGTGCCTGTGCCTATTTTTGACTTATTTATATAGGTTAGTTTTTAAAGCATTGATCTTTCAGCCTCCAAAAGGCCTCTAAAGTGTCTGTCTTTTAAACCTTCCCTTTTGAGTACTGGTGGAAAACCCCTGGCCTTTTTAAGTCAGCATGTGGCCCTTGGGGTCTGCTCTCCAGCCCTGATTTAGGGGCCTTGCCCCTCATCTGTCCCCATCTCTACATTTCTGCCACTCTGATCAGAGCCACAGAGAGCATGCAAGAAGAGTTATCCCTGTGTACCCCATTATCCAGAAGAACTAAGCTCCTGCCAGCCCACCAAACAGCTTTTTGCCAGGAGCCCAGTTTTACTAAGATGCAGGGCATGTTGTGTGCATGGCCCAGCACTCTCAGAACCAGGAATGCTGGAAAAGAGGTGCACAGAGAGAATCATCCCATCACATCTTTCTCAGAAGGAGTGGCTAGGGTGAGGTTAGTGTTTAGAAAAACAAATTAAACTTCCTTGTAACACTGTGTTTAGGATAGGGTTTCCCAACCTGAGGTGCCCGTACACCCCAGGGGGTGTGATATGGGATTATCAGGGGGTGCAACAAAGAGTAGTTTGTGTTCTTGAGTGACCAGTCACAAATCATCACTCAGCCAACTCCCAGTGTGCCTTGAGAAGTGGGAGTAGGTGGTTGTGTTGTATAAATAGTAGTCTCATTCTTTATTTAATCAACAGGAAAATAAATTATGATTTACAATAGTTTACATTTTTTCTGCATAAATTAGAATCCACCTGCTCAGTTTAGACTGGCATTTTATGCACTAAGTTAAAAGCTTCTTTTTCTTTTTTAAGTTCACTTTCTTCAAAAGGAGTATTGTAGGTATTCAATTTGTGGTTTAAAAATGAGAAATTACACTTCTTCATTTTCAAATGTGATATTCGTTTTATATGTTTTTGTTTGTTAACTGCCTTGTTAACTGCTGATCTTGACCCATGGCGACCCTATGGATGAGATATCTCCAGGCCCCCATCCTCTACTGCTCTGCCCAGCTCCTGCAAAGTTATATTCATGGTCTCTTTAATAAAGTCCATCCATCTAGCATGTGGCCTTCCTCTCTTTCTACTTCCCTCCACCTTTCCACCTTTTACTTCCACCATTATTGTCTTTTCCAACGATGCATGCCTTCTCATGATGTGTCCAAAGTATGACAATCGAAGTCTTGTCATCTTGGCTCTAGAGATATCTCTGGCTTGATCTGTTCTAGGACCCATTTGTTTGTCCTTTTGGCTGTCCATGGGATCCGCAGCACTCTTCTCCAGCGCCTTATCTCAAATCCATTGATTTTCCTCCTATCTCAAATCCATTGATTTTCCTCCTATCTTCTTTCTTGACTGTCCAGCTCTCACATCCATACATGGTAATAGGGAATGCAGTGGCTTGTATGATTCTGAATTTTGTGCTGAGGTGTATGTCTTTGCAAATATTAACCAAACATTTCCTTGGGGTGTAGGGCATAGAAAAGGTTGGGAACCACTGGTCTAGAAGATACTTTCTGTCATCCAAATAAATCAAGAAGGATAAAGCGAGGGGCGGGGGGGCGGAGAGAAAATGAACAAAAATACTTTTGTGTTGCCACTCTCCAGGAACTCTCCACAGCACTCATTTATTTCTCTATTAAGGCAGCAGATGGCAAAGTGCTAATGAATGTGAAAGGCACCAAGATCAGCTGTAAACAAACAGAACAGGGCTGCAAAAGAGGAAACAAGGAGGTTTTGAAGAATGCTGCAGATCTGAGCAAAAGTTAATCAAACTTTCACAAACACAATTCCTACTGGCAGGCAGCAGAGGACTCCACCAACAATCAACCTCTTAATGCAGCTGCTTAGCTTTCCAATTAGTGCAGAGAAGCTGATGAGGGGCTGATACCTACGATGACTGGCAGCCAGAATCTGCTAAAATACCATGATCCCATTATTCTGATGCCTTGTTTCACCTCCAAAGTTTGGAGATGCTTCCTTTTTGGACTACAACTCCCAGAATCCCACAGTGAGCCTATTGGCTGGGGGATTATGGTAACTATAGAGTAAGGTGATTACTGCACACTGCTTTTAAATTGTGATTAGACCCAGAAAAAAACAGATTTAGTGATACTCATCGCACAATGCTGCCTCTGACCCATTGCTGTTGTGTTCCTTAAGTACGGTTAGAGTGTCCCCTTTCCTTTCAATCATGCTAGTCCCCAGGTGTGAAACAATGCTGCCAGGGCAGTTGTGTGGTGCCAAGTCTCCTCCTCTCCCCATGTCCTCATTCCCTGTAGCTAAATGCGTAAGGAGAGCCTTAAGTAAAAAACCAAAACAGTTGGGGATCTAATCAGAGAGTTCCAAACTCACAGATGGTTTTGCTAGACCAGTCTAGCAGTACATTTACTTACTAGTAGTAAGTCAGGCTGAATTCAGTGGGATTTGCTTCCTTTATGAGCCAAGCTAGCAGTTGCTCAGAAGTCTCCTATTGTATAGGTTTCTTGAAGCTCAATAAATAGTTTTTTTGGATGTTGTTCTTGCCATAACCACATTAGTTAAAGAAAACAAACACACCAGTCTGTGAGCATTCATATCACATGTCTTGCCAGTTGCACAACTGGGGTTGTTTCTGAAATCACACTCTCTTCTACACTCTCCCTTACCCCATCTCACTGTCTTATGGCCTACCCAGCATGTCTTTCAGTTTGTTTTTTGTTTCACGCACACACACACACACACACACACACACACACACTTTTTAATACAGTTCCAGACTCATGATAATGCAATTTAAGTTTTTAAAAAGAAAAGAAATAGTAAAAATAAATAAATAAATAAAGGAAATCAGACTGCTTCAGAATAGTGAGGAAGTGGGAACAAGGGGAGAGGAGGAGACTGTGACACTATGTGACTCCCAATATTGCAACTTCGATGGCAGAAACATTTCACACATGAGGATTAATGGGGCTGCCATATGATTGGGAGCTTCTTGATGGGTTTGCCCATCAGTGAAAAGGGAAACTCTAACCATGTTTGGGAGACACAGCAGCTACGGCTCAGAGACAATGTCATGTGATAAATACAGCAAGTCCTTAGTATCCACTAGAACTTCCATGGATATCCTTCCATGGATATGGATGTAGATATGGATATTTTCAAGCTATGGATGCTTCAATCCGAGGATGCAGAATCCATGGATATAGAGGGCCGACTGTAACTTACTAAAAGGATGCCAGCCCAAGTCTAATGGATTATGCAGGGTGCACACGTGCACACACACATCACCACCATCACCTTTTAAGGCAGTGCTTCTCTGAAACTTGGAGAAGCAGGGTTGGACCCTGGGATAGAGAAGCCCTACATACTAATCATGTCACCCAGAGACTGTTCCACTAATCTTAGTGTGAGCTACTTCCATAGCAGAACGTGGAAGAGTTACTTGTTGTGTGTACAAGTCATTTCTATCTTATAGTAACCCTAAAGTGAACCCATCAGAGGGTTTTCTTGACAAGATTTGTTCAGAGGGGGTTTGCTTTTCTTCCTCTGACGCTGAAAGAGTGTGACTTGCCCAAGGCCACTCAGTGGATTTGCATGGCTGAGTGGGCGTTAGAACCCTGCTCTCCCAGTGTCCTAGTCCAGCATTCAAACCACTACACCATGCTAGCTCTATAACTCCGCAAACCTTCAAGCCAACATAGTCATGGCAGTTTGAAACTTTCACCACCACCACCACCACACACACACCAAAAGTAAGTTTTCAGGCCTCTTTTCCAAAGTTTGCACAGTATTTCTGGTTAAAGAATTCTAATTATAGGTGCAGAACATGTATGATTAAGTTTATGAATTTCAGTGAAGCAAGTTAAGCAGTCGTCTGCTTCCCCCGTAAGTCCTCTCAGCCAGGCAGGGTGCTTCCCTTCAGTTTTGGGTCAGCTAGTCCCTCTGAAATTTGTCATGTTTGTTGATTGTTTTGATTTTGAAGTGTCATTTATCATGGCAAGAGGAGCAGCTAAGTCTTTGGGCCAGAATTCATTCCACAGAGGGGCTCAGCACGGTAATGTCTCCACTCATTACCTACTCATTTACCAGATATATTGACAGAGCAGCAACTCTAGCCACTGACCCATAATTCCCTTTAATTGAAAATCTCCTCAGCTAAAACTACAATAGCATAGCCCCTGGTTTTTGCTTCTTTCTCCCTACCCAATTTTCTAACTTTGATATAGGAAACTACACTAAAGGTGTAGGAGACAACCAGAACTAGAAATCCAATAGTGTTGGACATTAGGAAGCAAACAAAATAGCCTGACCCATCTTTTTCTGACAATTTGATAATCTCCTTGAATTTTTTCTTTTTATTTTTTAAAATAGTGATTTCTATAATAAAAAGAAATCAAGACAATTATAGCTAAGGCACAACAAATAAAACAATTGACTTTCGGGACTGAATTAATTAAGGAGCAAAAACAAATATAAATACAATTCCTAAAATGTGTCAGAAAGACAACATTGCTGACCATTCTGGAATCAGAAGGCAAATCAATGCAAGCTAATGAATTGGATATAGCATTGATTAACACTGGGAAACAAAGTTGTTAATGTATATCACAAATGAAGATTTACAAAAATGGAAGTGAACTAAGGGCCTTTACAGATTGCCAGAAATAATGCAGCTTGAGGCCACTTTAACTGTCCTGGCTCAGTGCTAAGGAATCATGGGAACTGTAGTTTATTGTGGCACCAGAGCTCTCTGACAGAGAAGGCTCGATTGTCCCAGGAGTTAAAGTGACCTCAATCTGCATTATTTCTGGCAGTCTGTAGAGGCCCAAAGTAATCTGCTCAGTGTTTATTCCCTCCAGATGCAAAATTGCCAGTGTGCTAAAGCAACAGGCTGCTGCGGTAAAGCTCAATTTATGACAGAGCCTTTAACTGCAGAGAGGGAAGGATGAACTGAGCAACTGGGAATGGACACCATTCTGGCATTTAAAAGTCCCACAGCACTCATGAATTTACTGAAGTCAGTACTTTTAGCCAAGTACTGTGAGTTTAGCTGTCTTGATTACTGCAAGTGCCCAGTAGGGACATAAAGAATATCCACAGACTTTCTCATCCTCAGAAAAAGGGG
>CM034703.1:208018451-208036252 GCA_020142125.1 Phrynosoma platyrhinos | reverse complement strand
GATCTGGTCATGGAGAGATATATCTGGGTGTCATCAGCGTACTGATGAGTTTACTACAGGGGTAGGCAACCTTTCCCCTTTAAGGGCCAAGCTCCCAGAAGCCTCAGCCATGTTGGACAATAGTCCCATGTTGGCTAATAGCTCCTGGGATTCTGGGAGTGAAGTCCCTCGGCCCTTAAAGGGGAAAGGTTGCCTACCTCTGGTTTACTATTTTATTGTTTATTATTCTGCACAATAATGAGCTTCAAGAATAGGAAGCAGCCATCCATTCTTCATCCAAGACTCTACTTGACCTAAAGAAAACATGTGAAGGGCACAATTTCTGTACAGTTGAACTCCTCACAAGAATGTTATGAAAGCTGTTCCAGCTGTGGACAAATCATTATGTGCAAGGTAAAATTATCATTGCTTCTTTATTGAGAAGAGATTGGAATGCAACCTTCCTCAACCTGGTGCTTCCAGAAAAAAGCTCCCACCATCTTTACCCAACATGCCCAGTGGTCTGGTAGTTGGGGATGATGGGAGTTGTAGACAAATATGTATCAAAGGTGTCAGGCTGGAGTAGGCCACATTGCGAATTCATGTGTCAATTAATGAGTGACAATTTACTCATAAGAACAATGGATGTGAAAAATCTGTGAGCCTCATTCTCATTGTACTTTGTGAAATTCCCCCAGCAGTTCTTCTGTATTGACCCATCACCCCTGCATAGACATGGATAGATAGTTGTGAGGATTTCTTCAAACAAAAAAGAAATTCATTTCTATACACTTTTCTCCAGTGACTAAAGGGTGTTTTTATGCATTTTTAAATGTTTGAATTTTCAGTGGGCACATTTTTGGTTTGTACACATGGTTTGTGAACATTGCCATGCCACGCCACCCCCTGAATTTATCTCAAGCCTTGCAAAATGTATTGATTACCAAGCCACCAAGCCCAGATGCCTTCTGTTTTGTTGCCAATTTCAGGAAGTGCAAAATAGCTATTTTTGTATGAAAGCACAAATCCAACAAGTTTCTTTTCCAGCCCTAATAATAATGAGGACAGCTCATTATCATTTTGAAATAATTTTGCTTTGGGTGTTTCATGTGAAAGCAAGAGAGCCCATCTCCTCCATGAATCTGAAACACAGAACAAATGCACTGAGTTTTGCTTTCATTTTATTTTAAAAGCCTTGGAACATCTCTGCATAATTTCTGCAAATGCCAAAATACACAATAATTATTTTCACTGGTTTTTTGCAGATTAGTTGCCAATTTCACTTCAAGTTACTAGCAATTTTAAGAGTAATTACCTTCTCCATAACATGCACTTTTTAGATTGCATAACAATGCTCCACTTCAAAGACAAAAAATATAATCGCCTAATTACCCCATTGGGACATACAGGAAGCTTCCTAGTCATATGTTTGTCATTGCAGACTGCTAGTAATTAGCTCCTGCCTAAGTGGTCATTAATAAGAGATATTGTATGGCTCCAATCAGTGCTACCAAATAATTACTAGTACTGTGTCTCCTCTTTCTCCCCTCCATTGCATACATAGGGTGCTCTGAAAAAACAACACCCTAATGCACCGGGCAGAATGCTTCATTTTCACTTACATCTAGAGATGTATTTGACACAGAGAAGGGAGAAGCTATAATTAAAGTTTCAAGTACATTGTGAACATTTCCTCTGCATTGTTGCTAGCAAACCATAAGGATCTTCTCTTTGGCTTAAGAACATACATGGTGGGGGTGGGAAGAGCCTCTGCTATAAAGAGAGCTGCGGGAAAGAAAAAACCAAGTGTGAATTCATACTTTTCAACCAAAGATGGAGTCTTACTTAAAGGACTTTGTGTGTCTGTATTTGCAGACTTTGTGTGAAGGGATAAATTATGTATTCTCTCTATTCCACGTCTATCCCATGAACATAATGGTGAACTCTTGTCTGCAAAGTGGTAATGAGGCAGCCAAGAGTGTGAGGATGGTGATCCATTTACAATCACATGTGGATCTCATGGTGGATCTTTGCCAAAGGACAATGGGGCAAATCACCTGGTAAGAATTATTTTTATCTATTTACTTCTTCAATTATTCATGATAAGATTTGTATACTGCCTGATATAATGAAATCTTAGGCAGTGTGCAACATAAAAATACTGTCATGTACTTTAAAAACAGCAGAATATTGGTAGCATACAGAATATTGGGTATCAGTTACATCTTGAAAAATGGGGCAGAGTTTAAAATTTAAAAGTTTTAAAATTTATTTTGCGTTATGACTTAAGAGAAAACTTTTACAAAATGGTCTATAGATGGTATTTAATTCCACAAATATTGTCAAAGATGTATAAGAATTCTTTGAATAAATGTTGGAAGTGTGATCAAAACATGGGGACTTTTTATCACATGTAGTGACTATTGAAGATAGAATAAAAATTTCTACACAGAAGAAAATTTGCTGGGAATGATGGATGAGAGAAATCATGGTAGAGTTGTGCAGTATTTTATAACAGCTGCGAAAACTGTATATGCTGAAAACAGAAGAATTCAGTGACCAATTCAAGAAGATTGGCAAAGAAAACTTAATGAGAATGTTCAAATGAATAAGTTGGCAATGTTACTCAAGGAGAATTCTTGATTAACTTTTTAAAAGAGTAGGATTTATGACATTTTTAAAATGAAAAAGGGTGATGGTTTTGTCCTGTGGGTAGTTAATGCATTACAAGCAGAAACAGTGGCAACACTGTGAGGTGTGGGGGGTTTGAACCCCACAAAATGACTCTAAGCAGGAGGTGACACCACTGCTCCTTAAAGACCTCTTTTGGCAGAAAGAGGCAGTGGCATTCATCTGCTTCCCTTTAAAATACTTTAAGAGCTGGTGGGAATGGAGTGAAGCTCAGTGGGAGAGAACGGAGAGGCCCCAATTTTCTAAAAAAAAATTAAAATTTCAAAATTCAAAATTTTAAATTTTAATTTAAAAATTGAAATTGTTTTTTAAATTTTTAAAAAAATTCTTTAACATCAAATTTTAACCAAATATTCTCTATGTATATTTAAATACATTTAGATTGTGCTTATGATATTGTAATTTGAAGGTATAATTTTAATTTTGCTAGTTGTTTGTGTCACAACTATTAGCTTTACATTCAGTGTATATGAGAATTACTATTTATGAGTAACATTAGTGCAAAAAACCATTACTAAGGATTCTGTCTGGTATGAAATGGGGAGAGGTCAATGGAGGGGGTGACACCATGAGTTCCCGCACTGGGTGACAACACCCTATGGATGCCACTGTGCAGAAGGAAATTTTTATTACCATTATAAGGAAGTTAAACTATAGTTTCAAGTATAGCCAAATGCTTCGGGGAAGGAAGTCAATAGATTTATATTTTCTTTTCTTTTCTTTTCTTTCTTTCTTTATAGAAATACTTTGTTAGCTTTCTTCTTTTTCTTTTTTCTTTGTTTGATTTGTAAGTTTTGCATACATAGAATAACTTGTATGTTAATAAAAATATATTTTAAAAAACAGAGTCAACAGTTAATAAATTCTTACATACACTGCAACAATAAGATGCAAAATAGAGGTGTTCTTATCAACTGGAGAAGGTATAAGTAAGCAAATGTGTTTCCAGTAGGACTCCTTTTTCCATATTAGTTTTCCCTATTAGTAGGGATATTTTAGTTAACACTAGAGTTGATTCTGTTTGTGTAGACTGTAGCAGTTCAATTGTTTCTGTTACAATACCAATTGTTTCTGTTAATTTACTTTTTCCAATTTTTCTTGTTGCACCTTCCACTTCACTTTTTAGAATTTGTTTTGCATGGTTCATTGCCCCATGTGTCATTTATTTTGGGCTCAAACAGACGGCCACGAAGGGGCGGCTTAAAGCTGCCCCCACCAAAGATGCCTCAGGACTGCAGCATACACATGCCATGGTCCTGAAGTGCCCTCTGCCAGCAGCCCAAATAGAGAAAAAAGATCTGCTCCTTTTTGGGCCAGTTTTGGGTCACCTTAGGCAGCCCCAGCACAATCCCCAGGTGGCTTCCAGGCATTTCAGGGGTGTACATTGTCCAAATGCCACACTCCTGGAGCAGCTTCTGATCAGCTGTTTTACCCCAGGGAAACTTCTGGGCATCTTGGGGTGTGTGTGTTATCAAAATGCCCGCCCCCAAGCTGCCTGGAAGCTGGCTTTTCCAGCCGGTCTGTTCGGACCTTTCCTCATCTCTTTTATAGAAAATACTCTTCTGTGTATTGCATCCAATGCCTTTTTATTTCTTTTGGATCTTTTGTTATGAAATAAATGAGGGGGGATTACTCTCATAGCACCAAATGATAAGGATAGTAAGGAAAGGAAGAAATCTCAGGACTTGCCGCACTGATATACCTGATGCTCATCCTTTTTCACTAATAAATAAATTATGTAATAGCTGAGACGATGGCCCCTGAGTGCCATGATGGATTGTTGCCCTTGCAAATTAATTGTTTATTTTGGGCTGAAACAGATGAGACACAAAGGTTTCCCCTTTCCTTCCCACACAGTATGGATGGTGGTTCTCAATACAGTAGTTCTCAAACTTTTTATCCTCCCCCCACCCCCTGCTTTACATCTACATACAGACACTGCACACCCACCAACTTGGCCTAGTATATGAATAAAAGCATTTCGTTAATTTATTGTGCACATTTTCATTCACACATTCCTGTGTATTCCTGTATATTCATATGTTAACATTTTATAAGAAAATAACATTGTTCAAATTAGAAGAGCTTTATTTAAATAAATTCAATGTTTAATACAGCATATGTGTCTATTTTAGACATAAAAGTTTGGGAAGAGGAGACAGAGGGGAAATAATCAGGGGCCCCAAGTCTTGCAACTCTCATGCTCCTCCTGGGAGTCCCACCCCACGTTTTGAGAACCATTGGCCTAATGTTTTCTTCTGAACTGCATACACTTATTTTAAAGAGTTTGGCTACATTACAACTGCATTAAAATCCAAGGGTGTAGCTATGGAAGGGCACAAAATGAGAGCATTGCCGACATAAGAATTCTGCACACACACACACACATGAAATTTTCCTTTAGTTCCAAAATTTCTAGCCTAGCATTAACTGAAAACTTGAGCTGTGCACTTAGAAATAGTTTAGGCATCAGATGAAAAGGGGCAGGCAAAGTTCCTAAGAAAATGCAAATATAGCAAATATCAAAGTTTTAAATATGGATTATTTTCCATGTTTCACTTTCTGCAGTGCTACAAATTTGGGGACTGAACGGAAATTGCTTGGAGAGGGCATAATTCTTATAGGAGGCTATGCCCTCATTTTGCATCCTCTGTAGCTATATGAAATGGAGGCCAGGAGGGCCATAAAATGAATTACATCTACCACTGGCATTCTAATTGTACATCTTACTAGACAAATGCCCACCAAATGCTACAGTGCAAGTATTGTGACAGAGCCTGGAAAGTTACTCCAAAAGGTGAGTAGAGGTTGCATGATGCTTTGGAACCCAAAACATCATTCTGCCACCAGCCCCCTCAACATGTTAGTATAGTCTTTCCCCTTAAAAGTAGCTTTCTAAACTTTTGACAGTGTTTGAAATAAAGACGTGATAAATCACTAGTTGATGAATGCAGGCTCACACTGTGTGATTCCAACATCAAACAATAGCTTGCATGTGTGAATGAGGTACTACCAAACCAAGGTTTTCTATCTCCCAGAGGCATTCTCCCCCTTCAAAAGCTTGCAACAAGTATATTGTGCATTTTGGTTGGCCAATAAAGGTATCACTGTTTGATGGATTTTTGTTTGAATTCTACCCCTAAAGAGAAGTGGTGAAATAGCAAGTGAGATACATGCTTGTGTGGATGAACCTCAACTAAAGTGTGTGATGCTCTAGTCACATCTGTAGTCATACATGAAGCTCTGTAATAGAGGGAGGTTCTATTTTCTTCTGTGACTACTCCTGAGCCCATTGGACAGCCTTACAATGATAACACACTGCTTTAGTATACCTGGTGTATTTTTCAAATGTGGGTATCTTCCAAAAGATGTGTCCTTACATAGCACATGCTTTCCCCTAGAATGTACACTGTGTTTCCTACAGTATTGGAGATTGCCTAGATATAGTATGGATCATTTTCAGAGCAGTGTCGTCCCAAGTCTGCATCCAGTTCCATTATATCTGTAATTTCCTTGGCCTTTAAAAGAAGAACAAGCCAGGTTAACTCACAATTTATTCTCTGTTAACCTAACTTTATTCTTTTCCTGGATTGGGCAATTCAGCTGCGTAAGAAGTACCAGTATGTGTAGAAATATGATTCTGATGTGGTCTGCATGATAATGCATCTTAGTGCAAATCTGACAGCTTTGGTGGGAGTTAAGATTCATGATGCACTACACGGCTTCTCATTGGAGAACCATGACCACCCCCTTCCTGATACACCCAGCCTCTTTGTCAGCTCTCCCTACTCTTCCTGCCATTAATAGTTGCAAGGGTGAATGATTAGCCAAGTTTTCATTAACACTTGCTCACTTTTCCTGATACTTCTTCCAGTTAGACACTGTAATAAATGGGCTGCTGGCAGCTCATTGGGTTTGTCACTGTTTTGCCTGCTCTTCCTTTTGCATCTCCAGTCTCAGTGACCTTGTCAGCACTTCATCCGTTCCACCTGGCAATTTGCAAATGGAGAGAAACATCCATTTATAACATGCAACTCATTTGTTCCTAACATGGCTGGCTTCAAAGAATCTCATTGTGACATTCCCCGCCCCCTTCCCAGTTTCAGAAAGGAGTGTAAATCAAATCTGAGCATGAATGTTCACCTATTGTCAAGGAAAATGGGAGAGGAGGTTTCCTTCTGAGTGAAGTAAAATAAATTACCAGGCTACATTTCACATATCAATTTTGCAGTATTAATATTGTTAGTTTCTATGTAGCTTTCTTTGTCAGGCTTACCCAAAAATCATTTTTTCAACATTCTGGGAAGATGGGGAATCTGTTTGATAGTAATTCAATATTAGTAATTAATTAGTCTGCAGGTATTTTTTAAAGGTTCTATTATACCTTCAAAAGAAAATCCCACACCATCGTGGTATGCTACATGAGTTTCCCAAGAATTAAACTCTGTTTTCATGGACTTGGAGTCCATGTCCCTCACCCATTTGTGGGTGGCAAACAGAGAGGAACAAAATGGGGCATGCACCCGCGTGTGGCCCAGCATGGTCTGGGGTTCGAATATTTGTGAGCCATCATTTTCGCAGGGGGGTCCAGAATGGATCCTGGTGAATTGGGAGGGTCTGCTGTATTTAGCAAAAGATTACGGTACAAAAGACTTGTACTATCAACCAATTAGAAATGTTAATTGATTAATCATATTCCTTTTAACTGGTCCACTGACTAAATTAAACAAATCTGCATGTTATCACAAGCTCAGCATACAAGCCTTTTTGAAGCAGTTTTAGAGCTTAATAAGTAAAAGCTATGTTGGTAGACAGAAAATATTCATAGATGATCTTTTCTTTTTCATTGTGTTACTATGACAGATGCAAACAATCTTGAAACATAAATTGCACCCAAAATTACAGTCTGACATAACCAATAGAAATTATTCTCTATTGAATAGTCAGCTCAAGCTTTAAGTGAATAACCTATTAAACAGATTAATAATGCAATCATATAAATGTTTGCTCAGAAGTAAATCTCATTACATTCACTTGGTCCTCCTTCCAAGTAATTGTCAATTTCCTGCATTGGCTACTTAAATGTGAATGCATAAATAAATTACGTCTCCTGACTGGACCT
Organism: Phrynosoma platyrhinos; assembly: GCA_020142125.1. Taxonomy (NCBI): domain Eukaryota; kingdom Metazoa; phylum Chordata; class Lepidosauria; order Squamata; family Phrynosomatidae; genus Phrynosoma; species Phrynosoma platyrhinos. Next base: position 208,028,460 of record CM034703.1, on the reverse strand, counting down.
CCAAGCCCATTTTAACAGTCAGTACCCATGTTGAGCAAAGGAGGTCTGTTCAGGTGCTGATCAGGGTTCAAGGAGGTAACAGAAGCAACTTAGGAGTCCTGCTTCTGATTGTCACAGCCTCCCTCACTACCTGGAGGAAGATGGAAAGATCTTCCTCTTTGTGCCTCAACCAGCAGCTGAACAGATCTTTGGCTGATATGGCTGCTGGCAGCTAAGGTGAATGAGGATAGAGGGGACGGCATTTACAATTGTGGCAATACTGCCATGATTGTAATTACATAGTGTTACTGAATACAAAGCAGTGACTCTGGGTTATGAATTTGTAATGACAGCCAGTGTTGTTTAATGCTTGTTCCTTTAAAATTGGTAGAAAGTGATATTAAAGAGGAAAAAGAAACAAATAGAAAGATATGTTCTGTTCAAAATCATAAATCAGTATGATTTCTGCAAAGAGAGGTCCTGTCTCACTTACATTTCAAAGTTAATTGAGTGTTTCAACAAACATGTGGTCTGGGTTAATCCAGTAGATGTTATTTACTGTTTTCCAAAAAGCTTTTGACATAATAAAGATTAAACAAAGATTCCGGTGCAAATTTAGCAGTTGTGAGATAAGAGAAGTCTTATGGATTAGTAATTGGTGAATAGAACAGAAGGAAAGGGGTAGGAATAAATCATCAGTTCTCTCCATAAAGGGATGTGGACATTGATGTCCCACATGGATATTTATTGGCACTGCTGTTTTTTTGACTTGTTTCTTTGTTAGATTGTATTTATTTAATTTATATTCCATCTGACTCCCAATATGGGACCCAAAGTGGCACACAACGTATATTAAAAAATATAGATAAAAAACAATCATAATAGTTTTTGAAAAGTTTAAAAACCATCATAGGATGTATCTACACTGCACAATAATAGAAGTTCAGTATCATTTTAACTGCCCTGATCCCATGCTATGGACCCCTAGGATTTTTAGTTTGGTGAAGTGCTTAAGAGCCCTAGTGCTGTAGATTTGGGCAAGTGGATGAGATCTCTCCAGAAGAGACAATTCTAAGTGCTTTATCAAACTGCTAGTCCCAGGATTGCACAGGATGGAGCTGTCACAGCCAAAGTGGTATTGAACTGCTATCATTGTGCAGTTTGGACAATGGCCGCTTACAACAGTTAAAACAAACCTGGGTAAAAATTCACAGCATACAAATGTTTAAAAATGTAATTAAAATATCAAAAGGGTTGTGAGGATAGTGTGACAGAGAGAAGGGCCACTCTGTCAGATCTTACAAAACAGGAATAGGAATATACAATCCTTCTTGTTACCTGGACATTTAAAATGGAAAAAATTAAATTTCCTAGCCATTTTTTTACCTAAATCTTTCTTGAAGATTTTTGCAAAATTATTTCTTTCATTTTGTTAGTTCCTCTGTGTTGGAGAAGTTAGTTCCTCTTGTATTGGCCACAAGATCCAAACCATTTATTTTAATTAATGGTTGGTGCATGATAGTTTATTTAATTTTAATTTTAAAAATATGTTAAACCAACAATGAGTAGTAAGGGCAGCTTAAAAAGAAGATGGCCTTCTTTCCCGATAGATAGTCCTCCTGTGTTCTGTTTTAGATACCACACAAAGTCTCCTGATCTGTCCCCAAACTGAAAGTTGAAGCTGTTTAACCTGGGAATTTTGCTGGGATATACAGTTCCCCTCTGTATCCATGGATTCTTTATCCACAGATTCAAGCATCCATGGCTTGGAAATATTCAAAAATAATATAAAATGGCAAAAATAATATTCAAAAATAATATAAAATGGCAAAATCAAAAAAGCAAACTTTGATTTTGCCATTTGATATAAGGGACACTATGCCTATGTATTTAATGGACTTGAGCATCCATGGGTTTTGGTATCCGGGGCAGGAGGGGGTCCTGGAACCAAACCGCAACCGGTACCATGGACCCAAATGGATCTGAGGAAGTAGACTTAAGTCTATGAATGCTCATACTGCCAACTTCTTTCTTTAAAGGTGCTACAAGATCTCTCTACAAGGACCCACTGTACATGGGAACAAGTAAATTACAGAAGTCTGGATTGATAAAGAGATGAGGAATAAAAAAGAAGGGAACGGATTTGGGTCAGGTGAATGAGAAATAGGGTTTTCAAAAATCCACACAACTGTTTCCCTCATCTCTGAGCTCAAAGCAGGAACAAGACATGGAGGTGGGGTAGAATCATAGATAGCATTATTCAGCTTCATTCTGGTACTGCTTTTAATGCAGGCATTTAACTTATATTTAAATGGCAATTTGAAATAAGCTTAATGGTTAAGATTTTGCCCTTCTCACATAAATGTAATTGAATTAGATTTGTAAAACTTATCAATGATTAAAGAAATGCACTAACCTTTTCATGCTAAGTTTCCTGTACCTGCATATATCATATACACATTGCTTCCATGGTCTTCTTTGTTTTGTTGATAGGACCCTTAGCAAATGTCATGAGCTGCCATACCAGTTTTATGTGATTCAGGTTTTGAGAAACTATCCAAGGATGTTTACATAGGGGTTTTCCCCCACTGTGTTTTTAAATGTAAAATATAAGCCTTGCAGAAGGATATTGAGAGTGGAAAGATGATCAATGAGAAAATCATGGCCAGGGGTTATTTTGCTTGCATTTCATTGTAGTCAGACAGCATGCTTCTGTCTCTGGCTGTTGGAAGATGAGGAGGAAAGGAGCAGAGGCCCCTCATTGTAGCTGCTTTCTTCCTTGACATCTTCATCTAGATGGAATGTATTGGTGCATCAAGGTTCTATAGGAAAAGGAAAAGGTAATTGTTCTGACAAGGTAATTCAGAGAAGACTATAGGAGACCTGCAAAGCTGTTATTAATCTGTCCCTGGTGAATGGCTTGGTCCCTGGGGCTTCAATCCTTAACCGTTCTGTGAGACATCTGATTATACAATGGAATAACAGCAATGATATTAAAGCCAAATACAGTGGGATTTATTATAGAATGAACTGTTTCTTTGACACAAATGCACACATCCCTACCTTTAGAGATTTGGAGAGAAGCGAACAGTGTTCAGAATTCACAATAGCCTTCTTGGAATCTTGGGCTTGAAACAAAATGAGGAACTGAAAGCAAAGAACTGAATATTGTCAACCTTGAAAAAGACTGGGATTCAAGGTCTGTGTGTATTTATCAGCATTAACAGTAATGAGGAAGGAGAGGCGGGTGGACGAGAGTCAAGAAATGGTTTGATTTATTAGTAAAGGCTTAATTATTAGTTCAAATATCCCCTCTCTGTCTGCATTTATTAACCAATAAACCTATCCTGAAAAATGGCTAAAGGACAGATGTAAAGCAGCATCCTGCTAGTGGTTTATCCACATGTACAAGCAGCAAATATGGGTGTAGGTCCCTTTTTTGAATGGGGTACAGAGGGCTACTATTTTGTCCTTTGCTCTCTCCAAATCCCTCCCATCCCCCGGGAGAAGACCCTGTTGCTGTTCTTTACTGGTGGAGAAGGATGGGAACCAGTTGCCATGAGTAAAAAATAACTTGGAACCACACAACAGCAAAGGCGGGGGAACAGGGAGGTGATTCACCCCCATGACTATCTGGCTGCTCTAAGCTCCTGGGGGAAGGAAAATGATGTACGTCCTTGCCCAAAACTAAGCTGAGATCAGCTGCTTCTGCTTGGTTTGAATTATCTTACCCCCCCCCCCTTCCCTCCTTGCAAAAAATATTAAGTCAGACCTCACTCTGGCCCAAACTATGGGGGGTTGCAGACTGCCAGAAATAGTGCAAATTGAGTCCACTTTTAGGGTTAGGGTTAGTGCTAGGGAATCATGGGAATTGTTGTTTTTTTCCTGAAACATTGAGTATTCTCTGTCAGAGAGCTCTGGTGCCACAATAAAATACAGTTCCCATGATTCCCTAACCCTAACCCTAACCCTAAAAGTGGACTCAATTTGCACTATTTCTGGCAGTCTGCACCCCCCCCCCATGTCTTAAAACTAGGTCTGTGATGGCAGCACCTGCTGTCCTGTGTCTCCTTAATCCTACTTAGTTAAAGAAGAAAGCGAACATTATGTGGCATGCTTGGAGACATTTCATTCTTCCATCCCTCAGTAAAAAGGTTCTGAATAAATAAATACACGAATTGTGTTGATTAGGATTTGTCACAAAAGGACTTCCTCTTCTTTTTTTATCTCATTTGTATTGCATTCTTTTGTCAGGAGCTCAGGGTGGCACACATGGTTTTTTCTCCCTCCAGTTCAGCCTCACAACCTACTTTTAAGGTTGCCAGATTGAAAACTGGAGGGGGCTCCTATGCTTTTAATGTTGGTTAAAAAAAAAAAAAAGAGGAAATTTCAGCAGGTCTTGCATGAGTCTGTGTGGTGTAGTGGTTTGAGTGTCGGACTATGACTCTGGAGACCAGGGTTCAAATTAACACTCAGCCATGAAAACCTACTGCGCATGTCACACTCTCTCACCCCTAGAAGAAGGCAATGGCAAACCTTCTCTGAACAAATCTTGCCAAGAAAATCCCAGGACAGGGTCACCTTAGGGTTACTATAAGTCAGAAGCAACTTGAAGGCATATAACAACAAATTGCTTGTCATTCAACCAGGTAACAATTGACACATCCTTAAATTCCGTCTTCTACACATCTTGTGTGTTTCCAAAGAACACACAAGATGCCCCTTATACCCTATTTCACAACAATAAAATCATTTTTGGGGGCCCTGAACTATGCTAGGAAGCCAGCTACTGGCCATTCACATGTTTGTTTATTGCCAGCCCTTCATAACAGAGCACTTTACACTTCAAATTAAAACAAAACAAGAGCAATAAAACATACAATAAAACAATTAAAAGTGATGGAACACCACCATTAAATTAAAACTGCTGGAGCCTTCATTTCCATTGCTTAAAAAGAGCATCCTTCCAATATAAACCTATGAAAACACCTTGGGACCATAAAAACATTTTGACTTTCCCTGATGCTTACAAGATCATGAAGTGGGCATAAGGGTGAGTCTCCTTCCCCAGAGTTTCATTGACAGCAGAACCCTCTGAATCAGCTACTGCCTACTGCCGGGGTTGGAAGTGGCACTTGGAATTAATGAGTGTCATATTCCTCTTGGAATGATAGCCTAACACAAATGTTTACAGGAAGATTATTATGATCTAGCAAGAGCAATGCTGCTCACATTATGATGTCAATATGGCAACCTATTATCATCATATTTTTTTAATACTATTTTATGAGTTCAAGCGCCAGTGTTAAGGCAGCTGCTTGTAAACAGAACGTTTCATAAAATCTACTGGGAGCAATCCAAAGGTTCTTGTGGAATGGAAGATGGTTTTGGGAAGCCAAGGGAATGTATAGATTTCTACCCAGCAATAAGTTGTAACTAAGATGTGTCCATTAAATTGGTCACTTAAGACCTGAGTCCAAGCCCCCTTCCTTGCCTTGTAATACTCTTCCTACTTATCAAAAGAAATGTTTTTAGAAGTGAACTGCTGTCACAGTCCCTTGCATGGGGCAGATTCAAGAAAGACTGGAACCAAACACAGTAAACCTGTTGCATTGCTAAAAGTAGCAAACATAAATTTCATTCTCTTCTCCCTCTGAAACATCCAGGACAATGTTCTGATGTCATGACATTCAGTGGCTGGCATCCCATTAGTCACGTATACAAGCTAAGTCATGCAATTCATGTGGACTGGTTATGTTGACATTGTACAACAGCAGTCATATTCAGTTGATTTGCAAAAGCGTACATTGCATAATGCAAACGTGAAACGGGGTCCATTGATGAACGTGTGTTGCACAATGGTGCTATACTGTATGGCAGGGGTAGGCAACCTTTCCCCTTTAAGGGCCGAGGGACTTCAGCTCCCAGAAGCCTCAGCCATGTTGGCCAATAGTCCCGTGTTGGCCAATGGCTCCTGGGATTCTGGGAGCTGAAGTCCCTCGGCCCTTAAAGGGGAAAGGTTGCCTACCCCTGCTGTATGGGGATTATGTAGAGATAGTGTATCATATGTTCACCAGTGGATATTTACAGTACACTGTGAAATGTTGCACTGCAGCCTGTGGGGAGGGAACAAAGAAATGCTTTATATCAAGATTCTGGCAAGTCATCCTAAAGCTTTCTCCAAGTGGGTGGGTTCCAGATGTGCTAGGCTACTGCTCCCATCATCCCCAGCCATCACTGCAGTAATGCGGGGTAAGGGAATATAATAGCTGAGATCTAAGTAGTGTACTGGTGCAGTGTAACTACCCATCAGCACACATACAGTGGTCTGGGAGATGTCTGCTGCTGTTTGTCTTCTTATTTCCTATGTGTACACCTCAAGTGGGACGATACTTCAGGGAACAACTCTATTCCCCAGCAAAGGGTGTGCACCCGAGTGTGTTCTTTCTGGCTTCCTTTATAAGGCTACTCCTTTTTCCCTGGATGCTCAAGGACAGAAAGAAAATGTCCAGTTGCATTCTTGCAGCCAATCAATGACTGGAGGGGATGTGAAAATGTGTGATGGTCAAGACTTTTGTGAAACATAAAGTTGTGTTTATTAGAGAAATTAAGGTGTGGTTATGTATGTGAGTCATAGTATACATAATAAAGGAAGTGATCTGTTGGTAGAGGATGAGTTCATATAATGTTTCGGGATTTGTGGGGATTGGCTGAGTTGTTGCAGTTGCAGTTCTGAACTGTTGTCTAGTCATCTTACACTTATAATGACTCTATGAATGAGAAATTTCCAAGTCCCTCTGTCATCAACAACCCTGCTCTGGTCTTGCAGACTCGGGTCTGTGGCTTTCTCGATTACCACATTACACTCTTATAGTGCTGCTATTCCACTTTTACTGCTCTGGCTGCCTCCTGTTGCATTCTGGGGTTTGTAGTTCAGTGAGGCCTAAGAGCTCTCTGGCTGAGAATTCTAAATGCCTCCTCCTTAAACTGCAAATCCCAGAATGCAATAGGAGGCAGCTAGAGCAGTTAAAGTGGAATAGCAGCGCTATAAAAGTGTAGTGTGGTAATCGAGTGACTCTATTCATCTGGAATGTTGTCTTCCTTTTTCCTTACTGCCTTCTACCTTACCAAGCACTTTTCATAATCTTTTCTAGTGAGTCATGTCTTCCTATAATATGACCAAAGTATGGCAGTCTTGTTTAGACATCTTGGTTTCTAAGGAGAGTTCAGGCTTGATTTGTGTTGGGACCCATTTATTTGTCTTTTTGGAAATCTAGGGCAGGGGTAGGCAAACTTTCCCCTCTAAGGGCCGAGGGACTTCAGCTCCCAGAAGCCTCAGCCATGTTGGCCAATAGTCCCATGTTGGCCAATAGCTCCTGGGATTCTGGGAGCTGAAGTCCCTCGGCCCTTAAAGGGGAAAGGTTGCCTACCCCTGATCTAAGGTATCCAGACTCCTCCAGTACCACCACATTTCAAATGAGTTGATTCCCTTAATATCAGCTTTTTTGACAGTCCAACTTTTACAATCATACATAGAAACTGGAAACACAATAGCATGGACTTTGCTATTCAGTGATATATCTTGACACTTGGGAATCTTGTCTAGTTCCTTCATAGCTGTCCTTCCAAGTCCTAGTCTTCTCCTATTTCTTGACTGCATACTCCATTCTGATTAATGATTGAGCCACGATATGAAAAATCTTTAACTATTTCAATATCTCCACCATCTGCTTTAGTTATATAAATTCTCTGAAGTCATTATTTTTGTTTTCTTAAAGTTCAATTATAAACGTGCCTTTGCACTTTCTTTCTTGACTTTCTTAAATAAATGTTCCAAGTCTTTGCTATGTTGTGCTTGTGACATGGTGTCATCTGTATATCTTAAATTGTTGTTGTTCCTTCCTCCAATCCTCATGCCTCATTCCTCCAAATCTAATCCTGCTTTACGTATGATATGTTCATGTTGAACAGATAGGGAGATAAATGCAACCTTGCCTGACCCCTTTGCCAATTGGAAATCATTCCATTATTCTGTATTCTGTCCAAGTGGTGGCCTTGTCTCAAGGATTTTTAAAAGGCTGGTGTTTGATGACCAGAAGAGGTATGAGTCACTCTGTGCTAGAAATTACTTGGATTTAGCTAGAAATTTGACTTAGAATTCACTATCCTGCCTCTGTTATCAAATGCAGGGACCTCCATTTGTCCTACCACTAAGGCTCCATCACCCTTGAAACACTAATGCTATTATAGATACTTTATGTCTGAACTCAGCTATTTCAATAGCACTGTTGTAGCAATTCCACAGGCACATGTGTATATTACAAGAATGATTATAATTTACAGGTTGAGCATCCTTAATCAAGAAATCAGAAACTCAAAAACCTCCAAACCCCAAAACATTTTGCCACTAAGCCACTTGCTTCTGCCTTTGGTGCAGACAATTGAGACATGAAGTTGCACAGAGAAATAAGGCTGGAGAGAGGCATGACTGGAGAGAGACGTGAGGTTCTGTAAAATGGAGGGAGGTATGGATTTGCACTGAACACTACATTTGGATTCCTTCCATTTCCCAGATTTTCAGCCACATCTCTCTCCAGCCTCACAAATACAGTACACACTATGCTATTTGTGTTCCAAAATGCAAAAAAATCTAAATTGCAGAACACCTCTGGTCCCAAGCATTTCGGATAAGGGGTACTCAACCTGTATTATAAATTATAATTTATTAAACAGAAGTTCAACATACAATTAAAGATTACTTGGTAATACAGAAGCTTATCCTTACCGAATTTCAAGGCTTAGATGTTATTGTTAATTATTTAACCATCCAAATCCTAATTGACTAATCCTAATTTAAAAACAAACAAACCCCATCCAAACAAGATTTTTGCCCTACCAGATTCTAGTCTCACTTGCAACACAGAGAGAGTGAGGAGGCTGGTATACTATAGATGTGCCTTGATCACCTGTTTATGTATTGCTCAGAAAAGCTAAATGAATGTCCCAAGATAATCAGGTATGCTGTGGGAGGGTGGGTTTCTGAACTCATCTTGAGAAACAAATCCTGGTAGAAATGTCCTAGAATAGACTTAACTGTGGAGAACTTATATGAGAAAGACAGTGCACAAATGAATTTACAAGCCTAGGCATATTTTCTGTAAATGTTAGTGACATCCTGCCTGGGACAGATGTTTCAGCTGCACTCTTGACAGCTCGGAGGAGTTCATATGTCAGCATCTTGGCAAACACAGAGGAACAGTTTCCTCCATGAAATGTGATTGCATTATAGGCACCATCTCTATGATGGACAAATTACATGCTGCGTTATCAGCTCTCAGTGAATTACAGAGGAATTAGGGGAGCTAATTGGATTATGTGCTTGTCAGGTGGCTGGCTTGTGAAGGTGTCAAGATTGCTGGGTAGAAGAGGATGTTTTGCTTGTATTGGTGGTCTTCTGTTTGGGGGAACTCTTTATGACAGTGTTGGGACAAGGAGTATGTTCACCTTTCTACTCACTACCCATCCCTACCAGGCCAGGCTCAGAGCCTGCAGGGTGATCTTGGATTCTCCTTGATCCAAGGAAAAAGAGAGGGGGACAACAGCCAGAAAGAGTCATTTTTATGAGCTGCACTTGCTGTATGGTCTTTAGTCTTTTGCTTAGCATTCGCCATTCAGATCCATGATTTGAACTGAAGTGTCAGATTTAATTGCTGACATTTCCAGCTGACAGATGTAAAGTATTAATACTGAAATGTGTTCAGTTTTTATGGGACTAATACAATTCCATTTGCTGTTATAACCCCCCACCCAATTCCTTCAAAGAGCTGAAAGTAGCATGTGTGCTTCCCCTCCTTTTCCTTGTGTCTTCCCAACAGTCAAGATCTCAAGGTGAATCATTGTGTTTTGTGCTAGTGTTGGGGTTTAAACCTGGGGAGAAGATATCTTAGAAGTGAAAGTTCATGAAAACTACTGAATTTTGTTTCCTAATGATAGATGATATAATATGGTATATATGCCTATATTCCTAAAC
>CM034703.1:207985711-208012571 GCA_020142125.1 Phrynosoma platyrhinos | reverse complement strand
TGTTTGTCCTGTGGTGCGGGCTGGTAGAGAACTTCCGTTTTCTTCAGGCTGACATCCAGCCCAAACATTTCTGCAGCTGTTGTGAAGAAGGATGTTAGGCGCTGCAGAGCTGCTTCTGTGTGGGCAACAAGGGCAGCATCATCAGCGAAGAGCAGCTCACGGACTAGATAGTTTAGAGTCTTAGTGCGAGCCCTCAGACGGCTTAAGTTAAACAAGTTATACACACACACACACACACACACACGCACACTAAAGCTTTCATTGATTTTATGCATACTAATTTAGAAATAATTAGTCATACACTAATGGTATATTAACCCCACCACCACCTCTTGCTTCACACCAGGGCACTACCTTTCTGTGGTTATGGGATTGCATGCTCCTGTGAGGCAAGAGGCTATGCTGATGGCAACAGTGCTGCTGGTAAGGTCTCCCATGTCAGACAGACTTTTGCTGAAGAGTGCCTGTTAGGATTTCTGGTTTTTGTAAAAGCCCAAAATAGAAGAAATTGTTTTAATCTCATCATCAGAGTAACTTCAGCAGAATATATGTGAGAGCAGGGAAACTAGTCCACCCTTTATTCTCCCAAACCCACATGTCTCCCCAATAAAGAATTAAGACAGAGTATTTGATTGAGAGTAATATAAAAGAAAGTTTACTTGCATAATCATGTGCATGTATATATACAGGTTCAGCTTCATATTGAAAGGAAAATGAGGAAGAAAGATGTTTACATGCTTCTTAAGAAAAGTTTCATCAGCATCCTAAAAGGACATGCTTCTTGGTAGAGGGACAAAAGGTTAAGGAATGGCATTTCCCCCAGGGACAAAGGAGAGGTGTGCTGTTTAAACAAAAAATGAGGTGTGTTAGTAAAGCATTAAATTACCATAGACATGCATCTGGATTCCTAGAAGGTCTTAGCATGCGAAGTTGCTATACTCAACAATGCCAGACTAAATGTGCCGAACAGCTGCTGTGCAATAGCAGTAGTGGAGGGTGACACTGGCGGAAGATCTCTCAGAGACAATGGCAATGTCACCACCGAATCATATTACTAAAACTTCAGGAAAAACGTATTAATATCAAAGTTCATGCTGCAACTACAGAGGCAGAAGAAGATACTGAAAGATTCTATGCTGGAGTTTAGAAGGACATTGATTACACACCAAAACAGGACTTTTTGTTAATCATAGGTAATTGGAATGCAAAAATAGGAAGCAGAGCTGAATAAAAAATTCTAGGAAAATTTGGCCTAGGATCAAGAAATGAAGCAGGAGAATGACTGATTGAATTCTGCAAGCCTAATGATTTGTTCAGTATAAACACATTCTTCAAGCAACTAAAGAGGCAACTATATAAATGGACATCACCTGATGGTAGGATTGCCATAATTCTCTTCCACAAAACTGGGACAAAATGTAGTTCATTTAAGAAAAATAGAGGACACAACCAACAAAAAGCCAAAAACATTAATAAATTTTAAAAAAATTCATGCTTTTCAGTCATGCTCGAAATGGAGGAGATGTTGACATCCTTCCTGGACAGAAGGTTGAAATGTAGCTCCTCCTCTCCTCTCTGGCCAATGTGACGTTTTATCAACAACCCAACCCACAAAAAAAAAAGGTTTGTCACAGGTTGGAAATGACTTGAAGGTACACAATATACACACACCACTATATTATCAACGTCATTCCCTCAAGTAGCCATCCCAAGCAGCTGAATGCTTACCAATTTGGAAACAAAATGGGACTACTCAAAATAAGGTAGTTTTGTCTACATAACTTGGGGGCTCCCTAGTTTGCCAATCAAAAAAAATGTCTTGCACCTCAAGTCCACATATAACACAGGAACCAGAAAATGTTACTTTAGTCAAAAACATCTGAAGGACCAAAGGTTCCCAACCCTTACTTTAAAATTAGAGGATTGGATTGTTCCGACTAGGCCCACCCTAAATTTCACCCCTTGTGGGGGTTCCTAATGGAATCATAGAATCATAGAGTTGGAAGAGACCACAAGGGCCATCCAGTCCAACCCCATTCTGCCATGCAGGAACTCCCAATCAAAGCATCCCCGACAGATGGCCATCCAGCCTCTGCTTAAAGACCTCCAAGGAAGGAGACTCCACCACACTTTGAGGGAAGAGTGTGTTCCACTGTCAAACCGCCCTTACTGTCAGGAAGTTCCTCCTAATGTTGAGGTGGAATCTCTTTTCTTGCAGCTTGCATCCATTGTTTCGGGTCCTAGTCTCTGGAGCAGCAGAAAACAAGTTTGTTCCCTCCTCAATATGACATCCCTTCAAATATTTAAACAATATGACATCCCATCAAATATTTAATGGAGAGGATAATGATGATTACTTGATTTATATAATTTTTTTTCCCATGTGAGCTCAGAGTGGCTAATAATGTATCTGTCCTCTTTTCTTTCCTGAGTACTACAGTATGTGGAGAGTAAAAAGCCTTAGCCAGCGGTATGACTAAATGGGGGTGGGGAGGCTCTGTCATTTCCCCCACTTTTTTGGTGATTGTTGTGTGCCTTCAAGTCATTTCTGACTTATAGTGACCCTAAGGTGAACCTATCACAGAGTTTTCTTGGCAAGATTCTTCACTACTGACTTACAAAAGAGTGGATACTGTACCACTTGGTTGGTGGTACAGCATATCCTTGATCTAACTCAGTGGTTCCCAAACGTTGATCCTCCAGGTCAATTCCCAGAAGCCCTAGACAGTTTGGCCAACATTCAGGAATTCTGGGAACTAAAGTCCAAAATATCTGGAAGACCAAAGTTTGGGAAACATTAACTCAGATGATCAAATGTCTCTTAAGTTGGAAGCAGTACAGAAGCACAAAATAAGGGAGTTGCAGGTGGGCTTACATAGACAGAATAAATAAGGAACTGAAAGCACATAGCCAAGCAGCAAAGAAAGAGGAGACAAACTCCACATGCTTTAAGATGGTCAACTGTTTATTCAGTGTTTAAAAACGCAACGTGTTTTGGCCACACTAGACCTTCTTCAGGGGCTGAAAACAACTATAAATACATTTAAAATAAATATTTTTAAAAATGGAACAACAGTCATCAATTTGTGATACAAAATTATTCTTATAAATCTCATCAAAGTTATGCATGCCCTTTGAGAGAAATCACTGGAGTTGTAAACACTCTCCAAATTATAGAACCATAGGGATAAAGGGAACAGACAGTGTAGCATTTCTGTATATTCCAGATGACCTTGGAAAGGCGTAACCAATGATATGTCTTGGGACAGGACACGGGGACAAATGATGCAATCTCTCCTGATATTTGCTTATTCTATTCATGTCTTTATATAATTATATTACATTCATACCCATACATGTGTTCTGATGTATAATTTCTATGTTATATTCAAATTAAAGATTGTAGGTCCAAATCTTCATTTAAACCTACAGCTTAGGTTTAAACCTACACCAAGGACTTCAATTTTAGAATCCATTCTATCTCTTTTTTCTTTAAAATATGTTCTTTATTATTATAAATTCTTTCTATAATCCAAAATCGGAGATCAGCTGTAGAATGTTGCATTTCTACAAAATAACCAACTAAGGGAGTTCCACCACCACTAGTCTGTGCCGAGTTTCCCAGAAAGAAAGAGCAGACACCAACAGCCACAAATATGGTACTGGTCCCTGGCATGTTGGGAAAGTAAAATTGCCACTTTCCTGCACTAGATAGCTTGAGAAGCACGGTTTTTGACTAGAGTCTTGTTGTTACTTTATATGAAGCCTCTTCTCCAAGGAATTTCAGGATCCAAGGAGTGCAGTTATGGAGAGGACAAAACATTACCCCCGAATTAAGAATTCTGCCCCCCAAATCCAGTTGCCTTTCAGTCCCAAATTTTTGGCACTGCAGAGACTGAGAATGTGGTGCAGTGGTTTGTGTGTTGGACTAGGACTCTGGAGACCAGTGTTTGATTCCCTTTAGGCCATGGAAACCTATTGGATGACCTTAGGTAAGTCACACTCTCTCAGCCTCCTTAGTGGAAGGCCATGGCAAACCTCCTCTGAACAAATCTTGCCAAGAAAACCCCATCATAGGTTTGCTTTAGAGTCGCCATAAGTCAGAAGGTACACAACAACGAATAATAACAACTGAGTACTGTACTTTTAAGTACAATGGAGGGCCAGCATGGTGTAGCAGTCTGAGTATTGGACTGGGACACTGGGAGACCACGGTTGAAATCCCAGCTCAACCATGGAAACTCACTGGGTTACCTTGGCCAAATTACTCTCTCTTAGGACGTTATCACATGTGGGCCAGAAAGCGATAATAAAGTGGAAATGAGGCATTCCGAAAATAAACCGAAAATAAACCTTGATTCCGCACTCTCATCGTTAGAGGATGTCAATGGCAAACCTCCTCTGAAGAAACTCACTTGGCCATGAAACCCACTGGGAGACCTTGGGCAAGTCACACAGTCTCAACCTTAGGGGAAGGCAATGGCAAACCTCCTCTAAAGAAAACTTACCAAGAAAACCCAATGATAGATTTGCCTTAAGGTCACCATAAGATGGAAATGACTTGGAGGCACACAACAACAACAACAACAACAACAACATGGATGGCCTCATTACACCTCAAAAAACTACAGTTCCCAGAATCCCATAGCATAGCAAGCTGTGGGCCTTCCAGCCAGAAAGGCAAGGCTTCTGTCAGGAAGGAGTGGGGTTTCCACCCAGAAGTCCCATACCTGGCCCCTCTTTGTCACGGCTCAGTTTTGTGCAGGAGAACTGGGCTGCAGCAAGGAACCAGACCAGCCATGTATGCCTCCCTGCTCCTAATTGCCACGGCCTGATTCTCCTGAGGCAAACCAAGCTGCGACAAGGAGCTGAGCCAAGTGTGTCCACCCTGTCCCCACCCTTACTTGCTGTGACCACTGCATGCCCTCAAAGATAGCTTCATGTGCCAGAGAGGACACATGCCACAGATTTGTCAACATGGCCCTGGGGCTCTTGGAAACTGTGGAATGGGGAATGCTGAATCGATGTTCATTTTATGTTATATATTCTTGCAACTTTTCCTGGTGCTTCAAGTTGGTTTCTTGAGCATTTGTGAGGAAAGAAAGAAAGAAAGAAAGAAAGAAAGAAAGAAAGAAAGCTTGCAAAAAAAAAAAAAAAAAAGAGAGAGAGAGAGAGAGAGAGATGAAATTGAAGTAGCAACCCAAGGGATATTTGCCCACCCATCACTAGATATCATAGGCCTATGGGGGATGATTCTGCAAGTGCGTGAGTCTTCACCTAGCAGTTCGTATATTATACCACCTCTCTAAGGTAGGGAGAATGGGTTTCTGCTCTTCACTCAATAAATCTAAAATGATTTTTTAATTAACTGTCAAGCAAATAGACAGTTATCCCCACTTCCACTGCAGGCTCTGAGACAAACATTGAAGAAGTTTGTATAACGGTGATTTAGAAATGAAATATAGTGAGGGATGATAATAATTTGCAATTAAAAAGTACAGATACTATAACTCTGAGCTGACTAAATGAACTACTGGAGGCTGACACAGGCTGAAAGAACATCTTAGTTTTCTCTCTCTTTACAGGGTACCCATGGAAGCCAAGAGAAGCCTCTCACTAAAGGTTGGCATCTCACATGGGCTGGTATGCTGGGGTTTCTTACACATGGGAGATTATCACACAGAGGAGGCAAACGTCCTCCTCCCATCATTACATCACCATTAAATCCTGTTAATAGCATGGTTGGGAAGAGGGAAGATTATCACACCCCCGTGTGCTTCTCCCGTTCTTGTCCCACCTGTAAATAGTAATGGAGGTATCATTTGGAATTAACAGGAGTTTCCATTAAGACCAAATGATTTAATGACGGGAGGAGGATGCTTGTCTCCTGTGTGATAAGGTCCATGCATAAATTCCCCTATGGAGTGGTATGAAGCATTTCAATTCAATGCAAATCATTTGCATTCAGTTCAAGTTTGCAGAAGTGTAGTTGTCCAAATGACACACTCAAGCATGTCATGCAGAAGTGGGTGCACATTTGGTTGTGCACTCACTTGTATTGCTGATTGTGCATTCAGATGCACAACACTACCATTCAGCACCAGGGCTCCATGATGCACTCAATGAAAGTCCTGGTTTTAAAGCTTGTAAAAATGGTCCTACTGGTTGCAGATGCATATCCCAGTTTCCAAGGCAGCTGAGTCAGTAACTTGCCAAGAAAACCATAGAATGGGTTTGCAGAAATGAATTGAAAGCACACACAGCAACCAGAACTACTACAGTGTGACTTGCCCAAGGTCTCCCAGTGGGTTTCATGGGTGAGCTGGTCTCCAGAGTTGCACACTCAAACGGCTGGCTCTCTTTGTTCATGTTATTGTGCTGTGCCTTCTGTGCTTTATTATGCTGCTTTTTGTTGTTGTTGTGTGCCTCCAAGTCATTTCAAACTTATGGGCCCAGAGCACCCTCCCTCCCTTCCAAGCCCTGGTTCCTGGCAACCCTAAGGTGAAACTGTAATGGGGCAAGCTTCATCAGAGGGGGATTTCCTGCCATCCTCTGAGCCTGAGAGAGCATGACTTGTGTGTGTGGTGCCTTCAAGTCATTTCTGACTTATGGTGATCCTAAGGTGAATCTATCATGGAGTTTTCTTGGCAAGTTTCATCAGAGGGGGGGTTGCTGTTGCTATCCTGAGGCTGAGAGAGTGAGCCTTGGGTTCCGCCCCCACCGGAAATCCCGGCCCCGAAAGTTCCACCCTTGGCCCTGAGTTTGGACACTCTGCCTCTAAAAGGTTCACCATCACTGCCATAGAACAGGAGTGGGCAACCGTGGCTGACTGGCAGCCAATTTTCTATCCCTGGAAGCCACACAGACTGCCAAAAAAGAAAATGAAATAAGGCACAGAGGTAGGTGGAAAACAGCTATGAAAAGAGTGCTTCTTTGGTGTTAAATATTTTGACCTATTTAAAAGGTGAATTGCTGCTCCTGGGGGCTTTTAGGAAACAGAATCTACTTTTTCTTGCGCCAGAAAAGGGCAGTCAAGAAGGTTAAGGTCTGTGAAAAACAACGTAGGGGTGCACTTAGCCTACCACTGGCCTAGCAAATCCAGCTCCCTGCCTTTCTCCACATCTTATTTGGTGACAGGGCAGCAAGTTCTTTCCCCTCCTCCTTCTCTCCCTCTCTCCTTCTCTTGGCACTTTCTCTTAAGGAACTCAGAATGCTGCAATTGTGGTTTTCACAATACAAAAGGATCATGGGGAGCATAGTAACTCCACACTCCAAGGCATTCTGCACAAAGGGGAAATGGGAAGAAGACACTTTCCTTTTGCATCCCACTGTACAGTATATTAGATGCCAGGAAGAAAGAATGATGGTGGGGATAGGGAAGATTGGCAGTCAGAATGTGGGGGTGATGGTGATGCTGATGATGGGTGAATTCCAGTTGGAGCTCATATCAACCTAAATTGTGAAGGAACTGAAGTCTACTTTGTATTAGGGTAAAGTTTTCCAAACCTGGGCTGCATCAACACTGCAGAAATAATGCAAGTTGACACCACTTTAACTACCATGACTCCATTAAGCTCACACCAGTACCTGTAACGTTCCCATCGAGTCCCTGGAACATAATGATATGGGAATGGGTGTTACCGCATTAGACTATTGATAATGCGATAGTAACGTTATGAGAACACATATTATCGCACTGCATTTACTGTTGTACCAGTACTAGCACTAAAGCAATTCCTCAGCCGTTCCTCATTGGTGCATGGTCACTGTTGTGAACACCCCTATGTCTGCATTGGAAAGAATGCTATCAAGAGGTTTAGGTAGCGAGCATTCATTGTTTGTTCTTGTAAACACAATGCAATTCAATCTACAAAAATAATATTTTTTTTAATTGCCTATGGCATCTTCCTTGCATCAGTACTGGAAGAGTTGAGCTGAGTTTGTGGATGTTCTAGGGTGGGAGGGGAGGAGGTTGTCTTAGGACAGATTGAGACCAGTAGGATTATCGCACACAGATCATCTGGAACGGTCTGAAAACATTCTTGCTAGCTCAGGACACATTTTTACAGTTCTCCTCCTGAAAATACCTAGGGACTGTCAGAGCACAGAATGGGAACTCGATGAGGATCATACCGTGCGATAAAATACGTTCCGTTCTGTTCTCATCACATTACAAGAACACAGTGCGATAATCTTAAATGCTATAGAATTCTGGGAATTGTAGTTTGTTGTGGCACAAGTGCTCTCTGACAGAGAAAGTTAAATGTCTCATAAAATGACAGTTCCTAGAATTCCATAGCACTGAGCCATGACAGTTAAAGTGGTATCAACCTGGAATATTTCTGTTGTTCAGATGCAGCCTAGAGAGGGGTTAATATTCTGATGCATGACAGGGCCTTCTCAGTTGCTGCCTCTAGAGTCTGGAACTCTCCTCCTTCCTAGAGAGGCTTGAATGGCTCCCTTTGTGCTCCTTTCATTAGCAAGGAAGGCTTTTTAAAAAAATTCCATCAGTCTTTTCATAACTGAAGGTTTTTAATGGAAGGGCTTCTAAGAGTATGTTGTCTGGTTGTACTTCTACTGTTTAAAAACTGGTTTTAATTGGATATTTCAAATTATTTTCAATGTTGTTAATAGTTTGTTGCTATTTTAATGGTAAACTTTGTTATGTTTTAACTTTATTGTACAGTCAGTCCACAGATTTTTTTATCCATCAGTTCAACTATCCACAGCTTGAAAATATTCATATATATATATATATATATATATATATATATATATATATACAGTTGTCCCTCCTCATTCACGGACTTCAAGTCTACGATCTCGCTCTTCGCAAGGAGGACAAGCAGTTATATGTAAAATGGGGCTTGAATATTAGCAAGCTGCCCTTTTCCTGGGGGGGGGGGTTCCTTAACAGATCGCCCACGAATTGGGAGGGGCAACTCTATATTCCAAAAAGCAAACCTTGATTTTGCTATTTTATATAAGGGACACCACTTTACTACACCACTGTACATAATGGGACTTGAGCATCCACAGATTTTGGTATCCTCAGGGGATGAAGTGTCCTGGAACCCAACCGCAGTGGATACCAAGGGCCAACAGTATTTGCTTTCATTTGTAAACTGCCTTTAGATCTGATTTGGGGAAAAGGTGTAGTAGTAGTGGTTAGTAGTACTAGTAGTAACAGCAGCAATAATGATAACAGCAGCAACAACCTGCCCAATTTGAACTTTGCCCTCATTGAGAGCAATCACTTCATTGGATGGACCACCAAAGTGATTTCTGTTTCCTTCTTCCTTACTACAAAACAAGCATGGCTCCTCTTGTTTGCCAGAGCTTCTTGGGCCTAATACACTGGATGTCTTGAGACCAGTAAATCTGAGCAGGCTTTTTAATTAACTGTCAGTTGACTAGGCAGTCACACAGCCCCTTCCAACTCAGATTTGGAAGAGAGGTTCAAAAGGTCTGGGCAGTTTCTCAAAGAAGTGATAGTAGAAACATAATTACTAGCGTAGCCCCTGCAGAGAATGAATGGAAACATCACTGAAAAAAAAATATGGCTTCAAGAGGTGGAGGAAGGGGAGCTTTTTAATCATCTGGACCTTGAAAGGGAAGCATATAGACTGTGTGTTCGCATACAAAAGCACATTCCACTTGGAAGTTCTCTTGGGCAAGTCCTCTGAAAAGAAAAAGGAATGGAAACATGATAGGTACACGTGTGGGAGAATTGCCATTTGTCTTGTCCCCAGAGTTATAACAGATTCATTTGTAGCAGCAAAGACAACAAAACAATCTTAAAGCAGAGATGGGGAGCCTCTGGTCCGGATGCTGGTCCAGCCTGCGAGTTTCCCCATCCAGCCATGAAGCTTTCTCTGATGTCTCCAGTCAGTGACAGGAGGTAAGAAAGAAGAAAACCAGGAAGGTGCTACAAAGAACTGAGGCTGAGAAACTGTTGCCCTGAAGTTTACACCTGGGTAGTCATGAACAGAATTGAGCCGTGCTTTGTATACTTGGAAGGGAGAGTATTGGTAAGGCAGAAATCAACATCAGGTTTGCCCATCTTCAGTTAACTGCTATGGGCTGGAAGCACCACAGCTGACCCCTCACTCAGAGCCTTATCACATTACAAACAAACCTGTCTGTCTCCTAGAAAAAACTGTTTGGCAAAAGGGATGCTTTTATGATCTTTTCCCATGCTTTTACGACCAGAAGAGAATGAAAGTGTGGAGCCAGAAATAGAAACATAATTCTGGGGCTATGCAGACGGGCAGCTCTGGGCTGCCCCAGAAAGCAGCAGATCGGGGCTGCGGCAACCCCATGCTTCCTTCCTTTTGCCACCCCTTCCTTCCTTCCATGCTTCCTTTCTTGTGATCCTTCCTTTTGCCACCCCTAAAAGAGCAGCAAATGCTGCTCCTTTTAGGGGCAGCAAAAGGCCGCCCTAAGAGCTGGCGCCAGGGCTCTTCCATGCCCTTTTGGCACAGGGTGTCTACACGCTGTGCCGGGAGGGCGTCCTGATGCCATGCACCGTGCAAATGGGTGTGCAGTGTCAGGACAGTGTTGGAGTAGATGGCGTGCTGCCGCCCCACCCCAACTCCACCCCCAGGCCAGCCCTTTAGGCCGGTCTGCAACACCCCTCTCTCTCACTGCCTCCAGGCTTATTTGTAATGCAATAAAGCTTTCATTGGGCTCATTCCCACTATAATTTACATCAATTTGCTGATCGCTTTAAATGTGCCTCTTCCCCACTGGAAACAGTTTCAGATGCAACTGCAATCGTTATGGCTCACTTTGAAGTGAGAGAAATGCTAAAAAGCACTTTTTTCAAAGACTAATTTTTTGGCGGTTCTTTTGAAAAGAATCAATTCAGATGCATGTTCAACAAGTGCGAACGATGGATCTGATCTGCATCGCACTGGAAGGGTCGCTCAGCTGCTCAGCCTCTAGTGCCTGCATGCCACTTCCTGAAAGGCAGGGTCATCATGAGACTAAGTGGGGCTAAGTTCACCCCCTCCTTTTTCATTGCCCACCTCTTCTCTGGGTTCCTTATTTTGCTCACCTCTCTGCTTTGGCTGCTACTTCTTGTACCACTGAGCCTTCCCTGGCCACCTTTTTTCTGTGGCTGCCAGCCTCAACTGTCTCTCCAGGACCCTGCTTTACCTTTTGCCTCGTCTCTCTGGGCTCCTGCAGTCTCTTTGGCTCCACCTGTGCTCCGAGGCTCCTGGCAGGCACACAGGGAGGCTGCGTTGAGTTGCCTGGCCACTCCTGGCCCCAATCACTCTCCCAGTGGCGCGTGTGTACACCGTGTTGCCCTTACGCCCTGCCAGTTCTTATCAGTGGGTGTGCCAAGCCTCCCTGAGCCACAGCAAATCCCCCAGCAGTCCATGGCTTATTTAGGCCTCAATTCTTTGCCTGGCCTAGGAGGTTGTACTAGCTGTTATTAAGGCACCATTTTACGGGCCCCGGACACCCCATCTTTCTCTTCCTCCTCCTCCTGCTGCAAAAAGCAGGAACACAAACACTAGTGGTAATGACATGGAATAAGAGAATAATTTGCTTCCATAGTGGAACCTATGCATCAGCCTTGATTGATTCCACAACCTGATGTCAATATGATTTGCAAACCAGGGTACATGTAAGTGGGAATGAGCCCACTATTCCTGAGAAAGGATCAGAATAGGCTCAGTGGAAGGGCTGCCTTGGTGCCTGAAGGGAAACTCTTGCTGACATTCACTTCCACCATGTTTCCTTTTTCTCTGCACAGGAGTGAGAACTGGGCCTCTCCCAGATGGGCTCTCCATCCCAATACCTAAAGGGAAACATATGCAGGCATAACAGGTCTAATACCCCATGTGTGAGCTTTTCCGTACTTTGTAGAAGGAAGGAACCAGTACCTCCTTCTACAAGGCCCCTATCCCAGGGGCTCGGAGGTCAGTCAGGGGCTGCAAGGTGCAGCTCTGTCTCCTCAGGCACCAGTTGGCTGCAGGGGTGATCCTGGATTCTCTCTCTAAGGCTGCTGCCACACTGCAGAATTAATACAGTTTGACACCACTTCAACTGTCATGGCTCCATCCTATGGAATCCTGGGGCTTGTAGTTTGTTGTTGACAGAAAAGGCTAAATATCTCACAGTATTTCATATCCTAGAATTCCATAGCATTGAGCCATGGCAGTTAAAGCAGGGTCAAACTATATTATTCTGCAGTGCAGATGTAGCCTGAACAAGCCCCTGCAGCCTATTAGTGGCCAGAAAGAAGGCTTCCAACTGACAGCTATTGCTGTGCACTAGGGAAAGAAATCAGGAGGAACCAAATCCACCACCTCCTGTATAAATCCTGCATAATGCAGGATATTGGCATTTTACAGCTGTTGGAGGTGGTGAAAAATTTCTGCCACCATCTTTATGAAAGTATTCTAAAGATGACAGTCAGGCTATCTCAAGCCACCAAAGCCACCACTCCCAACTGTTTTTGAATATCATTGTGAGATGAGACTTGTGACAAACTGATCTCCTGGGTGAAGGGATAATGAACAAAGCTTAAAAATAATTTGTTACAAATAACAGGCCATCAATTCCTTATTATAATAATTATAATAATTCAGGTATAATCATGTTACATTATTGTTGCAACAGAATGAAAGATAATGCTTCTCCTTTTGCAGTGTGACCTTTTAAAGATTTGAGAGTACAGCCCTAGTTCATGGTGGTGAACGAATGGTGGAGCGTGTCCAGAGAAGGGTGACCAAAATGGTGAAGGGTCTGGAAACCATGTCTTATGAGGAGAGACTTAGGGAGTTGGGTATGTTTAGCCTGGAGAAGAGATGGTTAAGAGGTGATATGATAGCCCTGTGTAAATATCTGAAGGGGTGTCACAGAGGATGGCACAAGCTTGTTTTCTGCTGCTCCAGAGAATAGGACATGGATCAGTGGATTGAAACTACAGGAAAAGAGTTTCCACCTCAACGTTAGGAGGAACATGCTTACAGTAAGATCTGTTTGACAGTGGAACACATTCCCTCAGAGTGTGGTGGAGTCTCCTCTGGAGGTTTTTAAATAGAGGATGGCTGGCCATCTGTTGGGGGTGCTTTGATTGTGTGCTCCTGCAGGGCAGGGGTCAGACTGGATAGCCCTTGTGGTCTCTTCTAACTCTATGATTCTATGAATATATCTTACAGTTCCTGCGTTGCTTCATATGGTGCCTCCTGCTGCTACTTTGTACTCTGTGGTGAGTGTTGAGACACCAATTGGGGAGAAGGAATGTGTTCCATATCACAGGCCAGTGATGTGTAGCATTCACGTGCTTTAAAAAAAATGACATAAAAGCAAGTTGCAACTATTTTAGTTACTTTTGAGAACCAGAAAAGCAAAAAGCAAAACAAAACAATTTTAAAAAAAAAACTTTAAAACTTTAAGTGCAACAGTACTTAATAGGGTAGTAAGTGCTCAGAGTACAAGGGTAACTACCATATATACTCATGTACAAGTCAACCTCATGTATAAGTTAAGGGTCAAAATCATGGATTTTGATTTGACCCATGAATAAGTACAGGGTAAAACCTAGAGGGCTATAACAAAGGATGGAAAGAGGCAAACACCACTTCTGTCCCTCCTTCTTCTCTGGACCTCTTAACACCACTTTCCTGGTGCTGGAGGAGAGGTTTTAACATTGGATTGAGAAGGGAAGGAAGTGGAGTTAAATGGAGTGTTGTTGGTTTTTTTTATGGGAAGAGAAGTCTTTCAAATCAGACTGGGAAGTGAAAGAAGTGGAGCTAAAAAGGGGCGTTCCTTTGATGGTAAGAGAAGGCTTTCAAATCAAATTGAGAAGGGAAAGAAGTGGAGCTAAAAGGGGTGTTTCTGTGATGGGAAAAGAAGGCTTTCAGATCAGACTGGGGAGGGAAAGAAGTGGAGCTAAAGGGTATTTCTTTGATGGGAAGAGAAGGCTTTCAAATTGGACTAGAACCTCTTTCACATACACATACACATACACATACATATACACACACACACACACACAAACAAACTCCTGCCTCAAGGCACCAAACGTGGGACATCAGGCAGTGCTTGTTTCATGACCTTTCTCAGCAGTATTAGTGTATCCACCCGTATATAAGTCGACCCAGGATTTTAGGGTCAATTTTGGAGCATACATTTTTGACTTGTAGTCGAGTATATACAGTAATTATTTTTTTAAAAAACTGTCCAATATCTGCATATTCTATTTGTTGTTGTTGTGTGCCTTCAAGTCATTTCTGACTCATGGTTACCCTAACACAAGCTTATCACAGGGTTTTCTTGGCAAGATCTATTTGGGGGGAGGGTTTGCCTTTGCTATATTGCTATACTCTGTGACTAGAGAGTGTGACTCACCCAAGGTCACTCAGTAGGTTTCCCTGGCTGAGCAGGGTTTTGGACCTGTTGTCCCAATATCCTAATCCAACACTTAAAACTCAAACCACTGGTGGTTGTTGTTGTGGTGGTGGTGGTGGTGGTGGTGTCTTCAGGTTGTTTATGGCTTATGGTGACCCTAAAATGACTCTATCATGGCATTTTCTTGGCAAGATTTGTTTAGAGAAAGTTTGCCATTGCCTTCCACTGAGGCTGGCATGTGACTTGCCCAAGGTCACCCTAGTGTGTTTCATGGCTGAGCTCGGAATTAAACCCTAGTCTCTAGGATTGTAGTCCAACACTCAAACCACTATGCCACACTGGCTGCAAAATCTGCCCAGAGCATCAATTGATATCCCATTCCAAATCCTTTGCTGAAGCTGTCTCTGACAGCAGCTTAAATTATAACAATGTGTTCTGTGTGGTTGGGTGGCCAATGCCCTTCACAGCATGTTCCTGGCTGTTAAATATTCAGGAGGCTGTATGCTTGTTTTAATTTCCTTTGTGGATGGATCACTTACTTTCCTATCTACAGATTAACCATGTGAAAGTGGGTGTTTTAGTGGGAGAGTATTTCCTGCCTGTTTAAGCAAATGCATCACCTCCTGCTGTCCCCAGCCGCAGGTTTTTCCATGCATTAGTGCTGCCCTTTCTAACATTGTTAGAATGTTTATTAAGCTGTAGACACACAGGAAATGAGTGCTTCTTTCCAGCTGGTTTCACTGGGAACCATTCTGCAAGGATAGACAGTGAGCAAACCTTTTTTGCCAGAACAGAGAGGCCCACCTGAGCCCAGGTATGTGTCAGATGTGCCCTGTGGCTGCTGCCATAGAAAAGAACTCTGTATTAATTCAAGGGCTTGTTTGAATAGTAAAACAACAAAAATATTCTTTTGAAAATCTATGTGGTATAGTGGTTAGTGTTGGACTAGGGCAGGAGAGATCCAGGTTGAAATCACCCCACACAGTCCTGGATCTCACTGGATGACCATGAGCAAGTCACTGTCTCTTAGCATAATCTAGTTTACATGGTCATTTGAAGGATCAAATGAGTGGGAGACAGAACCATATGTGGTAGGTCATTTGTCACTTGATTGCAAGATTCTTATCATAACAACCACTTATGGCAGGAGTTCTCTCAACCTGTGGTCCACAGAGGGTCCTTGGACTGAGTGCAGAAAAAAATAACTGTGTTTCCTTCAGTTTTTTCTCTGTTACTTGAAAATATTTCATGGGGGGCATAGAGGGTCTGTAGCTTCAGTAGATTCTGACTCAAGTCCCTGAGCCAAGAAAAAAAAGGAGGGGGGTTAAGAATCAGTGGTCCAATACAGTTTGTTCCTCCTCCCTTTCTCTATCTGCTATCAGCAACAGTTCTGCTACCTTGAGTATTTATGACATCTGAAACTCTATGACTGATCTCCATTTTTCCTGAAATCCTTGGCATAGGCCATATTTGCCAACTTGGCAGCCCATTTCTGGTTCTGAGTGTACTTGATTTTGTGTTTGAAGATAATTCCTGTTTAGCTGTGCATGTCAGATAATTGCCTGCAAGTGAGAGTTGGTTGTGCAATCTCTCACAACACCTTTGCTATCTCCACACCAAAAAAAAAAAATGAATAGTCTGTCTCTCAGGCTCCTTGGACTCTGTTCTGCTTTCTGCCAGTTTTAGCCCAGCAGCTCAAAGAAAGATGTAGCATGCCTCAAAATCCCAGCAGTGGGCCTGGCGAGCCCTATGAACCAATTCTGTTCATCCCACAAGAAGAAGTGCTGTAATTCTTCTATTCTCAGTGCTCCAGGAAACACATTAGTGTCCATTTCAGACTCTTTCCCAATAGTAAAGAAAGAGAGCGAGGAAGAGAGAGGATGAAGGAGAATAAATGGGAAGAGGTTTCATCTTTCTCTTGCCAAGATGTTTGAGTGTAGTTAGAGAAAATATCTTTTTCCAAAGTGATTCCTCAGGATTAATCACAGCTGCATAAGTGCTGTAATCAGAGAACAATCTGGGTTGGTACCTGAGCCCTAGACAAGTTTTATTTGGATAAGTGTGTGTGTGTGTGTGTGTGTGTGTGTGTGTGTGCACATGTGCCTTCAAGTTGCCTGTCAATTTATGGAGACCCCATGAATGTTATGAGGTTTTAAAAGGCAAGAAATACTCAGAGGTGGTTTTGCCAGTTCCTCTGAAATACAGTCTACAGCACCTGGGATTCATTGGTAGTCTCCCATCCAAGTGCTAACCATAGCTGACCCTGTTTAGCTTCCAAGAGCAGATAGAATCTGGTGCCTTTAAATACCAGAGCTTTAAAATGTTTTTGGTGAGGAAAGGACTATAGCTTCCAGAACCCAGAGTCTACCTGGCCATTCTAAGCTCTTCCCCTTCCTCAAGGGGCAAAGCTCTTACCAACTGCAGTCAACAACTCTTTTAAGTGGTTTCTATGAGATTCACAACAAGCTTGTTCCCACCCTGCCACCCACCTTGGACTGGATCATTTGAGTGGCTGAACTCCAATTGCAACAACATGAGGAAATGCCACCAAGTTAGGGTTTAACAGTAGCAGCAACAACAAAAACTCCTCCCATTGTTTCATCTTAACCTGAAACATTGAAATAAACTAAAAACAAAAATAATGATCACAGAAGACTTACATAAATTCAGCCTAGATGATGAGGAAATTGAAATAGTTAAAGATTCCCACTACTGTGGATCAGCCATTGACTAGAATGGAGATTGCACCAGGAAATTAGAAGACAAGGACTGGGGAGGGCACCTATGGAAGAACTAGACAAGATCCTAAAGTGCAAAGAGACAAAACTGAACAGTAAGGTCAGAATTGTCCAAGCCATTGTATACCCCATCACCATATATGGATGTGAGAGCTGGACAGTGAAGAAAGCTGGTAGAAAGAAAATCAACTTATTTGAGATGTGGTGCTGGAGAAGAGTGTTGAGGATACTATGGATGGCCAAGAACAAACAAATGGTTCCTTGGACAGATAAAGTCTGAACTTTTCCTAAAGGCCAAGATGACTAATTGAGGCAGTCATATTTTTGTCCACACCATAAGAAGACAGGACTCATTAGAAAGGACATTCTGACCCTTTACCCAATAAAGGGTAATAGAAAAAAAAAAAGGAAAACCACATACAAGGAGGACAGACTCAGTCAAGGAGACCATGACCCTGAGACTGCAGGACCTGAGCAGAGCAGTTCAGGTCGGAGATGTCTTATCATAGGGTTACCATGAGTCAAAGTATATTTGAGGGCAGCTAACAACAACAATCCTTTCTGAGGAGTGCTGCAACCAAAAATATATCTCCCCTCATACTCAGCCACTATATCTCGATCTGTAAGAAGACCTCTTCCTTTGCTGTTGAGTTGCAAAGAAGGAACATAAAGAAGACCATCATCAAGGTATGCAGGTCCCATGCTTTTTGAGGTTTTAAAATTAAGTGCCTCACAACAAGTAGTCAAAAAAGTGCAAAAGTTATATGCTCCAGCTAGCCAACCCCAAATCAAAACCTTCAAATGGCATTTTTAGAGCAGCTCCTTAGAACTAGTTCTGAAGCTATCTTCAGTTCATCTTTGCTCAAGGAGCTGATCAAAAATTAGAGTTATCCATAGAAATTGGAGAATAATTCAACATGCTGTATAGGGGTAGAATGTCTATGAAATGGCATTTTGCCTTTCACAAGTTGTCTGCCTCCATTGCACCTCATCACCATTACTTCAGTGTGGACTCACATACTGACATTTTCATGAGAATGAAGACAGTTGTTTGATGCCCAACCATGAAATAATGAGATCAGACACAAAGAGCTGAGTTAAATAAGAGCCTCTTTATTTAACCTAGAACCTATTTATGTTGTGTTGAACCTGAAGAGGAGAAAAAGAGTGGATCAACCTGATGTGGGTTCAACTGAGGCCAGGTGTCATCCCTTGACTACTTCCTCAACTTCCCCTTGGGTGAAACACCAGAGCCCTGAGAACTATCCAATAATTGGGTTGCTACCTGGCCGGTCATTTACTGGAAGGCAAACCCCTGTCACTCCCCCTACCAAGTCCCAGGACTTTATAAGTGAGAGAAAAACCTCAGGTCAACCCCAAGGGTAGACTCCTTCCTCACTCCTTGGGTCCCAGGACCTGAAGAGGCCATTCCAGAGCCATACCATTCACCAAAAGGTTGCCAAGGTGTACACCAAACTCCCCCCATTACCTGTAATGGACATTGAAGTTTTCATGATAATGAAGGCAATTGTTTCTGTTATAAATACATGAACAATTCAGCTTTCATTTGCTGGATATATCTGCAGATGATTCTACAAATGGGCCTTACTCGTTTGATGGACTTGTGTTGTAAATGTTGTACAGCTGTTGGGCATAAGCAATTATGTTAGAAATTTTGTTATGTATTGAATATGTGCTTTTGCAATGTGATTTTATGAAATAAAACAACTGATTTTGCATTACAGAGATTGTTTTTTTTAACTGTTATCCTTCCTGTACTGATAAGCATGAATTATACATGGTAACATCTTGGGCGGCTTGGTCCCAATTCTAACTCTTCCATGGCACAAAACATTCATTCCCTCCTGAAAAAATCTCAGATGTTTTCATTGCTTGAGGGTTATAACTTAGGATAAAACTAACACCATTTTAATCTTGAGTTTTAAAGATAACTAGTGAGTCAGTGTTACAACTACTGAGCCATTAGGTCTGAATGTTGGACTACAATTTGGAGACCAGGGTTCAGTTCCTAGCTCAGCCATGAAACCCACTGCGTGAGTTATTCTTTACTTTCTCTGAAGATGCCAGCCACAGATGCTGGTGAAATGTCAGAAAGAAACTCTTCTAGAGCATGGCCACACAGTCCGAAAACCCCACAAAAAGCTGTTCTTTACTCTTTTTACCCATGTGTTCCACTGCCTGGGATAGATCCTACAGGAGGGTGAGAAAAGGGCATGTCAAAGGGTCATGGGTTGGATCCCCTGACCTGGACCTTCTCACCAGGTGGCATCCACTCCCTTTCTTTTTATCCTCCTCACTTACTGCAAGAGCATCATTCTCCCCACTGTTATGCCCAGCAGCACAGCTATAGTGGCTATTGATGCTTGGCTTCCTCCTGCCTTCTTCCCTCACTTCCTTCCCTTCTTGGCCCTCTCCACCCCAATCACTGACAGCCCAACAGGATCAGAGCTCAGTGTGTGCAAATAAAAGGCAGAGGCCATAGTGACAACCTGAGAAGGTTAATAACATTATGTTTAGAACATTTGAAAACTTTCTTTTAACAAGAATTACTATAACACCATGCTGAAGCCATTCATAACTGAGCAGTGGTGGAATGATGCTCTGGGAGTCACGGCATCATCCTGAGCATGACTCTATTACTACCACAGTTAACGGATGGCTTCCGCTTGGTATTACATTAATTTTTTTCCTGAAAAGAAAAAATGTCAAACTCTGCTAAAATGCTTAAAATACCTATCAGATCTCTAAGAGAAGAACGGCAATGAGCGTATATGCTCTTTTTGTTTGTCCCTGCATGATTTATGGCCTTTCCTCAAATATTTTCTCTTAATAGAAAGGTTTCAAATGAAGATGGTGGGGGGGGGGGGGGGGGAGTGTTAAGAAAAAATATATAGTATATTTCTGTAATTTGAGTTGGGGGGGTTGTGTGATTTACATAAACTGTGGCCAGTATTCTGTATTAGCTACTTAAAGTTTACTTAACTAAGGGTATATCCACACTGCAGAATTAACACAGTTTGATACAACTTTAACTTCCATGGCTATTCTATGGAATCCTTGGATCTGTAGTTTGGTGAGGTATTCTGCTTGTTCAGTCAGAGAGTTCTGTTGCCTCACCAAACTATACATCCCAGGATCCCATAGGATTGAGTCATGGCAATTAAAGTGGTGTCAAACTGCTTTAATTCTGCAATGTGATACACTAAGTAATCTCTGCTGGCCCAACCACCCCCCCTCATTCACCTGTGCTTCAATTGCTGACAGAATGGACCCCCTTCTCACTATGCAGGTGATGTCTAGTAGAATAGGTTGGGAGAAGTTACACTTGTGGGAAAAGTGTCACACTCATATTTAGGCAGTGATCATGAATATGGAATCCTTACAGATGAGTAAATCCATGTACGTGTTCTATATTCACAATCACTACTTAGACTCTATTTTGGCACTGTTGCCATGATTACCACAACAGCCATACATGCCCCGGCTTTCATCTGTGAAATGTTGGAGGATGTGTAGTGGCTTGAATGTTGGACTATGACACTGTAGACCAAGGTTCTAATCCCAGCTCAGCCATATAAACCCACTGGCAATACCTATCAGATCTCTAAGAGAAGAATGGGGAAACTCTCTCTGAAAAAACTTGCCACAAAAACCCATGATCGTTTCCCTTAGGGTCACCATGATTTGAAGACATATAACAACAACTGTCAGCAACTCAATGCCTCATCTCTGTATGCATCTTATTTCCTCAGACTAGGAGAGAAGACATATCTACACACACATACGCATCCCTTTATTGTGTGACATTTTATCCAGAAAGAATGGATTCAGGTCCTTCGTATCAAACAGAATGCAACATAGAATCATAGGCCAACAATTATCCTTTATCCATTCTGTTCTTCTATTCCTATATTATGAAAATGAGAAGTTGGCAGGGGTGGTAGGGAGAAAAATCATTATTATAAATAATTAAGAGTATGGATAACGTGGACCATGGACAGATAGGCTTTAAGTGTGATCACTTTTTACAATGGGGTAAAATGTCTCCAGATGAATGATATGGCTTATTTTCCTTAGTATATAAACATAGGACAGGAGTCTATGGGAGAATGTTCACAACAACTTATGCAGGACTCTGTGTGTGTGTGTGTGTGCCTTCATGCTGCCTGTTGACTCATGAATCTCAGTGGGTTTTTAAAGGTAAGGAAAATTCAGAGGTAGTTTTCCTAGTTCCTACCTCTAAAAAACACCCTACAGCACTGGGGATAAATTGGTGGTTTTCCATCCAAGTACCAGCCAGGCCTGACCCTCCTTAGCTTCCATGATCAGATGGAATCTGATATTTATGATTCATATTTATGGTCATTAATGACTGAACACGACTCCCAAAGCCTCCCTTTTACCCAGGCAGTGTCTCAACCAGAGGTCTTCCAAGGTGCTGCAGATTGGGGTGCTGAGAAATGATGGCTGCAGCCCTCTCCCAGTTGTGGGGTGTGTTGATACATAGGCTGTTGTAGCAGGACCTTGAGGAGTTTCTCCAGCTGCCCATCTTAATGAGTCCTGTGATTGAGAGAGCACAGTAGTTATTTCCCACTCTAGTTATTATTTCCCAATCTACAGTGCCTGCAACTGGAGCACTGCCTGGCTTAAGAGGTGGGTTTGTAGGTGGCATCATCAGATAGAGCTATGATGACATTGCTGTAGCTATGTTTGAGGATGCAGAATCTTAGCCACCATATTTTCCTCACCTAGTCAGAACTACAAAAAGATGGGTGTGTTGTGGAAAGATGACCACAAGAGTAGATTGGGAGAGGACCCAGATTATATAGGCCTAGTGGTCTGAGTGTTGGACTACCACCCTGGAGACCAGGGTTTGATTCCCCACTCGCCTATGAAGCCCATTGAGTAATCTTGGGCAAGTCACATGCTCTTGGCCTCAGGGGAAAGCAATGGCAAACCTCCTCTGAACAAATGTTGCCAAGAAAACCATGTGATAGGGTCACTTTAGGGTTGCAAAAGTCAAAAATGACTTGAAGGCACACAACAACAACAAACTAGATTCATCCTATGATATATTCCTTAAATGATACTGAAATATCCAGAACTGGTCCATTAGTAATTTCTTCTCAGCAGAGTGCCCTTGTTTATACTTTTGGATTACTTTCCATCAGTTTGTTAAGCAAATGCTCTTTCATGGTGTTTTTCTCTCTCATCGTCAACAGATGATAAAAACCAGCTACAGAATGTTCTAAAAGCAGCAGCTGCAAAAAGAACTATTTCCTGTCAACCCCCATATGTTTCCAGCAAAGCGGGCTGCGTATCCCAGAGGAAAATTAAAGATCTGAGAGAGTATCTGAAAATTCATCAGCTTGAGATCCTGAGCAAATCTCTCCAGTATTCTTTCTCTTTCTTATCAAAAACATGAGGCTAAGGCCAATGGGTGACTCAAGCTCTCCCCCTACTGAAATACGGCAGAATTGATGTTTGGCCACCTTTAGAGAATCTGACAGCAGGAAAGAGGCCGAGAAAGAGAAAGCCCATTAAGCAGAACTTTGGATATAACTGGGCTGGGCAGCCTGCTGAAATGGCTGTCCAAAAGGCAGTTGAGGGATTGAATCAATGCAGCAATACCAGTAAACACAAATTCACGGGGAGTTTTTGTTTCTCATAGAAGGGGATGCTAGATTTAAAAATGCAGACAGCGTGTCAGTCATTAACCCCAAGAAGGCATGGAACAAAAAGCACTTAAAAGAACATGCTGGCTTAGCTTTTCCCTTCTGGATTGGTGCCACCACACAAGTGTGTAACCTAGGCATGCTGAGAGAAGACTGTCAGAAACAAGGCTCTTTCCAGAATATTTACAGGGGTAACCTCAAAGCCTTGTGATCATCATAGGATTCCCATCAACAGCAGTCCAGCAAATAGAAAGAGGCAATTCTTCATTACAGGGGAAAAGAAATCTTCCCCAGGAAGACCCATTTTGTTGGCTGTTTATGGGATCACATATGCTGTGATGAATATTATTCTTGGGTCTATTGCAGAGGTCAGGAAAACACAGCTTTCCTGGGAGTTTAGTATACATGGGATTCTGAGCAGCAGCAGTTCTCTCTGAATTTGTTGCTTGTACATGATTAGGCAATGGAGGGGAAGGGAGGCTCTCATCCCCTCCAGGCAATCTTCATCATCTCAACCGTCTTCCTCCCCCAGACTATCCAGCTCTGTGCATATTTGCTCACAAGTCATGCTGAGCCTGCAGTGTGTTTCAACAAGCCCTCTAGGGGTTTTTGCTGGATCAGAGCACTGCCTCAATCTATGTATTTTCTACCAAAAAAATCCACAGAAATAGCTGTAGGTTAAGGAGGCAGTATCTACACAATTTCAAAAAAAGAGGGGGTGAATTACTTGTGGGAGTTATAGAAATGTGGGAAGGGTGGGAAATAAACATGCAAGATCTATGTTAGAGCCACTAATATGGAAAGTAAAGGCCACAAAGAGATGTGCTACAACTCTAGATGCACTACAGCTGCCTGAGCCTGGTGCTGAAGTATCAGTGAGCATCTCTTTTTCCAGCTCAACAGTGTGGGATTTAAGATACCAGCTCCAAAGGCCACAGGGGTAGAATGGGCAGCAATTTTGCAAGCATGCTGGGACTTATATTTATATACAAGAATTGAAGCTTTGGGCCTTCCAGATGCTTTGCTCTACAACTCTGCCCCCAGCATGTTCAACAGTGAAGGCCTGTGGGAGCTGTAGTCCAAAACATCTGGAATATTTCCTACCTGATATATAGTATATGGATGTTTTCACAGTAAAACTCTTTACTGATGCTGCTGTTTCCCATGTAATCAGTGCCTGAATTATAAAGGGGGCAGGGGAGATCAGAAAGGATCAAATCCATTTATCTTTCCTCAAATTCCACTTTGCCACTGTTTTTTTTTTTTTCAAAGCTACATGGGATGCAAGAGTACACAATTTGGCTAAAATTCATGAAAGCTAGAGGGGGGACTTGTGGATTTCATGAAGGCTCTCCTTGGATTTTATTAAGGGCCTCCCCTATTCTATCCCTGCCCCCTTGTAATTCATGTATTGAATGTAAATATCTGGCTCCACAGTCCTGAGACTAGATGAGTATTCTTGTCACATTTCATTTAAATTTTCTCCATCACTGTCCCAGATCGCATCTTCAATTATTTTCTATGTATATGTGCTTCATCCTTTCAGAATTGCTGGTTCAGCCTCTTTTCTTTTAATAAGTGCTGAATTTCTGCAATTGTACTTACAAACCAGTATCATAGGCATGCACCATAACTCTTTCAATGCAGTTTGCTGGAAAGGAGAGGGAATACGACAATATGGTAGCCAAAGTGTGGGATCAGATCATAGAGTAGCCAAGGACAAAATTCAGCTAAAGTTAAAGTTAAGCACCTTTAAATCCATCACAGATGTAAGTACCTCCATGAAATCAGTTGGGGAATTTTTGGCTGGCTTGCAGCCTTCTGCTAAAAAAAAAGGGGGGGGGCTTATGTAAATTAACAAAGGGCCTAGCTCAGGGGTAGGCAACCTTTCCCCTTTAAGGGCCGAGGGACTTCAGCTCCCAGAAGCCTCAGCCATGTTGGCCAATAGCCCCATGTTGGCCAATAGCTCCTGGGATTCTGGGAGCTGAAGTCCCTCGGCCCTTAAAGGGGAAAGGTTGCCTATCCCTGGCCTAGCTGAATGAAAGCAATGGGAACAATAGCACAAATTTACCATTTTTAAAAGTAAAGGCATGCTGTAATACAGGCATACTTCAGTTAAAAAATGTATGTGTTCTTGGGCATTACTTCTTTAACAGATAATTTGGTACCAGAGGCAGAAATAACATGGTAAGAATAATAGAATGTTTCTGTGCTACAAAAGAAAAGAAGAAAAAAGGCACTTCAACATGTTTCAGCAAGCCTTGTATCCAAAACTAACAATATGCACATGTATCAGCTAAGTCTTGCATAAGTACATTTTTTTAACCTTATAGAGCTCTCTTGAAGATTTCTTTCACAACACATACAGAGATGTGTGTTTTCCCCCTTTCATGAGAACACCACTTTTCCTTTAATTTCCCATTTGGTGGCCAAATTTATAGATCAATGCTTTTTTTAAACAGACTGGAGAGAGTTGATAAGGCAGGCTTATCTGTTCTCCCCTTTTCCCTTTGTTGTGATATTCATACATACTCAGAATAGGGTTTTGAAGGCTGTTCACCTTGCCAGTTGTAGGCAGGTACAAGCAACCCCTGTAGGATCAGGTAGAGGAGAATTCCACTTTTTCCCAGCTCTAGCTTTGTTCTTTGTATGGTTACTGCAGACATGCTGCTGCAACCTAATATTGAAAGACTGTGGAGTTGTGTACACTAATTGGGAAAAAAAACTCACTCACTTTGAATTGGTGGCGATCCAGATATACTATTTTCTGACCAGTTTGAGGCAACTTCATGGCTTTTAGGTGCCTGGGGGCTTTAATCCACGGGGGGCGGGGGAGAGAGAGAATCAGTTTTGTGCATGTTTAACCAGTGGATTCACATTGGTGGAGGAACTTGTGGTGGTTGGGGTGCGAAAGACAGGGTCTGGTGGTCACATGATCATTCCCGCCAGCAAGTGACAATTCTCAAGAGACAAGTAGCCCAAGTGGCTTGTTCACCATTTTTAAAAGAGTGCTGCATTTGTACACATAAGTGGGTATCAGTATATCTGCTTAGTAGATATTTATACCTGTATCTGCACACCTCTGATCAACTTGGGCAATTATACTTGGCTTAGCTTTTGCAATGGCTGAAGGCCAGTCTGTCATGCCCTGCTTACCCTCTGTGTCTGAGGAATTGGAGGAAGAAGCTGAGAGCCCAGGGAAGCATGCCCCAGGAGGGGATCCTGCAGCCAGCACAGGGATCTAGCTCCCTGCAGCCAGTATAGCCAAGCTCACCATAGCTCCCCCTCCAAGGATGAGCCAGACCTACCCCTACAGAAATACTCCAGGAAAGAGAGAGATGCTGGTGTTCTCTGTGGTTGAGAGGGCCAAACCACATGGCCCAGAAGGAGCAGCAATCAGTCCAGAGCCACATTGACCTCATGGCCCGCTCCCGAATCAGGTGCTGCTGCAGTCCCAAGACAGCCACCAGCAGGAGCAGATTATATCTGCTCTTTTTGGGGGGCAGCTTTTACCCCCTTAGTGTGACCTCTGAATGGCTTCTTGCTGGTTTGAGGAACTGGGAGCTTGGATAGCTTCCCAAGGGCAAAACAGGACACAGCTGTCCCATGGTTAGGGTTGCCATTTGTCCTGGAAAAACTGGAAAATACCAGCTTGAAGGGATTTAAAAGATGTCCTGGACAGTTGGGCCAGTTGAAGCAGTAGATCATATATTTCTTATTCATCACAAACTGGTGGGTAGGTTAAAATGTGGCAGGGGTGATGAACCAGGAAATCATGCAAGAAGACTAGCATGGTGAGAGCTTCATTCCACCCTGCTGGCTCTTTTTGCTACTGCACAGGGGTAGGATTGCCACCTTATTCTTCCATTCCCTCCTCACTTCTCCTGACAAGCCTAGAGGATGGGAAAGGAAAGGAGGCAAGCAGAGATGGCTGTGTGTTGTGTGGTCATTGTGTCAGCGGCTTGAACCTAGTGTGAGGCAGCACAGTGGAACCTTACTTCCAAACAGCCTCAAGAAAGTAAAGGGAGTCCCTTCACTCTCTGGGGCAGCTTGGAAGCC
>CM034703.1:207969430-207979745 GCA_020142125.1 Phrynosoma platyrhinos | reverse complement strand
TAAAAAACAACAAAAAATAACATTCTTGAAAATACTTGAAGGATTTTTTCAAAATGCAAATTGTATAATCTCCCCCCCCCAACATTTTCCACTTTTCTTATTAATTCTATTTTGCTGATCAAATGTATAGATCTGAGGCAAACCTATCTGTTGTCTCCTTTTTCCCCTCTGTTTTGGGCTTCATGCATGCTTAGTAAGAAATTCTGAGTGCCTAGTAAGGGCATAAAAAGCTGCTGCTGCTGCTTACCTTGCCTGATGTAGGCAAACATAAAGAGCTACTATAGGATTAACTGGAACAGAATCTCACATTTTCCCACTCATTTCATAGTTTATTGTAGACAGGCTGGTGCACCCCATCTGTGTTTTTCCAGTCCTCCTTCACTATCCTCTCAGTTCTGATGCTGCTAAAAATATTATCAGCTAGACAGAAGATGAGAAAGAAAAGTGGGGGCTGGGCAGGCATAAAAAGCCTTTGTAAAAAGTACCTTCTTGGAGTTTTCTTCTCCCAAATTGGATAACAATGTCCCTTGGTATTTTGTTTTCTGATGCCCTGGCTGAATTAACTCAAAAGATTCTATTGACTTCCCATTCCAAGATATGATACTTCAAAAAGATTTTGAAAAAGAGTTAAGAATTCGAGAGAGTCTGGTAAAAATTTACAGGGACACACCAGTGAGAATCTTGAAAAAGAGAAGAGATTATAAATTTCTGACCACTCAACTAAAGAAAAATGGAATTTCCTACAGATGGGAAAAAATAGAAGGTGTCTCATTTCGACTCAAGGAGAGATGGTTCAAGATCAACTCAACTGATAGAAGCTAGAGACTTCTGGAGCAGGTACAGAAGATATGTAGAAAAAAGTGTATGGAGATATAATAGAAGAGACAGAGGAGACAACAAAAGCACAGAAAGTGAAAGAAGAGAAAGAGGGGACTCCAAAGAAGGAACAGAAGAAGAGGAGGAGGAGGAAGAGGAAAGAAAAGTCGCTGAAGAAGGAGAATAAAAATTAAAAAGTAGATACCCTGTTAAAGAAATAAAAATAAGATGGAGGGAACTATGAGGGGGAGGGGGGAAAGGAGAATAATAGATAAATTTGAACTCCAAAATTAAATATTAAGTAATAATGAAAATTATATCCTGGAATGTCAAAGGACTAAACTCTGCACAGAAACGAAGCAAAATTTTTCATTATTTAGAAAAATTCAAATATGAAATGTTCTGTTTAGAGGAAACAAAAAATAAAGAAAAGAGAAAAAAGATTTTTAAGAAATAAAAAAAATGGTAGAGAATTTGTCTCAGTAGCACAAAAAAGGAGCACAAAAAATTTTTAAGGATAAAAAGAGGCACTAAATAGGGGTAGAAATAGAGTCACAAGAGCAAAAGATACTTTTAGTTGGAGTTTATGCCCAATTGGAAAATAAAGATAAATTCTATAGAAAATTTAAAACTGAGTTAATGAAATATGACTATGATAAGATGTTAATGTTGCGTGATTGGAATGGGGTAGCAGACCCAGAGATTGATGGAAAGTCAGCGAAGAAAATAATAATAAGGGGGTGGGGGTGGGGAACAAGGGAAGTTACAAATTTTTTTTTTAATTATTAGATTTTTTTTTCTTTGTGTGATGCATGGAGATATAAATATGGATTGGCCAAAGAGTTCACCTTTTATTCAACTAGACATGACTCCTTTTCATGTATTGATATGTTTATCATTTCAAAATCATTATGTAAAAATATAATAAGTATGGAGTCTCATCCAAGAAACTCGACAGATCACAACCCAATTGTATTAAAAATAAAAAGTAACAAACAGGAATTTCAATGGCATTTAAATGATAGACTTTTACAAGATGAGCAATTGGTTGAAAAAGCCAGAAAAAAATTGGAATTATATTTTAAGGAAGATACAGAAGGGAAATAAAGATGGAAACAATTAGGGAAGCTAGGGCTATCCTATGATGCTTCTTTATAAAACAAAATATAGAACTAAGAAGAAAGCGAAATGCAAAAATTAAGATGATAAATACTGAAATTGCTAAAAAAGAAAAAGAATTGGCAAAAGGAAATCACCAAAATAAAGAAATACAAAGAGAAATCAAATTGCTTAGAAACTAATTGGACTTAGACATGGTGGTGGAAATTCAAAAGAAATTACTTTCAGCAAAATAAATCCATTTTGAACAGGCAAACAAAACAAGAATATGGTTGGCATACAAGTTAAGGGAAAAGACTGAGAAAGCATTGATTACGGAGATGGGGGGAGAGAGAATATAACAAATCAGAAAGAAATTCAAAACATTATAAATATTTTAGCAAAATATATAAGGAAAAGATGTAAACATAGGAGAAATTAAGAAGTTTATGGCTCCACAAACATTTAAGGAATTCTCAGGTGAACAAAGGGAAAAATTAAACTGTCCTATTACAAAATTGGAAATAGAAGCAGCAATAAAAAAATAAAACAAAATAAAGCTCCAGGCCCAGACAGATTCACATCACTGTATTATAGGCCAAATCTGGTTGTATTGTATTTTATCTGTGAATTTGATTTTAACTCTATGATAGTTTAATCCTGTTTTAAGGGGTGGGAGGATTAGGGGTGGGAGGGTTAGGGGTGGGAAGATGGAATGTTTTTACCTGCTGTATTTTTAATCTGTTGCACGCCGCCTTGATTGCCGAGCAGAAGGGCAGGTTATAAATAAAACTTATTATTATTATTATTATTATTATTATTATTATTATTATTATTAAACTTTTATAGAACAAATTAATTTACCACTTCAGAAAATGTCTAATGAGATCATAGAAACATCATTTACACAGACATGGAAGGAAGCTAACATTTGTTTAATTCCAAAAGAAGACAAAGGGCCTTTGCAGACTGCCAGAAATAGTGCACATCAAATTGAGGCACTGCTTTGGCTCAGTGCTAGGGAATCATGGGAACTGTAATTTATTGTGGCACCAGAGCTCTCTGACAGAAAAGGCTCAATGTCTCAGAAAAAAATACAATTCCCATGACTCCCTAGCACTGAGCCAGGGCAGTGCCTCAATTTAATGTGCATTATTTCTGGCAGTCTGCAAAGGCTCAAAGATACCTTATTTTCCTGCATATAAGACTACTTTTTAACCTGCAAAATCCGTTGTTAAAGTGGGGGGTCATCTTATATGCCAGGTATAAGGATAAGGAGGACAGAGGTGCTAAAACTCTATATTTTGACTGGAAAAATGGGGGGGTCGTCTTATACGCCGGAAAATACGGTAAGTTAGATCCAAAAAAACTATAGACCAATTTCACTATTTAAACAAAGATTACAAAATTTTCTCTTCCATTTTGGCCACAAGATTCAAAGTTGTATCACAAGATTGGATTGGGAATGAACAATGTGGATTCTTACTGAATAGATTTCTAAAAGACAGTTTAAGAGTAATTCTTGATCTAATAAAATCCACAGAAAGACATCCTGACAAGAAGATAGCATTGTTTGTTTGTTTTTAAATCAAGAAGGCGTTTGATTGTGTCAATTGGAATTTTATTGGGGAAGTATTGAAAAAAATGAATGTGGATTCATTTATTAGATTAAGGTGATATATAACACACAACAGGCAAAAATTATAATCAATGGTGAAAAAAAATACAATTAATATAGAGAGAGACACCAGACAAGGTTGCCCATTATTCCCCTTATTATTTTTATGTATTATTGAGATGCTTATTGGTAATCTAGGAAATGATAAGGAAATTAAAGGTATAAAAATTAAGAAGAAAGAATTCAAGATCAGGGCATTTGCTGACCATTTGACTGAGGAGAGTGTAGAAAAATTATCTAAAAAATTAGCAGATTTTGAGAAGGTTTCAGGGTTAAAGATTAATACAGATAAAATGATTACAAAAAATATGACCAAACTGAAAGAGAAAGGTTTGATTGGAAATTCAGGTTTTTCAATAAGTAAGAAAGTAAAGTATTTGGGAATAACAATATATAAAAATAACTCAGATTTATTTTAAAATAATTATGAGAAAACTTGGAGTCAAATTAAGAAAGATCTGATGAAATGGAAAGACCTAAAATTATATTTTCTAGGGGAAACTGCTACAATAAAAA
This sequence comes from Phrynosoma platyrhinos, assembly GCA_020142125.1. Taxonomy (NCBI): domain Eukaryota; kingdom Metazoa; phylum Chordata; class Lepidosauria; order Squamata; family Phrynosomatidae; genus Phrynosoma; species Phrynosoma platyrhinos. The sequence continues at coordinate 207,975,637 of CM034703.1, read as the reverse complement.
TGAATATACTACCTAACTTTCTTTTTTTTATTTCAACAATACCAATAATTCATAAAGGAAAAAGTATTTTATAATTGGCAAACTGAGATTTCCAAATATATATGATCAGGAAGGAAACCAAGAATAAAAATGAAAATAGTACAGGAAGTTAAAGAAAGGGGTGGTTTTGACCTCCCAAACCTGAAATTATATTATAGAGCCTCATGTCTGTTGTGGATGAAAGAGTGGACAACTCTAGAAAATATTAGCTTATTAAATTTAGAAGGGGAGGACTTTGGTCTGGGAAAGAAAAAATAAGAATTTTAATAATCATTTTGTAAAAAGAACCTTACAGTGTTTGGAAGATATACAAGAAGAGGTGCTCTCCTCATATTCCAATATGGCTATCGTCACATGAGGCTTTTTATAAAAGAGAGAATATTTTGAATGATAAATGGATACAATTTGGAAATGTAATTAGTTTTCAAAATGAACAATTTAAGATAATATCCAATTCTTTTACTCCTTTCCACCACAATCCAAGGAAGCTGTTTCAGTTCAAAACTAGTGCCTATCATCAGTAGTAAACTGAATAAGGGTGAACAAATTGAAACTCAAGCCAAAGAAGATAGAGGTACTGCTAGTCAGGTGAAAAGCAAATAAGGGAACAGGGATTCATCCTGTGCTAGATCAGTTTGCACTCCCCATGAAGACATAGATCTACAGCTTGGCTGTACTCCTGGACTCTGCCATGAGCTTAGAAGTTCTGGTTTCAGGAGTAGCCAGGAATGCATTTGCAAAGTTAAGTCTTGGGCACCAGCTGTGCCTTCTCCATGATACAACAGATCTGGCCATGGGACACATGCCTTAATTACGTCCTGTATAGCTTGCTGTAATGCCCTCTATGTGCCTTTGAAGAGTGTGTGGAAACTTCAATTAGTCCAAATATCTACAGCCAGATTGTTAATTAGGGCTAGTGACAGGGATCACACCTTCTTGTTCCATCCTCATATTGGCTTTATAGAAAGGCCTACTTTAGATCCAAAGAATTCCCTTCCCAAGATGTCCATACTGCTAACCTACCTTTTAACATTAAATTTACATACTTCCTTTCTACTGCAGGGACAGGAAAAGCTATATTACGCTTGCAGCCATCATGAGAAATGGGACCACAAACCATCACCAAGTTGTGATGGAGCTGTGCATCATTACACAGCCTATGTGTCATTGCTTCAATGTTTACATGTTCCTGACTTCCTTTCTGCCTCAGCATACCTCAGAACAGGCCTGTGCACTGGGGATGGAATTTTATAGCTCTCCAGAATGCCATAAATTAATTTTAAAAGGTCAGTATATTTTTTCAAGTGTAAAGAAGTGGTGCATAAAATGGGGCTAACCATACTCCCATTGAAGCCTTTTGTTCCAGTCTTGTAAAGGACTGTCAACTGTCAGATTAGATATTAAAGCCACAGTAAAGCTAAATGAGTGGCTAATGCTATTGGAGGGAATATCTGAAGAATAAGAGGTGATTAGACACTTATCATAAAGCTTAAATGAGAATGTTAATCACTGCTAGACTGTTGCATATTTCTTGACCCAGGTGGGGGAAAGCTGCTCACATTTCATGAGTAAATAGAGGAGATTCCATGTAGGGCTACCAGATCTCAGGCCTGGTCCTGAGTTTCCAGTTTTTGTGGGTCATCTCTAAGCTCTGCTCTTCATACAACATCTGGCTAGAAGCAAGCAAGCTAGATTAAGTGTTCCTTAACCCATCTCCCCAATTGCCTGAGAAAGAATAATAATCTACTCAATTCACCTTGACCTGGGAAAAGCCCCCCTTAGCTAAGATCTCTGTCTTAATTTGCAAACAATAAAATATGTACTCTCTATGTGTGTTTCAATGACAAGTTGTGAGCAACTGTGGTTGGCACTTAATGCAATATGCTTAATGACAAATATGCCTTATTTGAAATAGCAGACCATCACTATGTCTCAGATTTTGACCTGAAAACCTCAGGGCCTGGGACAATCCTGAACTGGCAACCCAAGCTGATACATGACCCTTCTAGGGCTTTTCCTCTGTGTGAGATGGAGACCTCTATAAACAGATGGAAAGGTGAAGTCCAAGACAAACCAAAAGGGCAAATGACATCAGCATTTTCCCCATGTCTCCCAATAGCCAAAATATAACGATTAAAGAGCTCATGGTTATGAATATAGTTGTTGACCTAGATGTTAAATTGCAAGGAATATGGGAGCCCCCGTGGTAACCCAAGTGCAATGGTGGAAGAACTAGCAGCTTGTACGATGCTTGTATCTGAATCTTTTCAGATGAATCTCAGTCATAGTACAGGGCTCAAGCCAAAGGTTATGCTTCAATAGTAAGACATTTTATATTTTCATGTGTGTCAAAAACATGTCAGAAGCTAAGCTTCCAGTGAATGTCAGAACAAATTATAGTCTGATGACCCATACTGTAGACTCAAAGAACAACATGTGAAGCAAATAAGCAAACATTAGTAGAATGTCAGAAAGCATGGCCACTAGAGGTGCACAGCCAGAGAGATGGCCCACTATCTCAAATAAGATGTCATTCCTTACCTGGGCAGTTTTTAGTTTTGTGAAACTTTCATCTTTGAGTATTCTTGCTTAGACTTCGTTTCAGACTTCGTTTCCTTTCCTTCTTGGGGGCTCTACAGATGGCCCCTAAGGCGCAGCTCCATGCTACCCCTGGGAGTGCCGGATTGGGGCTGCGGCAACTGCACACCACGGCCCCAATCCAGCATTTTGCTGATCCAAAAAGAGCAAAAAGCCACCCTTGCTGCAGTGGCGGAAGCTTTTCTTCACTCCTTTGGTGCAGCGTGTCTAAACACTGTGCCAAAGGAGCACCCTGATGCCACACACCATCTGTTTGGGCAGATGGCATGTGGATGATGTGAGGGCAGAGTTGGGGCAGCCTGTGTGCGGTCACCATACCCTGACTCCACCCCCAGGCCAGCCCTTTTGGCCGGTCTGTACTGGCCCTCACTCTGGCTTCCACTGCCCCTCTTTCTTCTATAATGAGGAGAGGGAGCATGTGTCCCTCCAGATACTGTTGGACTATAGCTCCCATCATCCTTCACCACTGGCTATTCTGTCTGGTGCTGGTGGGAGATGAAGTCCAATAATATCCAGAGAGCCACACATTCCCCACTGCTGTTCCATCGGGTGGCTATGTTTGTCGTCCCCCCTTTTTTTAAACAGAAGTCAGTTTTATGTTTAAAGGCATTGTTTCTAAGAAGTGCTGAATAGATCCAGTCCAGTTTAAAATCTAGAATCCTAAAAAGACTCAAACAGCAAACTCTTGGAAAAATTATTTTCCCCACTGTGATGTATTGCTACTTAAATTACAGTGACTATGGTTAAATTTGCAATGCAGTAGGGATGTGGGTGGCTACCCTGTTTTTCTAGATCAGTGTTCTCAAACTGATCCCCGGGGGGGAAGGGTGGCATGAGACTTGTAGGCCCTGATCTCTCCTCCTCCTTGTCCCAAACTTTGTTATGTGTAAAATGTACATATGTATTGAGTTAAATATTGAATTTACTTAAATAAAACTGTTCTAATTTGATCAATTTTATTACCTTGAAAAATGTTAAAATATGAATATACATGAATGTGCAAATAAAAATATGCACACTACATGAAAAACATGTTTTTATTCCTATACTATGGTGGAGGGGGGACATGTGTGCATGTAGATGTAAAGAGGAGATCCCAAGGGTAAAAGATTTGAGTATCACTGTTCTAAATTAGTGCATCTCAAGTTACTGGATGTGGTGGGTTGGCAGCTCCCCATCCCCACCACACCAGGTGATAAGGATGGCATGGCTGGTATTTGTGCCCATCGGCTACAATTGTTTCTTACTTTCCTGGAAACTTGCCCTGGACTTGTAGCCAATAGATTGGGGACTGGCACCAATTCATGGACCACTACTTTGATTACCACTGTTCCAGTTCATGGACCACTACTTTGAGTACCACTGTTCCAGCCCTCCTGTCCTTGCCCTTTCCCTGCTTTCCGAATCATGCTTTATTCTCAGTTTCTCTCTGCTCCTTTCTTGGCTCCTCATAGCTCTCTGAGCTTGGAAGTTCCTTTTAAGAAAAAGGACTATAATGACTTGCTGAGGACATCCATTGCTGGGTAGTGGTAGGGTGATATTCCAGGATCCAGAGCATCATCCTACCACTGCTCACTTCAGGGTGGCTTCAGTGTGTCACTGTACTCGGCTGGCATTGTTAGTCAATTATGATGTTGTTGTTTTTTAAATGTGATTGTGGCACTATTTCCCTGACTGCAAATGGCCCAGAAACCCACATTAAAAGCTAGTCAGCTTTCTGGAACAAAAGAGGTCTGTGCTGCTGCCATGTGGGTGCTGCAAAATGACACGACAATCCCGCAGCCACCAGTGAGCAAGCCTGTGAGGAGCAGAAGCAGAGACCCCTCTGGGACCTGTCACAACTCTTCCTCATGATGTCACTTGCTGGCAGAAGGAGACTTGTCACATTATCCTGCAGCATCCCACTCACCAGCAGAACAGACCTCTGTCACTCTAGGTGGCTGGCTTTTAAGCTGGATTTCAGAGGTCAAATAGGCAGTTGAACTATAGCTACAACATTATAGCTATATGTTTGATGCAGAATCCTAGCCATTTTCTTCAGAGATACTTTCCAGCCTCTGCTCCTTCCTTTGGCCCTTCTGCCTGCTGTCCAGGATTCCTGTGGTTCAGCTAACAGCAGTCATGGATGCACAGCATGAAATCAAGCCACCCACCTAAATAATATTTCCTTATTAATGTCAACCACAAGCCTAGGCAGTACCTGTTCCTTCTCTCCTAGCTTTGCTGAGGCATGCCTGGCACCACACTCACCCTGCCACTTCCCTCAGCCTCTCCCACTTGCCAGTGTCTCCATCCATACCTGAGATTGATGGTGGAATGAAGTCTGTTTTCCTGCTGAGTTGTTGCCTATACCTCGGGTTCTTTCTCTAACGCAGCTAATTTCCCCAAGGAGAGAGACTGATTCCTCCAGACGCGAGATGGTTGTAATACACAGCATCCATCAGCCAGACTGCCAGTCAAATGCATTCAGTGTCTCTGTGTGCACCTTAATGGGACATCCTCCATTATTCATTAGGCAACAGTGGGACCCTAAAAGTCACTTTTCAAGTATTAATAAATAAAATGGTGACACAAATATTGTCCAGGCAAGTCACTCCTATACTCAGCTGTTCCATCTCTTTGCAGGCCTGCCTGCTAGAGTGCCCTGAATGTGGCCTTGCTCTGAACTGCCTTTTTTTCATCTTTGCAGGCTGGCTCCAGGTTTGAGGAGCCCACTAGGCATCATGTCCTCTGAGGTTGATGGGCCCCATCTTTGAGAACTGATAGGAGAGAAGATAGAGGAGAGAAGCAGGCAGGGGCGGAGCAATGGTGCAGCCCCGGGACGACAGGCGGAGGCCAGAAGACCCCGCCCAACACCTCCTCTCCCGTGGGCTTGGCAACACCTGCGGCGGTGCAGCAAGCCTCCCTGGAGGCTCGGGTGGCACTTTAAAAGCCAGCCCAGTTCCATCTCCTCCAGGAGAGAAGCAGGCAGCGGCAGATCAGTGGTGCAGCCCCGGGACGACAGGCAGAGGTCAGAAGACCCCGCCCAATTCGCAGTGGTGGCGGCATCCTGGGCCACAGGAGGAGGACTCTGCCGGCTTGAGTAGGCTCAGGAAGATCAGCTGTGGTGCCAGTGACTGCTACAGCTGCTAGGCTACCGGGAGGAGTTGCAGCTACTTAAACCACTTCTTATCATCCTACCCCCCCGGCAACATACAGCGGTGGTGGAGTCCTGGGCTTCTCTTGTGGACCTTACACCATATATGAAATGTGGCAATTTTGTGTTTTGCCGTTATAGCTCTGTGGAACTAGAGGCTCAACAATATTATTCATATGTTAAGGAGGTGTATGAATGGAATTAAGTTTAGTTATGAGGTCTTTTTATCTGAGATGAGGATGGGATTTGGGATTGTCCTTCATCCTAATTATTATATTTTCGTCTCTGGTTTTCACATCTATGACCCCACCTGAAGCCAGGAATGAGAAGGGGGCAACTATCAGAGTTGCATTGGGGAATGGGAGGTATGGCTGGACCAGGAGGACCATATGTTACAAAAGAAGATGGGATCGCTGTTTAGTAGCTATCCCACC
>CM034703.1:207952079-207964492 GCA_020142125.1 Phrynosoma platyrhinos | reverse complement strand
GGATTCTCTGCTACTTTGTGACTTTAAATTTTAAAATATATTGGTGTCTGTGTTCTAATCTCAGCCACCCTCAAGTTGGCTCAATTTTCTCACAATGATAACACTGTTCAGATGGGGTTTGCCATTGCCTTCCCGTGAGAGCATGTGACTTGCCCAAGGTCACCCAGTGGGTTTCACTCTGGTCTCCAGAGTCGTACTACACTACACCGCACTGGCTATTGGTCTGCTTAGCAGACCAATAAAACATATCTTAACAGTTTGTTGACCTTAGCAAACATCCACCCCACACACTCACACTGAGGAAGGATTACTTGGTCTGAAACTTCACTAATGGTACTGGTATGGTATAGTTTCTGCTCCCTGCTTGGGATTTCACACTAGAACTAAACTACTCAGAGAAAATGAACTTTCTATGAGGAATGACTTAGGTCTTTTTCACAACAGTTAAATCACTTTAACTCCCATGGCATCCCATCCTGTGGAATCCTAGGATTTGCAGTGGAAGGAAAGGCCTTTCAAACTGTTAGCAAGAGAGCTCCTCTGGTACATCACCAAACTATAAATCCCCACATTTCATAGGATGGAGTGGAATCGTAGTGCTATCATTACATTGTGTTCAAGCACCCCTGCTCTTTGTTTTGTTTTTCCTTACCTGAACTTCTGCCTGCGTCTATGAATTCACTGTACTCCAGGTAAAACTATGGCTGGCATTTAGCATTGCAGTTACAGATATGTAACTGTTCCATATTCTGTAGGACTATGTAGCCTTACTGGAAGACTACATAAATGCCCTCCCAGCCCACATTAACAGCCAGCAGCCACATCAGGTAAAGGAGGTCTCTGTTCAGCTGCCAGGGCACAAGGAGGAGGATGTTTCCAACCTGCTCCCACCAACAAGTGATGTTGCAATAATCAGAAGTAGGAGCCCAGTCACAATTCCTTGTTGCAGCCTCACTTGCTAGTGGGAGGGGGCTGGAAACATCATTTTCCTTGCAGCTGAACAGCCTTCCTTCAGACAATCTAGCTGCTGGCTCTTAAGGTGAACTGGGGAGGCATGGTGGGCCAGGAGACATTACGTAGGCTGCATCCACACTGCAGAAATAATCTGAGTTGACATCAGGTGCCACAACAAACTACCATTCCCAGAATTCTATAATACTGAGCCATGGCAGTTCGTGATCAACCTGGATTATTTCTGCAGTGTGGATGCAGCCTTAATTACTCATAGGTAACTAAGTAGATGATGCAGAATATCAACGTATTTGTTGTGGTCTTGGTTCATCTCGCAGTACTGTATATTCCAAAATGGCAGCAGCTCTCTGGAATCTCTGGCCAAAGTATAACCAATTGCTTCACTATCTTTTCAACAGGAGATGCTACAGCTTGAACCTGATCACTCCTGCAGACAAAGCATGCACTTGCCCACTGAGATGCACCAGGTATAGGCACAGTTCAAAAAGCAACACCTGCAGCAGAATGGCTACTATTTGCTGCTTGAGAAAAGGGCTCCACCCAGCTACTTCATAAACCTTCCCAGTGGAGCAAGACTACCACCTAGTGGCTAGGTGAAGGGTGCTTATTTCATAACCTCATGAATGCATCCTTTCCTTTTTCTCCTTTATTCAAAGGTCACTTCTCATTTTGTTAGAAAGATGGGTTCGCTGCTCCAATTGTTATCAAGCCTTAAATCTTAAAGAATTAAACCAGTACCAACACTAAGCCTTTCTGCTTGCTGTTCTGCTGGCTGTTGTTTCCGTTCACAGGTCATATTTTGCATTAATAAAAAAATTCATCCTGCAAAAGAATAGGATGCATCCTAGTTGTGGTATAGAGTCTTCCCGTGGAAATGAGAAGCTTTCTTGATGTCCCCATGTCATTTTCATAACTGTTTTCTGGGTCTTCATTCAACTGGGTTGTCATGGAAGCTCCTTCATGATTTTGCTTTAGGGTATGCACACTACACAATTATAGCAGTTTGATCCCACTTTGATTGCTATGTCTCCATCCTATGGAAACCTGGGGTTTGTAGTTTAAAGTAGCACTGAGCATCCTCTGCCAAAGATCTCCTATCCTGTAGTCCATAGGAATACAGTAGAATACCTCACCAAACTACAACCCCCAGGATCCCATGGGACAGAACCATGTCATAATTTTAAGAGCTTTTAAAAATAATTTTATTGAAGAATGAACAATAGCAAATAAGAATACACTGCTCACTCCCCATAGATACATTAAAACAAAACAGATAATAATCATGAACACAGAGGAATGCCCTAAATTAGAACCTAAGCAGAAAAAGGGGGTAAAAAAGAAAGTATAATATTACTTCAAGTAATAATAATAATCACACTAGCATCATCATATGTGACAATGGAGTACTATGATCAGAAATGTAGGGGGGGCACCAGACGCCTTATAATTATGAAATTGTCAACACTCATATCTTCCCTTCCTAAATGAGCACAGAATTTTAATTTTCCAGCTACAGCCACCCACAAGTCTACACCACACTCTTTTTAAGGGCAGATTTTTGGCAATTTTCCAAAATCTAACTATCTTGGGCTAATCCTATTTTGGGAGAAAGGTAGGATATAAATCCAATAAATAAACAAATAAACTTATAACCCAGGGGGATCCATGGGTTGTAAGTGATAGACAACATTTAGCCATCCAAATTAATTTGTACAATAATACTCATTAGCCCTGGTTCGTCTTAGTCAGTATTGCAATTATGGATGCATAATCTCAGGTTACACATCCATAACTGATCTGTATTCATGAACACTGTATAGTCACAATTGTAGCATTTGCACCATGATCATGATTGCTGTCCAAAATCTACTTTAGCATATCAGACAAAGGAGATCTGTTCTGCTGGTGCAAAGAGAAGGATGTTCAAGCATCATCACCCCAACTGCAGCAGGTGAGGCTGCAACAATCAGAAGCAGGAGCCTTGCCACATATCCTTGTCTCAGGCTCAGTGGTTGACAGGAGGGAGCATATGGAAACATCCTCTTCCTGTACTTTGATTGCCAGCTGAATGGGCATCCCTTGTCCAATCCAGTGATTGCCTAGTAAAATAGGTGGATCAGGCCAGGTGTCGCTGCATAGTTATGCATATGTAACTAAGTAGGTGATGTAGAATTCCAGCTAATACCTAGATGATTCTAAAGCTGTTGTCAGACTGCAGAATTAATGCAGTTTGACACCGCTTTAACTGCCATGGCTTCATCCTATGGAATCCTGGGATTTCTAGTTTGTTATGGCACCAGAGCTGTCTGACAGAGAAGGCTAAATATCCCACAAAACTGGAAATCTCAGAATTCCCTAACATTGAGCCATGGAAGTTAAAGCAGTGTTCAGCTGCTTTCAATCTGCAGTGTAAATACAGCCCAAGTTTCCCATTGCTTGAATATATGTAGAAGATTTTAGCTTTCTGGTACAATTTGCATACTTTTTCACATGGCCCGTCTCCTCTAGAAAAAGACAGTCAGCAGAAGAGAATGTATATCCCTAAATCAAGATTAAGATCAGAATATGAAAATATATGGGGCCACTGGCAAAATCTAGGAACTTTAAGTAAAGACAATTAAAATTACATTCAATAAGAGAATAGAAGGAATAGAACCAGTAATGTATAGTGAGTGTCAGACTAGGACTCTGGGAGATCAGGGTTTGAAACCCCTCTCAGCCATGGAAACCCAGTGAGTGAACTTGAGCAAGTCATACTTTGTCAACCTCAGAGGAAAGCAATAGCAAAAAAAAAAAAAAAAAAAAAAAAAACCTGAACAAATGGTGCAGAGAAAACCTTATGAGTGTTGCCATAAGTCAAAAACAAATTAAAGGCACACAACAACAGAAGGGATGCTTAGTGACTGTGCAGGTTAGATTAAACTGAGAGACAGAAGAAAAGATCACCTTCAAGATTCTGACCCACTTTGTGATGCCTGAATTTATATTGACAATGATGGAAGCATAAACTCAGGAAACAAGGGAGGGAAGGTAGCAGGGAGGGAAGAAAGGATCAGCAGCTCTATCTCACACAAGAGTATAAGGCCAAGGAAAGAAAAAGCTGGGCAGCCATGGCCAGGACCATATGTTCATGTGGCCTGACATTCCATAGCTAATTAATGGAGTTCTGTACTATATTGTGCCCTGACCTCATTATTGTTGATGTGTGCCTTCAAGTCATTTCTGACTTATGGTGGCCCTAATCATGGGATTTTGTTGGCAAAAGTTGTTCAGAGGCAGTTTTCCCCTTGCCTTCTTCTGAGATAATGTGATTTGCTCAAGGTCGCCCAGTGGGTTTCCATATCTGAGTGGGGATTTGGACTCTGGTCTTCCAGTGTCCTAGCCCAGCATTCAAACCACTACCCCACAATGGCTCTCTGACCTCAATAGAACTTAATTCTAAGTAGGCCTAATTAGTGCTCTGCTTCTCCATTTGAGAATACCAAGACCTTTTTGAAACCTCAAGCCTGTCTCTTCTCCCTTAAGGTCAAAGAGAGCCTGGTTTATTGGCGTGTACACCAAGAGAGATGAAAGCAGTGTGTCTTGTTTTTTCCCAACTTTCCTCTTTCAGTACCTATAGTGAGGATGGAAACCATGAGGGGACATATTTACAAGGATGGAGATGTTAGCAGTCTTTTTATTGCTCTGTTTTTACTGCCTTTCCTGTTCCCAAGATAAGTGTTTGGCTTGACAAGTCAAATTTGATAGGCTGCAGACCCCTCCTCTCAAGCCATTTTAAGACTACAATGTCACTCCTCCTTGTCCCCATTAGATGTATTTGAAAAAAAAAAAAACCAAAGAAATATCTTTGACTCATGAAGAAAGAGTTGGTTTTGAAAGCTTGCACAGAGATTTTTGTGCTTTTGGGTTGGTCTCGTACCAGTCTTGCCACTATATGGACTCTGGAGTTTGTTTTATAGTTAGCACAGCTCCCTCTCCATTCTGATGGCCTCAAGGAAGGACTGACTGACTGACTGACTGACAGACTGGAGAAGCCAGAGCAGCCAAGTAAGCAACATGATGGCTTGGGAGTGTCTTAAGGAACACCGCCATAAGACTCAAGCACCCGTGTCCTGGCTGGCTTAGGAATGTGACTGATAACCAAATAAACATAGGTAGTGGTTTGTATGTTTGTGTGTGTCTGCAAGAAGGGGACAGGAGAGAGACACAACCACATCCTATGTTTAAGACACTTGCATTACACTCCAGAAGTCTGGGTTGCTTCCCATGTGCAAGTATTCCACATCTCTCTTCTTTCACTTCCTTCTGTGGCATGCTGCATCCCTTGCAAGTGCCCATCAACCAAAGGAGAGAAAAAATAATAATAATCTTGTGTTTTTCATTATAAACTGCATTGGCAATAATTTGTCTCTTTTCCCCAATATTGATGTAATTGGTCATCTGTCACGTTCCTGAGCCAGCTAGGATGCAGCTGCTTGACATAGCCCCTCCCCTGTCATTCCTAATGAGCCTCACTATTAAGTTACCCAAACAAGCTGGGGAACAGAGGGCAGGGAACTGATGAGCATCATGTCTGCTGCCAGCAAACTACTTTTGTGGTTTGGTACATTCTGGGTGTTTGAATGGCAGGAATACATTTGAAAGGCGGTTCAGAGAGCTAAGGATCTGTTTTCTATGAGCTCTCTTGCTGAAGGTATGCCTGCCTATAGCTGTTCTGCAAAAATGAATGCTGCAGTGGAGCCTTTAGTTGGTCTCTTAGGAGTTTAGTGCGCAGCTTAAAAAAGCAATTTACCACTGCCAAATTCAATTCTAATTTGGGCTGCATCTGGGTATTATCAGACTCGTTTTGCTGCCGATGCCGCCAGCTGGGTGCAGCCCAGGTAACTTCTGGGTAGAATTCAGGCTCAGTTGGCCTCTTTTCAAAACTGGGAAGCTCCTGGCTTTGCAAATCAGCCAGATAAGCATAGATTCTACCTGGATGTTATTTGGTTAGTCTCTCTTTTTAGCTGTAAGCTAAACTCCTTAGCCACTTCTGTCACCTCCTCTTCCTCCTTCTCCTCACCATTGGTTAAGCTGGTTTGGGATGATGGGAGCTGGGGTTCAACATGATCTGGAGAGAAGGTCGCAGGTTTCCCTGCCCTAACATTTTGCTGCTGGAGTAGGGATGCTTCCTTTCTATGCAATAAAGGGAAGAAGTAGCAGGAATGAGAAGGGATACAAGTAGCAGGGAAAACAGAATGCTTTAAGAACCAAATCTCTCTCTCTCTCAATTTCTCATTCCCACGCCCATGTGTTCGCAGTGCTATGTACACCTTTTTAGTACACAGCTATCTTTCTCCTCAGGTGTGCTAAACATGTGGCCCTCCAAAGGTTGCTGAACTGGACCTCTGGCATTCCCTCCTTACTACTGGCTATGCTGGCTCAGGCTGCTGGGAGTTGCTATCTAATAACAAGAACTCTTGTGGGGTGTTTAATAACTTAAAAACAGCAGTGGAAGAACCTGAACTGATTTTACTAATTACCAGCTATGAGGGCACAACTTTTCATAATGGTTGCATGTACTAGTTAGATGCAAATTTAGAGCTTGCATCTATTATTTAAGTAGAACTATAATATATCTCATCACTGTGGAGAAAACAGAGACTGGTGGTGACCAGTGTGATGCTGCTCAGTTTGCTGCTGTCTAATGGTGCTAACTGTTGTCCTGTTATTCATCCTTAGCATATCCACACTAATCAGTGACAGAAAAGTGTGGGGGGTTGCAGATTGCCAGAAATAGTGCAAATTGAGTCCACTTTTAGGGTTAGGATTAGTGCTAGGGAATCATGGGAATTGTGTTTTTTTCCTGAGACATTGAGCCTTCTCTGTCAGAGAGCTCTGGTGCCACAATAAAGTACAATTCCCATGATTCCCTAACCCTAACCCTAAAAGTGGATTCAATTTGCACTATTTCTGGCAGTCTGCAACTCCCCTGTGTTTCTGTGTCCAGATAGCATCAAAGCACTTTGATACTTTGGATTTGTAAAAGCACCCCTTTTGCCAAGCTTTATGATTCTCTTCCATTCTTTAATGACCAGAAGAGAACAAACATGCTTCAATGTCATGCAGAGACAGTGACGGGGGAAAACTTCTCTTTTGCTGCTTGCCACATTTGTTTGCAATGTGATAAGGCTCTAAGAAGTGGAGAGCCAGTGTGGTGTAGTGGTTTGAGCAGGGGTAGACAACCTTTCTCCTTTAAGGGCCGAGGGACTTCAGCTCCCAGAATCCCAGGGGCTATTGGCCAACATGGGACTATTGGTCAACATGGCTGAGGCTTCTGGGAGCTGTAGTTCCTCGGCCCTGGGTTTGAGTGTTAGACTATGCCTATCCCTGGGTTTGAGTGTTAGACTATGACTCTGGAGACCAGAGTTCGAATTCCTGCTCAGACATAGAAACCCACTGAGTGACCTTGGGCAAGTCACACTCTCTCCACCACAAAGAAAGGCAAAGGCAACCCCCCTCTGAATAAATTTGGCCAAGAAAACCCAGTGATAAGGTCACTTTAGAATTGCCATAAGTTGGAAATAACATGAAGACATATGACAACAATAACACTGAGAGATGTAACACTTTCACTTCCATGACTGCATCCTGTGACAAATTCAGGTTTATAGTCTGGTAAAATGTACTTAGCATTTTCTGCTATAGAGAGCTCTAGTTAACTTTCCCTTCCTCCCAACTGCATCTTTAGACCTCTCTGAGGAGGGATTTCTAAGTATGGAGTTTATCACACGGGGGAAATCCCATGCAGAAATTGGATTTAAAAGGTGGGGGAAACCAGCAAAAGCGGTTAGTTTTTCACACACATCACTGTTAAAATGGGGTTAACCTGAACGGAAAGTAGTCAGAAACTACTTCTTTTTACTTTCGGAATTTCTGACTACTTTCCATTTTAACAGCGACATCATCTGAAAAACTAACTGCTTTTGTGGGTTTTTTTTCTAATTTAAAGCCCCATTTTCGCACGGGATTTCTCCCGTGTGATAAACTCCAATCTCTCAGCACTTGCAAACTTGCTCTTACAAATCTTGGGATTCTGTAGGGGTAGCCACAACAGTCAAGTGGTATTAAACTGCTGTAACAGTGTAGTGTAAATCTGCTCTTCTGGACAAAATCAAATGGAGGATAATCTCCTCTAAAGGAGAATATATGTCCACCTTACAAATGAAGCTGGAGCTAGAGTTCTGGGACAGGAAGTAAACTGAGACCCGCAGAGAGAGAGAAGCTGTGTTTTGTTCCCTGGCAGGAGATATAAGAATAAAATACCCCTGCAGCAACACAACCCAGGGTGTATCTACACTGTAGAAACAATGTAGTTTAACGCCACTTTAACTGTCCAGGCTCCATCCTACATAATCCTGGGGTTTGTTGTTTTGTGAGACATCTGCACTCTTTGGCAGAGAAGGCTATATACTTTGTAAAATTACAAACCCCAGGATTCCATAGGCTGGACCTACAGCACTTAAGTGATGTCAAATTGCATTATTTCTACAGTGTAGATACACCCACAGCTTGCTCACCTTCTTAGATGATCTGTATCATAACGACACAAGCCTGGGATTATGAACTGTCTACCATCTTGTCTATTTTGATCTTCACTCCTGTCATTTCATGGATTTAATATTGTTTCTCTACCGAGACTCCTGGGGGATGGAAGACCCCCTTTGTGGATATTCCAGGCCCCACCTCTAAATTTTCAGTTAAAGTGAAGCTGCACTTTATAGCAGGTATGTAATTCTTCACCGTCTTTCTTCTCAAAGGAAGCAATTAGTAACTTTAGCCATTTTTTTCTTGTTCCAGAGTACCGTAGTCTTTGAAAACTGTGCAGTTTGGGGTGTCTATTTGCAGTTCAGGACTTACTCTGCACAAATTTCACATGTGGTTGTTTTGAATGGAAAATGGCATTTTCTGTGCAGAAAACATTTTCTGTGCTGGAAATGCTGTTTTCTGTTTTCTTTGCAAACAACCAAATGCAAATTTTGAGTATAATAAATCCTGAATTGTAAAGATTCTTGTTAATCCAGGATTTTTCTCATCAGAGTTGACACCTGACAAATACATTTTCCAACCATTATTTGAATATTTTGGAATATTCTTCCTAGCTCTACTTTACAATGGCACACCCCAAGTCCATGGTACAGGGACAAATGCTCTCTCACCAGACCCAAGAAAAGTTTCATTTTCTTTCATTTTGTTTCCTTTCTTACCACGAGATGGCAGCAGCACTCCAGACATCCCATTGGGGGGACCTACATGTGATTAAGATACAGGCCTATGTTACTCAAACCCCTGTCTAAGCAAGTTAGCTGAAACTTATTGGCACATTTATTGATAGAAACCATGTCACAGAAATGCAGCTGCATGAGGCAATTTCATGGGACAATCATAATGAGAAAAATTGGTTCCTTCTGAATAGAGTGCCCTGTTTCACATCGCACCTGGAGTCTGACAAGGGGTACTGAGGTGGTGGAGATCCATCATACCATGCAGGTGTTGCATGGAGTGGCCACCATGATGCAGTACTGTTGTCAGAGGCGCCCATATCTTTTTCTCTCACACATTGCTTGGATGGTTGAGCCTTTTCTGTTTGTGAAGTCATGGCTGATTTACCTACCATAGTCCTGGGGCATCAGGGAGCAGAACAGGAGAAGGCTCTTGCTATCATGTCTTGTTCATGGTGGTGACTGGTGTTGCCCATGTCAATGAGGCAGTGAATCACCTCTGAGTTTTGCTCTGTAGCATCCATGGTGAACCTTATTAGTGGGGGGTGGGGTCATCTTCTTGTACAGTTCCTTTAACATTTGGACTATGACCTGGAGCCAATTCACTGCCTCACTGACCATGGAGCCACAGGTTACCCTGCTCACCTGTGGGCATCCCAGAGGTGTCTGACTAGCCACTATGGGAAGCAGGATGATGGACCAGACTGGGCAACAAAAATAAGCCAAGCAGAGATGTTCATATTGCTTGAGCAAGTAAACCTAACAGGCAAATACAATGGACCCTCAACATCTGCTGGGATTTGTTTCCAGGACCTTGGATATGAAAATCTGTGTATGCTCAAGTTCTATTATATACAATGGTGTAATAAAATCTCATCTCTAATACACTGGGTCCTCAGTATCCACAGGTTCGCTATCTGCAGATTTGAGCAGCCATGAATTGAAATGAGGAAATTTTTTTAAAAAACCATTGATGGTCAGGCTAAGACACAATCTCAGAGCAATAGTGGAGACTGTTGCACCGAGACCTGGGCAAGCTGTTGCCTCCCTCCTCTATGGAAGTCAAGCCCACCACAAGGCCACAGTCAAAACTTAAACCTCACTCTCGTTCCCATCTTCACATCACAAAGGTGCTGGCAAAATAAAAAGACCTGCTTCAGTCCATTTCCCACTTGCTTACAAGGAAGCCTCTTCCAGAATATAAATTCCTGCTTTCCCACTTTCTCACAAGGAAACCTCTGTCAGAATTTACACTCCTACCTCACAATGACCTGAAATAGATGGGCCAAATAAAGTGGCTTTGAGCCACTGTGGAGACATAGCATTCAAATAACACCCCCCCCCCCCCCCCCCCCCGAGTGACCAGAAGCCATGCTGAGGCTCCACCAAGCCAGCAAGAGCTGTCCCTTTTAGAAACTGATTTAATCACCTCCTGCCAGTTCCCAGTTTGGGACCACCATAGAGGCTCGCTTTGAGAGTGGGCTATGCAGGCACCACAGTCCTGAGTCAATCATGGCTGCAATGGCCAGAGGCCACTCTTCACTGCCCATCTGCTTCACCCCAGTGTTTCCCACTTTCTTGCAATGAAGTCTGTGCCAGAATTCAAAGCCTTTTTCTGCTGATACACCTCCTTGCCCCACTCCTTCTGCTGCCTCCCCCTGAAGTGGATCAATGGCAGAGGGGTTTAAAATCTGGCAGATGCTATGTGATAAGAAGGTTTAAATTCTGGCAGACCCTTTGTGGTGGAAGGTGGGAAACAGTGCAGGTAGAACCCCTTCCTGATGCCCGGATCTTGTCACCCAGGTAATTTTAAATGTTAAATACTGATTTGATCATCTGCAGTTTTTGGTATCCACAGGGTTTCTGGAACCCAACCTCCGTGGATACCAAGGCCACACCATATAAAACAGCAAAATCAAGGTTTGCTTATTTGGATTTGTGTGTGTGTGTGTGTGTGTGTGTGTGAATATTTTCAAACTATGGTTGGTTGAATCCATGGATGCAGAATCTGTGGTATGGAGGACTGACTGTAACATACACTGGAATCAAAATGTGTGCTTTTTCTATGTACAAGATATTCTCCCTAAATGTTTTCTATTGCACTCATGCATATTGACTGCAATATAGTATTTTACTATATTTTGTACATATTTGTTATCTCTTTACTCTTTTGTAGTATTATCTGTTATATCCGTTTGTGATAACGTTTCTGTTTTTGTTCTTCTGTTGCTTTTGTAATTCCTTTTCTGTTTGTCTGTCTCCTTTCTGCGTTTGATTTTCACATTGCTTACCAAAATATAACAATGTGCTGTGTTCAAGATGACATGAACTCTAGGCTGGGAGCACTTTGCTTACAGGCATACTATTGTGGAGGATGAGCAGGATGTTTCATCAGTGGTATTATTATCACTCACTAGGGCCAATCACAGTGACCATGGTGAAGGATCATCAAGGCCTTCACCAGTGCAAATAAAATATCCAAAGTATTATTCTTCCAAGTCCTCTTGGAAAGATATCTACTTTAATTCAATGCATTACAATCTACTGTCCCTGTGATACATAAGAAGATGAGAAGGCTTATCTGGTCTAGCATCCTTTTTCCCACATTGACCCTCCAGCTAACTCTGGGAAGCCCACAGAATGAACAAGAGCATGCACCTCTGGTTCATGCTATCTGACAGCTGGTATTCACGTGCAAATCATTTATCTGATACTAGAAATAATGTAAAATTATCATGACTAGTGCCAGCATGGTATGGTGTTTTGCACACTGGAAAACAGTCAGCCCTCCACAGCCATGGATTTTTTATTCATGGATTCAACTGCCCACAGCTTGAAAATATATATGTATATTCCAAAAGCAAGCCTTGATTTTTTTCCCTTTTATATAAGGGACAACATTTTACTATGCCATTGTATTTAATGGGACTTGAGCATCCACAGATTTCTGTATCCATGGGAGGTCCTGGAACCAAACCCCAGTGGATACCAAGA
This sequence comes from Phrynosoma platyrhinos, assembly GCA_020142125.1. Lineage (NCBI taxonomy): Eukaryota > Metazoa > Chordata > Lepidosauria > Squamata > Phrynosomatidae > Phrynosoma > Phrynosoma platyrhinos. Next base: position 207,952,265 of record CM034703.1, on the reverse strand, counting down.
ACCCACTATAAGATTCAAGAGACCAATTAATAATAATAATAATAATAATAATAATAATAATAATAATAATAATAATACCCCACCCCTCTGACAAGCAATCGGGACAGCTTACAACATTAAAAATTTTGTACATGGCCTTATCATATGAGAAAGGAAAGTGGAAACAGAGCTTTCTCCATGCCTTAC
>CM034703.1:207920090-207943641 GCA_020142125.1 Phrynosoma platyrhinos | reverse complement strand
GACTCAATTTGCACTATTTCTGGCAGTCTGCAACCCCCCTATAAAACTTCAGTCCCAATTCTGAAAGGTGGTGTATTTCCCAGTGTTTTAGGCTCTGTTCAGGCATGCATGCAGATACACATACATACCGCTTTAGCCATGGGATTAAAGCTGGTAAGAAAATGAGACATCAGGTTTGCCAACCAGGGCCTCATTCACACTACATAATGAACCAATTTTTGCGTTGGATCGTTTTGAATCGATGGAGCGATTCAACAATGAATAGATGTTCAGACTTTGGTTGCCGCGATCAAACCTGCTCATTCCAATTTGATCCACTTCATGTTCACATTAACAATTGGATCAATTCAAAATGGATTCTCCATGTGCGATGTCACAGGGATGATTGTGTCACAGGGAACCAAATCCCTGTTCACACTTGTGTTTAACTGAATCATTTAAAAAGATGAGGTAAAAGCCTTGGATTGGAAGAACTGGTTAAACTGGGTTTAGCGCTGCCCCTCCCCCCAAATTGCATCAGAGAAATTTGATGCCAGTGTGAACAAGGGCCCTTTAAAGTGGTTTAAACTGTTTTGTAAACTGGTTTATTATGTAGTGTGAATGAGGGCCAAATGCCTTTAGGCAGCCCAGTTCCACAATGCATAAAGTTGCTCTTAATTCTTTTTTTTAATAGTATTTTATTTAATTCTTTTTAAAGGGGGGGCTATTATTATTCTTTTAATTTAGGCTATGATTTATTTAAATCTATTTTACTCTATGTGAGCCGCCTTGATTGTCCTAGCAGAAAGACGGGATACAAGAATAAAGTTGTTGTTGTTGTTGTTATAAGATCAAACCCAATCTTAGAGCTTCCAAGGCTTGCCTAGTAACACCAGGTATCCAATTTTGTTGTTGTTGCATGTCTTCAAGTCGTTTCTGACTTATGATGACCCTAAGGCAAACCTATCACAAGGGTTTTCAAGGGCATACGCATTTCCAAATTGGTCTTAGAGTTTTCATCTTGCATCTGTTTTCCTTCTATTTTCTCTACTCTTTTCCCAGTTTTCTTAGATTTGTCTTTTATCTCTATTATATTTTTTTCCAATATTTTAATTTCTCCGGATGTTTTGATGAGAGATTCTTTAAGTATGTTTAGTTCTTTCTGGAAGTCTAATTTTATCTCTTCTCTTAGACCTTTTATTTCCTCCTTAATATTAGCTAATATTTCTGATTTAATTCCATGGCTGAGTGGGAAATCAATTCCTGATCTCTGGAGTTATAGCCCAATGCTGAAACCACTATGCCATTTTGACTCTCACCAAGGAGCCCCACGCATTTTCTAGGAGGCAGAAACCTCAGACACCAGAAAAGGAAGACTCTACACTCACAAACCCTTCTTCTGAAGCCCGTGCTTCTTGGTACCATTTTAAGGCCCTGTTTTGTATGTCTTTTATTTTTATTCTTAAAGTACCTGCATCAGCCAAGTGCAAGTCAATTACGCCATTAACTTTCAGAAAATGTGGTTACTGTGGGACCATAACTTTAGACTTTTTTAAAAAAAATCAGTTTCAAATTAGTTTTCAGAACTAGGGTGGGAAACTGCAGGATGTCATGATGTAATCCTTAACCTGTTCCCCCTTCTCCTGATATTTGAAGGGGCTACTATCTTAACTGTTTCTTTTCTTTTCTTTTCTTCTCTGCTCTTCAAAGGGACAGTGGAATTACACAGTTGAAACTGACACGCTATGTCTCTTTAAAAAATAAAAATAGGCAGCTCTTATACAGTTTTGGAATGTCCTTATTCCAGCATAGTGAATTTATGATTATTATTTTTTAAAGTAAGTACCAGTGAGAGTATTGCAAGCTTACAAGCTGATCCTACATGTGTTTGCTCAACAGCAAATTCTCCCAGGTTCAGTATGGACCTCTCCCTCTGCTTCATAAGCCCAGAGAGACCTTAGGAAAGGGGAAAGGACTTACTCTGCAGGACATGAAATGGCTCTAGAAATAGAACAGCACAGCCTGTGCAAGAGAAAGAGGGGACATCCCTAACACGTCCTACACCTCCCAAAGGGACAGCTATTCCCACTCTGCATTAGCATTACACTTTCCTATCCATACCTCATGAAAAATTTCATTATGGTTCAGTTTTTTACCTCCCTGAGATTTTTTCCCTTTTTCCTTTTTCCAGATAGGGGGAAGAGACAAAAGAAGTGAAGGGAAAATGCAAACCAATTATAAATTGAGGGCAATGATAGCTGCCCCAGACTCTGAGTAAAATTCTGTGAATGAAGCAAGGGGGACTGCAGAATAAAACCTTGTTAGGAACCACCCCAGAATCCTGTCCTAGATGACACAGCCAGATCTGTTTCTTTCAACCCAAAATCATTATTGGGCTCCACTGTTTGAAAGGATAACAATGAAAACTCCGGGGAAACTGGCAGAAAGGGAAGTGTTAGAATAGGCTATGTTTGGCAGGGAGTGGTCAGGGTAGGAAGCTGTCCATCCTTGCACAACTTTTATTTCTAAGGAAATCAGATAGGAACAGTTTTGCCAAGAAAAGTTACAGAAAGCAGAGAAACCACATGTGAACATCACAGCTTTAGACACCATGACTATCATGTACAGGATTACTTCTCAAGCTTTAGTGATGAACTAGAAGAAAAAAAAAACTTTATTCAGAGACCAGAAAGATGTTTCCAGCAGACATATGTTGTAAGGGCTGAGAAAACAGTATCAACACAGTATAATTAAAGAACAAAATAATTGAAATTTCAACCAGGCTGAACCTCCATTTGCCCATAAAACCAAACATTCTCATTTTCATCTTTTGCCAGAGTCGCCCCTTCTTCCAACCTTGTACCATCCATTTTCATGAGACTGATTTTGAAACTCCCACCACAGCCTCTCCTCCACTCACATCTATTCTTTCAGCACCCAAGAATTTGGGCAACAGCCTTAGCAATTAACTTATAAATATGTGTCCCATCATCTAGTATTATTAGAATGTAACATGTTGCAAGCAAGCAAAGCAGGTCTCTATTATCTATGGCAAGTTAGCTCAGAGACTCAAATCCTGAGAGCCATGGCAAAAGATAGGTTTCTGATTGTTGTACTACAACTCTCATGATCCCATTGCCACTGGCTAAGATGGCTAGGGATGATGAGAGTTGCAGTCCATCAACATCTCAAGGGCCACCCTGCCCCCACTGCTGATTGAATGAATCCTTTTATCTAAATAAGTCCATAGCCTCCAAAATAGACTCACAACAAGATTACTTGTATATGAATCACAGAATTCAAATGGAGTTTCAATTCCAACCCATAGCCATGCAGGAATACACAGCTGAAGATAAGCTGTAGCTTCTAGATGAAATTATCACACACCTGCTACATACAAAAAATAGCTTGGAAATGACATGCAATCTCTCATTGACAAGCCCCATAAGGGAAAAGGAAGATGGGGAAAGGAAAAAGGAAACTATTCACCAGAAAACTGCAGAGGGCAAAGTTAGAGTTAATGACTCTACCCATTATGTCAAATATGTGTCTAAACCTTGTATTTCAGATTCCCCATATCTTTATTTACTTATTTTAAAAAACAGCATGGAGCCTCCATAAGTATATATACCTTATAATGAATGTTCAATACACTCATAAATATACAAATGCCAGGATTTTCTTGAATTATCTACAAGAGAGGGGAGAATGGTTTCTGTCTGAAGCCTCACATAAATTCTGAACAATGAGAACCAAAGCAGTTTCTTCTTCCTTTGTGCCATTTCCCCCTTCTTTCAGCCAAAGGGAAAAACTGATATACTGTAAATTGTTGGAATTTAGAAATCTGGTAGAAAGCCTTCACATTTACTTATATGCTGCCAAAACTGGAACAGTTGATAGAGAATGTGTCTGAAAGGGTTCTTGGTGGTAGGAGATATTATTAATCTTCTGCAGATAAAGAGTGGTATTTGTTAGCCTCTTTGTATTGCTATCAGAAAGGATGGACACAATTAGCAGCGACTACAAGAAGATTCAACTGTTAAATTAATCAGAATTCTAATCATTTTGTTCTGGTGCCTGTGGAAGATGCTATTATTGTTTGATGGTGGTGGCTGCTTTACTCCTCCAAGTCCAAACTTTCCAAGGTGGGCATACTGGTGAGAGCTGGTGGCTCCCATTTTGGAGTGGGTGGGCAAATCTACTCTGGACCTTTAAGGCAGCTATCCAAAGTGCTGAAGCTATTTGAGATTAGGCTTAAGGACTTCTGACAGTTGTTTTAAAACTCAGACCAAAACCTGGAGTAGAGTCACCGCTCCCACTGATGCAGAAGTCACCAGTCACCAAGGCATGCAGAGAAGAAGAGCTATGCATCATTGGCAGATACCCATTTTAGAATAATATTTCCTGGTCCTTTAGCAGCTAATATAGTCAAAACAACAGCATAACACTAGGATGTGGATAGGAGAGACAGCACAAAAAAATTATACAACAACAACAACAACAACAATAATAAAATTTATTTCCATCCCGCCCCTCTGCAACACAATCGGGGTGGCTTACAACAGTAAAAACATCGAAAAATACTTCCAATTCCAAACCCCCCACTCCTTAAAAAAAATTAAACTAGAACCATTTAAAAACATTAGATAAAACAAGATATAAAACCAGACATCACAGCTAAACAACATAGTAGTGGCAGGAAAGATAAACAGGCTAGAATATGTCAGCAATGTAAGGAAAGTTGTAGTTTTCCACTGAGCAGTCTCTGAAGGGGTCACAGAGAAGTGGTGCACAAGAAATTAAAGCCCAAGCAGCACAATTACAAGCTTAAGGAGGGCAGAAGGAACCAGGCCCAGGGACACACACTCCATACATAGGAATGTTCATGATCATGATCACCATCACCAACATGGTTTCTTGTTCCCAAATGGCTTGTAAAATCAGGTCAGTTATATGGATCTTATGGGTATCCTACTTGAAAAGCAGCAGATGCTGTGGGATGTCGTGTGGTGTGGGTAGTGCTCTTGGGAAGAAGCGATGAAAGCACTTCCTTAGGTTGCCTGCTGGTGTGCATAGACTTTTCAGAACACACATGAGCACAGCAAATCATAAGGTTCTGCAGGAGACAAGGTGTAAAGAAGTCACATGTCTTGTGAAACAACCAGAATGGTACAGAGCAGGATGTGGGCAGTTTTATATCTGCAAAGCAACATAAAGTCCTACTACTGCCTTGAATCCCATTTTGAGAGAAAGATGGGAAATAAATCTAATAAATAAAATAAAATACCATCTCTGGCTATCAGCCACATGCCATGACATCAGTGCAATATTACCTTAACCTCTGGCTGGCTGACCCCTATCTTGATTTTAGGAGAAAACCTTCAACTGTTCATCAGGCTCTCTGGGGCTCTACCATAGTACAAGACACTCAACAGTTTAATAGTAATAATTCAATCTGGTTGTTTGTTGAAATTTCCATACAGATGTTTCATAAATTAATGTAGTTAGAAATACAAACAAACACTGTAAGCCGTGTGTTGTTCCTGCATCTGTAGCTGACACAGTTAGGTGTCTGCTTGATGATAATAATAATAATAACAATAACAATAACAATATTTCTATCCCACCCCTCTGCAGCGCAATCGAGGTGGCTTACAACATTAAAAACACCAATAGGTACATCAACACCCAAACCCACCCACCCCTAAAAAGATATTAAACTAGAACAATTAAAACAGAGAGTAAAATTAAGGCATAAAACAAACATGCCATCTCGCAACAACATAGCATAATCAGCATAATCAGTAGCAGCACAGAAGGGGAAGTTAGCCAAATTTTTGGGCCAGGATAGTTATCCAGGAATGGCCTGTCAGAAGAGCTCCATCTTGACAGCTTTTTTGAAGCTATCAAGGGTGGTAATAAGACGGATCTCGTCCTGCAGGCTGTTCCATAATCTGGGAGCGATGGCAGAGAAGGCCCTCTGGGAGGTCACCGACAACCTCGTTTTTATAGGTTGCAGCAGATTCCTCCCAGAGGACCGAAGTGCATGGGGAGGGTCATACGGAAGGAGGTAGTCCCAGAGATAGGTTGGACCTTGTACTGAGCCCAGAAACTGATGGTCAGCCAGTGGAGAGTTTTTAGCACAGGTGTTATATGCTCTCTTCTGGAAGTACCAGAAACCAACCTGGCTCCCATAGTCTGAACTAATTGAAGTTTCCGAGTCAAGCACAAGGGTAGCCCCATGTTGAGTGCATTGCAGAAATCGAGACGGGAGGTTACCAGCACGTGTACCACAGTTTCAAGATCCCTGGTTTCCAGGAAAGGATGCAGCTGGGATCTGGAGCCAAGGCACTACCAACTAGAGATCTGGGGAAAGGGATGAATTTGGTGCTGCATCCCACAGCCTGCAGTCTCATTGTGCATTTAAGCATCCTAATGCCCTTTCCATGTAGGAAATGAGGGCTCTCTTCCAAGGTAGCTATAGTAACATAAAGTCTGATGGGGTGAGCCATAATTTCCTAGGCTAAAATGATTGGGAAGGGCAACTAGAGAGAGCAAAGAAATGTCCTTGAGTGGTGGGTTATGGAGACCATTGGGTGGAGGCCTTACAAGTCAGGTCCATCAATATTCATGCAGCTCATAAGCTATAATGTGTGCACCCCTGTTCTGATTAGAGACACAGGTTCTCCATGAGCTCAGCTGGAAAGGGAGATGGGACAAGCATTAGAAATGCAATGAGTGTACTTCCACAACAGGTGCATCACTAAAAGGAATAAATGCATATATCAGGGGCAGAAAGCCAACATGGTGTAGTGGTCTGTATGTTGGACTAAGACCCTAGGCCATTTGGTTGGAGAAACCCATAGGATGACCTTGGGCATGTCACACTTTCTCATTCTCAGGGAATTAAGGCAAAGGCAACCCCTCTCTGGAAAAATCTTGCCAAGAAACCCCAAGGGTTGCCATAAGTCAGAAGAAACGTGAAGGCTTGCAACCACACAATCGGGGCATGAATCACATGGCCCTCTAGATCAGTGGTCCCCAACCCCCGGTCTGTGGCCCAGTACCGGGCCGCAGAACAAATGGTACCGGGCCACCCTGTTACTGCATCTTTTGTGCAGCGGCGGCAGCGGGTCCTGCGACTTTTGCGAGTCCTGCGAGTCCCAATAATAAGTGCAGGGACAGGACTCCTGCATCTGCCGACATGCCCCAGCCCAGCTGATCAGTGTGGGGGCGGGGCTTCTGTGCGCGGCTTTAGTGAATGATGAGTGACGTCCCTGACGCTGTTCAGAGGAGCCAGCAGGGGATGGTGGGCAGGGGATGGTGAGCAGGGGACGATGGGCAGGGGACGATGAGATTGTTTTGATTTAATAACGCGATGCTGCAACCCCCCCAGTGGGCCGCAGAAAAATTATCAAACGTTGACCAGTCCATGGCAATAGAAAGGTTGGGGACCACTGCTCTAGATAGTATTGAACTGTGCCTCCCAGGGGTTGTAACAAACATGGCCAAGAGAGAGGAATTCTGGGAATTTCAGTTCAACAACATTGGGAGGCCTAGCCAATTTCCATCCCTGATGTATATTAATGTGCACTTTCCAAAATGAGGACAAATAGAAGATCAGAAAAGGCAGTTTTGGGGAGCACCAAAGCTTAGATGGCCTTGTGATCTATACCTAGGATGTAACTAATAAATTTGGCCAGTGTTGGTCATGTCATAGCTTTCACTTGCATAGAAACATCATGCCCAAAAGCTTGAATGGAAGTTGAAAGTTACATATATGTTCCCCCAACTAAACTTCACTTTTCTTTCCTCCCCCTTAGAGATTTTAATGTTGTGAGTCTGTAAACCTGGCAGTCATGGAAATCCAACCAAGAGAAATGGAGCAGGGAGATAAGTCCCCTGAGTCCAAGGACCTGCTGACCAGTCAGACAGCCAGCACCCTGTGTATCAGCTCACGCAGTGAGTCTGGATGGAGTGCTCCACCACAGAGCAAGTGGGATGTTTACCATAAGCCAGTCATCGTATTGTCAGTGGGTGGAGCAGTGTTCCTTTTTGGTGTGGCTATCACCAGCCTGACCTGCCTCACTGTGGACAAAAACAAGACCATGGAGAACAGCACGACGACTGATCAAAAAACCAAGGAGATATTTAAACTTTGCGGACCAGCCTTCCTGTCACTGGGCCTCATGCTGCTTGTGTGTGGGCTCGTCTGGATCCCCATCATCCGCAAAAAGCTGAAGCAGAAGCAGAAATACCACATCCTTCAGAGCATTAAGTCTTTCTTCCTCAACCGCTGAAGCATTAAGCATTAAGTCTTTCTTCCTTAACCCTTGGCAGTTTCAGCCACAAGGAAGAGGAGGACTATATGTGATCAACTCAAGGTCTTTCCTCCATTCCAGGAATCTACAAGCCCAGTTGTCACTGCCCTGAAGAGGAGTTGACTCTAACTCCCTATTCTTCCTTCTGTTTAAAAGAGATGGATTACCCCTAACCAGCGGAACTACAGGATCATTTGGGACCCTTAGTTCAGCAAATAAACTACACATTCTCCACAAGGATTTTCTAAGTTAGGAGCACAGGGACTAACACTGGCAGAACAGATGTCAGACAAGTTATTTCAACTAAATGGTACTTTATCATACAGAATGATGTTTTAAAGGTGCTTAGGGTTTAGATAGTATTCAATAGAAAGCTGAGTCCTATCCCTATGGCCAATATTGGTCCCAATGTGATTAGTGATTACTTCTCTGAGAAAGCAGTAAGATATTTCTCGTATATGAAATGGCTTTGGGTTTGTTTGTTTGTTTTAAAAAAAACCAAAATTGCTTGCAGAAGTGGTGCTGAGAAGGTTTCCAAGACAAATCCACTGGCTACCTTTGTTTCATTTAGTTTTGCTTCATTAGAGGAAGCTATTCTGCAAGCAGACAATTCTATGTGAGTAAAAATATTCATTGTACAGTTTCTCAGACTTGGCACAAGAGACCATCAGACATTTCTTAGTGGGTTGTAGGAATACTTAACAAACTCTAGACTCTCAAGTCAGAAACAAATATTCTCAAAAGGATAGACAATAATGGTTAAAAGTGACAGGTCCTGGAGGTATACTATTGTAGCAGAAATAGCTGATTGTTTGGTAAGGAAATTGGATCTGTCTACAGAACATTTCATGCTGTCTGAATCTAGGCTAATGATGGCCACCAGTTACTAATTCATAACCGTATGCAGAGGGATCTTGTAGCACCTTTCAGACTAAGGAGATTATTACACTTATCCGATCTTTTCCCCAACAGGATACAAGCGCAGTTTAACTGTCAATAATGGATCTTATCATATTCTCCTGTGGCCAGGCATATGCAGCCCCTATGTAACCCATGCTTGTCCCATGGCTTTTCAAGGACAGGATTTTCCCATCCTTGAAAAGCTGCAGGATAAGCTTTGGCTGCATATGGGCTGCATACACCTGGTCACAGGAGAATGCGATAGGATCTGTTATTGCCAGTTAAATGCATGTTTATCCTATTGGGGAAAAGACAAGATAAGTTGCATGCGATAATCTCATAACTGTGTAAAAGAACTTGTAGCATAAGCTGTCATATACTACAGGGGTAGGCAACCTAAGGCCCGGGGGCCGGATAAGGCCCCCCAAGGCCTTTGGACCAGCCCCAGGCCAGTCCTGCCGCCCCCGCCGCCACCGCCTGCCATGATGATATTGATTATTGTTGTTATTACTTGTTCTTGGAGTTTTCTTGGCAAAATCTCCAGAGGGGTTTTGCCATAGCTTTTCTGGGGCTGAGAGAGTGTGCATGCATTTTTAATTTTTTTTAATATTTATTTATTTATTTATTTTTGGTGCTTTGGCCCCCCAATTGTGTGAGGGACAGCAAGCTGGTCCCCGGCTCAAAAAGGTTGCCTACCCCTGATATACTAGGTCCACTACTTTGGATGCATCTAAAAGGTGGTACAAGATCCTTTGCATACTGATATTCCATACTAACATGGCTATGTCTCATTCTGTATTCATAACTGATTTGTATTCATGATCCTTATGTATTCAATGGTGTAGGGAATACATGGGGATTGTAAAAGTCCCCCAGTCCTGACTTACTGGGCATCAGTATCATCCTATTTTGGGTGAAAGGTAGCATATAAACCCCCTAAAGAAATAAATAAATAAAATCAGCTGCTGCTATTGATGAGGATTCTTTTCCTGTCAATCAGGACACAGCAAACTGATGCTCCTACCCAGCTTTCATGAGTGATCTCTGGAACAAAGAGGAGTGACAGGAATTCTACTTCTGACTGTCACAATAGACATTGCTGGTGGGAACAGGATAGGAATATTAGTCTGCTGCATCCCAGTCAACCCCTGTTGCTCACTATGACTGATTCCCAGTAAGTCAAGATTGGTCCAGGAGGCACTATTTAATTAAGTATACTTAACTAAGTAGCTGATCTAGGATTTCAGCTGTGGTTTCCGGCAATGATGCAACACAAACCTCCAATAAATTAAAACAAATCCAAGGAGAACTAGTAAGAATCAGGAACTTGCCATGTATAGTCACTTATCCATTAAATATATTGAAAATCATGACAGTGAAACCAACTTTCCATGAGCATCTGGAAAGGCTGAGGTGTGCAGGTGTTGTGAATAGCTTTCTCCATCCATTTGCATGGCATCTCCTCACTCCTTGTGGTCAGGCAGAAAGAATATCTTTCTACTAAAGCCTTGCAATCCAGTGAGAACCATGGCTCATTGAAATCAACAGTCTAGCAGAGTTATGTGACTTTTTAAGATTCCATGGCACACCAAGACCAAATGCAGAGAGGAAAGAGAGAAAAAAACATAAAGAGAGAGTGAGAGAAGTGCTTTGGATTTGGCAAGTACAAAGGAAATTTAAAGTACTTGGGCTCTGGACAATAGGTAAGAGTGGTGAGAGATCTATACAGAGGTCACACTAACATCATCACTGGAGATTATCTCAAAAATTGTTTCAAAGGCTATTGAAGTGTGCTGATTGCACAGCCCTGATAATGAAGCGTTAGAATATTTATTTAGAACAAATCAGAACTACAAGCCAGAGACTCTGTGCTCCTTAAAGAAATCTTTCCTGTAGCTGCCTTTTAAATATCATTCTGGCTCATGGATAATACCAAAGTGCCTCCTTTCAGTGCTGCTTCATGTATTCTTTGCCTTCCAAAATGCATCTCTCAGCCATTCCCACTTGCATTAGCTGAGGAACACAAAATGTGATTTCCCAGAACTATGTCAGCTGATTCCAATCAATCTACCCATGTTTCCAATCCTTTTTAGACTGTGCATAACGAAGGGGAAGGCAGTTCCTTATGGTTCATTTCTGTTCCATTTCTATCACACAACCCAATGTTAAGTTTTCAGTTTCTCCAAGACTTGATAAGACTCAGAGGTGGTCCTGCTGTTTGAAAACATGGGGCTTTGTCTCTCTAATCCCCATACTCCTACCCATCAGCAGGTGGACATGAAGTGTACTTAGAGCCTGCAAGAAAGGACATTTGGCAGAAAACTTGATGGAGATGGCTCCAACTCTGGTATCCACTTCACTTTTTCTGTAGTGAGCCGGCTCTACCAGCCCCAGTGGGCATCAGTTGCCACTGGTTAGACCATGCTGCTCTATATAAATTCTGTCTTACACCAAATTCTGTCTTATGCCATTTGTCACAGAAGAAATAGAGAAGCCCTCTTCTTACATAACACACTTTCCCCCAACATACATGCCACCTCCTCTTCCTCCTGCTTTTCCTTCTTCTTCCAGTGCTGAAGTTAAGATTGTAGAGAATGAGATGCCGATTTACTCATTTCCAGTCTCTAAGTAGCTCCGAGGTCTGTGTTAGCTTTCTCTATTTGAATCTCCTGAAGTCCTGAGCATCCAACAGATTCCAGGAGCTATTCCATGCAAGTGGAGAACCTTTTCACATATTTTATACTTCCCATGACACTTCTGCAAGATGTGGCAGCAATAATGGCCACCCTGGACTGTGGAAGGATTGAGAACTTCCTTGCTGCAGACAGATGGCCATATTGTCATTTACACTTTATAAACAACGTGTGTGGGAAACCACTGAGTGTCCAGAATAGACAGAATAGGAGTGTGTACAGTTAGAGGGAAAACTACAAAATATAGTCATGAGGGAGTACACAGGGCAAGATGATAGTCCTAAAAGAACTGTATGTGATATATACCCCATTGCTGAGATTGCATGGTGTGAAAAGTCAAAGTCAGTCAATGTATGAAAAGGAAATTCAAATAAAAAGTACAGAAAATGGCACTGGGGTTGGTTTGGGTTGCTGACAGTGGTCACTGCATCCAAGACTAGGACCAAAAGGCTCCTTAGGTACTTTCATGCCCTGTCTGCACTGGCCATAATTCTGGGGCCAGTCGCAGAGCATTGTGCTCCAGAACTAGCCCTGGATTGACCACAATGGTGGCAGGACACACTGGGCCAAAACTAGTGGAGCATTGTTTACATGGGCCAGCCAGGTCCACACTGTTTTGGCATGGCTGGCCCGTCCCATATCCCCAAAGCAGTGGCCACCTCTTCCATACCTGTAGGAACTCCGTGGCCCAGTGTACTGCTGCTTCTCCTGAGAGTAAGCCCACCTGCCGAACCAACCAAAAGTGACGGTAGAAGTACTCACCTCCCGATCACATGGCTGAGTCCATGGAGTTGCTGTAGGTACAGCAGTGGCAACCATGGCTCCGGGAACAAGTCATCCGCTTTTCCTGTACTGCTCAGTGTGGGAAGGAGGATAGCACAGTACCTGGTGTGCAAATAGTAGTGCAGGCTGATTTGGGCCTGGTCCAGCTGTTCACACACCACATAACCCCAAGCTAATCCCAAGGTTTGGGGAAAACACCTATGCAGACAGGCCACAGAGCCACATTCTGATATAACACTTCACATGCTATCTGGAGGAAGGGTCAAATGTACCCAGAAATGGAGAAATGCAGAATCTCCCTAACAGGATCACAAATGATAATGTCTAGAAGAACAGAAATGAGTATGTAGCATCATACTTTACCATCAAAAGGAAGTAAAAGAGTTGGAACCATTTCTAGTAAACAGGAACAACTAGAGCTGCTTGCTTCCATGAGGAACCGTACTCTGGCATTGTCACCAGCTCAACACCAGATAGACCACACTCTACATCAGAGCCAAAATGGAAGTTAATGAGACTCAGAAATGTTAAAAGATTTATTTAAGCAGAACCCTATGAATTCAGAGGGAAACCTCATTCAATTCGATTCAACTTACTCTCCAGTAAGTGTGTGTATCATTATATAACATGCTCCTACAGTCCCAGTTTGGCAGGGAGAATCCCAATTAATCCTATGATGTCCCACTTCTGCTCTTAAAATATCCCAGTTTTTGTCCCCTCTTCCCACTTTCCCCCTTTGTCCTGAGCATATTTAAATTGCTGCAAACTGAGTTCAACATGAAAAGGTAGTTTGCACTCAATTAAGTCAGCAGAAGGGAGAGGAGGGAGCAGATGTTGCCCTTCCCAGTAGGCTCAGGTAAAAACAAATTGCTGCAACCTCTCCTGGCTTCTGTGCTCTTATTAATAGGTTTTGCCATCTTGACCACACTCCAATGTTGTTTGGCCATCTATGACTTGATCTTCATCTGCATAATATTTGAGGATATCAGGGCTGGGCAACAGTAGCAGGTCTTATGGCCAATTCTCCCACCCACTGTAGGCTGAACCAATGTGACTGGAAAGTGACATGGAGTATGTTCTGCTTTACATTTCTATTATTCTTGATGCATTTTGGGACTTGTTTGTAGTTAAATTGCAAATTGATGTTCCAAGAGATGAAGCTTATCATCTGGGGTCTTTTTTTCCACGTCCTCACCTAACCCCCCCCCAAAAAAAAAATTGAGTGTCTGACCACTTTGGGATGTCAGGGACTTGGAGCATATGCTCTCCATCCCTGGATTACAGTCTTAAATGCAGACTGGCTTCATAGTCCAGGCTTTGGGAATTAAGAAAAAAGTGATACCGGTAGTTTACATTATTTCTATAGTCAATGTGTCACATGATGCTCTAATGGATCCTTTCATCTTTTTAAAAGTGATTCCATAATTGTGCATAGTTTCTTTTATGCTGCTATCAAGCTGGGCCTTGCTAGCACAATCTCCCCTTAAAAGATCTGATCAGAGTGGGAAAAAGTGGGAAGGCTAATGGGAGTATGTGGTGCACTTTCAGTAACTCTAGGAAAGTATGATGGGATTTGGCACTCAGAGGCAACAAAATTTCCTTTCAGGAGGCTGGCAGCTGCTGAAATCTGAGCACGCTAAGTGTTTCCTGATGCTTATCACCACACTGGCATCAACACCACTCTCCTGGGAATCGAGGATTTTGAATTACTGCACTGCTTCAGACTGCATGCTTAGCTATTAAATCAAGCTCAGTAAAGCTATGTTCTTCTGGGGGTCTTCAGAAAGAGCTGGGTCACAAAATCATTGCAATGGGGAGGAAGCAAACTACTGAAGATCCTCCCCCCACCAACTCTGATCAGATGGCCAGCCCAAGATATTTTGCTGCCTGAGGCAAAGGAAAAGGTGGCTCTCCCATCATTTCATGAACAGAAGCTAACAGGACTGGAAGCTGAACATTACATTTTATGTAGAGAGATCTTGTAGCACCTTTGAGACTAATTGAAAGAAAGAAGTTGGTAGCATGAGCTTTCATAAATGTCTACAAAAGCTTATGCTGCCAATGTCTGTCTTTCAGTTAGTCTCAAAGGTGCTACAAGATCTATCTACATACTACAGACTAACATGGCTATATCTTTGAATTCTTACATTTTATAATAGGAAAGAGAAAGAATCCTCCACTACACCTGAGGGCAACAAACCTCCTTTGAGGGGTACTGGACAGACTGTTTAGCAATGCAGACCTCTATCATCTGAAAAGGGGAATGACTTGGGGACTCTCTGGAAGAACAGCAAAGTCACTGATGCCCCCTTCTCCAGCATCTGCCATCAGAAGCGACTGCCTCTCAATAGCGGATGGTTCTAATCTGAAGGGTCAGCCTACCTATGAAGGTTGGGACAGCCCAGAACATAAATATTATGGACTGCACACTTGTCTAGGCTGGTGACAATCAAGAAACTTGGATAAAACAAAACACAGCTCTGGTTTGAAATAATTAATTGCAACCTCTTTGTTGTTTTTGTGTGCCTTTAAGTCATTTCCCACTAATGGTGTCCTTAGGTCTATCATGGAGTTCTTTTAGCAAGATTTGTTCAGAGAAGATTTGCCATTGCCTTCCCCTGAGATTGAGACCATGTGGCTTGCCCAAGACCACTCAGTGGGTTTCATGGCCAAGCAGGGAATCGAATCCTGGTTTCCAGAGCCAAAGGAGATTATCACACTAGCATTTATAACGTTCCATTCGTGTTCCCAAAACTCACAGTAAAACTTATGAGATGGGAACATGTGTTATCACATTTGACTCGTGATAGTGTGATGTTAATGGGATGGCAATGAATATTATTGCACACTCTTTGCTATTCTAGCGGTATTCATACTCAAGCCATCCTAAACTCATCCTTTGCCACACATGCATTCTTTTGGCACTGCAAGAAGAGTGTAGGGGATGTTCTGGGATGGGGAGGGGAGGAGGGAGTCCCAACCAATCACTACACAAGGATGGACTGAGCATAGTAAGGATTATTGTGCATACATCAGCCGAAACGGTCCGAAACTGATACTGACAGCTAGGAATGAATTTTTTCCATTCTTTACTAAGAATGGGAGAACCCTGGACTGGGTGCGGGATGAGTACTGGATGGCAATAGGGCTGTGCAATAACATCTGTTCTGGTTACATCCTGTACCCAGATTGGGAGAAAAAGGCTGTGCAATAATCTCCATAGTCCAACATTTAAACCACTATGCCATGCTGGCTCCTAACTGCAACCTCTACAGAATGAGAATTTCAGTTAACCACACCACACCCCCTTAATGATTCTTTCTAGAAATCCTCAGTTTACCATTCTGAGATGGAATGCTACTAAAGCTATGTATATTTTGACTCACAAGGCTAGTCCTGACATTAGGCAGAATGAGGCTGGCTGACAGGAAATTGGGACAACCACAAAACAAGCAGCAAGTGGTTATTTATGAATAATTAACTTATTTTTAATGATGGAAACAGTGACTTGTGGGATCTTCTGCCCCATGTTCCACAGAAATGACTTGATCCCTTGAGCTTGCTTCGATGATTCTCCTTGGAAGCCCACTTGGTAGTGCCTCTCCCTTCTCTATTACACTGTACACTCAACTCATTTCCTAGAAAAGAACCAAAAAGTGAATATCAGTTTGTTTATTTGCTTGCATTTTCATCCAAATCTTCATAGAATCATATGAGACCCCAAGGGCCATCCAGTCTAACCCTCTGCTGTGCAGGAATATACCATCAAAGCATTCCAAAGATGGCCACCAAGCCTCTGTTTAAAAACTTCCAAAAGATGGAGATTCCCCCACACTCTAAGAGAGTGTGTTCCACTGTTGAATGTTCTTCATAATGTTTAGGTGGAATCTTTTTTTTCTGTAGTTTGAATCCATTGCTCCATGCCCTAGTCTGTGGAGCAACAGAAAACAAGCTTGCTCTATCCTCAATATAACATCCCTACAAATATTTAAACTTTCCTCCAAGGAACTCAGGCTTTCATGCAAATTCTGTCTCTACCAATGTTATCTGCACAATCACCTTATGAGGTAGGTTAGGTTGAAAAATACTGACTAGCCCAAGGCCATCCAACTAGCTTTGTGGTTGCAGGGATTTAAATCTGGTTCTTCCCAGTCTTAATCTAACATTTTAAATATTGCTGTGTCACAGTGTCTCAAGCAAGATTGCCCCCCCAGCCAAAAATCTGTTTTCCTGTAGTTTGAATCCATTGCTCCATTGGGGAAACCTTGTATTTTGGACAATTGAAGGTGCCATAGCTCATGAGGTATTCTAAGCTGTGCTGTTCTAAACTTCCCATTGTTCCCAATAGGACATGCAAAACCCTTAAATACACTACCCCTCTTGAATCTATTTTAGTTGGTGCTTCCGCTGAAAATGCTTGTTTTGTGTCTGTGGCAGCAGTTGTTCTGAGAAGCTAATAAATCCTTTGCTAATCAGTTTCATACTGTTGGTGGCCATATGGTGTGTCCTCTTGTGTCCTTATCTGCACAGGTCACAGTGGCAACAGACAAGCCAGACAAAGAGAGGACTGGAGACACAAGCTTTATTAGAGTTGGTCATGGCAATTCCTCAGGTTCTGACCCAGTGACCTCCATGCCACTTTTTTGAAGAATATGCTCCATATTCTTCTCTGTCACTAATACTGCATGCAAAGGAATCTTGTAGCACTTCTGACACTAACTGTGCTACAGAAGTTGTAGCATAAGCTTTCATAGACTTGGACCTTGTCTGCATGAACCAAAAAGCTCATTCCCACACCCCATTCTACTGTTGTCCTGTTTGGACACCACATATTCCAAACCCTGGTTCTGGTGCAAGCAATCCAGATGACATCCAACATATTCCACACCAGAACCAGGGTATAAAAATCAGGGTATAAAACACCTTAAACTTATTTTTAAAAATTTACCTGTTACTCCAGAGCTTCCCAGAAAAGTCAGAGCCTTCTGTTTCCACATTGAGCCACTTGGTGCATGTCCGCACAGCTCTCTGCATGGGTGTCCTGCTGAGCCACCTGGTGCATCTGCCACCTCCATGGGTCCTTCGGTCTGGAGTCAGGACACTCCCAGCTATGTGATAACCACTGGGTACCTTGTTTTGACCTCAGAAGTAAGTGATCCCTGGCTGTGGTAGACACACTGGGTGGCTTGGCAGAACACCCATGCAGACACCTGCAGAGGCACAGAAATGGAGGACCAGGTAACAGAGGGAGATTAGGGAAGCTGTGGGGCCAGGATACTCCAGGTAGCCCCCAGAGTATCCTGGCCCATGCAGACAAGTCCTTGTTCTACCTTCTCAGGCGCAAGATACTGCAGACACTGAAGATGTTGAGCCACTTGGCTCATGTCTGCACAGTTCTCTGCATGGGTGTCCTGCTGAGCCACCTGGTGCATCTGCCACCTCCATGGGTCCTTCAGTCTGGGGTCAGGACACTCCCAGCTATGTGATAACCACTGGGTGGCTTGGCAGAACGCCCATGCAGATAGCTGCAGAGGCACAGAAATGGAGGACCAAGTAACTCTCACATGAGAGTAAGTCAAAGTTTTGAAGAGTAGCTTTCAATCTCTAATTCACAGCATCCTCTTAAGGTGCATATAATTAAATCTTCAGTGCAAATTATATGGGCCTGTTCCTTAAGTGAATCCATAATCTATAAATAAAAATTATTATTATTATTATTATTATTATTATTATTATTATTATTATTATTATTATTATTATAACTCATTATCAGATTGCATTCTTGGCATCCAAAAGGTCTTAGGTCCAATTCCTGATATTTTCCAGGTAGGGCTGGAAAGCTACTGCTAGGCAGTACAGACAATGTTGGCCTAGAAAGACAAGTTGTCTGACTGAACATAAACAATTTCTTATGTTCATTTCCCTCTTCTGAACTCAGGTGGGTGATTCACAACAGCCATAACCCAGGCATGCAATGTCTCCTTTTATATTTATTTTGCCCATTTATTATTATTTAGTACCAATGTCAAAGGCAGATCAAAAGAGATCTGGGTACATATCCATTCCAACTATCAACCTGCCCAGTCTCAAGTCAAAATTGAAAGTGGAGCTGAGAGTTGATTGAGGGAAAAGGGCGCCCTGCCATAACTCACCCTCCAGGGGGAAAAAAATGTTGAAATTTTGAAAAATGTTGAAATGTTGAAAAAAAGAGAGTGAGTTCTCCGATACAAAGAAAAGATGGGAGAACAGAAGAGTGTAAAGGTACTGCTGTTAAGATTCCTGAAGTTAAAAGAGGAGAAGAGTAAAACAAAACCTCCAGGGCCTCTAGGGTATTAGGTACAGCACTGACCAACAACATCAAGTACAATTTAGTTTTAAAACAGGAGATGGCTCTATAAGGGCACTGCCACTAAGATTTCTGGGGTAAGAAGAAAAGGTGGGGGGGAAGGTGAATGATCTGCAGATAAGGGATCACAGAAAGGTGGAAAAATAGGATAGGGCTGTTTGAGGTAATGCTGGTAAAATTCCTGACGTTTAAACAACAAAACAAGGACAAGAGTGAGCAACCTGGAGGTCCATGGACCTGTTTGTGGCTTTAGGTAAGGAAGGTTGCTTCAACAAGTACATAAATAAAAGCTCGCAGCGTGCAAGAATCTGAATCGATCATTGCTTAAGCCCAGCAAAAGGCATGGGTAATTTCCTCTCTCCATTTACTTCAAAGTTTAGCAGGCCCCGGAAAAGCTTGTTCTTCATGTTTTCCTGCTAAATGCTGAGAGAGCCTGCAGGCATCTCAAGGCCCTCAAGGCTTCAAACAGGAGTGAGAGGTGAAATGGCTTTGAGGGGAGGAAGGGGTGGTGTTGGATAGACCAGTTGCACTAGATAGGGACGGACAGACAGACAGACACACACACTTCTGGGAAACAATCACCAGCAGGACAAAGATGCTACAGTAAGGGAGAGAACCACAGGAAGATCATATTGCATATTTCAGCTGTAAACAATATAGAGGTCTGTCCTTTGCTCTTCCTAGCTAAACATAAACCATCTCTGCAGATCCATTAGCAAGGAAGCCACTAAGAGCAACCAGTTCCCTGAGGGACGCTAGCTCACTTTGTAGTTCTACAATGGGGGCAGAGGTTCAATGCGTCACTGACACTTCTCTCAGCTTATCTGTTTACATGCAAGCCTCCTCTGTCTGGAATTTGGCCAGGGGATGAGAGGCTGTCACCTTCTCCAGCACTTTCCAGTGACATCTGGTCAAAGTCAGTCTTCAACAACTCACTAGAAATGAATACTATTCAAGCCTTAGATTCTTAGGGTTAAACTATAGTTCGTCTTCCATATCCACAGATTCTTTACCCATGAATTCAACTATCCAAGGTTTGAAAATATTCAAAGAAATACAAATTCCAAAAAGCAAACCTTGATTTTGCCATTTATATAAGGAACATCATTTTACTAAGCTACTGTATATAATGTGACTTGAGCATTCACCGATTTGAGTATCCATGGGGGGGAGGTCTGGAACCAAACCCCAGTGGATACCAAGGGCACACTATGTGTACAATATTAACTGTCTAAATTCAATAATTGTTGCAAGTCTTAAAAAATTTAATATCAGCAACAATAAGAACAGGAATTAGGACTGGGACTGTGGCATGCAGAGGACAAGTTCAACTCACCTCCCTTTGCTGTAGTCCCAGTGAACATCCTCTTCTAAAGTTATTTTTCATCTTGGAAAGAAGCTTCTTATCACTGTCAACAGAAGACTGTGTCCTGGTGAAAACAGCAGCCTCAGGGAAGGAGAGGCAATTTTCTTTGGGACTGAGGTGAGGCGGAGTGTATTACACTCCCCTGTCTACGTAATAGAATTCTATTCCCATTCTACCCAATCCCACTCCCAAGGATGATAAATTTTAAAAACTTGACACATGTATTGAAGTCATACAATCAACATCATATCTCGTTTTAGCACAAGCACAAGCTGAAAATATCCCCATATGTAAGTCTCTGAGCACATGCAGAGTGTTTTTATCATCATGAGCCATCTAGCAGGACCAAAACTTTCAGGTACTTTGTTGATGAGGCAGAAGAGCAAGCCGCGCTTCATACTCAGTATGCTGCAGCCCTAAACCCAGTCTCCACCCCACTTGTGGCTGATATTTAAATGTTTAAATCTGGGGATGTTAATAGCAGTTGTATAAATAGCATTATTCCTCCTATGGCCTTTGATATCACCAAATAGTTGAAAGAAGTGGCAGATATAAAAAAAAATGAGGAAGAAAACAGTAAATGGAGATGAATTAATAAAAATTAGTTATCCATCAACACCCTTTAATTTGGTTCATTAAGAGGGTGGTTAAAGAATGACAAAGGGATGTGTTCTACCAGGCTTTGGCTGCATGTTGATGAGTGATCATGAGATTCTGACCAGATCAAACTGAAGTGGCAGGGATTTGAGATTAATTAGGATGGATCACAATGGAGGTGTGACCCTGTGTGAGTGTGACATGGGTCAGTGAATAAATGAGGTGTGAACCAGTCTCCCAGTGGATGAGCTCTTAGGGTGTGTATGTAAACTCATGTTCAGGGATTCATTATCTGTTCATACCCATTAACCAGCCAGTTGTATTCATAATCATGATGATTAAGCATGACAAAAGCTTGGGTTGTTTACTTTTTTTCTCCTTATTTCTCCCAACTCTTCCTTCAGAATTTATTGAGATAATGAGAAAGTAACTGAAGTTTCCATTCAAGGCTAACCAGTGCCTCTTCTCTCTCTCAATATTCTATATATTCCATTATTCGAAGAACCCTACAAACCTATTCATGTTTTCAGAACTTCCTCACATTTGGGAAACACAGAAGAAGACCTTCTCAGCGGCTGCCTCTAAGCTCAGAACTCCCTTCCCAGAGAGGCTAGACTGGTACATTCCTGTCTTTCAACAAGCAGATAAAATTCTTTTTATTCCATCAGGCCTTTGAGATTTTTTTTTTTTTAGGGGAAATAGGCCTTATTTAAAGAAGAACTTGTGAAGGTCCATGGTGGTTATTATAGAGATTGCAGTCAGGAAATCAGAAGAAGAGTAAGAATGAGGAGGGTGGCTATGAAAGTACTAGAAAAGGTTCTAAAATTCAAAGTTATACAACTGAACACAAAAGTTAGATTCATACAAGCCATTGTATTCCCTATTACCATGGATGGATGTGAGAGTTGGACAGTTAAGAAAGATGATAGGAAGAAAATCAACTCCTTGCAGATGTGGTGCTGGAGAAGAGTGTTGAGCAGGGGTCGGCAACCTACGGCTTGCGCACAGTGGCGGGTGCCATTTTGGAAGGGCCCACGGCAGCTGTGCAGCCACTATTTGGGCTTTGGGAAGGTTGCTCCGCGGCTGTGCCGGGCAAATTTGCCCGCCGTAGCCGCGGGGGGGGGGGCTTTCAAAGGCCCAGGGAAGCCCCCCCTCGTGGGGGGACTTCCAAAATGGCGCCTGCATCATGCTTGGCCCCCCGCACCATTTCCCCCCGGCCCCCTGGCAACAAAGCCAAAAAGACAAACAAATGGGTCCTAGAGGAGATCTCCCTAGACGCCTAGATGACCAAACTGAGGCTGTCGCACTTCAGAGACATCATGAGAAAAGAAGACTCATTAGAAAAGACAATAATGCTGGGAAAGGTGGAGGGAAGTAGGAAGAGAGGAAGGCCACATGCCAGATGGATGAACTCTATTAAGGAGAACATGGGTATGAGTTTGCAGAAATTAAGCAGAGCAGTAGATGACAGAGGGTCTTGGAGATGTCTCAACCATAGGGTCTCCATGGGTCACGATCAACTTGAGGGCAATTAACAACAGACAGCAAAATAAAGAAGGTCAAAGAGGCAAGTGTAAAGGTTTGATTAATGCTGAACATCAAAAAATAAAACAAAAATAATGACTGCAAAATATCTACAAGAATTCACCCTAGACATCAAGAAACCTGAAATAGTCAAAGAATTCCCATACCTGGGTTCAAGTATTGACCAGAATGGAGACTTTAGTCAAGAAATCAGAAGAAGACTAGAATTCGGAAGGGCTGCTTGAAAGAACTGGACAGGATCATAAAAGCATAACTCTAAACACTAAAGTAAGGATCGTCCAAGCCATCGTATTTCCCATCACCATATATGGATGAGAGAGCTGGAGAGTAAAAAAAAAAAAAAACCAATAGGAAGAAAATAAATTAATTTGAAATGTGGTGCTAGAGCAGAGTGCTGAGAATACTGTGGGCAGCTAAGAAAAAAAAAAACAAATGGGTCCTAGAACAGATCAAGCCAGAACTCTCTCTGCAAGCCAAGATGACTAAATTGAGGCTTTCATATTTTGGCCACATCATGAGGAAAAATGAATCATTGGAAAAGACAATGAACTATGGAGGGCAGAAGAAAAAGAGGAAGACTGTATGCTAGGTGGATCAACTCAATCAAAGACACCACAGGTCTGAGCCTGCAGGCCCTGAGCAGAGAGGTTGAGGACAGAGACCCTGTCTCATCCACAGGGTCGGCATGAGTGGAGGTCGAGTCAAGGGCAACTAAAAACAACAACAGAGGACTTGCATAATTTGCTAGGCCTTCACTTGTTTAATTTGTTTTAACTGATTTCACTTTTATGATGGTTTAATTGCTTTTTAACTTTTGCATGCTGTTAATTTTTAACTATGGTTGTTTTAACTGTGAGAAGTGGCCTTGAGTCCCAAACTGGGAAAAGGTGAGATGTAAATTAAAATCATCATCATCATCATCATCAATTAAAAAACACTATACCACCATGTGAAAGGTGCGTGGATGGGGAAAATACCACTTAGAATCATAGAATCATAGAGTTGGAAGAGACCACAAGGG
>CM034703.1:207901124-207912603 GCA_020142125.1 Phrynosoma platyrhinos | reverse complement strand
GGACTGAATTCACACTATTTTTGACAGTCTGCAACCCCCCTAAGGCTATTATTGTGTGTGTGCCTCCGATCCATTTTTGACGATTGTGAACCGTAAAGGTTTTCTTGGCAAGTTTCTACCGAGAGGGTTTGCCATTGCCATCCTCAGAGGTTGAGAGAGTGTGACTTGCCCACCAAGGTCACCCAGGGTTGTTGTTGTTTTCCCCAGGGGATCCTAAGAACAGTGACAAACCCCCCTCCCCAACATCAAGGGAGCTACTGTCCCAATGGAGCTGGGAACCTATGCCACCACCTGCATAGAGAGAGAGAGAGAGACTTGCCTTCAATAATAAGTGAGGACTTCTTAAAGTCTCAGATTTAGACTAGAGTCTAAGGCTATTATTGTGTGTGTGTGTGTGTGTGTGTGTGTGTGTGTGTGCGCCTCCAATCCATTTTTGACGATTGTGAACCGTAAAGGTTTTCTTGGCAAGTTTCTACAGAGAGGGTTTGCCATTGCCATCCTCAGAGGTTGAGAGAGCGTGACTTGACTTGCCCGCCAAGGGTTTTTCAAGGGATCCTAAGAACAGTGACAAAACCCCTCCGACATCAAGGGAGGCACTATCCCAATGGAGCTGGGAACCTATGCCACCTGCATAGAGAGACTTCCCTGTAATAAGTGAGGACTTCTTAAAGTCTAAGATTTAGACTAGAGTCTAAAGCTATTATTGTGTGCCTCCAATCCATTTTTGACGATTGTTAACTGTAAGGGTTTTCTTGGCAAGTTTCAACAGAGAGGGTTTGCCATTACCATCCTCTGAGGCTGAGAGAGTGTGACTTGCCCAAGCTCACCCAGTGGCGGGACATGGCCTAGGATTCGAACCCTGCTCTCCAGTGTCATAGTCCAACACTCAAACCACGACGCCACGCTGGCTCTCTGCTACACCAGGTAAACAGGTACTAAATCAGTTAAACAATGCTCACCCCTCGTTCCCCGTTGGTCATGTGTGGGAATTTAGCTAGAGCCTTGCTTCAGAAGTTGGGGAAAGTGATTTTTTGGATTGGCTGGGAGGCTTCTGGGACTGTGTTCACACTGGAGAAATAATGCACTTTGACACCGCTTTAATTGCCATGGCTCAGTGCTCTGGGGTTGTGGGAACTAGTTTTGTGAGACATTTGGCCTTTTCCATCAGAGAGCTCTGGTACCACTTGTTGTTTGTTTGGTTGCTGTTGTTGTTGTGTGTCTTCCAGTCACTGGGGACTTATGGGAACCCTAAGGCAAAGCTCTCCTGGAGGTTTCTTGGCAAGATTTGTTCCGAGGTTTAACGTTGTCCAAGTTAACCCAGTGGGTTTCATGGCCAAGCAGGGAATTGAACCCTGGTCTCCACAGTCACAGTCCAACACGCAAACCACTATGCCACACTGGCTATTTCCTACACCATGCTGGCTCTCTACAGGTGCTACAAACCCCAGAATTCCATAGGATGGAGCCATGGCAGTTAAAGCAGTGTCAAACTGCATTAATTCTGCACTGTAGATGCAGCCAGAGCGTTGTAGTATAAAAAGTAGCCTCTCCCAGTTCTACTGAACTTCAGTCAAAAGTACAAAACGGGCAACCAGCACATGCTGAAAAGATTCCCCTGTGGATTTTTTTTCCTTCCTTACCTCGACAAGCTTTTAATACACCAGGGATCAAACAGCATGGCTTGATGTATATCCTAGGAACAGCTCTGTGACCATAGTTTTTTGTGGGTTTTTCGGGCTGTGTGTCCATGTTCTAGAAGAGTTTCTTTCTGACATTTCCATTCTTAATATCTCTCTTGGTAAAGAGGTAAATAATCTGCATTAATAACCTTTGCCTATGGCTCTTTCTCCACTGAACATAATACAGTCGGCTTCCGTATCCACAGATTCTTTATTCACAGATTCACACCATCCAAAAAATATATATATATTAATTCCACAAAGCAAACCTTGATTTTGCCATTTTATATAAGGGACACCATTATACTATGCCATTGTATTTAATGGGACTTGAGCATCTATGGATTTTGGTATCCATGGGGGTCCTTGAACCAAACCCCAGTGGATACCAAGGGCCCACTGTAAAGTCATTTCGTTCTCCTTCCTGCTGAATTCAGCAAGCTTGAGCCACCCCAGACATACATCCACCTTTGATTTCAGAAACTATTTCAGGTTGGTCCTAGTTGGTACTTGGATGGGAGATCACTGGGGCAACCTCCAGGTAGGTGAAGGAAAGGATCTTTCCTGAAAGCTTCAAGATCTACTGCCAGTCAGAGTTGGCAAGATGGACCAATGGTCTGACTCAGTACAGGGCAGTTTCTTATGTTCCTGTGACCCCCCCCCCCCAGAAGCTGATTTCAGCTGAAAGAAAACAAAAGATGCCCCAAGAACAAGCACCAGGAGTCTTTCCTCTCCTTTTGAGGAACCCTGGCTTGTCTGTATACATTCTTAAGATCAGAAGGAAGAAGAAAGAGGAGGATCGGTTGGGTGGGTGGGTGGGTGTGCTGTCTGCAGGCAAATGAAATCAGTCCCATCATGGCAAGGTTTCCAAGCTTAACATAAACAAAGCCTTACTGATATTTCTATTCTACATTAAAAAAAAAATTAAGCTGTGAATCTTGCCTCAACAGGATGCTTGAGTGTCTTGTCTCTGTATAAGATTTCAGTGGCTTTATTCATTTTCTTTCCTAGAAATAAATATTATTAAATAAACATTGAGAGCTAGCGTGGCATAGTGGTCTGAGCTTTGGGCTGTGACTCTGGAGACTGGGACTTGATGTCCAGCTCAGCCATGAAAACCACTGGGTGACCTTGGGCAAGTCACACCCTCTCAGCCTCAGGGGAAGGCAATGGCAAACCTCCCCTGAACAAATCTTGCCAAGAAAACCCCATGATAGGTTTGCCTTAGGGTCGCCATAAGTCGGAAACAACTCGAAGGCACACAACACACACACACATTTCCATTTTACAAAATGAATCCACTTTTCAGCCAAGCATGCATTGTTCTTCCTGATTCCTTTCCTGTGATTCAAGACAATACTGTGAGATAGGTTAGACTGAGAATGATGGGTCCAGATTTCCATCGCTTGAGAGGAAATTTGAACCTGGGCTTTCTCACTTGCATAGTCTCGAGTCTCATGGCATACTCCTTTTCCATGAATGAAGGTTTTCCTTTGCTGTGTTATTCCCTCTGCTTATATTCTTTATCCCCACAATCTTGGGAGGGTATGAGGGATACAGGTGTGTAGAGAAACCAGTGTGGTTGATGGAGGACAATGCAGTTAGTATGGTTGGGAGTTGGCACTCCTCAAAAATTGTGTGATCCTCTGCAATAAGAAATGGCATACCTGGCCTGGCTTTGGATTCATCATTCCTGCTGGTCAAGGCTCTCCTTCCCATTAAGGTCAGGCATCTCAGATTTGGGGGCAGAGGGTAACATAGAAGGGCTGGAAATTGTTGATTATTTAATTTGTTATTTTTAATGCCAGGAAGGGATGGAGAAGCACTTGGAGGATTTTCTGCCACGTGTGTCACAATAAACTTTGCTGACTTTAAGTACTGTATATACAGTTGGCTGTTGTGACTCATGGCAAAATATCTTGGGCCATCCACGCTGTTGGTTGGTTTGTCTGTTTTGCCTTGCACTGTACGTCTTGCTGGGAAATACTGCAGGTCTTGGCTCATAAGGAAGACACAGTTTCTCTCAAGTAACTTCCCTTCTCCGTTGTGCCTGCGAAAGATTCCATTGCCTCTGGGAAGAAAGAATTAAGCACCTGTTAGTTGTATGTTGTAAATTGCTCCTTTCCTTGGGCAGCAGTTTCCTGCTTATAAATAATTCTCTCTTCTTGCTTTGCCTGTTCCTCAGCTAGGTGTTGCTTGGCACAAGTGATGTCACATTTAGTTTAAGCTGATGTTCCCTTCAAGTAACTCTCAGGGCAACAAGGGGTAGCCTTGGGCAAGTCACACTCTCTCAGCCTCAGGGGAAGGCAAGAACAGACCCTCCTCTGAACAAAGTCTGCCAAGAAAACCCTGTGATAGGTTCACGTCAGGGTCACCATAAGTCAGAAATTACTTGAAGGCACACAACAACAACAAGAAGTCTCTGGCAGCTCCAAATGTTGGGTGGCCATCAAAATGGAAATCATAAGGAAAATGGATGCTTATGAAAGGGAGGAGGGAAATCATCCCTGGATGTGTTTTGGAAAAAGCATTCAGGTGGTCTCTGGAAAGATCAAAATGTTCCCTTCAAGTAAGTTTACCTACCTGCCGTGTTTGTTTACTTGATCTGTCTATTTTGTTTCAGTTGTGCATATTGTTAGTTTTGAATTTTAAAAACTGCTGAGACATGTTGAAGTGCTCTTCTTTTTTGGTGGTGCAGGAACCTGTCCCTGTTCTTTCTATGGCTGCATTTGCACTGCAGATATAGCCCAGTTTGGCATGACTTTAATGGCTATGGCTCAATGCTATGGAATTCTGGGAACTGTAGTTTTGTCAGAGAGCTCTGGTGCCACAACAAACTACCGTACTATTCCTTGCATCATATTGAGCCATGGCTATTAAAGTGGTGTCAAACTGGATTATTTCTGCAGGGCGGGTGCAACCCATGTTATTTCTGCTTCTTGTACCAATTCTCTCTCAAGGAAGTAATGCCCAGGAATGTTACTTAGACTTTTGTTTCCTTCATTTCTCTTTCTTCTCTTCTCTTTCATTTTCTCAGTATTTGATGTGTGTGACACACTGATGAAATAAAGCAAAAGGTCTATTGAGGCATGACTCCCTTTTATCATCTTTATCACTGGTTGGCAGGTACCACCCCAAAGATTAAACATTGGGCAAGGGAGTGTGCTATATTTGTCGCATGTGACCTTCCCCATTCTTGGTCTCCCCTCTTCTTTCTTCCTAAACCTCTGTACTCAAGAACATCCAGGCTTGAATTCTTTTATTGTCCTAGCTAAAATAGAGCCATTAAATCAATGGGCTTTACATAAATGTCAACTGACCGACCATTCAACAATTAATTCAGTGAGTCTTCTGCAGTTGACATTTTCAATAGGATTCCATCTGAGTTACAAATTCCATTTTCCGTCATGTTGTGTGCCTTCAAGTCCTTTCTGACTTAGGGTGACCCTAAGGTGAACCTATCACAGGGTTTTCTTGGCAAGAGTTGTTTAGAGGGAGTTTGTCATTGCCTTACTCTGAGGCTGAGAGAGTGTGACTTGCCCAGGGTCACCCAGTGGATTTCCATGGCTGGGGATTCAAATCATAGTCTCGAGAATCCTAGCCCAACACTCAAACAACTATGCCAGTGTGGCTCTCTTTCCATTTCCCATGCCTTTCTACAAAGCATGATTTCATCATGGCGTGGCTTCAAGTTTAACAGTTTGAAAAAAGAGAGAATTCAGTGGCAAAACCCAAATGGCCTCTTATGACATTTCATCTTGGTTAAGCTGTGGCCTCCACGTGCTCTGTCTTCTTGGCAATGTATAATTACTACACAAACTGCATTACATGTACAAAATCCCTGTCATTTTGATTTCTATTCTTCTGAGCAATGGAGAGTTCTACTATCCACCGCAATCCTTCCTATACTTGAGCCATCTTCCTGTTTTGTGAGTCACAAGTTTCTTGAGGGAACAAAGTGTATGGGGAGGAGGGACAGATGGATCTTCTCCCTTTCAGAGAGTAAATGCATCTCCCCTCCGTTTGTTCAAGATTCACAGGAGGCAAGCAGAAAATCAAGTTGTTTTTTTCGAAGACTTGATGGATTTCAGTAATGGGGTTTCAATGGCTTGATGGAGAATTGAAATCCTATTTACAGTTTACTGCTGAATGTAATGGGTAATGAGTGGGGATGTACTAGCAAAGCTTCTGAAAACATTGTCCCTTCACCTTGATCCCTCAAAATAACTTTTCAAAGGGCTAGAGCAATAGGTGCAGCTACAATAGTATTTTGCTTGCCAATTTTTAATGCTGATGTCAGTACTTTATATAAATTTGTGCTGGCATGGACAACTGTAAATACCTTTTCATGACTCTGCTTTGCTGATGCCAGTCCACTGCTGGGCCTTTTGAATCTGTCCATTCCAGACAATCTGTTCCATTCTGTCTACATCACGTTTGTCACTTGCTTCTCAACCCTACGCTACATGCCAGTGTTGCATAATGGAATGAAAGCACTTAGACAGTGTGCTGTGTGGGCTGTTGTCCCTTGAGGAGCGTATGACAGTATCCAAAGAAATTCTCCTTGCTCCTTTTGAGAGGCACAGTGTTTATGCCTCTGCACCCAGCTCCCAAAGGTTGTGTAGAGTGTAACAAAAAAATTTGTGTTTCCAACATGGAGGCAAAAGACAGAGGTTGCTGCCAAACTTCTTTGTAGGTTTCTTGTAGATGACTGAAAGTCAGCATAGGTGGTATAAGAAAACTAAACTACCATTTTCTGGCGTATAAGACTACTTTTTAACCTGCAAAATCTGGGGTTAAAGTGGGGGGGGTCGTCTTATACGCCGGGTATAAGGAGGTTCATGGTAGGTTTGCCTTAGTGTCATCATCAGTTGGAAATGACTTGAAGGTGCACAGCAACAACAACAACAGTTTTGGAAGTCATACTCTTCCCAAACTCTATATTTTAACTGGGAAAGTGGGGGGTCGTCTTATACGCCCAGTCGTCTTATACACCGGAAAATACGGGTAACTACTTCTCTCCTTTTCTCTCTCCAGCTCTCTGCTTGCAGTTTCAATTCCAAACCTCTTTGCCCAAGAGCTTTCTTCCTCTCAGTTTGTGCGTGTGTGTTATGTGCCTTCAAGACATTTGCAACTTAGGACGACGACCCTAAGGCAAATCCATCCTGGGGTTTTCTTGGCAAGATTTGTTTAGAGGAGGTTGGCCATTACCTTCTTCTGAGGCTGAGAGCATGTGACTTGACCAAGGTCATCCAGTGGGTTTCATGGCCAAGGTGGGAATCAGACTCTGGTCTTCAGAGTCGCAGTCCAACACCTAAACTACTATGCCATGCTGGCTCCTTTCTCCCAGTGGCACTCCAAAATGTAGTCTTCACTGAGAGATGGTTTTCTTCTTTGCAGACTTCTTTCCCCTTCCTGTTGTTAAGTGTTAAAAATAAATCTGAAAAACATTTTGCTGTCTGTTCGAGCAGTATCAAGAAGATTTTTCTCAATCATAAGATAAAGTTGCATTTATACAAGAGCAAAGAGGCCATTCCTTCTGAGATAAGGGACATAGATACTGATGGACTGATAAGTTTTTTGCCAAGCTGGTTGCCCAGTGTATTTTTTTTAATTATATTTTTAAAATTTTACAAATAAAACATGAAATAAACTATAAAATTCAATCGCTTATACACTTAATCAAATTCCTATTCCTACATTCCATAATGTTATGAAAAACAAGTAAAGTAAATTTACATCTTCCTAAACTTAGATACATAACATTATAATTTCTTTGTTTCTTCACAGGAAAAAGAAAGGCTTATTTCGCATTTCAGTTTATGACTTCCTTTTTCTACTTATTTGGCCCGGAGAAGTTAAATTCTTATTGTTATTTGTGTCCTATTTAACAACATATATATTAATTAAATCAATTAGCCCAGTGCTCTCTTCTAACATTATAATATATATATATTTGCAAAGTGTAGAAGCTTTCCACTAATAGTTGCCCAGTGTATTAAGTGATCTCCTCAACTGAATTGCTACTTCTTTATATTTCTATACTTTCTCCTGTTATTACCCAGACTGTTCCATAGCAAAGGCCTGAACTTGTTTTATGCCTATTTCTAGGCCATTTTAACGCTAGTTTAAGGTGTGCATAGCTGAGGGCGAGAGAAAAAAAATGAAGTTGTGTGCTGTGTAAGTGTGTGTCTTTTAATCTGTCTGAGGCAAGAGTCAATACCTGAAGGTGGTGTAAATATTTGGGGTTGTCTGCCTAGACTCTGTTACTCACATGCTTTCTACTTAAGGCAGGATAAAGTTCTCTAGTTAGTATAAGGACTCTCTCTTTGGATTAGGCAGTTTATGGTGACTCCTAGTATGTCAGGCAGTGAAGCAAGAAAAACAAGGCAGGGTCCTTGGAGTCTATTGACTGAAGCAGTGGTCATGCTACTGAGAGGGGGAAGCTGATGTGCTCTTTTTTAATATGGGAGAGGGAGACTATGAGCTGATCTGTGTTGTAGAAATAATTCAATCTGACAGTGTTTTAACTGCCATGGCTCAATGCTATGGAATCCTGGGATGTGTAGTTTGTTGCGGCACCAGAGGTCTCAGACAGAAGGCCAAATATCTCACAAAACTACAAACTTCAGAATTCCATAGCATTGAGCCATGGCCGTTAAAGCAATGTCAAACTGCATTATTACTGCAGTGCAGATGAAGCTTGCATTGCAGTAATTCTCACCTACTAGCACGACTGACTCATGGATTGAGTGGCAGAGGCATCATAGATTGAGCATTTCAAGGAGATGGCAGCCCCCTGCTTGGTCCACAAGTTGCCCTTGTCTCAAGTGTCCAAGTGAGTGCTTGTGTTCCTTAAAAGATCTAGATGTGGACATACTACAAACCAGTGATGTTTTCTTCTTCCTCCTAGGTCAATGTGTGGTGCTGTCCATCCATGTGCCAACCCACAGTATACCATGTTGCTGTTCACAGGCGGAGCTCTTGCCTTGTACCACAGCTGCTGGAAGAACCTGCTATCCTGTATGTCTCAGGGATTTATTTTGTTTTGCCAAAGACTCTTCTCCCAAAATATTGTACAGCCTCCTCTTTGAATGACGTTTACACCAAAACTTTGGAACTTGTCTGTTCGATGGAGTCAGTCACCCCTTGAACTGCAGAATGAACTGGTGGTGCTGAATTCCCATGCAGGATTGTCATCCTGAGCTTGGCTGCTGTGTTTTCTATAGCACTCTATGGTGATTTCTCTGCCCAGTAGAGCTTGGTATTTAAAATTTATTAAGACTCTTGTTGACCTACACTTGTTAAGTTATGCAAGTGAACTGCTATCCCCTTTGGTACCTCTTCTGTTCATGATTTCGGGTAAGGCCGGTTTGTGCAATGTGTGCTTGTTTACAAGAAAATTGAATAATATATAGTTTTCTTTTATAATAAAATAACGTTTTTATTTTTAACAAAGGTGTATTCTGTCTGGTTTTGAGTGGTCTGCATTGTCAAAGGTTTTGGTGTAGTGCTTTATCATTAAGTTCCTGAATTGAGGTGGACTTCCTTCAACACAGTAGGTTTTCAGGACTTGGTTTTCTGCTTTTGTAATTCCATTGATTTGACATGCATTATTCTTTATCTTTTCATAGTTCAAATTGATCTGAGTGCATAACAATTAGAGCCTAATTTTTGTTTTTGCTCCAACCAGTCTTTAATGTGAATGCTGGCTTAAAATGTACATTTGGCTTCAAACGTGTTCTTTTCCAATATATTATTGATGACCAAACATGACACAAAGCATGAAAGAATCAAAGGCAATTCGTAAATTCATATGTGCAAATTACCACAGTCGTGAAATTCATTGCACTGGTCACTTGTATGGACTATAGTATCTGTTACTTGGCATGTACATGAATGGATCACATTTTGTTAAAACCTGAAGAAATGGGGACAAGAGGACAACAATGTTGTTGTACAGCAATCTAACAGTCTCTCCCTCACAGTTTACTCTGTCAAGATTATCTTCTTCCTAATGCCATTTGCCCCTGCAGAGAAACATTAATGCCAGTATGCAGCAGCTGGTTGAGGATTTTGATGAAGAAAGCAGCAGTTTCTCTTGCTTTGGGTAAACTTACCACTTGAAGGCAGTTTTTTTAAAATAAAAAATAAAAAAAACCTCAGTGGATCAAATCATAGACTTGCCACATAATGGCTGGCATCCCATTAATGTGGGATGTTGCACTATGTATGAAAGTGCAAATTATTCACCACAGTATAACAGAAGTATTTTGGTGACAGTGGTAGAAATAGAGTTGAACTTACAACTGCATTGCAGTTGTGCTTTGCACATTGTTTACTGTGCATTATACAGTGACACACAGTTATCAATGTTGCTCTTCTGCATGGGGGTTGCATAGTGCTGGCATAGCACTTCTCATGCAGATATTTACACTGCTGAGGGGAAGTTGGATAGCAGGCCAGGTTTGCCTTGGTTAGAGCCCTCCCCCTCCCCCAGAGACTTATTCAATACGTATGGTTTTTAGCTCAAAAGCACTGATCACCTTGATTTGATTAAGCATCCACTGCTGTCTCCCTCATGTGATGTTCCATGCAGTTTATTTTCAAATGTACTCATTTATCATCTGCATCTGGAACTGCAAAGGCAGAGGCTTGTCTGTAAGGCTGACATATGTCCTGCCTGCCTGCCTGACATGCCTTAAGTCAGTGCTTTAAGGCAGTGAATCCAAAACTTGGGAATAGTCTGCAGTAAAAATTTAGTTCAAAAGAATGACTTCTAGTGACACAAGGCATCTTGAAGCAGATGGTTCATAGTGCTGCCCATCAAAAGATACTGTGCAGCTGTTCCATCTCACCCTCTTTAGTGTGTGTGTGTGTGTGTGTGTGTGTGTAGGTGTAACAAGCAAAATGTGCTAGGGACAGTACCATATTTGTGCCCATTGGCTACAATTGTTCTTTTTTTTCCCTTTAAAAATTGGCAGCCAGTGGCTCAGGGACCAGCAGTGGTCCAGGGACCACTACTTTGACAAGCACTGATCTAGGACAGTCATAACATTCTTTGAATGAGGTAGCAATTGCAGAATAAAACCCTTGCCAGGAAGTACAATGTCCAAAAACTGGTGGGAGACCTTTTCAACAGCAGGATCTCTCCCTTCCCTCTGCCTTCTCTCACTGGATGTTTCCAGGCCTGTTGCCCAATGCCTGATGATCATATGATTTTAAAAATATTATATTTGGAATGGATTACTGCTATCAGTAGATCCAGGAATGTGGCAGAATCTAGCCAAAATTCAGCACTTTTAAGCCTCATAGATCTCAATATATGGCCTAAGCAGACTGCCAGAAATAGTGCACATTAAATTGAGGCACTGCCTTGGCTCAGTGCTAGGGAATCATGGGAATTGTATTTTTTTCTGAGACATTGAGCCTTCTCTGTCAGAGAGCTCTGGTGCCACAATAAATTACAGTTCCCATGATTTCCTAGCACTGAACCAGGGCAGAGCCTCAATTTAAAGTGCATTATTTCTTGTAGTCTGCTTAGGATCATCGTTGGTATTTAAATCCCATAAAAGTGCTGAATTTTGGCTGCATCATAATGACCTATAAATTTAAAAAAACCATTTGCACTGATCCATTAAGGCTGCCCGTATGTCACATGTGATACTTAAATGGTGTATCCTGTTACACATCAGAC
Source organism: Phrynosoma platyrhinos (assembly GCA_020142125.1). Lineage (NCBI taxonomy): Eukaryota > Metazoa > Chordata > Lepidosauria > Squamata > Phrynosomatidae > Phrynosoma > Phrynosoma platyrhinos. The sequence goes on along the minus strand of CM034703.1, from coordinate 207,901,227 downwards.
TTACCAAAGTATATGGAATGTACAAGCACAGATACATTTTCTTCAAAATATATTTTCTTCATAGGTTTTTTGTGGGTTTTTTCGGGCTGTGTGGCCATGTTCT
>CM034703.1:207890153-207901024 GCA_020142125.1 Phrynosoma platyrhinos | reverse complement strand
ATGGTATGCGGTAAACTCCTGCTGCTGTTAGAGGGTCTCTCCTGTCTTATGCATTCAAGACAATCTCCTTGAATGCATATCCTCACCTGGAAGCCATGCCATTTACAACAGAACAACACCCATTCAACACAGAACAATACACAGTTTACATGGGAATAGCAGACAATATCCTGGATTGCATAGCTTGAAGCTATGCAATTAACACAGTACAATACCTATTCAACACAGACAACACACAGTTCACCTGGGAACCACTCCTCCCTATCCAGGGTCTCACAGTATATATACACCCAGGCCTTTCCAGTTCAGTTTTCTCTGAAGATGCTAGCCATAGATGCTGGCGAAACGTCAGAAAGAAACTCTTCTAGAACATGGCCACACAGCCCGAAAAAACCCACAAAAAACCTATGGATGCCGGCCATGAAAGCCTACGACTTCATATATTTTCTTCCTTTTGAGTCATTTGAAGCTGAGATGCCATTAGAGCACAAGAAAGAAAAGCCATGGCATTTACTGTAGCCAAAATCTAAACTGGATTTCTTTCTAAAGGAGGGGCCTGACAGGTTCTGCTCCTTAGAGACTTCTTCCTCCTTCCCCCCCCCCTTCCTACCTCATTTAGGATTATGCTGCTGGTGGTTTTTAAAAGTCAGCCTGTTTATCTAGTAGCCTGACCCACTGAACCAGATCTTGGTGCCCGTGCCAGCAACAAGAGGAAATACACACACTTCAATGTGATCTGAAAACTTACGTTAATGGGTGTTTTTCTTCTACACAGAAAAAACAAGAGGAAAGTGCCTGGGGCTGTTGTGCCTAATAAAGAAATGAGAGGAGCTAGTGAATAAGTATTTGCCAGCTCATCCTCACCTGACACAAACTGCCCTGTCACACTACACTGTTAAGCACTATATTCCAATTTAAACACCATGGCAGCATCCTGTGGAACTCCGGACATTTGTAGTTTAGTGAGGCCCAAGAACTCTCTATTTGAGAATTCTAAATACCGCCCCCTAAACTGCAAATCCCAGGATTCCACAAGATATTCCCATGGGAGTTAATGTGGGATATAGCTCTGGTAACAAGTTTGACCCAAGCCCTGTCTGCATGGGCAAAATAAACTGGCCTCTTGGCTTGTAGTCTGGACAACACAGGGACCAATCCTCAAGTTAGGCATGAACAGTCTGGGACAACTTCTGGTCTGTTAACACCAAACGTGGGTTATGCCTCCCATAACGGGTTTTTTAAAAACTTGTTGCGATACTAGGTGGTTGTTTAAAACACGTCCTACTCCACCACCCCATGCTGCCACACATCACTCACTCTGAGGTCAGAATGAGGTACCCAGCCATGTGACTGATGCTGGGCATCTTGATCTGACTTCAGAGCAAGTGACATGTGGCAGTGGTGCTGGCACTGGGCAGCAGAGCAGGACATGTGTGAATAGCCTCCTGGTGTCAGAACAGTAACAGGGAGGGAGGCTAGGGCAGCTCTGAGGCCAAGATACTTAAGATTATGCTTTGGGTATCCTGGCCCATGCAGAAAGCACCCTACTAGATTAATGTGCAGACAGAGTGAGGAAGGACTTTTTGCTTTTGAAAAGATTAGCTTCCTCATTATTCTTGTGTATTCCTCTACCATGAAAAAGAATGTGTATATGCATGCAAGTGCACCCTCATCCACACTATTTACAGTCCTGACTTGAGGAAGCAGAGCACCACATTGTGCTTATGTTTCTTTTCCTTTTCTATCCAAAAGTGTATCTCTTTTCCTTTCTATCCAAAAGGATGGATGAGGATTATTGCCGTGGGCTTAATATTGTTTTCGTAAAATTGTCTGGTGGTTAATTGTTTTAATTGATGAATTGTTGGTTTTAATTCTTATGGATTTAATACTGTTTTAAGGGGGGAGGGGTCGTTGGGTTTGGGGTAGTGTGTAAGATTTTACGCTTGTGAGCCGCCCTGATTGGATTTCCAAAAGGCGGGATATAAATACATTTTATTATTATTATTATATTATCTCCTACTGAGTTGCTCTGAAGACCATGAACTTGGTTTCATAAGCATAGAAGTCTTATTTATGCATACTGAACTCTCTCATTTTGTCACTGATCCATACTCTTGGCTTTGATTTGATAATGGACCCTTTACCAAAGCTAGTCCTGTAGCAGAGTGAGGAATGGTCTGAGCTTTGAGATGGAAATACTGATTCGAAGCCTATGTCAACAGTTTACTAGACAGGTCACACAAGGCATATTTGCCCTTGGTTTTTAATGCAGGAATCTTTATAATGTGTGTGAAAACAGGCTTGAATAATGGAAAAGTAAGGGTTGGGATAGCAAAAATACTACACATTTCCATATTTTGGTGCCGGCCCCACTTGTAGAGTCAAAAATTCCCTTGACAGCTGTAATTTTGTGTAATGTCAAGCATGTTAGTGATATAGATTACATCCTCAGACATGACAATTGCAGTCTACTCTTCCCATTTGCAGTTTTGACTTTCAAGTATTTGATTATTCATGAATTTAAATATTCTCTCTAGGAATCTCTAGGTCAGGGGTAGGCAACCTTTTTGAGCTCGGGGCCGGGTTGCTGTCCCTCAGACAATTGGTGGGCCGAAGCAAAATAATAAAATAATAAAAATAATAAAAATAAAATAAAATAAAATTTAAAAATATGCATGCACACTCTCTCAGCCCCAGAAAAGCCATGATGGCAAAACCCCTGTGGAGATTTTGCCAAGAAAACCCCAAGAACAAGTAATAACAACAATAATCAATATCATCATGGCGGGGGGGCAGGACCGGCCTGGGCCGGTTCAAAGGCCTCATGGGGCCGCATCCGGCCCCCGGGCCGCAGGTTGCCTACCCCTGCTCTAGGTCCTCCAGCATGACTCTATAGCCAGTTTTCAGCAGAAGCTGCACTGGAGGACCTTGAGATTCCTAGAGAGAATACTTCTATAGGCATTTGTGGGTCCTCTAGCCCAATTCTACAGTCAGCCATCCTGGAGGACCTAGACCTAGAGGTTCCTAGAGAAGTGTTCTATCAGGTTTTTAAAAATAGTGGGTTTTTTACTTGCGGTTTTTCCACTTTCATGGGGGTCCTATGTGACACATCCTCAACCAACCCCAGCAAATGTGGAGGGCCCATTGTATTACTGTGAAAATTCATTAGGCGATCCACCTGAATCACTCAGCATTAGTTTCTTTTGGTCAGGAATTGACTAGAAAGCCTCTGAAGAAACACTACAGCTTAGAATTAGTATGGTGCAGTGATTAGATGTTGAACTAGGACACTCAGGAGACCAGTTTGAAATACATAATTGATCATTAAGTTCACTGAGTAAGCATAGACCAGTCTCTCTGCCTCTTTTTTCTTTGTCCCTCTAACCTACCTTTAAGAACTTTTCCTGAGGAGAGTATAATGGAAAGAAGTACTTGTATGTGCCAGGCTGATCTCCTTGGTGGGAAGGAGATAAAGCTTTAAAATGTAATAAATAAATAATACACTCTGCGTGTTCCAATAACACTCAGACTCAGCCTTCCAATTTGGCAAAGTGAGGTGTATGTATCAGGTAACAGATTTGGGATGTCATGAATATCCAGTACAATTGTTAGTAATTTAAATTTATCCTTATTTTATTTTTACTCCCAGATTTTAGGAGAACTGTTTCTGGAATTTTCTGTGTCATATACCAAAATACTTTGTCTGGCTTTAGTCTTCCTTCTGTGTACCATGAATTGAATGGGTGGTATCTGCTGTTTATTTTGTTTTGTCTCAGGCAGCAAAATGCCTTGGGCTAGCCCTCATCTACTTGGTTATAAAAGTGGAAGAGCAGAGGCAGGAAGCTGAGCATTTTCTCAAACAAATAAACAAAAACCTCTGAGTGTAGTAGACACAAGGATATCAGTCTTTTAGCTCAGTGACAGGAGAAGAGAATCCTGCATTTGTAGAAAATGTGTAGAGTTCAAATATGTAGATTCTAGTTTTTCAATGAATACTTGTTAGCTGCCCTTGAGTTGACTCCAATTCATGGTGACCCTGTGGATGAAACTTCTCCAAGACCCCCTGTCCTCCACTGTTCTGTTTAGGTCCTGGAAAATAGGACCCGTGACCTCCTTGATTGATGCCATCTGGCATGAAGCCTTCCTCTCGTTCTACTACCTTTCACTTTTTCTAACATTATTGTCCTTTCTAATGAGTTATGTCTTCTCATGATGTGGCCAAAGTACAATGGCCTCACACAAAGAGTTCAGGCTTGATCTGTTCTAGGACCCATTTGTTTGTCTTTTGGGCTATCCACTGTGTGTACTCAACATTCCTCTACAGCACCACATCTCTGTTTTTCTTCACTGTCCAGCTTTCACATCAGTACATGGTAATGGGGAATATAATGGTTTAGATTATTCTAATTTTAGTGCTCAGGTGTATATCTTTATAGGATCTTGTCTAGTTCTTTCATAGCTGCTTTCTCATTCCTAGTCTTCTTATTTCTCTGTTCTGAACAATGTTTGATCCAAGGTATAGAAAATCTTTAACTATTTTGATTTCCTCATTTTCAATGAATAGGGTTGCTCATATTATTACTCCCTAGCATTACTCCCTTACAACACAACCCCACACTGCTCTAGTAACATTTAGATGACTCAGATTATGGGTGTGTCACACTATGAAATTCCCACGTCACCAATACACCTCCTTAGAGCTGGTGACGTTGGTGTGAGCATTTCACGTGGTCTACTCCTCCCATCTGACTGCAATCATTCAAACACTGCTGGAGCAACATGAGGTTGTTTTAGCTAAGAGGGACTGGCTTTGCAGCATTCTGAAGGTTCCCTCAAAATTATTGGATTTGAGGTGAGAATAATTGTAGTCCAAGACACAGGTTTAAGTGCCTTCTCAAGATTTTGTGGATTCAAATATGATTCAGGAGTTCAGGAACCAGTTACCACCACAACCATTTATTATTATTATTATTATTATTATTATTATTATTATTATTATTATTCCGTTTTCCCCAAAAAACTCATAATTTAAAAGACACAAAAAGACTCACAATTAAAAAAAAACAATACTTCAAACTTACAAAAAGTGAGCATTAATATAGAATTAAACTATTACAGTATTAAAACCTTCACTCATTAAAAAAATAAAATGCAATTTTAAAAAGATAAAAGAGCTTAAAAACAATACAAATAAAACAATACAGCACCCCCCAGCCCATTCTTTAGGGGCTCTTCTAACCAAGTACAGTCACCCCTCTATTTTTGTGGATTTTGAATCCCTGTCTCATGCCTATCCATGGGTGGGAAACAGAAGGGGACATAATGGGGCGCATACCCATGCAATGCGCCTGCACGCACACGTGGGGGTGCACTGCCATTCAAGCCTTTGAGACTTGAATATCAGCAAGTTAACATTTTCACGGAGCAGTCCAGAATGGATTCCCCACAGAAATGGAGGGCCGACTATATAGGTCAATTTATTTTGTCTGCTTCCTTTATTATCCTAAGATGGATTTCCTGAGACAGTAAATATTTTTTTCTTTTCTTCTTTAACCTTACAAGAGCCTCCAGAGTCATTTTACCTGTTTCTATCACAAGTTCATGTTGCACTAACCCTGCTGCATTCTGCTTAATAGAATACAAATATTCTTACAGAAATCAGGCCCACATATATTTCATGCAGTTTGTGAGAAGATTCCTAATGATACCAAGAATAGGTCTCATATTCATTAATTGCTTTATTTTACTGCTCATTCTGTCCCACATCTGCCCCACATTGCACAGGAAGACTCCCAGTGCTGGGCTTTGCCCCTTCATCAGTTTTCCATTGACCAATCTACCATTCTCACATAAGAAAATGAACCATTTCACACATTTTCTCCCCCTGTCCTGGAGTTCTTGCACTATCTTAAAAATGATTTTCTCATTGTAACACATTTTTGCACAAATTTCATGAGGCTTTCTCTTCCCCCCCCAAAAAAAACACATTGTTTTGTGCAAAATGCAAGCTTGTTTACTACTAGTTATGATGATGATGTAAGAAATAATGGTCTTTTCACTTTTATGTAGAGGTGAACAATCTCATAGTTTTTGACAGGTTCCCTCTCTTTCCCCCCCTCCTTTGGGGTATCTTGACATGTCTCATCATCTTGGGCTGTCTCACCATCAGTAGTTCCACAGATACCACAGACTACCAAAATGCCCAATGTGCCAATCAAGCCTGAACTCTTCCTAGAAGCCAAAATGACCAAACTGAGCCTATCACACATAGGCACATAATGGGATGGCATGAGTCACTGGGGAAAAAGAAAAAAGATCAATAAAATAGAAGGCTGTAGGAAAACAGAAAGACTGTATTACACATGGATTGATTGATTCAATCAATGAAACCACAGTTTGCAAGACCTAAGCTGGGCTCTTGATGGGTTGATGGGTTCTTGAAGGACTCTTATTCATAGCCTCACCATATGTTGAAGCCATCTTGACACTGAATAACAATCTTGACATGCCACTCTGGATTACGGTTAAGCCATAGTATTCAATTATCTGGATTTTACCCAGGGTGCATTTACTCAGATTCCCTTCCTCCTACCATGCTCGTTTCCACAATCCAAAATGGCATGGAGTAGTTTTACTTCCTCCCATCTCTTGCCTGCTGATCGGTCTGTCTTCATCCTCCTCCTTTTGCTCTTCTTTCTCTCCATTTGAGGATATATTTGGGAGGGTGGGTGGACTCGTGGAGTGTTGAGGCAGATTAGTCACTGGCCTGTACTTCTCCAGTTTATATATCTTTATAAGTGGGAATCTTCTGACTCTCCAGATGTTGTTGCACTACATCTTTCAGCAGTGCAACCAGTTATAAGGAATACTGGTAGCTGCAGTCCAACAATACTTGGAGGGGCATGTGGTTCTCACCAATGGGATAGGGCAAGGGAAGGTTTTGATAATAATGGTTTTACAGTGCTGCCTCTTTCTGCATAGATGGAATATAGCTCACTTCTCCTCCCCATTCAAGGCATAAGTGTGTTCCAAGGCAGACTGTTCATTTCCCCTGACTTTTCAAGATGAGCAACAATCAACAAGGATCAAGCAAACATAGCCATGGGATAAAGAGTCTATGTCCTTGGGCTTCAGCAATTGAAACTTGTCCAGTAAAATCGGATAAGCTAACAGATTTATCACCTGGAGACTGTAAGCAGCTGACAATCCTTCCAGGTCAGAAAATAAACTATTCCTTTCTGAAGGAGTCCAGCTTCTCTTCTCTTCCCCCCCCCCCCACTTTATATGATTTTTTAAAATTATTCTTTGAGATGTTTTAGGAAAGAGTTCTGCCACTGTTTGAAAAGATCTACCTCTACTTTGATTTAAAAAAAAAAAAGGTGGTTGACCTTTATTATTTTTAAAAGATAAATCCCCTTCTGGAAGAATGCACAATAGGTAAAGCATGTATGCGCATCCTATGCCAGTGTGCCTACCAGGCCTGAGTCTAAAATGTACGCATTCTCCCCCCTACACACACACACACACACACACACACACACCACAAATGCTACTGCAGAAGTGTGGTGCAAGTGCTCTCTGCTGAGCTCTGTGGGGAGGAAGAAAGGATCTACAATTAAGAGACCTGGGTTTGGGTTTGGAAGGAACTAGATAACAAGTAAAAGAAAACAACTGACAGTAAGAAAGTAACAAAGAATGACTTTTGTTGTGTTGAGGGTGTGATGAAGTTATATTGAAAAGAATAACATAACGAGCAGGGACATAGTTGTTTACTGGTGTAATAAGTAACCTTTTCTAGTTACTTTGTAAAGCTTCTTTTAAAAGGACATTTTAGAGACATTTTGAAAGACGTATTTCATGTTTTATCCTATTTTTAATAAATTCCCATCTCTGTAAGATATATATATATATATATATATATATATATATATATATATATATATATATATATATACCGTATATATATGCGCATATACAGAGAGAGAGATACACACATACCAACACATAATGTGAGCTTCTTGTTAAACATTGTAAGAATGATGAAAATTAACTACTTCTGAAACACTGAGAAAAGCAATGAACTTGGAAAGTACCTTTTCTGGCTCTCCAAGAACCGATTATTTTATATTTGATCACAACTTCAAACCCTGAAAGGATGTCTCATATGCCTCTTTCTTTTGCTCTCTCTGGCAGCTGGTTTTTCCTCTGGGAAGGAACAACGATTGGGTTGGGATTAGAATTATGTGGCCTTCCAGAGGTTAAACTGCAACTCCCAGCATTCCTTATTATTAGCTATGCTAGCAAGGACTGATTTGAGCTGCACTCCTCCATCATGTGGAAGGCTGCATAATTTCCACTCTGGGGTTAGATGTCCAAGACATGTCCAAGACATGTCCAAGAAATAGGGAGCTGGAGAGATATTTTCAGATGAGTCACAGTAAGCAAAAATCAAGCTGTTAAGAGGGGACAAAGACACTCTATCATCCTGATCTACATCCTTGAATAGCTGTGCCTCATTTCGGATGTTTCCTTTCCAGCCTGGTAAAGAATTGTCACAGACCTTTGCAAGAGTTTCAAGCTCAGTAGGACAGAAATTATAAATTAATTTGAAATATGCAATATCTACTCCCATAGTGCCACTTGCAGGCATGAATGTTGGCTCATAGGAGGAAGGTTTACACAGAAGCAGGAATGGAATGGCATATGCTGGAAGAATGCAGCCAGCCGACTGGCTAAAATCTTGAAGAGAATCAGTTAACATTGCAATATTTTGCTGCAAGTCATACATACAGAAATGATCAGCTAACAGTTCCCCGATAAGAGGCCAGAAACTTGAATATCACTCACAAAAAACCCTTCCGACTTCCTTCTCCCAAGTTATATTCCATTATAGATGAGACTCTTTCAGTAGCTTTTGGATTGCAAAACCCCCTCTACTTTGCAAAGGTGAAACTTCTCCGGCCAGTGGGTGAGGACTTTCAAAGTCTTGAGCCAACTTTGCAGTTTTGAATTTAGAGAGAACAGGGAAAAGGTGAGATTTGCAAAGGAGTTCATAACTGTGTGTCATGTCATAAGAAGATGGGTCACGCTTCATTGACGATCACATTTTGGAAAGCTTAATGGGGATTTTGAAAAACAGGTTCCTCTACCTGATGTAAGGTATTTGAGCCCTGTTTCTTCTCTACACACACACACACACACACACACACACACACACACACAAGCAGCTGCTTTGGAGTCACATGCCAGTGATGCTACTATCCCATGTAGTTGGAGTAGAAGTAGGGACTGTGGCTCTGCTGATCATATTGGATCACATCTCCCATCACCCCCAATCCTCAGTTGCACGTGCTAGGGGCAGATGAGAGCTAGAGACCAGCAATATCTTGAGGGCTGCCTTATAGTTCCCCTCCCCATGCTCTATGTGTGAACACCAGAATGGCATGGGTTGGGCTGATGATGTAGGATGTTTCCTCTGAGGATGGTGCTGGGCTGACAGAGGGTGTGGAAAAGCACAAACCCCTGGATTATTGGTTTGGCAGCTCAGTGGGTGGAGAAACCTAAAGGCAGGAGTTGTTCTTATAAGTTTTAATTGAGAAAGAGAAAAAGAGAAAGAGAGCTGGAGAGGAAAGAAGTGTGATTTTCACTGAGTAAAAATTAGCCCCTTGTCACCTTGAATTAGGTAATAGTTTCAGTTTATGAGTGTAGAAGGGAACAGAAAGGTACATTTCTGGTTATGGTGTTATATTTTTGTATCCGCTCTGTATTTTTATTTAGGGATTTAAAGTTTTTACTTTCAAGAATCATTGATCTTTATATCTTGAACCTTCCTGAAAGGAAGTCCTGCTCTAGGGTCTTAATGGGATGGATGGGACATTGGAAAATATGCATACATGCATAGTCACTTATGGAATGTGTTGATTTTTTTTTATTATTAAACAAAATCCCCTTTGCTTTATCCCCCTGATCTTTTGTATTATTTTGGTTGCATTGAGGCTGTAGTTTGTGTAGTGTTTTGCAAGGTATGTACTCCTTGCAAAGCAACCTGAACTATTCTGTAACAGGTGGGATAGATTGCAAATTGCAAGGGAAAGATAAAGCCCTCCTTTTGAAACATCCAAACTAGCATTGCAATCTATTGGAGCATCCAGGATATAGTAAGTATGGGGAAATAACATCTTTAATAACTTTGAATATCTTTATCAAATCCTAAACATATACATGTCTATATATATTTTCTACAGGAATGTATTGCCTGATAAATTCCTTACTTATACTGGATGACTCCCTGCAAATAGGCAAATTATTAAGCTGTTACAACAGGTACATCTGATAGATTATTATTTTACAATATGGTCTTCATTTACTAATAAATATACTAACTATATTATATTTTTCCATTTTTAGCTTAATTTTCTCCTGAGGAAGACGTTCAGTCGAAACGCGTTTGGTTTTATTGTTATTTTTTATATTACATATTCTCTGGAAGTGCATATACTTTTGTTCCTTCATGCACTTTGAATGTTGGATATTTTTATATTGTATATGTCATTTGAGATTTATATATGTATATATCTATAATCTTCTATGTATATTGGCAGTGTATTTACTTTTTATTTGCATATATACGGGAAACATATACATTACTTGTTAATTTTACTTTCTGGCACAGTGTATTGCCTTGAACATACACTGTTTACCTGGAGACCAGAAAACTGCTGTTTCTACATTTACTGTATAATTTAGATAATAAAACTTTCTTATGTATTACTTTTTCATTACATTTCCCCAGATTTTTCTGTTTGCCATACTGTTTTATTGGTTTAGGACAGGGGTAGGCAACCTTTTTGAGCTGGGGGCTGGGTTGCTGT
>CM034703.1:207867482-207890053 GCA_020142125.1 Phrynosoma platyrhinos | reverse complement strand
GTAATAACAACAATAATCAATATCATAATGGTGGGTGGTGGCGGCAGCGGCAGAACCAGCTTGGGGCCGGTCCAAAGGCCTCAGGGGGCCGCACCCGGCCCCCAGGCCTTAGGTTGCCTACCCCTGGTTTAGGATAACACCTTTTTGCTTTGACGACTTCTGATCAGGACTATCAAATGTAGTGGCATTCCCTTGTCTTTAAGTGTATTCCATAGCTTTTCATTTTAGAGTGGTAAAATCCCAAAGAGACACTGGTACATCTAAAGCCTCCCTTTCCTCTGCCTAGAACATGGTGAACATGCTAGGCTGTTCATTGCTCCTTACAAATAGCTAAAATGCAAGAAAACCAATTGGGATGGTGTTACCCCACCAATCCCTAACCCTAATTGGCTGCCAAAACCCTAAGTCCCGATACAGGGACACTTGTGGTGGTTCATCCTCCTTCCTCCTGGCAGGATGCTGGTCATGTGGTCAAGATCTCAAAATCAGCTCTGCCCATGTACTTGCATTCATGCTCACATACCAAGGAACAATGGGCTTGTACTATTGGGAGGCATCTCCCAAGAGTGTACCATATAAAGGAAAGGAACTTCCTATCCAACCAGCAGGAAAAGTAAGCAGCCAGACTATTTTGTGGCTTCCCTGGTGTCTATACCTTTCTACAAGGGCCTCACAACCACCTCACCATTGCCTGTAGAGCTGGAATCCCCTTCATACTCCTCTCATACAAAGAAATGTGCTTCCAGCAGAGAGTGACTGGCCAACCAGTTTTCATAGGTACTGGAACTCCAGCTTGGTTGAAAAAACCAAGGGCAGGGCAGGGCAGGGCAGAATGTGACTCTGGGAAGTGCCAGTGAGGCCTATCAATAACCCTATGAGATTTATAACTGTTTAGTCTATGGCAGGAATCATGTAAGCCACACAATGTGGGTGGAACAGAGTTCCCAGCAGTCCTAGTTAGTGGTGAGGAATGCTGGGAGGCCATCAACATTTGAAGAGGAATATTATTCCTAGTCCTAATTTAATCAAATCAGTTTTCTATGTTGATGAGCTAACCTCAAGCCTTGGACCTATCCACAGGAGTCAGGGTAGATGTGGACACAGAGGAAAAGTGGGTGTCTGGCTGGAAACGCTGCTTTTTTGGATTATCACTCCTCCAATCTCTCCAACCTGTATGGCCATTGCAGTAATCCAAGATGATTTTTTTTCTGTGTTCTGTTTGGAAAGCAATCAAAGAGTGACAAAGGCAGAACAAGCTGGATCCGGGTTTAGCTGGCTATTCTGTTGCTGAAGAATGTTAGTTGCACACATGATGGGCTGAAGGTGGGTTAAAGAGGTGATCTCTATCTGGCAGAAGGAACATATGGCAGACTGCACTTTGCATCCTGGCTGATTCATTGCCCAACATCACATGCAGGGGAGATCTTTACTATGCCAGAACTAGGCATAATAAATTATGCCAGGACTGGGAATGGAACAAAAAGGCATCTTACTAAACCAAAAGCAAATCACTGATGTCTGTTGAGATTTGCAACAAAATGCAATTTTATACAAAATGTACCCCAGATAAAACAAAAACTCGTGCTATGTTCTATTTCAGGGGTAGGCAAAGTATGGCTCTGGGTCTACCTCAGTTCCACAGGTCTTCCTGACAGAGGAAGATGATTATGGATAGAAGGATGAAGAAAAAGAAGAGGCAGATGAATTCCTTCTCCCGGTCTATTCTTCTGCTAAAAAAAAAATGTTTAAAATGAGGTATGCAAGGTGAGGGGGTTTCAGTATGCTGACATTTCCACAGCTATTAAAAGTACAGGAATCCTGTCCTCTTTTTCAAGTGATCACCTTATTCTTCTGCTGCTATCAATAGCCAAACATTTTCAAAACGAAATAAAAAGGAATGCACTTTTGAAGGCAAAATGGACACACCCAGGGATATTATCAACATTCACGTCGCAACCACCTGATTAAATATTGATTCTTCCCCCACCCCCCACCCCAACAGTATGCCTTTAAAAGGTTGGAGTACAACAGTTGCTAAACACTGTAAAACTACAAATGGAATCTATTCCCGTAGCCATGGGTTACAATTTTATATAGGTTAGAATTTTACAATAAGTTGCCAATTGACCAGAGAAAAATTCCTTTCAGAACTGCTCTTGTGCCTTTGTCAGAAGCATGATCCATAAAAACCAGCATGGTGAGATTTGGTGGCTTCCATATCAGTGGAATGGAGAATCTGCTCTGTGTTCTAGTCAAAAGTTCAAAGGAACTATCCAAAGTGCCAATCCTTAGCTATAAAATAGGTTCAGCAGCTTGAATGGCCTCTTAAATTTCACATTAAAACACAGAGCACATACTTGTGTGCTACAGTTGGCTATTAAAGAAACAGCTGGTGTGCACAACTGAAAAGTTCACAACCTTACAAATATGTCGTATGATCTTACTGGAAAGTTATAAATTCATAGTTACCAGCAATAATTCTCGTTGCTGTTGTCTCAGTACTAAGACTCCTGCAGTGTTGCACTGATCTGGAGCCAGGCAATTGGGCTGGCTTGTCAGACTCAGAAGCAATTGGATTAACAAACAGTCACAGTAACTTGGATCCCAAACTTACACTGAGATTTGAAAATCTGAAGGTTTGTGCCTCCTACTGACTATCACTGGAAATCCAAAAATTCCTCTCAACTCTTTTTCTGAGTGTCAAATTACATGTATTATGCAGGCATACCAACTCTTTAGAAGGGGATTGTGCCTGGTGAATTACACACAAGTGGGGTAAGATTTGTGTTATGTACCTTTAACTTTTTTTATACGGAATTAACAATATTTTGGGGGGCAGAATTGGAAAAATTGTAGGCATAGTTGTCTCCTTTGAGCAAAGGTGGGCTGCCATTTTTTCAGCTAAGTAGATGCAGAGATTTATGTGCATGAGCATCATTTCTATTTGGGGGTAACATCCTCCTAGGTTCCTTGCAAACTGGTGTTCTGAAAATGAGAGTGTAAGTGTCTCTATGGAACAAACCTGAAAAACTTGCAGAAGGTTTTGAGCAAGAGTTTGCGTGGAATGAGAATTTGGGGTGTACTCTTCCTTCTCACCATGGTTTTGGGGACTATTATATGAAAACAAAATAGATAAAAGAGATATATCTGGACAATAAGCCTATGAAGTTTCAGAAGGATTGGTAAAAAGCCTAGAGAGTTATAATACTTAAACACTGTTGTTGTGTGTCTTCATGTCATTTCACACTTATGGTTATCCTAAGGCGATTCAATCATGGGGTTTCTCTCTGATGGATGTGATTTCCCTACTCAGGAAAGAATAAAGAAGCTGGGATCAAAAGTTTTATCAGTGTCATAATCCCTCCTATGATGCAAAACAGTTGAAAGTCTCTCCTAAAATATGTCCTAGAGTTAGAAGGTGACCTGTCATTCATCCAGCCACTCTCTCCAGCATTTAAACAAGTTATTTGCCTTCTCCTGCCATTGCTCCTGTCCTTCCAAAATCTTCAAGCAGGATCCAGTTTCAATTCTTATAGCTTTAGAAGGAAACCCACTTTGCCTTGAGAAAAACTTAATTAAAGAAGTCCAAAAGGGTCTCATTTAGTTCATGGTTAGGTTTTGCTTAAATCAGATGTACATCTTTTTTACCAAAATTTACTATATAAAGAACATCCATGAGACAAGTCTAGAGACTAAAATTATATATTTGCAACAGTGCCTTCTTCTTGGGTATGATTTATTCTTCTAAATGTGCAGAATGTTCTGTACTGGCAAATTCTCAGTTTTTCTGAAAAAGAACGAAGTGTAGAATATCTGACTGAAATATAAACAATATATAATCCATGTGACTTTTAAGTAAGTATTTAGTAGTTGCTATTGGTACAACCCACTCAAAGATATTTCCCACAGAGAGTCAAACCCTAGGCAGATATATCTTTGTCATCATTATAATCTGAAACAAAGATATGTCACTGTTTGTGTAGAGATACAGGACAGGAAGGAGTTAAAGCGCTTCCTGGGTCTATCTGCCTATTGTTCTGAGAGGTGTGTGTAGACATTTATACTTCCTCCTGGCCTATAAAAGAGCCTGGATGTTTGGGCAGATAGTGTGAAAATACTGCATGACACTAAAACTCAAATGTCCTCTCTGTTGAAGGTCCCCATGAGGAAGACTTTTGCAGTCGCCATCTTCTTTGTGGGTCGATGTTATGGGATCTTCATTTTGGCTTTACTATGTGATGTAGTTGGATTCATCTTCCTTTTCCTAGGAATCTGGGACTTCCTGGGCTCATGGGATTTCTTTGTTTATTCTGGTGTTCTACTACTGGCATTTAGCCTGGTATTCTGGCTTTTTTGGTATACACTGAACATTGAGGTCCCCTTCAAGGAATTAGACATTCGTTGACTCACAGCCAGAGAAATGAGCAGATAGTACCATCAAGTCTAACCTTCTGGAGGCAAGCCAGCTTTTTTTGCTGTCTAGTAGAAGGGAACACTCTGGCAAGAATTGATGATGTCTTCTCTTTCTATAGAAAGGTATGTATTGGTGGTGGGATTTTTGGAAAATAAATATTCCATGTTTAGCAGTATTTGTATCTAGAGAGAAACACTTTTGAATATAACAATTAAATTATATCCACCTGCCCAATTTTGAAATGGAAAAGGGATGTGTATGTCTGTATGATCTTTCATACAATTCCAGGAGGGAAATTGCTTACTTTTGCTACACACACATGTACACAAACACACTGTCAAGATGTTTCACCATCTGAAAATAAGATGGTGTCCACATCCTCAGTCCTATGCCAAGTACAAAAAGCCAACCAGACTGGCCATTAATTTTTGCTTCAACAGTGAAAATGGGACAGCGTCCTTCATTCACTTAAGCTGAAGCTTCCTTCACTTACGTTGAAGACATCTGACTAGCTTCAGAAATGCAGGATTTTTTGTTCCAATATTTTCCTGTCTTCTCCCAGCTGCCATAAATGTAGGACTGGCCCTGCTCACATCTCACTCCGACAGAATTTGCTGGGCTTAAATAAACCCTGGTGATGGTTTATCCTGTATCTTTGTAAAATGAATCACAGATAGCCAATCCTTATGATGTGAACATATTCTCTATGTGATAGAAGTCAGCCAACATATATGGAGGTCAACATATATGGAGAACATAAGACTGAGAAAGACTGCATCATTAGGCAGTTGTTTGTTTTTAAACATAAATTTGATACTTATCCTTCCTGTATACTTTCAGATAACAAAGCCAAGATGGGTGAAATGGAAATGATGGTGAACACTCCATGGACTTACATAAACAAATATTGGTCTGTACAGTACCTGTAGAAAAGGATAGAGCAATTTCCTAAGGCAGAGGTAGGCAACCTTTTTGGGCCGGGGGCAGGGTTGCTGTCATCTAACCCTCAGACAATTGGGGGGCCGAAGCACCAAAAATAAACAAACAAACAAATAAATAATTTAAAATTGAAAAAAAATTAAAAAAAAATTTAAAATATGCATGCACACTCTCTCAGCTCCAGAAAATCCATGGCAAAAACCCTGTAGAGATTTTGCCAAGAAAACCCCAAGAACAAGTAATAACAACAATAATCAATATCATCATGGTGGGCAGCGGCGGGGGGCGGGGGGCAGCGGCGGCAGCAGGACCGTCCTGGGCCAGATGCGACCCCCCGAGGCCTTTGGACCGGCCCCAGGCCGGCCCTGCCGCTGCTGCCGCCACCCGCCATGATGATATTGATTATTGTTGTTATTACTTGTTCTTGGGGTTTTCTTGGCAAAGTCTCCACAGGAGTTTTGCCATAGCTTTTCTGGGGCTGAGAGAGTGTGCATTTTTTTATTTTTTTAAAAAAATATTTATTTATTTATTTATTTATTTATGGTGCTTCGGCCCCCCCAATTGTCCGAGGGACAGCAACCCGGTCCTCGGTTCAAAAAGGTTGCCTATCCCTGGTCTAGGGGGTCATTATGACCTCTGCTGGACCTGAGAAGGCTGAACCAAATTATAGAGTCCTTTTTTAAAAGTGCAAAAAGTCACTGTCCCCCCGCCATGGCCAAGAGAAGGGAGAAATTGGTAACCTTAGAAAGTTCTGGAGGTCAGAAACATGGCAAAAATGTCTCCCACAATCCCTAGAGGAATGATTGTCATCTTGGCAGCATAGCCTATCAGGTGCTACTGACTGGCATTTCAGACAATCAATGATTCTGATTCTGTCCAGGAATCAGTAAGATATCAGCAATAATGTGGCACACATTCCAAATAATGTTGCTTTTTGTAATTGTGGCATTGTGATTACATTGGTGATTTCATTTAGATTTTGTCAGTCTGTTCAGAACTGCTCCCAGAGCACATATTACCACTGCTGCTGGCGATAGTGATTAGGTAAGGGACATAGGGACACACTGGGGGCCTCTGGGACCCATATTCAGCAAGTGCTCCATCCTTTGTCCACCCCACGGCAAAGAAAGGTTCTGCACAATTAATTAGTATACAGAAACAACAAGAAAGCACCTTGACAATGCAGTCTGATGCATGTTTCCTCAGAAGTAAGCATGCATCAGAGGGCAACAGTACATGCAAAAGAGATCTAGGAGTCTTAGTATACCACAAACTAAATATGAGTCAACAGCTTAATGCAGCAGCTATAAAAGCCTAGATTGCATCAATAGGAGTGTAGTGTCTAGAATCTAGATCAAGGAAAGTAATAGTATCACTCTATTCTGCTTTGGTGAAACATCACTTCTAGGCACCACAGTTCAAGAGGGATATTGAAATGCTGGAATATGTCCAGAGGAGGGCAACCAAAATGGTAAAAGTTCTAGAAACCATGCCCTATGAGGATCAGCTTAGGGAGCTGTGTATGTTTAGTCTGGGGAAGAGAAAGTTAAGAGATGACATGATAGCTATGTTTAAATATTCAGGGATGTCATATTAAGGATAAAACAAGTTTGTTTTCAGCAGCTCAGGAGACTAGGGCATGGAATAATAGATTCAAGCTACAGTAAAAGATTCTACCTAAACATTAGGAAGAACTTCCTGATGGTAAGAGCTGCTCGACAGAGGAACACACTGCATCAGAAAGTGTGGAGTCTCCTTCTTTGGAGGTTTATAAACTGAGACTAGATAGTCATCTATTGAGAGTGCCTTGATTGTGTATTCCTGCATGGCAGGAGGTTGTGATTTCTTCCAACTCTTTGATTCTTTGACTCTAGTTGTCCCACTGTGTAAATTACTGTTGGCTCCCAGCTTTGTGTACATAGGATTGGAATCATAAAGGCAAATTCATTTATTTTATTTAAGGTGCTATGGGACCTTATTGTTTTACAATATGGATTATCTGGAGCATTCATTTTAAAGTGTTGCATCCCCATTTTCTCACACTCATCCCATTCCAGCCCTTTCATTCTTCCACTTTATTCCCAGGCCTCCTTTCCTGTGTGATTTTCTGTCACAACAAGCAACAAATGCATCATCTGTCTTCTGGAGAACCTTTCCCTGCATCTGCCTTTATTTCTGGCATTTGTCTGGCATCATTCCTGAACTGGCAGGGAGAGCAAATGGAGCATCTGTCCTACTACAACAGGGTGAAGCAACAGGGCAAATTCTAAAATGATTTTGCCAAGAGCTCAGCCTGGCACACTATGGATCAATGTTTAATCATTTACTAGGTGCCATAAAGTTTCCGGATCTGTTGCCAGTCCACTCATTAGCTTCCTTCTTGCAGCAGCTGCCTGCCAGATAAGTGGTTCATAATGATTTTTCATTGGGCATTTATAAAAGGGCTTGTTCACAAAATCATATCTGAACCCTCCACTATATGTAATTTCATGAAACTCCCAATCACTCCTTATTACAGTGTTGGTACATTCCACATCGCCAATGATGGAGAATTTATAGGCATGCATCATGAAAATCTAAAACTGAGATTTCAGCTACAATGTCTCCAAATCCATACTGGTTGTACAATGAAGGCCCCTGTGAAGCAATTTTCCATTTGCTTCTGCAATAACACTCTATTTTCCATTGTAAAACATCTTCAAAGGCATATTTTATGTTTGGAATATGATGGGCATCCGAATAGTAGGCATAGTTTAGTCAATTCACAGTGCAATCCTACACAGATACTTAGATACTTCTAAGTCTCATTGAGTTCAGTATGGCTTATTTCCAGGTATATGTATATAGAATTGTACTATAAGTGTTTAACTGTTATCATGTCTTTTCATGCTGTTTTTCTATATGCCACAGCATAGCCCATATATAATACAGCATGTACGGCCAGAATCTGTTATTTCACTGTTATCTTCTATGCATTTCCATAAATGTTCTTTATATAAACTTTTGAGCAATGTGATAATCTCCAATATTAGAGTTATATAGAATGCAAATAATATTAAAACAAAAACAAAAACCAAGGCCAGGATCCAACTGGATATTTGTGGTGATAGAAGAAATCCATCCACGGAACTTGGAAAATGCAGCCACTCTCCCCTTTGCAGCCCCTACATGCCTCCATGGGACACTCTCCTTCTCCCTCCCCCCTTCACCCTCTACATGACTTGAAACTCTGCTCTCAAGGGTTTCCCAGTCCTCCAGAACAGATGAGGACAAGAGGAGGCTGTGGCAGGTAGGGTGGAGGAAAGGAATTGCATCTTCTGAAATTCACCGGTGGACTTGTTCCATCAGCACAAGAGATCAACTAGATTCTGGCCAGCAAATAAAATCTTATTGTATGTTATTATATTAGATTAGAATCATAAATGTTATTATACCTTTTCACAGTGTCAATATGGTAGCTGTGTGGTGCAGTCAAATTATAGCAAAATAGAAAATTTCCCCCAATGTCCATTAATTATAAGATGTCTAAAAATGCACTGTTGTCAGGAAACATATACCACTTGTATAGTTATAACATTAAGTAGAAAGCTGCAAGTTAAACGTCACACATTGGGCAGCCTTTCTGTGATCAGGGAATAGGGGTAGGGTGGCAGGAGGATTAGCCTTCCCAATTACCTAGTTGACTAGCATTCCCCAACTTAGCGTCTTCGAAATATGTTGGATTACAACTCCCATAATCATGGCAGGAATTGTAGTCCAACACCTCCCTTAATCATCATGGGAGTTATAGGCCAACACCTCAAAATGGAAGGCATCAAGGTTGAAGAAGGCTGCAGTAGTAGCTTGAATGCATCATTATTTTTGTGTGTTTGTTCTCAGGACACTCAGAAGCTGATAATCAAAGAAGTGATACAAAGGAATCTGAAGAATGTCTCCAAGAGAGCTAGATGCATTCAGAAACCACAAGCTTTGGACACAACTTACTGAATGCAGAAAATGGCACTGAAGTCTCTCCCCAGCTTTTGCTTCCTACACTCATTCTGCAGGGCCAGTTTTACCCATTGTGATAAGCTCAGCTGAAGCCAGGATGCCCTGGACCTTTAGGTAGAAACAATGCACAGAACTGATCTAAATAGAGAGACCTCAATTAAAAAGTAGTCTAGAACTGCAAAGGAGTCACATGTGCACACAGAGGCAGATATGACTGACTGGAAGGCGTTCCTTGCTGAACTTACATGGAGTCTGTAAAATCAGCACGATAATGCTGATAAATGCTGATAACATCTGTCTTTACAAATGCCTGCAATTCCAGGATGTTGTGCCATGTAGGGTCAATAAAATGTTGTGCAAGGGTGTTGGGAGGAGATTATGCCAAATGGGTCCACCTCATTTGATTGCTTACTTAGGTTGTATAGTACACAAGGGAACTTCTCATGCAGCTGAGCAGCACCCTTGGGAGACAGAGTCCCTGCTTCCCTTCAGTCCCTCCAAAACTTTGGCAAAGACTTTTCCTAGGGGCTGGTTCCCTCTCAAGGTGAAGATGACCACCTTTGAGCCAGGATGTGTGTTTTTTTCCCTCTTGCTGTTTGTCTTCCTGCCGTCCAGATAGTCAAAAGAGAATGAAGCCAAACAGGGCACTCTGGCATCTTGCACATTCTGCCCGGCTGGTGGTAGATCCTGCCCCACTACATTCTGTGTCCCTGAAGATCTGCCTGGTCATTGCAACTGGTGGAGGAGTGCATCAAGATACACACCCCTCCACCAACCTGAACAGTGACCAGAAGAGTTCACACACAAGGTAGCTGGAATGGTACCTCAGGCCAAAGAGCTTCCTAGGTGGCCTATGACATTTTGTTACCTGGCTGAAGAAGCGAATGTCCCTTCCCACCCCCAAGTCAAGAGTGATAATTACTCCACACCAGACAAACAGGGTCTGGGAATTGTCCTTATTTGGATGACAACTCCAGTGGCTATAGTGACTGGAGGATTCTGGGAGTTCTTATCCAATCAAGTAACTTTCCTGGGCTGTGCAGACAAGTTATTTTGGCAGATGGGGCTGGGGGGGGAGCAAGTACACAATGACAATTCTAAAGTCCTCTCCATTTATGCACATGAAGAAAAGTACATATATAAAGGGAAGGAAGAATTTTCCATGTTGGGAATTCATTGGGTCCTTTCACACTATACAGTTATAGCATCATGATTCCACTCTAACTGCCATGGTTACATCCTATGCAATCTTGGAATTGGCAGTTTACTGAGAGGAGCTTTTAGCCAGGGAACCTCTCTGGTGCCTCTGACCAAACTATGTACACACCCCAGGAGGATCTCACAGGATGCATCCATGGCAATAAAAGTGGGATCATGGTGTAGTGTGAAAGGGTCTCAAGAATTAGAGGGTTAGGATGATCCTAGGTACCCTTGTATCTAATGGTGATGTGTGCCTCCATTCATAGAGATCAAAGGAAGCTTCTTGGAAAGGGAGATCTTTGTTGCAATCTATCTTGTTGCCATGCTTAAATAAATGTTCAGTCACTATGCAATGAACAGTGCATATATACGGTAACACCTGTCCTGAGTCTAGCCCTGTTGTGCTTTTATAGCCTTGCACAATGGCTGCTGTCTTTTTCAATAATTTCTGAAGAGTAAATATTAGCTTTTGCATTGGAGGGAAAGGAAGCTGGCAATCCATCTCTATGGCCACACAAAGCCCAAACCACCAGCTGGAACTGGATTTGACTCAGAGCATTAGACTTCACAAAGGGATCAACACATACTAGTCTGCCATGTTGGTTTCTTGTAAAAGTGACAGGTCTAGTTTCCTGAGCCACACTCAAGAATTCTAAGGTGTTTATCACACGGGAGGGAAGCGCCCAAATCTCATGGCTAAATGGGCTTTAAACATGGGAATATTTTCCACAGCGCCAATGATGGAGGCTTGTTTTCAGACAGGCTTGTTTTCAGACAACGGCAGGTGGATTGGGCATTAACGCAACATTAACCGGTGTGAAAAGTGGCAAAATCACACCATTTTTTAACTTCAGGATTTTTGCAAGGGTTTTTGCAAGGGTTAATGTCATATTAATGGCCAATCCACCTGACATATCTAAAAACAATCCCACTCTTGCCAGATATTCCTGGGATTTAAACCCTGTTTATCCATGGGATTTGGTTGCTTTGCCTCCCATGTGATAAACTCCTATGAAGTAAAAATGTATATGACTTCTAGAAAAGCTCATTGAAGTCCAAAGCCATGGCCAGACTCGATATTAATATACACATGCAGCACATGTAATAGTGCTTTTGTCACATGTGATGCTGTCTATGCACTATATGATTGCGACAATATTGCTGTTGACTGACATTGCTGAATGCACAAGGAAGCTGTCCCAGGTTTACAATCATCTAAGGAAAGAGCTATAAATAATGAAATCAAAGTATTTCCTCAGAAAAGAAGCTTCACTCTTTCCTGAAATTAAAAGGCTGAAGCATTATGACTATTTCTTAGCCATCTTCAAGGAGCTGCTACTTCTTTTCCCCAAGATGGAGTGAACTTCAGTCATTCTACCTCAGACAAATTTTTCTCAGATATCAGCATTCTGAAAGACCCTTGGGCTGTTCAGCCCTCCTCTCCGCATATGCATGTATTAAATGTATTACAAATCTCATTTGGATGGATTTTTTATTTTGTTTATTAAAGAGAGACCCTGGATAGAAAAGATTTACTGCAGGGGGGGGAGTTTTATTTGGGGGCTGTAATTCCCATTAGCCCTTCCTAACATAACCAGTTGTGTGTGAGTGATGATGGAGATGAAGTCAAACAACATTTGGAGCACTGCGCCTTCCCCATCCCTGACCTAGAAGTGAAATGAAGGGACCTACACTTCAAGAACCTGTGGAAGGTACTATATTGAGGAATCCTGCAGTCCTAAGCAAGCAGTCGCAAAGCTCAATAGATCACAGCTTTTAAGAGCTTACCCTCCAAACTGTCACAATTTAGTAGGGATGCTCCAAATTAATCCTCTCCCATCCCTCTTTTTCAGGTGCTTTTAAAGTGTCCCACTTTCTTTCTCCTCCTCCCACTTTCCACATCTTTCTCCAGCTTACTTCAGTTGCTGTAAACTGTTCCAGGTGTGAAAGTAGAATCGTAGAGTTGGAAGAGACCACAAGGGCCATCCAGTAGTTTGCCCTCAACTGAGTGAGCAGTGGGGAAAGGAGAGGAGAAGAAGGAGCAGGATCTTACCCTGCCCTGTAAATTCTGGCTAATGCAAACTGAAGCAGCATCTCCTAGCTTGTTTGTTCTTTCCAATTAATGTCTTAAATAAAACTGATAATAATGAAAAGAGGATCCATACTTTTGAACTGTCCTCCATGCTGTGACAGATTAGTCTGCTTCTTTGTCAGATTTTTAAAAATTGCTTCTGCAGTGTGACAGGGATAGTTGAAGAGATGTGTCAAGTTTCAAATGTCATCACACAGCACATCACTTAACTTATATGCTTTGTGGAAAAAATCTTGTCTTTTGTGTGTCCTTGATATCCTACCAGTGAGGCTCTTATCAGGCCCTCCATATTAGTTTGAAGATCTTAAATAATATGGTGAAACTGCTAAAGCCTAACATAGGGTTCATCCATACTGACCCAAAGCCTCAGGATTTGACTGGAAGTGTACCTATAATTATTGGGAGTTTTAATATGGGAGTTTACAATCCTGTCCCACCCTATTTCTAGTGGACTTTGGGACTACCCACAACTTTTTAAATCCAGGCAAGTGGTGGTTGATTTGTTTTGTTTTTCTGTCCAAGGCATTTCCAATACAGGCCATTTTCTCAGTTTTCTCTTGTTTTGTTTTGTTTTTACTTCTGGGCAGTCCCACATATGATGTGCTGAATAAGAGTATAACCTTTGCCACAGAGGTTTTCTTCTGACCTCTCTTCCCTCATTACATTTTCAGTTACCAAACCAACAGTTATAGCATGACTATAACAAACAAAAAATAAAATAAAAAGTAAATATGGCTATTGGGGGAGGACCACAGGAGTGTGTAGAGCTCATGGAGGGAATGAGGAGGAGCAAAGAAAATCTCACTCAGACTACTTAACCACACCTAAAGCAAACAAGAAAGAATGGACAAAATCCTAGAATATTTGGGTCATGATTGGCTGCAGGAGCAAGAATAATGGTTACAAGGCATGGATGGAATCTGGAAACAGAATAGTCTGACATTTGTAACTATTGTCCATCTAAAGACATCCTCGATATTCTTTTTTTCCCCTTTCCTTTCCTTTCGTTTCGTTTCGTTTCGTTTCCTTTTTTTTTTTTTTTTTTTGGTCTGAGCCCAGGCAGGCAGGGAAACAAAATCCTTTTCAAAACACATCCTTTTCCATGCCAGATCCTATTCTTTGTTATTCCTTCTCCAGAGAGGTTTGCCAGATCAGTTATGTGGTTACATCTGGAAATTAGCAATGGCCTAATTCAGGGGACTATTTTGGCCTTGTGTATATGTGCCTTAAAGTCACTTGTCAGCTTATGGCAACCTACAAATTTCATAAGGTTTTCTTAGGCAAGTATTCTCAGGGGTGGCTTTGCCAGATCCTTCTTCTGAAATATGGCCTGTGTGAAGAAAGTAACTGGCAAATCCACCTCTGAGTATTCTTTGCCTAAGAAAACCCTATGAAATTATGCATAATTATTGCTATCACCTTATTTATTCAACTTTTATGCAGAGAATATCATAAGAGCAGGTTTAGACTCAATAGAAGGAGTGAAAATAGGAGGAAGGAACATCAGCAATCTAAGATATATAGATGACACCATACTATTAGCACAAAACATCACAGATTTTGAACATTTAGTAAGGAAGATAAAAGAAGAAAGTGCAAAGACAGGTTTACTGTTGAACATAAAGAAAACAAAAAATGCAGTTGGCCCTCCATATCCACTGATTTTTTTATGGATGGATTCAATCATCCACAGTTTGAAAATATTCCATAAATATATGAATTTCTAAAAGCAAACCTTAATTTTCTTATTTTATAGAAAGGACACCCTTTTACTATGCCATTGTATTTAAATAGGACTTGAGCATCCACAAATTTTTGTATCCATGGGAGATGACCATGGAACGTATGGACTACTTATGTTCAACCTTGATAATGCAGAAATTGAAATAGTCAAAAAGTTCCCATACCTTGGATCAAACATTGATCAGAGCAGAGATTGCAGTCAAGAAATAAGAAGATGACTAGGAATAGGAAGGGCTGCCATGAAAGAACTAGATAAGATCCTAAAGTGTAAAGATAGACAAATGAACACCAAAGTTAGAATTGTCCAAACCATTGTATTCCCCATCACCATTTATGGATGTGAGAGCTGCACAATGAAAAAAGCAGATTTGAGGAAAATCAATTCATTCAAGATATGGCGCTGGAGAGAAGTGCTGAGGATACCATGGATAGCCAAAAAGATAAACAAATGGATCCAAGAACAGCTCATCAGAACAGCCAAGATGACAAAATGGAAGCTGTCATATTTTGGCCACATCATAAAAACATTAGAAAAGACAGTCATGCAAGGGAAGGTAGAAGATCATAGAAAAAGAGGCAGACTGGACACCAGATGGATAGACTCAGATAGGATGTTCACAGGTCTAAATTTATAGGATATGAGCAGAGCAATTGAGGACAGGGGATCTTGGATATATCTCATCCATAAGATCACCAGGAATCATGATTGGTCCAAGGGCGGTTAACAACAACACTTGCTAGTAAACATCAGCAAACCCAGTGGGGTGTACTTCTGAATAAACTGAGATACGATTGTTCTTCAAGAGTAATTTTACTATTTTAAAATGAAAAGGGTTTTGTTTCTTTAATCAGATTTTTCCCCATCTGGTGTTTTAGACATTTTTATTTCTCCATTTTATTGTTAATTCTGTTGCAAGCTGTTCTGAGGAAAGATGCAACCATATTGGTGAAGCAGAACGCCAATAGGATGGCCAACAATTTGCACATAGCAGTAATTTCCACTAATAGTACTCTTCTGAAAATCCACCTTTGAACCTCCCTGTATCTTGAAGGCCATGCTGAATATGATGATGCAGACATTCAAGGACATATGCACATTGGCTAGCATCCTGCCAGTGACATATAAAGGCATAAGTCCACCTTGTGCTTGCTTATGTATATTATTGGTCATTGAAAAAGCAGGTGTTCTATTCCTCTATCCATAGATCCAAAGCTCCTTGCTCCTGACTCTGTTGTGCTGCAACGGCCCTTTCCCCATGGCCATTTTATTGCTGGTAGAGAGTGATGGGAATCAAAAAAGCATCTGGCTATGTCCCCATGCAAACAAATGGCATCATCTACTGAGACCTGTGGAGGGTATTGGTGGATCTAGGTAGAAGATGTTGTCAGTCTGCCAATACCTAAAAGGTCCTCCAATCCTTCCCCCAGCTCTCCAGCAATGGAATGGCTCTGGGAAGAAGCTATCACAGTGCAAGGGTGAGTTCTAGGGTGGTGACAGGGGAGCCATAAAACTTGGCCATATGTGATCTCAGCCATTGTAGTAAGGAAGCTGGCTTGGCTTGAATCTTCACCACTGAAGGACAGCCTTTAATCCTTTCTCTTTGCACCCTTTCCTTTATCCTAATTCACACCTTACTGCTGTCAATGGTTGGGATGATGGTAGGGTCCTTTGCCAGTGTAAATGTACCAGTGTGGGTAGTGGTGACAGAAGGAGGAAAGCCATGGAGGAACATCCATGAAGGAAGTGTGATAATGGAGAAGTGGACTATTTGGAGCAGGCAGGGTTTCTCTGCCTTCCGCTGTCACTGCTTGTTAGCAAATATGAAATTAATAAAATTTTGGACACATGTTGAGTTCCCTCTATGGCCCCAAACTGACCTCTGTGGGATGTCAGCCATAATCCTCTAAATGGCAAGTCAGGTAGGCATCAGGAGGGCCTGCTCAAACAACTGGAAAATTCCCTACCAGACAGGTTGAGGAGTTGCTAAAGAGAAAAAAAAACATTTTCCAAAAAGGGACACATTGTCGAAAGTCTCACTCTTGATGGGGCGGTGACCAGATTTAACTACACCCTCTTTCTCCAACCTTATTCCTTGATTGAATCAAAACCAAATGCATTGTTTGGACTGGTCTCACACCTAGGTTTAACAAAGCTAAGACAATCAATGCCTTTGTCCAGGCTTCAGCCAAGCCATCAAGTCTATAGCTAGAAGCAAGATATGACCTATATAAACATTTAGATGTTTAGACTCCATGTGCTATCTTTGGAGTGCAGCTTAGCTCCACATCAGTCTGCCCTCTGATCATAGCTCCCTCGGCCATCCTTTCCCCCATTTCGATGGCCATGCATCATCATCATCATCCATATCCACAGCAGATACCGAAGAAGCCTTCAGAAGTGAGTATCTCCCTTAGTCTGGCCCATCTCAAGTTATTCTCACTTTCACCCCTTTAGTTCTAAGTGTGCAGTGTGTGTGTGCCATGTTTGTGTGTGTGTAGTTTTCCCCTGCTAATGAATAATAAATATTTAGACTTTAATTGGAGAAGCCTGCCTCAGAGTCATCCATTGTGGGATCTTTTAGTCCTCTGGTATACATATTGGTACTCTGGTCTCATGGGGTGTTGTTAGGGCCCCACTCTTGCATATTTGAGCTAATTATAAATTCCCCTAATTAGATCCTTCCTAACATGCTGTACAGCTCTGGAAAACTGCAACTTCTAGCACAGTGTGCCAAGAAGATTCCAGCATATTTCTCCTACTGAAGCAAAGAACAATTTCACAGAGGAAAGGAGATGGAGAGAGAGAGAGAGAGAGAGAGAGAGAGAGAAAGGTCCAGGGGGGGGGAAGTTAAGTCCTCCTCTGCCTTCCCTCACCCACTTCCTCCATCAGGTTTTGGCTCCCCACACACACACACACACACACTGCTACTCATCTATTTTTAATATGAATGGATCTTCCCACATCATGTCTAATTTCACCCTGAAACATCCATTAGAAAAAACATCAGAGCTGACAGCTTTTCTAGACCATAGCATGCTCTGGATTGTTTCAAAGCTGGATCTGATCATTTTCACGAAGTGTTGGCACTTCATAGCTTCCATGTTGGCATTTCATAGCTTCCTGCCCTATCATATGGGATAGTTGTTATTGAAGGAACAGTGTGTTGGCAGTAGAGGTCTTGTGTCTATGTGGTGATTTGATTAACTGCATATAAACAGTTTCCACACACACACACTTTCTTCCTCTGTTTTTCTCTCTTTCACACATACTTTTTTATTACAAATATAATTTGGTCCAGTAAAATCACAACTAATCCAGGCAAATCTGAAAGCAGGCAGGAGCCACCCCTACATGTAAACAGCTGCCTGTTTGCTAATGATTGATTTGATAATCATAGTGATTTCAAACCTCCCTTACACTCCTGCTATGAGAAGTCTCCCCATGTGCTGTTCTTGCTGTGAGGAGAGGAAATGCAGTCAAGTGCACAGCATGACACTTCAATAAACCCTGCTGGTCTATTTGTCCATCTGCCATTCAGGGAGGGTGGCTTGTGGAGTTTGGTGGAAGCCTTGACAGGTAGAAAACAAATAGTAAGGAGAACTATGCAACTGGAGCCAGGACTTTGCTGAGCTCCCACAACTGGGTCAATGCACAGGTTCAGTCCTGGATTCCAAAAAGTAGTTCCAGAGACTAGAAATCTCTGAGCATGGGCAGAACATGTTTCCCTCACTACTGAGCAAACACTTGCTAATCTCCATATACTGGGGACAGAGTTTGGAAATGTTACCTTTTGGATTAAAGTTGCCAGAATCCTCAGCCAACCTGGCTGGTGATTCTGGGAGTCATAGTCCAAAAGGTACTGTTTCCAATCTCTGCTAGGATTACTGAGTAAGGAACCTGGGCAAGAGAGAGTAGTGATCAGAACTAAAGGAATGCCAGTTCATCTCTCTGTACAAATGTACTAATTGTCATGAAGGAAACAGTGGCAAATTTAGCAAGGGAGAAGTATGTTTAATTTGCCACTCACAATGAATTCTTTATTTGGGATCTTTGTTATTTTTAAATAGATTTCCTTTTATAGGGAACTCTGCAGCTCCATACTATTTTGTGGCTTTCTGTCCCTGCACCAAAGAAATCTACTTGTTGCTGGTGAATCAGAGGTTTCAGTGAGATTTCAAAATACTGCTTGTCTATCTTCAATAAGACCTGCAAAGTAAATGCATGCAAGTATCTTTCACTATAAGAGGCAAGCATGGTGCAATGGTTTGAACGTTGGACTAGGACATTAGGAGACCAGGGTTCGAATCCCAAGTGGGCCACGGACACACTCTCAGCCTCAGAGGATGGCAATGGCAAACCCCCTCTGAAGAAACTTGCAAAAAACCTACAATAGGTTCACCTTAGGGTCATCATAAGTCAAAAATCACTTGAAGGCACACAACAACAAGTTTTTACTATGACACCTCTAAGTAAAGTTCCATCATCATATCTTGTTGACAATCCAGGGAAAAGTCTGCAAAGGGCCGTAGTTACTACTACTGAACATGGATTCATTTCCTTGTTTTAAAGGGAGAAAAATATAGTTCAGTTTGCAGACAATAAGGAACAGGTGTGTATGGGTGCAAAGTTTGATCTAGATTTTATTGGCTATGTTGATAAGGAACAGATTTAACAGATAGAAAGGAATTTCCATGTCTCCAGGAGAACACACACAGGTTTTGGTTGGTTCCAAAAGTCAAGATAGTTATCGTTTCCAAAGGGATAGCCTTATTGGCCACCTGCAGCACCTTTCAAGGCCTTTGACATTTTAAGGCTAATAAATTTATTATAGCATAGCATAAGCTTTCACAGACTACAGCATACTTGATCAATGTATGAAATACAAACCAGATTTTCAGGTATATATACAGTACTTGTGGGTACTGTGTAGTAGGCAGTGGCAGCAAAAAGGAACTGAATAGAGAATAATAATAATAATAATAATAATAATAATAATAATAATAATAATACATTTATTTATAGCCCGCCCCTCTACAGATGCAATTGGAATGGCTTACAATAGTAAAACATCACAAATTTACAGTCTCAAAACCCACCCACCCCTTAAAACAATATTAAACATCATAGGATTAAAACAGCAACAAACAACAGACAATTAGATAACTAACAAGGATCATAGTAGCAAAGCAGACACCCAGCAGCAGTGTGGCAGGGAATAGGGGAAGGGGTGAGCTCGCTCCTTAAGCCGGGACGACTAATCAGGAAAAGCCTGCTGGAAGAGATCCATCTTCACAGCTTTTTTAAAACTGTTTAGATTGGTAATATGATGGTTCTGGTCTGGCAGGCCATTCCATAATCTGGAAGTGGTTGATGAAAAGGTCCTCTGGAAGGTTGCAGACAGCCTAGTTTTAATAGGCTGAAGCAAATTCCTCCCAGAGGACCAGAGTGCATGGAGTTAGGGTTAGAGTTAGGGGTTAGGAACTCCTTATATGAAAGGAGGCGGTCCTGAAGATAGTTTGGACCCAAGCCATGTAAGGCTTTAAAGGTGATGACCAACACCTTGTACTGAGCCCAGAAACTAATCGGCAGCCAGTGTAGTGATTTTAGGACCGGTGTTATATGGTCTCTCCTAGATGTACCAGAGACCAGGCTGACTGCCATGTTCTGTACTAGTTGAAGTTTCTGGGCTACGCATGAGGGTAGCCCCACGTAGAGCGCATTACAGAAATCAAGATGAGAGGTTACCAGCACGTGCACCACAGTTTCAAGATCCCTTACTTCCAGGAAAGGGCGCAGCTGGCGTATCAGCCAAATCTGATAGCAGGCGCTCCTGACTGTTGCATTTACCTGATTAGTCATCTGGAGCAACGGATCCAGGAGCACCCCCAGACTGTGAACACAGTCCTTAACAGAGAGTGTGACCTCATCCAGGACTGGAGGTTGTATCCCAATACCTAATTTTGGGGCTGCTACTGTTAGTACCTCCATTTTGTCTGGATTCAATCTCAATCTGTTTTTCCTCATCCAGCCATTACTGTCTTAAGACAATCATTAAGGGAAGAGATGCCATCTGAAGTCATAGCCAATGACTGAGACATGGAGAAATATATTTGGGTGGCATCAGCGTACTAATAACACCCCGCCCCATGACTCCGAATGATCTCTCCCAGTGGCTTCATATATATATATTGAACAGGAGGGCTTTAAACTGAGTCATGTTGGGGAGGGAGACCGTATCTTGGAAGGTATCTTGGAAGGCAGGAGTACATCATGGGCTGGAGATGATAGTCAAAGTGTTATAGAGGGAACAAGGCAAATGATGCAAGGGCACAACTGTGGAAGGAAAAAAATCTCACACAGGGAGCAAGTGGGAAGGACAAATGATCTTAGATATCTCTGCACTAATGCACAGAGCATGGGAAATAAACAAGATGGACTTGAACTCCTGGCACAACAAAGCAAATATGATATAATAGGCATTACTGAAACCTGGAGGGATGAGTCTAATGATTGGAATGTAGGAATAGAGGGGTATAACCTTTTAAAGAAAAATAGGCCAAACAGGAAAGAAGGAGGAATAGCATTATATGTCAGGGATATTTACACCTGTGAAGAGATCCAGGACTTAAATCCTGGAAATCAGGTGGAGAGCATCTGGATAAAAATTAAAGGGGAAGGAACAACAGGGATGTTATAGTAGGAGTCTACTACAGACCCTCAAGTCAGACTGAAGAATTTGGAAGATGCCTTTCTAGAACAGATGAGTACACACTCAGGAAGGAGAGATGTAGTAGTGATGGGTGACTTCATCTATCCTGATATTTGCTGGAAGTCAAACTCAGCCAATACTCCAAGGTCTAGCAAATTCCTCATTTGCCTCGAAGACAATTTCTTAGTCCAAAAGGTGGATGAGGCAACAAGTGGATCAGCTATTTTAGATATGATCCTAACCAACAGGGATGACCTGGTCAATGGGGTGCAAGCAGTGAGATCCTTAGGTGGGAGTGATCATGTTCTCCTGGAGTTTCTTATACAGTAGAAAGGAGAAGCTAGGCATAGTCAGACACTCATTTTAGATATTAGGAGAGCTGATTTCTATAAACTTAGGGAAACACTGGGAGTGATCCTGTGGTCAGGAGTACTAAAGGAGAAGGGAGTTCAGGATGGATGGGAGTTTCTCAAAAGGGAGATACTGAAGACACAATCTCAAAATGTTCCAATGAGAAGGGAAAATGGGAGATGTCGCAAGAAACTGGGTTGTTTGACAAAAGAACTTACAACAGAAATAAGTTTTAAAGGGGAGATATATAAGAAATGGAAAAGGGGCAAAGTCACTGAAGAGGAATTCAAACAAATAGCTAGCACATGTAGGGGTAAGGTCAGGAAAGCCAAAGCACAGAATGAGCTCAGGCTTGCTGGAGGGGTAAAGGACAATAAAAAGGGCTTTTTTGGGTATGTCCATAGCAAAAGAAAGAAGAAGGAAATGGTAGGGCCACTGCGCAGAAAAGACGGAGAAATTCTAACAGGGGACAGAGAAAAGACAGAACTACTCAACACCTTCTTTGCCTCAGTCTTCTCACAAAAGGAAAAGGGTGTTCAACCTGAGGAACATAGAGCAGAGGATACAATAGGTGAAATGCAGCACAAAATAAGTAAAGAGGAAGTACAGGAATACCTGGTTAACCTAAATGAATTTAAGTCTCCAGAACCAGATGAACTACATCCAAGGATATTAAAGAACTGGCAAATGTAATCTCAGAGCCACTGGCAATAATCTTTGAGAACTCCTGGAGAACAGGAGAAGTCCCAGCAGACTGGAGGAGGACAAACATTGTCCCCATCTTCAAAAAAGGGGAAAAAGAGGATCCCAACAACTGTCACCCAGTTAGTCTGACATCAATACTGGGAAAGATTCTAAAACAGTTCATTTAAACAGAGAGTCTGTGAACATTTAGAAGGGAATGCCAAAAAGTCAACATGGGTTTCTCAAAAACAAGTCATGCTAGACTAATCTGATCTCTTTTTATATATATATATAAAATTGCCAGCCTGCTAGATGAAGGGAATGTGGTAGACATAGCATGTCTTGATTTCAGCAAGGCTTTTAACAAGGTCCCCCATGATATTCTTATCTCAAACAAGAAAGTAAAATGTGGGCTAGACAATACAACTGTTAGATGGATTAGTAACTG
>CM034703.1:207835675-207846075 GCA_020142125.1 Phrynosoma platyrhinos | reverse complement strand
GTCCATGACAGGGCGGAGGTATTTTGGAATCTTAGACACATCATTGGCAACAACAGCAATGAAAAATTTTATTAATCTTAGTTCTGCACATTAACAATGATATCAAAAGTAGAAAAAACACAGAAGTTACAAAAGCAAAATAACAAATTTAAAATACACCATCAGGGATTGATGGTTACATGAAGTACACTGTTAGATGGTCTTCCTGCCACAACATCTGATGAAGGTTAATAACTGTATGGAAAATGCATATTATAAATGCTGGGGCTAAACTGCAACCCAACTAGGGGCCCTTCTCTCACCTGTGCTACACTCTGGGTTAAAAGCTGGAAGAGCTTTTTCTCCACCAGACAGGGGAAACAGATATCAGTCCCTATCCTGGAGTGATGCAGCCCTGTCTGATGCAGAAGATGGAAATCCATCTCAGATCCATCAAGTCAAAAAGCTAGAACCTGTCTGAGCAAGAAGATTCCCTTAATGGTGGAACTGCCCAGGCTGGTTTCGGCTTCTTTCAAAGGTTGTACTTTATTTTTATAATTATGGCCATTGACATAAGAGATGGGATTACATGGAGCTGACAAGAAATGCTTTTGTCAACACCTCCACCTCCCTAGGAGTTCACCATTTGCTTCCAGAGATGGCTAGAGCAGAGGTAGGCAACCTTTCCCCTTTAAGGGCCGAGGGACTTCAGCTCCCAGAATCCCAGGAGCTATTGGCCAACATGGGACTATTGGCCAACATGGCTGAGGCTTCTGGGAGCTGAAGTCCCTCAGCCCTTAAAGGGGAAAGGTTGCCTACCCCTGGGCTAGAGGGTTGGATTTGGATATACTAAATGTGGGCTCAGATCCCTGGTCATCTGTGGAATTCAATCAGGTGGCCATAAGAAATACCACAACCACTCTACCTACCCTGTCTAACTCCTCAGGGGAATTGGGAAATGATAATGAAATCTCTTTTGAGTTCCCTGGTGGAAGGGTAAGACTATTCACATAACAAATAAATAATGCTCTTAACAAAATGATTAAACCCTTTCTCTTAAAGTCTTTCCTTGTTCTTCTTAACCATTCCTGAGATACTATTAATCTGGATCAAAAAGGAATGACATTATCTCCTGCAGTTTCCTTCACATATCACCCATCGATCTAGGCTCTGCAAACCTTTGTGTTTCTCTAATATTTCACATGGAGAAAATCAAAAAGTGGGCCATGAGGTACTGCAGGTCCACATGAGAGAGAGGAGGAACCTGAATATTAGGCCCATATTAGAAATTCAACCCATCACATTCATGTTAGGACTCTAGAGCAGTTCTTCCACCATGTTCTTAGACCTCTAGGAAAGTCCATCCACCAGATTTGTGTTATGCTGCCAATGAAGTTCCTCCACCATGTTTTTATTAGGCTTATAGGAAGTCCATTCACGATGTTCATATTAGGTCTGTAAGTAAGTCCATCTGCCAACCCCATATTCATTCATTTTTTCTCTCAAGTAGTAGCCATGGGAGGACAGCCCCCAACAATGCAACAGCAGAGACAAGGAAAATGGCTAGCATGATTGGTGATCTGAAACAACCTACTACACCCAGAGAGCTTGAAGATGTCACTGATCCTGCAGCTTCCACGTTGTTGTTCTGAGCTATAGCAGCACCATAGTTTTCCTCAATCAGTGGCATGCCACACTGAGTGATAATGAAGATGTGTGGTTCCCGCTCCAAGCTACCAGGTTGCACTATGCCAGGGCAGCCACACACACTCTGGCGGGTGTCATAACCATACAGTGGTGCTATGAATTGGCCAGGCACAACTAAAGTGTTTGATGGACTTAAAGGGACTCCACAGGCCAAAGATGCGGGTGAGAGTGGTAACTCCAGAGCTGGAGGGTTCTGGGCTGGCTTTGGCAGCCAGCAAGCCCTTTTCCTGCAAAGAAAGGTCACAAAACGACAGACGGGGCATGTGAGGGTGTTCTGTAGCCGACCTTCATCCCGTGACACCAGAAGGCACTTGACCAAACAGTCATGGCAAAAGGTGTGCCCACAGCTCAGTATCCGACGTGAGACCTTTGGGGACTGAAATGGCTCATAACATACAGGGCATTCAGATGAGGTGGCAGCAGGACCATCCTTGCTGAGTTTGTTCTGAGACATCCCCACCCTCTTGATCACATGTATGACTGTGGCACCAAGCTGTATGAAAAACAGAACATGTGTGCTTATTTATAGGAAGGCGCTGTAAAGAAGAGAGAGTGGGTGGCTATGACCTCAGACTCCAATGAGCAGGTGCTGGCATCACACACTGATGGAAACAGCCCCTTCGATTCCCTCCATGGATAAGCAGATATACCATTCAGATGACAGTGATAGCTGGAGGACAAAAAATCTCCATATTAAAACTATGGGCATATCTCAAAATTAACAAAAATAATATAAGAAGATCAGACCAAAGGCCTCCCAAGCCCAGCATTCTGTTCCCATAATGGCCAATCAATTGTCTATGAGAAGCCAACAAGAAGGACAAGAGCAGACCTGAGCCCTAGCAACAGATATACACAAACTGGCCAGGATGCTGAGTGTAGTATAGAACCACCCTGACTAGTAACCACTGATAGCCACCTCTCCATGAATTTATCTAATTCTCTTTTAAAGCTGGTCAAAGTTGGCAGCCATTGCTCTTGTAGCAGTCAACTCCATAGCTTCACTGAGCACTGTATGGATGTAGAATAAGGAATGCATGCTCCACTCCTTCTTCAAAAAATTATGAGGTTTTCAATTAGTTACGGTTTTCCATAAACAAGAGGGGTTTCTTGCATAACACAATAGTTTCTTGTAATTTAGGCTAAACACACAACCAAGCACACACAACCAAATACACACACGCCTTTTAAATCACACACCTTTTAAATTACATATCCTTGATTATATGTTCAGTACAATGGCACCTAAGCACCCCAAAGCCACCAGATCCTATCTGATCTTGGAAGCTAAACAAGGTCAGCCCTGATTATTACCTGGGATCAGGACATAAAGTAATACTAGATGCTATGCACTGAATTTCAGTAGAAGGCAATGGCAGACCACCTTTGAGTATTGCTTGCCTGAGAAAACTCTACAAAATTCATGGGGACATCATAAATTGACCAGTGACTTGAAGGAACACACACACACACACACACTTGTTGGAATCAGCTTGAAGGCACACCACAACAAATCCTCAAGGTGACTGATTACACATGCACACACACACTTACATCCTGTTTTTAGAGACATAACATCAAGGTGGCTGATTACACACACACATACTTGCACATTCTCTATCTCCAGCTATAAATATATAGCTATAGACAGTCTATATAGCAACAAAAGTGAAGCCATTTGCAGTGTGAAACATAAAAGATTTCATCCTGCCCCACTCCCATTTGTATCAGTATTTCATCAAGAGACTAAAATGTTACACAAATACTTACAAATCAATAGATGAGCAAGTGTGTCTCATCCAAGGAAGTCATTTGAAGTGCACCTTGTGTTCCTGCGGTTTCCAAGAGACTCCCCTCTAGCATCCCAGCACCTTCTTCCCAAACACTTTCCTTCCCAGAGGCAGGGAGCAACCTCCTCTCTATGCACCCAGGGTTTCTATGTCTGATCTTCCCAGGCTCCCAGTGCCCAAGCCCCGCCTATATAGCAAGGGGTGTTGGATGGGTGACTGTCCATGCCTTTGCCTTGCGTCAGAATTTTAAGAACAGAAAGCAGGCAGGAGGGTGGCTCCCCAGGAGTGAATGTGGAGGAACTAGTTTGTGAATGGAAGATTTCTTTCTCCTTCCAGATTTCAGACTTGGGGAGGAGTCACTCTGCCTGGATGTTTGAATCACATTCTCTCAAAGATGCCAGAGGAACTTTTCTTCATGTGTGCCATGCAATGTCAAGCATGGAAATTATGTGTTCAACCTTTTGAATAAGATACTGAAACAGAGATGTAGGTTTATTTGGCCCACCTTTCCCATGGATTCCTTGAGAGTGGAAGTGGTGTTTGCCATGGGCACAGATGACCAGGGATCTGACATGCCACAAGAGAAAGCAACATTCTGCTAGCATTGGTCCCAGAGACTATGGCACTGCAGCCCAATAAATAATACCATTTGCATCTTTAAAACAGTTCAAAGGTTTCTGAACTGTCTGGAAGAGAGCCTGTGGCAAAGATGTTGCACTGGAGCTTGAGAATTCCCGGTTTGAATGATTTTACCATATGATTCACTGTGCGACTTTGGGCACTTCACTGCCTCTGAGCCTGATCTATTTCCAAAGATTGTTGTGTGGATAAAGGCGGGAAGAGGAGAATCATGTAAGCTACCATGAGTTAATTGGAAGAATGGTGAGATATAAATATAAATAATAACATATGTACATCCACAAATAGTTGTCTGGTTGTTTGCTGTAGTTAAAACACAGAAAAGTGTATTAACTTCTGTGGGCTGCTAGAGCTTATTTTCAAGGATAATTCAAACTTTTGGATTTTGCTTGAACAGTATTATCTTATGCATTTTAATTGCAAAGTCTATTTCAATAATATTATTCTCAGAGCATGGAAACATTAGTTTTTTGGACAATAATTCCCAAACTCGCCCAGCCATGTTGGCTTAGCAAAGGAATGTATGAAACTGTAGTCCAAACAAGTTTTTTAAAAAAATCAAATTATTATTATTATTAAAGTTTATTTCTAAAGCGCTGCCAATGTACACAGTGCTGTACAAAGAGACAATCAAAGCATAAAATAGCATAAAAACCTGCCAAAGGCATGCAATCTAAAAATACAAAACAATAGGTAAAATAATAAAAGTCAATTAAAGCAAAGAACAATTACAACAATTAAATAGCAACATCCACTGGATTTTTTTTTCCTTTGTAAGATAGCACAGGTCCATCGTTTGTAAACATCCTGATCCCGGACTGTCTCAGGACATGCATCCTGCCACATAACCAGCCCCCCCCCCTCCTCATACATCTACACAACACACATTTGACATTTTGTCAGGCCTATCTTAATTTAAAAATCTTTATCTTCTAGAAACGGGATGTTCTGACCAAAGACAAAAGTTTGTCTTCTACAAAGTTTAACTTCTACAAAAAACAAATTCCAACTGATGCTCAAGATTAAACTTCAAAATGCCTTCTCAATAAAAGGCTTCAGGGGAACAGCATACAATCCCCATCAAATAAGTTGATTTAGTAGTTACATTTAGATTTTTCTTCCAGTAAGCTCAAGGTGACATTGTGGATCCACCTGCTCTATACTTTAACCTCATAACCAATCTCTGTGACATGAATCAGGCTGAGAGAAAGAGAAAGAGATTGGTCCAAGGTCTCCCAGTGAGTATAGTGGCTCTGAAGTGCCACCTTATGCTACAGTACACCCTCTGTTTGTCAAACAAATGGTAACAACACTTACAGACCGATATATTACATTAATTCTCTGTGTTCAAATGCTTGACATGTAGTCCTTACAAAAATGCAGTGAGGTTGGTTGGTGATAAATAATACCCTGATCTTTCAGATGGAAAGATTCTCTGATGTCGTTGACTGAGTTAACAGTAAAGCAAGAGCTGAATGAGGGCATTTCCCAGTTTGCAGTACAAGATGGTAACTACGCTACCTCAGCTCTGCCACTGTATTGATTCTATTAGGGACAGAGTAAAGGACAAATTACAGGAAAACAAAGGTGTTTAAAGAGGAAGCAAAACTCATAAGTTTACTCTTAAAAGTAATTTGTTAGAATTCCATGCCCTTTCACAGCTTATTACCATGATAGTTCCTTTTTTAAAAAGTAAATCTATTTTTCCCTGTTTCTCAGTAAACTGTTTTTCTCAGATAGCTATTTTAGTTACTTTGAAAACTGAATACAAAACACTTCACTCACTCATCCACCTTATTCTCTGAGGACAAAGCCACAGCAGAGCAGAAAGAAGTAGTATGAGGCGTAGCACTAACCACAAAGCATGAGCCAACATTTAAAGCATGTGGCATTTGTTCTCACCCATTTAGTGAGGCCACACAACTCTGACTATAAAAGCAACCCAAAAAAAGTTAGTTACATAGGACTGAAACCTATTGGAGTGCTCTTATCCCTCATTCAATTTGAAGTGTAATGTGGTTACACATCAGTCACTGGGCTGACAGTATTAGCACATGTGCTATTTTCATAAAATTTTGGAAGCATGTGGCATTCCCTCTATGACCCCAGACTGACCTCTGAGGAATGCCAGCCATAATCCCTAGATGGCAGGTCATGTAGGCACTGAGAGACCTGCCCAAGACCACTGGAAAATTCCCTAACAGACAGGTTTGGGAGTTGCTCCAGGGAATATCCCATTATACTGGAAAAGATACACAATGGTGTTTATTTGTTTTGAGTCTCACACTTAATGGGGCAGTGATCAGATTTGACTGCACCCTTTTCTCTAGCCTCCCTTCCTTGATATTTTTGAAACCAAATGCATCGTTCAGACTATGCTCGCACCTAGGTTAACAAAGCTAAACCCATCAACGCCTTTGTCTGACAGCCATTGGGCTTATAGCTAGAAGGCAGAAATTCCCTATAAGAACTCTTGGATTTCTAGGCTCCATGTGCTATCTTGAGAGTGCATGCTGACTCTATGTCAGTCTGTGCTCTGAGCTAGCTCCCGCAGCCATTTCCCTCTCCTCCGTTCCGGCGGCTGTGTTCCAACACTGAAAATCATCCTCATTTGCAGCCACATTTGGAGAAATCCTTCGGACGTAAGTATATCCCTCATAGCTAGGTCTCTCTCAACTATCCCCGTTTTTCACCCACCTTTCCTTCTAGTGTGTGTGTGTTATATTTGGATGCATGCATATTGTGTTAATAATTTTAGACTTTAATTGGATAAGCCTGTCTCAGCGTCCTCCCTGGCGGGATTTCTTAGGACTCTGGTATACACTTGGTTTCGGCCCCGTGAAGCCGTGTTGGGGGCTTCACTCTCACATATTTGAGCTAATTATAAATTCCCCTAGTAGACCTGATCCCAACAACAGTAATTAATTAAAAGTAACTAGCTGTTTGTAACCAGTTACTTCCAAACTGTGAGGAGGAGAGACATTTCCTGAAGCCCAGTCTTTTCAATCTGTACATCACTGACCTTTTTCATAGCATCATCATGCTGCCAGGACTGCCCAGGATGATTCCGGAATGAACAATAATGACAAGGACAACCTCATATTTTCCAGTAAAAAGAAAGAAGAGTCCTGTAGCACTTTGAAGACTAACTTACATACTGCACTATGGCACATGTACCTGCTTTTTAGGTACTTGACCATGGTGGATGGGATCACTGTTCCCAGTTCAGTCACTGAAGGATTCCCTTTTAAAAAATAACACTGGGACCTCTAACAAACTCACAAGCACACATAGCTTGGTGTTGCAATATTAAAATCTTAAAACAAGACAAAGTCAGTGCATGGTGGCATCTCTGGGTAAATTTATTATTTGGATTGAAGGACAAACTGAAGTGTGAAGAAGACACTGCTGAGCTGCCCTCTTTGTGTGTGTGTGTGTGTGTGTGTGTGTGTGTGTGTGTAGTGAGGCTATAAAATTACCAGTGCCCTTCATTCCATATTAAGCAGCCATTACACATTAAAGAACCAGAGGGCAGGATGAGGGCTCACAATTTGGATCAGAGCTATAGTGCTGGAAGGGAATTTTTAACTCTTTCTCTATTTTACATTCCTGATTTACATTATCCCACCACATCTTACAAGCTGCTTTTAGCCCCACTAGGGAAAACATCTGAGTCTCCATATCATCTTCTGTACAATGTATGGCTTCACACTTCAGAATTATAGAACTATGATTCCACTTTAACAGCTTGGGATTGGCCTTTTATGGATGGGCCTTTGAGATCTTCTGCCAGGGAGCTCCTTGGTGCCTCTGAACAAATTACAAACTCCAGAAGGATTCCACAGGCTACAGCCAGGGCTGTTAAACTGGAATTACAGCACTGTAATTGTGGAGCTGTGGAGCCAGTGTGGCATAGTGGTTTGAATGTTGGACAAGGACTCTGGAGACCAAAGTTTGATTTCCTGCTCAGCCATGAAACCCACTGGGTGACCTTGGGCAAGTCACATTCTCTCACCCTCAGGGGAAGGCAATGACAAATCTCCTCTGAACAAATTTTGCCAAGAAACCCCTTTAATAGGTTCACCTTAGGGTTGCAATAAGTCAGAAACAACTTGAA
This sequence comes from Phrynosoma platyrhinos, assembly GCA_020142125.1. Taxonomy (NCBI): domain Eukaryota; kingdom Metazoa; phylum Chordata; class Lepidosauria; order Squamata; family Phrynosomatidae; genus Phrynosoma; species Phrynosoma platyrhinos. Next base: position 207,837,843 of record CM034703.1, on the reverse strand, counting down.
GGCACACAGCAACAACAGCAATTGTGCAGTGTGAAAGGGCATCTGGTTTCGCATTTTCTGAAGCTGATTGCCCTCATGCTGCTATATCTGGCTTGCTCAGAAGGAATATTTAAGGACTTTTAATACAGCACTATGGAGATTATTGTTGCTTTGGGACAAGATGACCAAAATTACTCTTTCCTCTTCCAACCTCCAAAATGAGGAACATTAGTCCTGGTGCTCATGTCTTCAAGTATTCACACAGTGTGACCTTTGCTAACTACAATGTGACTCACCCTCACTCCCACCCTTGAATGTCCCAGTCCCTGCTGGGGAAGATATAGATATTAATAATCTAATGAAGAAGGTGAGTCACAGGCTGAGTATCTATAATTCTTGTAGGCAAGACTGGGATCCCTCACCACAGGGAGGCTACCTTGGGAAGCCTGACCATGGGTGCATCTGCATCATAGAAATAATGCAGTTTGACACAACTTTAACTGCCATGGCTTCATCCTACAGAATCCTGGGGTTTATAGTTTGTGAGGCACCAGTACTTTTTGTCAGAGAAAGATAAAGACCTTGTAACACTACACATGCCAATATTCCATTGCATCTACACAGTGTTATCCAGTGGGGCTGTCTGCAGAAGTCAGGGCCTTTTACACTTTGTCCCACAAAAAGAAAATAAAGACCATGCAACAGGTCATGGTGAAGAATTTGCAAGACACTTTGCAGATAAAATTGCTCAGATCCACTCTGACTGGAGTGACAGATGGAAATAATCTGGGTTGAATCTTTGTTCAGATGCATTTTGATTGCATCTGATTAAGTCCTTGGGGAGGGGCTGCCAAAAAACCCACTTAACCCAGTATAATTGATATCAGGTTTTTCCTCGAGTTTTTTTGAAAGATTTGCATTGTCAACAGTGTGAATAACTTATGCAAATAGATCTGGGATAAACCAAGATAAAATTCTGCGTGCCTTTGAATACATTCACATTGTTGACTCCATCTTTTAGTGCTGGTATATGTGATCACCTGAACTTGCAGAGATGGGCATAGATGTTGTTCCATAGTGTGAACAATAAACCTGGAATGCATGAGTGAGATTATTCACATAGTCATGCTAAACAACAACAACAACATCTGAATGACCCCTCGGATGCTGTAGTTTAGACAGGTCCAGTGGATATAATCTTGGTGCCTGTTTGTCCTGTAATATTGGATAAATTTCAGGTTTGTGCAGTTTGTCCTGTAATATTGGATAAATTTCAGGTTTGTGCAGCCTGCCTGTTTGTGCAGCCTGTGGACAGGAGCCTTGAAGAAGCGAGAGCCACCACATGTGTACTAGATCCTTGCCCTTCCTGGATTCTGAAAGTTGCTTGAGGAGGATTAGCCAAGTGGCTAAGGGGTAAATGCCTCACTGAAGCAAGGGGGGTTTCCATGCTGCCTAAAGGAGGCTGTGATAAGGTTGTTACTGTAAAAGGCCTCCCTGGATCCCACCATCCTGGATAACTATCAGCCAGTCTCTCATATTCCATTCTTGGGCAAGGTTCTGGAGTGAGTGGTGGCCTCCCAGCTGCAGGGGTTTCTGGATGAAATGATTATCTGGATCCATTTCAATCTAGCTTCAGGCCTGGTTACAGAACAGAGACAGCATTGATCATGTTAGTGAATGATCTATGCAGAGAATTAGATGGGAGAGTGTGTTCCTGTTGGTTCTGCTTGACCTCTCAGCAGCTTTTAACACCATCAGCCATGGTATCCTTCTGGGCTGCCTCTCTGAGATGAGACGGGGGGGGCACTGTTATGCACTGGTTCTGGTCTTACCTGGAGGGGCGAACTCAGAAGGAAGTGCTGGGAGACTCCTGTTCAACTCCCTGGACATTGGCCTGTGGAGTCCCACAGGGCTCTGTTTTGTTTCCCATGCTGTTTAATATCTATATGAAACTATTCAGAGAGGTTAGCCAGAGATTGGGGGTGTGGTGTCACCAGTATGCAGATGATGCCCAAGTCTATATCTTCTTTCCATCTGATTCCAGGGAAGCTGACTCCATGCTGTACCAGTCTGCTGTCTGTAATGGACTGAATGAGGGCAAGCAAATTGAAACTTAATCCATACAAAACAGAGGTGCTCCTAGCCAGTTAATAATAATAATAATAATAATAATAATAATAATAATAATA
>CM034703.1:207798057-207811937 GCA_020142125.1 Phrynosoma platyrhinos | reverse complement strand
TTATTGTACTTTGCTGTATGGCCAACATGGCTACCCCTGGATATGTTTTCTCAAAGCAAAGGGCATGGGTCACTTGAGGAATGTAAACCTATGTCAATAGGCATCTGCCTACATCCACCCACCAGTTTCCACAGATGCTCGCTGGCACTGAGCGTTGGCAAAAAGGGGAATCCCAGGCTATCTCTATGCTGGACCAGTTCATAAAAAATGATAGATGCCAAGATGGATTTTTGTAGGGATCAAGGACCTCTACCTGGTGTTTTTCTTATGTTCCCTTTCTCTCCCTTAGGAAGAACAGCTGCGAGAAAAACAGGCATGTCAAAACTTGGCCTTCATCCCTGCAACACCCAGTGCAGTATTGGCATGGACAGGTTCTTTATGAGCTCACACATGCTATGCTTTGTATTATGTGTCCCCAGGGTCTCTCGGAGTGAGAACTACAAAGGAAGAATTAATACCTTGCAAATGCCAGTAGCTCCAAGCTGTCTTGACTGTATGCAAACCAAGGCAGTAGGGTTAATAGCTCAATTATGCACTTCCCAAAGGCTTACAACAACTGTGTAATCAACCACAGGGGAGATTTGGTGATGAAGGTGCATTGCACGATCCTTTCAATTGCCTGTCTGTAGGACAAGGGCTTTCAATTGTCCAAGAAAGTCACTGCCAATTCACCCATTTCTGTGCCACTTATAAGAAATCCATTTTGCTTGCCCATAGATATGGACAGAGAGATATCCAATAGAAGGTACAGACACATCTAATAATTCAAGAATATCTGTACAAGGTCTGCATAATCTGGCAATGTGAACTGATGCAGTGACAACCACAAACTGATTCTCCAAGAAGAAGGAAGGCCTCATTGTGAGAGAACTGTTGGCCAGAGACATACATGTGTGTGTGTATCTCTGTGTGTCTCTATCTGTCTGTGTTTTGTATATATGTGTGTCTGTGTAGCAGGCTAAGGATGAGGAGCTGGGGAAATAATTGCTGTGTAAGCTTTTTAGGGCCTAGATACCCAAAAGGCACCAGATCCTGTCTGTTCTTGGAAACTAAGTAGAGTCAGCCCTGGTTAGTACTTAGATGGGAAACAAATACAAGTGTTGTAGGCTATATTTCAGAGGAAAGAATCACTTCTGATTATTCCTTACCTATGAGATTCATGGGGTCTCCATAAGTCAAAAGGCAAATTGAAGACACATGCACACACAACTCTTTAGATGTATTCCAAAGTTATTTTCTTTATGTTTTCTAGGCAGTAAGCCCTGCTTAAGAAATTATGGTGGTTACATTTCTGAGTTTCATCTCTTTATACTGTTAAGTCATCAGTCTCTGTCTCCAGATCAGGAGGGACCCTACAGGCCATTCATGTCTAAAGGGTGCAGCAACACAAGAAAGAAGCAACTGGATTTATTCATGGGAACTGGGGGAGGGCACGTGCATACTCTTTAAACAGAGATTGTATGATGTATTCAGTGTGTATTTTAAATACTGCAGAGATTAGCAAGCCTCTTCAACAAAATGGTGAGTTATGTTGCAGGGGGTTATGGTCTGTACTGTGGGATATAGATTTTTGTGGTTGTTATTTACTATTAAGTCAGCTTTGACTTATGGTGACCCTATGAATGAGAGACCTCCAAACCCCTGGTCATCAATTGTCCTGCTCAGGTCTTGCAAGCTCAGGGCTATGGCTTCCTTGATTGAATCAATCCACCTGTAATCCAATCTTCCAATTTTCCAACTGCCTTTCATTTTCCCCAGCATTATTTTCTTTTCCACTGGCTCACATCATTTCATGAGATGACAGACAGCCAAAGTATGACAGCCTCGTTTACTCATCTTTGCTTCTAGTGAAAATTCAAGCTTGATCTAGTCTAAGGAGTGTATCACATGGGGAGTCCTGTGCAGAAACGCTGCTTTAAATTGGGGGAAAAAAGCAAAAGCGGAAGCAATTTATCAACGGGACTTCCCCGTGTGATAAACTCCAGCACAGTTAAAAAGAGGTTAATCTGAATGGAAATTAGACAAAAACTGCTTCTTTTTACTTTCGGGATCTTCTAAAAGTAAAAAGAAGCAGTTTTTGTCTAATTTCCATTCGGATTAACCTCCTTTTAACAGAGACGTAGTCTGAAAAAACACCTGCTTTTGTGGGTTTTGTTTAATTTAAAGCCCTGTTTCCGCATGGGATTTCCCCCGTGTGATAAACTCCTAAGACTCATTCAGTTGTCTTTTTAGCAATCCACAGTATCCATAGAATACTTTTCCAGAACCACACTTGAAATAAGTTGACAGATGCAGCCTCACATTCCCTATTTGAGGGAAGGGGCTGTTGTTCAGTGGGAGGAACACACAATTTGCAGACAGTAGGTTGTAGATTTAGTCCCACCAGGTTGGACTTGGCCATAATTCTGTTGTTGACACATATTTCTGTTGCTGACACTCATGTAACCTGGAAGTATGCAAGAGTATGTGCTTTTAATGCAGATGAGCAAAGAAGCATTTAGTACCTCCCTGCACAATGCCTCCTTTGAGCACAAAACACCCCCTATAACCATTTAGGATGTATACAGCAGATCTGAGAAAGTGACATCAATTCTCTTATTCCAGCTGTGGAGATGGATGTGATCTATCTTCCCTTAGCCATTAAATAGCTGTGGACGTCAGAAGGACGTAAGAAACCACCTTGCATGGGGAACGCAGGAGAGAAGCACTGTAGCTGTCTATACAGAGAATAGCTCTATATAGTCTTCAGGTATAAGAAGATGAAACACCCAGCTCCTGATCCCCTTCTCAACAACTTTTAGAGCAGCCTTGCATTTAAACACTAACTTTGTAACTATGCAAAATGTAGATACCGTAGGTATGCTGGAGATAGAGATTTTTTTTTCCCTCTCAGAGTTGGTTTCTGTGTTAGCACAGAAGACCATTCAGTTTCTCAGACCTACCCCACAGGGTTTCTGTGAGGATAAAGTGCAGAGAAGTAAAATCATATATGTTTCCTTGAGCTTGCTACAGCAAAGGTGGAACAGAACTGTAACTAATAAAATTAAATGATTAAAGAGATCACCCAACCAACAAGGCCAAGTATTCCTCTGTTGGAAGGGGGGGGAACACGGTGGCACCTCTTTTTGTATTCTCTAGAAACAAATGGGAATTCATTTGCTTTCACTGTTGTTCCCAATATCCAGGAACTTGTGCAGACCAGAGCAGCAGGCTCAACATAAAGTATTGTAAATCCAACTGTCTGCTTTGTTAGCCTGTTCTGGCCAACCTGCTACTGGCTGATGCTTTATCCTTCCCAGCCTGTCTGTGTGATCCACTATAAGAAAGCACTAAGCTAGCACCCAACTGACCTATCTTTGGCTGTCTGGGTAGAAATCTAGCTTCCGGCCATCTGGTGGAAACATCAGGCAGTTTATGGAGCTTTAAGGACTGTGGAGTGCACGTTAGGCCATCCCTGTAGTCATTTTTCACCCTTCCCAATTATTTTCTCCAATCCAAATAAAATGCTATAGATTACAGGCCAGATTATGAGAACTGTCTGATTAAAGTTTAGGCTATGATTTTGCAGAGGAAATCTCTGGGCACACTGAACCTCTGGCTATAGTCTAATTATCTGAAATTTCCCAAGGCAAAATGTATAACCATCTGCCTCACAACTACAATATTATTTAACATTCCAATAGTTTAGAAAGTGTTAACTACCATCAGTGTAAAGCAAGGGAAGGCAACCTTTTTAAGACCTGGGGTGGTCTCCCATAGCCCAGGTCTTGGCTGGGCCGGGGGGGGAATGGCGGCGTGCGCGCTCGCGCGCACACCCTCCACCACTGCACGCGCCCCCCCGCGCATGCTGCCGCCGCGGCCGCCATGGCCGCCGCAGCGTGTGCAGCCGCCGCCACGGCACATGTCAAGGCCACCATTTTGGAAATCAAAATGGCAGCCGTGATGTGTTTGATTTCCAAAATGGCGGTCATGGCGAGCGCAGCCGCAGAGCAGCAAAAATGCGCCACACCGGCGGCGCGCTGCAGCAACCTTCAGCCTGGGCCAGTAAGTCCAGGGACCGGGGCCTTAACCGGCCCCCGGGCTGTAGGTTGCCGGTCTCTGGTGTAAAGTAAAAAGGTTGTCAGGAAAAATAAAACTCTCTAGGGTAAAAGAGCATAAGGCTAGTGACAGTGCTCAGGGGGCTCAATCTGGTGTGAATGTGAATGTCCTGTGCCAACTTTGCATAAAGTTTGTGAATTGATAGCCCAGAATATCATGAAGCAGATTGCTTTAACCTGGCACGACGGATAATAGTAAACATGTAGAAGCACTTGTGTGTGTACCCTTGTTGACCAAACACAGTCTTGTCACAACTTTTCCAGTGTTAATCAATCAAGATTTGGGATTCCTAGGCCCAACAAGAAAGACTAGAGTCTCTTTCGCACCATGCAATTACAGCACTATGCTTCCACCTGAACAATCAAATGGAATCCTGGGATTTGTAGCTTGGTCAGAGGCACCAGAGTTCCCTGGATGAGGATTTTAAAGGTCCCTGCCTAAAGTGCCAATCCCAGAGAATATTGATAATGCAGTTATAGTAGAAGCATAGCACTATAACTGTGCAGTGTGAACGTGACCTAGCTGTCTCCCACCATCATCTGGCTTCATTAATGCTTATAGTTAGCCCCCAGGTCTATACAGCTTGTGTGTGTTGTGTGCCTTCAAGTTGTTTTCAATTTATGGAAACCCATAAATTGCCATAAGGTAAATCTATCATGGGTTTTTCTTGACAATATTTGTTCAGAGGACATTCGCCATTGCTTTACCTGGAGGCTGAGAGTATGTGACTTGCCCAAAGGTCACCCAGCGGGTTTCATGGCCAAGTGGGAATTGAAGCCTGGTCTCCAGAGTTGTAGTCTAACACTCAAACCACTATGCCATGTTGGTTCTCAGTACAGCTTGAGTCTCCCTTATCTGGAATTCTGAAATCTAAAATATTCCAAAGACCAGAACTTTCTTCATGGGTGGCTGAGACAGTGACACTTTTGCCTTCTGATAGTTCAAAGTACACAACCTTTGTTTCATGAACAAGTTTATTAAAAATACTGTCTAAAATTACCCTCACACTATGTGTATAAGCTATATATGAAATATAAATAAATTTTGTGTTTAGATTTGGATCCCTTCTTCATTATATGCCATTATATAAGTACATGCAAATATAGATGTTCCAAACTTTTTTAAAAAATTTGAAATCCAAAAAACTTCTAGTCCTAGGCATTTTGGATAAAGGATTGTTGTTGTTATTGGCTGCCCTCAGTCGACCTCTACTCATGGTGACGCTGTGTATGAGACATGTCCAAGCCCTCCCTGTCCTCCACAGCTACTCAATCAGTATTTGCATGTATAAAGCGGATTAGAAAAATATGGGCAAATGGGAATGTTGTAAAGATGGAGGAACGTCTGGCGAGATTCTGGGCAAAGAAAGGAGCAGGTAGAGACAAGGTTTAATCCTTTGTGGAGACAGAGCTAGGCCAAGACATGTTGTTGCCTGAGGCAGATAAGTGTTTCCTCCCATTCATTCAGTGTACAGAAGCTGACAGGACTGGCAGTTGAATCTTACTCTAGCACTGGCAATGGAGCAGCAACTCCTGAGGGGAAACAGATTAGTTTAGAGGGTGCAGAGCAGAAAACAAGGCACATACACAGCCCTCTGCCCTCCAACACCATGCTGCTGAACCAGGCCACTGCCAGAACCTGCCACCTGAAGCAACCACCTTTCTGCTAAATGGGAAGGCCAGCTCTGCTTGGAAAGAACTCCCTTGTGAGGAAATCATATTTAGACGGGCCAAAGTCAGAGCATTTCTTTGGGCTTCAGAGGAATAGCAACCGCACCAATGCCACCATTTGAAAATGACCACTCTTATAAGCATGGAATCCCATCTTCACTGAGTCAGCCTGGGTGATCTCAGTGGAAATGTCCGGTTTAAGTAAGGAAAGATGCTTGGGAAGGTTATGGCTGGGTCAGAGGTGGAGCAGCTCTCTGTACTGTGGAGTAGTGGGAGATGAGAAGAAAAGGATGAGCCAGAGTTTGTTTTTTCCCAATTTCTCATTCCATTTCTTCCCACCCATCCCTCTACTCCCCCTCTTATTACTAATCTACATATGAAATCTCCTGTTTGAGTACTTTATCCAGCCCTTGGAGAAAGGTGGTGGGCCTGGGAGAAGGCCTCCGAAAGCCAGTGCTTTGTAACTAGCACTAAAGAAAACAGCCTTTATTGGATTCTTCTTTTTTCTTCTTCCCCCTCCCCCTCCAATAAAATGACAAGAGAATTGCTAGCGCATGCATTGGCAACAAGCCCTCTCCCCCTGACACCCAGCATGTGCTTTCTATCAACAGGCAAAGCAGGTTAGGGGGTTAATTTGCTTTCATAATCTAGAGCTACGTGCCAACTCAGCAGCACCTCAACAGAGATGCTCAGGGTGTTAATAAGGAGACAGGGAAGAAGTAGGAGTCTGGATGTAAGCATTATTCATCTCTCTTTCCTCCCACCTTCCCTTACTGCCAGTTTCTCTTTCTCTCCAGGCCTGCTCCCTTTCTGCATCCATTTACATGTAATTTTTTTCAGTATGTCCAATAAACTATATTTCTTCCCCAAGATTTAGGTGGTGTTATCCCTGATTATATATACAGGAGAGGTAATTCCTGCTTAACTTGGTATCCAATTGAACCCAGATGGGAACTCTTCTAGCAGCTCCAGCTCTTTAACACACAGGAGCAAATCGGATTATTCCTCCTGGCTGTGGAGAAGTCGCCTGAGCAAGATGCACCCCTCAGAAGCCCTGCTTACTAGTCTGTCTTTCTGCCATGATAGGCAGGGGTGTGTGCATGTGTGCTCTTTTATACCTGTGTCTGCATTCAACATGATACCATGACACCCTTGTCAATTCGTTGTATTAATTTTATTTATTAGCTGCATTTATATCCTGCTTTTTCTTCAGTGAGCTCAGGCAAGCATACATGGTTCTCCTTTGTTGTTGTGTGCTTTCAAGTTGTTTTTGACTTACCGCATCAATAAATGAACCTATCACAAGATCAGCTGGGGCTGAGAGTGTGTGACTCTCACAAGTCACCTAGTCAGTTTCCATGGCTGAGCAGAAAATCGAATCCTGGTCTCCTGGATCATAGTCCAATGCTCAAACAGCTTTGCTACGCTGGCTATCATGATTCTCCTATCCTGCCCCATTTTATCCTCACAAGAACACTGTGAGGTGGACCAGGCTGAGAGAGAGTAACTGGCTTGAGGTTACCTAGTGTATTCCATTGTTAGGTGGGACTAGGACCTGGATTTCACTCAGTGCCAGTCTAACCACTTCACAAGACTAGTATGTTCCTTCCTTCTTACAGACTACATAGCATAAAGAGTATATGACACTGGCTTGCTCTTTAGGTATAACAAAATACCAGCTCCCTCTGCCCTTTAAAGCTCAGAACAGCCTAGCATTTAAGCATTAGTCCAACCGCTGTGCAGGATGCAGATTAGTACTTTTATGCCAGACACAGATATTTTTTCCTCTAACAGACCACTTAATTTCTGTGCTGAATACAAAGGAGTGCTCCATGTTCCCTCTGCTAGCCTGTTCATTTGCTTGCATAGATTTCCATGCACCTATCTCCCTGAAGTTCCTGGCTACTTAGGGCTACTAGGTTAGTGCATAAATATAAGAGTTATAAACAAATTTGTGAGCATGTCACTTTGTGGGGTCCTATTTATAAGGCTGGTTTGAACCAGCTCACAAAGTAGGTAGATAATAGTGGGTAGGTGTTTGATGGTAAGAGTATATAGGCTTTTGAGATTCCTAGAGCTCTTCTTTGGGAATAATTGGGATTGTACAGAAACTTCTTAACAAAACTGCTAACAAACAATGGAATAATCTTATCACATTTAATCAAGTCCCTCCCCCTGGTTTGTGTGGGTACAATTCATGAAACTTCTGAGTCAATTCCAGGGCATCCACATGATGAGTATACACCCATTCATTCTTGGACCCCAGGAAGTGTTTCCAATGGACCAAATACTGTAACTTGCCCCTGTGTCATCTTGAGTCCAAAATCCCAGTCACCTCAAGTATTGTTCCCCCTCCATGGGTGGTCCCGAATCAACCCTCCATGGGTCCATGTCCAAAGCCGGCTTCAGCAGGCTAAAATGAAACACTGGATGTAAATGTCTATAAGACTTAGGCAAGTCCAACTCCATTGACCAGTCTTTTTACTATAAATGGTCCCATATATTTTGGTCCCAGCTTCTTAGATGGTTGTGGTGGTCTGTCCATACCTCAAAAAGGTGGGGTGCACTCTCCAGAAACTAGAGCCAAGTTTGCAGAGCCCACTTGATCATAAAGCCTCTTTCTCCTAAGTGGGCCAATTCACCTCTGTCTCCTGAAACTTCTTGGACAAGAAGGCACACGATCTTAACTCTCCCTTTGAGTCTTTTTTGCAGTAATACAGATCCCAGCACAACATCGCTAGCATCAGTGTGTATAACAAAGGGCTGTTCCGGGTCAGGATGTTTCAGTATTGATTCAGTGCTAAACAACTGTTTCAGTCTTTCAAATGCCTCCTAACCCTCCAGCATCCACTTCACTTTGGTGTATAGCTTGGGCTTCTCATTAGGTTTCATCGCATGGGTCTTAGTCTTTAGCAGCTCTGTGATGGGCAGAGCCATCTGGGCAAAGTGGGGATAAACTGTCTATAAAATTTTGCAAACCCACAAAAGCTCTGTACCTGTTTTCGGATCCTCAGAGGGGCCCATTCAAGCACCATCTGTACCTTAGAAGGATCCATCTCTATTCCCTGGGTGGACACCAGGTATCCCAAAAAATCCAATTTGTCAGTGTAGAAATTGCACTTAGACAGCTTAACATACAGTTGATTGTCCAAGAGGCGCTTCAGCACCTCCCTTACTAATTTCACACGAGAGTCCAGGTCCTGTGAGTAGATCAACATATCATCTAGGTAGACTAGAGGCCTTTGCAGACTGCCAGAAATAGTGCACATTAAATTGAGGCACTGTCCTGGCTTAGTGCTAAGGAGCCATGGGAATTGTATTTTTTTCTGAGACATTGAGCCTTCTCTGCCAGAGAACTCTGGTGCCACAATAAATTACAGTTCCCATGATTCCCTAGCACTGAGCCAGGGCAGTGCCTCAATTTAATGTGCACTATTTCTGGCATTCAGCAAAGGCCCTAGGACCCTGTCAAACAGTAAATCATGCCTAATTTCATAACATGCCTGGACCGCCCGATAACTCAAACAGCATCACCAAATACTCAAATGCCCTGAAGGGGCAGTTAAATTCAGTTTTGTGTTAATCTCCCTCCCAAATTTGCACTCAGAAATAGTCATCTCCTACCTCCAACTTGGTGAAAACTCCCCCAGTGGCCAGTCTCCCTAATATGTCCTTCATAATCAGGAGGGGGTATTTGTTGGTACTACATATCCCACTGAGATTTTGGTAGTCCATGACCAGTCTCACCTATCTGTCCTTCTTTTCCCGGAAAAACACTGGGGCCACAAATGTTGAAGTCGATGGGTGGATAAAACCTCCTGCCAGATTATTCTCTACAAACTCCTTAAGGGTCCTCATCTCTAAAGGGGTCATGGTCAACTTTCTCCCATTGTGACATCCCCTGGATGCGTAGGACTGCAACCCACATTGTTCACAGCCATCAAAACCACTAATCAGGATGGCTGGGGATGAGAGCTGCTCTTCTCCAAAACATTTGGGTCACTAACAAATCTATAGCACACCTGACTAACCCCGCTGCACCTATTGGGGCTTTGTCTTGGCTTACTGGCACCCAATGCTGAAAAGAACAGTTCTGTGTTCTCAATCTCTCTCTCTCTCAAAAGAAATTTGTTACCCAGCAACAGGGAGGCTCATCTCTCTGGCAAAATCCCACGATCATTCCTATAGGGCAATTTGCATGTGAAAAGTGAGCTTCCCACCCCTCCATTGCTGGCATATGAATGGCTTTGAATCCATGGGGGGGGGGGTGCTTTAAAAAAATCAGTGCCTGGGAACTGGCCCACTGTGAGCCTGAGCTAGCCCATTCTTATTGGCTTTTATGAACCAGCAACACTCCTGCCATATGGTGACACAGGAACCGCACCAAGGGATACAATTAAGTGTTTGTGGGTTTTTCCTTTATGCCAGTGCTTCAAAGAGGTGTGTAATGGTTTCCCCTCTCTTGTGGTTACACACACAGACCTTGTATCCAAGTGGCCCTAAGCCAGGAGCATTAAGTTATCTGCACCCTTCCTTTCCTGCTGGAAGCCACTGACTAAAAACAGAGGCAGGTGGCTATGGCAGAAGCAGAGTGCACTATGTGAAAGTGTCACAGCGCTTAGTAAGCATAATCCTATACATATCTGCCCGATTGTTAAATCTCATTAAAACCAATGGGGTTTATTCCCAGGTAAGCAGCGATAGGATTGCAGCCCCTGAAAGGTACCCAATGACAGTTTCTTATGGTATGTGCTATACTGTGGTACAGGCACCTGAGTACAAACACACCCATATATGACATCAAGATAAATGGAATGTCTCCATAGATCAGCACTTTACATCATAAAATACATGAGTTGCACATGAGAAAAGACTAGGATCCCTCTTCAATTAATATTAGAGGGAGAGCTGACAATCTACCCATGCTGCACACTTCATGTTTTCCATAGATTTTGCCAAATGCCTTGAAATAAATTAGCACCTCTTTTGAAAACAACAACAGCACAGTGCTAGAAGGAATGTGAAAAAATCAGTTTGAATTCAAAATCAATGCTTTTAAAATGCTTTGAAGAGTTCCTCCAATTAAGACATCAGTTCTGCTATGAGTACAACTTGAAATTTAAAACAAATCAGAGCAGAACCACTAGTTATGGAAACAAGGTTTTCACCCATTTTACACCATTTTTCTGGACTCACTACTGCTGAACAAGGAACTTTTATCAATGTATTTTATTTTGGCTTGAAATGTTTTAACATAACAATTGACCTGATTTGTAACCTGCTTTATGGACAAACTAATACAACAATTAGCTGTAAGCTAGAACTGAATGCTTCTAATCTCCTTTCCTCACACACAAAAGGGGAGGAGGGAGCATGTAGGACCAAGTCTCACTAATGTTCACATCCAGTTCTCCTTGGAGGAGAATGTGACCTCTGTCTGCATTCTTTAGTTGCACAAATGCTATATATTCTTGCCATATTGGCATTCTCACAAATGTGATCAAACCTCCAGGAGCAATAATATGACATACCCCATGCTACTGTGTAATTCTGATGTACACCAAATCAAGAGACAATATGTTGTACCCAGTGGAGTTTGATGCTGGAATGGTAACTGCAAAGGCAAGGGACTCTGCCTTCCACACCTTGCAATTGTCACTGCCCTGTCCCCACAACTATTCTAGAAGATTGGGAGATCCTCTGGAGAATACTTGGGGACATATAGAGGAGGGCTCTGGGAAGACCACTTGTATGATGCGACACATAGTCCATGTAATGGTCCTAAGGAGTCTTATGTTAATATTCTAGAATAAATCCACCTTCTGGTTCCTGATCAGTGGTGCTCAGAGTAGATTCATTTTGGATATCAGTGAATGCCAGTAGCCCACATATAATCAAATGTGGCTCCACTACAAGACTATCAAGGCAGTGTCATCACATGCATCTAGGTATCTTATGTCAAAGAAGTTGAAGTGCTAAAAGCAAAATTTCATCATCATCATCATCATCATGACTGAGGAAAGAACTGTATATCATTCCTTTGTGTGGACTCTGCCACTAGTATTGGCCTGAGCATCTCTGGGGGAAAGGTGGGATACAGACAATGATAAAAATGATTATGATAAGGATGACAATCACACTGGAGCAGCGAAGACAACTATGCAGTGGAGGCCTGAGGTCTGAGCAGGATGGCGTTGCCTGAAAAAAGGCAGGGTGTAGCACTTAGATCCTGAAGAGCTGATGTGTCTATTATTTCCATGTCTTGTTTGGGACCTTATAATACTACATCTGAGAAGAGGGTATGGGAAACTTTGCAGGCATCACCCTTACTAATTGTTTTCTGACATGATTTATCTGTTCTTGTTCACAGCTAGTTCCCACCATACAAGCATGGTACTTCCCTTCAGAAATGCTCACATACCTTCTGAATTTTTCAGATATTAAGTTCACATAGAATTTAGAAAAATTATTTTTGCAAATATAACTTTTAGAAACTCCAGACATCTTGACCTGTAAAATCCAAATAAAGAAACTTTCCAAGCTCATGAAAACAGGTAATTGTTTACAACCTAGAAATTACTTTTTGTTGTCATACATAGGCACATAGTTTCTTTCCGGCAGCACTCCAGTACAGAAATGCCTTAATTTATATTCTACTAGAATTTAGCTGCGAGATCCAGTTGCAAATTCAGGTTGGAGTAAAATTAGTATTTTTCTGTACCTGATACACCAAAGGGAAAACAGGTATTGTACAGAGACTGCACATAGACTGTTGGATAGATTACACTCACAGAAGTGCTAGCAGGTTGTGAAAGATGTCTAGCTGTTCATCTTCCCAGACTCATTCCTTCAGATAAAACGCCCACCCCATGTGCATTCCCATGTGACTGAAACAGAGAGCGCAAAAGCCTTGTGAGACTTCCTGACCCCAAATTTCATGAGACACTCCTTAGTCTCTGCTCTCAGGCCCCTCCACACCCCCATCGCCCCACCTCCAACCCATGAGACAAATCTCACTTCAATAGAATCTATTATGTCTCTTTTCTTCCCTCTCCTTTTCAATGGATGACTTGGTTCTGCCTGGGAAGCACAGCCCCACCGCAGCTAAAGGAGAGCACTGGCTGCTGGGTGCATGGAAGAATTAATGCTAAGTGACTGTGCCTTTGTGAGTCTAAGGACTCCGGGCTCATCAAGAATGCCTGGGAACAACTGCAGATTACAACAGGGTGCGAGCAAAAGAAATTTTAAAAAACACACGTCAAAACAAACATCAACTTTAAATCAGTGTTAACCAGACAGGCAGCCTCTATAATGCAAGTTTGGAAACAGGGGCCCCAACACTGTCTCTTTGTTAATTCCATGAAAGCCCTGTCAGTATTGCACAAAGACAAATGTGCAAGGGATGTTGCCATGTGTCAGGTGCAGCAGCTAAGGAGGGGAATGCAGGGGAAGGGAAGTGAATAGAGACTCAGCTGAGAGAAACACATGCCATTGGTCCATCACTCCCTTAGAGACAGCTCATTCTACTCTTGGAGGGTGTTGCAGTCCTACAGCTCCAGCCAGATGGTTAAGTGTAGGAATTTAAGGGCAGCAATGTGCTAAGAAGCATTCAGGAATGCTGCTCTGATCATTACAACCTGATGAGCAATCCATCTGTCTCTTTGACACCTGTCTTTTCCTACATCCATATTTCTTTGGTTTAGCGAAGGGGAGGGAAACCTGTCCCCTTCCGGGTGTTATTGAACTCTAACTCCCATTAGTCCTATCCAACATGGTAAATGTTCAGGGCTAGTGAGAACTATAGTGGTCTAAAATGTGTGAAGAGTTATGGTTTCCCTGTTGTGTGTGTTGGTTGCCTTCAAGTCTTTTCTGACTTATGGAGACCCTAAGGCGAAACTATCACAGGGTCTTCATAGAATTATAGAGTTGGAAGAGATCCCAAGGGCCATCCAGTCCAACCCCCTGCCATGCAGGAAAACAAAATCAAAACACCCCCGACAGATGGCCCTCCAGCCTCTGTTTAAAAATCTCCAAAGAAGGAGACACCACCACACTCCAACAGAGTGTGTTCCACTGACAAACAGCTCTTACTGTCAGGAAGTTCTTCCTAAT
>CM034703.1:207778913-207790685 GCA_020142125.1 Phrynosoma platyrhinos | reverse complement strand
GGCCGGCAGCCACAGGCTGGAGGAGGTGTCACTCAAGGAGCAGGGCGACGGCGGCGTTGTTGAGGCGGCTCAGAGTCTTCCCTTTCCACTCTCCCCTCCCCCATTCCTTTCCAGGTGACCGTTGGCGTGGCGCGCGAGGCCCGCGTGCCATGCCTCCGCGCATGCGCCGCCTCCCTGTTCGGCGCCGGAGGGTCGGCGTTGCTCTCGCCGAGCTCTCCTTGTGACTCTGGCGCCCGGTCTCTCCTCTTCCGTCCGGTCTCAGGGCGCCAGGGAAGGCCGGGCTTCGGCTTTGCCTCGCTTCCGCCGGCGCAGCGTCCTTTCCTGCCCGCCCCAGCCCAAGGCCTCTTCCTCCTCCTCTGACGGAGCATCCCTTTTCCCACGCCCAGGGCTGACCAGACTTCTTAGGTGCCAAGGAGGAGGGCAAAGCGGAGGACCTTCGAGAAAAATGTGGGACGTGACCAAACAAAAGGCACAAAACACTCATAGGAGTGAAGTCGTAGGCTTTCATGGCCGGCATCCATTGGTTTTTTGTGGGGTTTTTCGGGCTGTGTGGCCATGTTCTAGAAGAGTTTCTTTCTGACGTTTCGCCAGCATCTGTGGCTGGCATCTTCAGAGAAAACTGAAATGAAAGCCTGAAGCTATGCCATCAACACAGTACAATACCTATTCAATACAGACAACACACAGTTCACCTGGGAACCACTCCTCCCTACCCAGGGTCTCACAGTATATATAGACCCATGCTCCTCCAATTCAGTTTTCTCTGAGGATGCCAGCCACAGATGCTGGCAAAACGTCAGAAAGAAACTCTTCTAGAACATGGCCACACAGCCCGAAAAACCCACAACTCATAGGAGTGTTAATCCTTGCTTCTTTTACTCAGGAGGACATTTTGGAATTCCTCCTGGACAGAAGGTGGGAATGAATGTTCAGGGTGAGCAGAGGTCCTCACACCGCCAAGGAGGGCAAGGCACCATGAAATGGAGGAAATTGAGGACATTACAAAACAAACACTTATAAATATCAGTTCATTCTTAGTCATGTTCAAAATGGAGGACATTTTGAACCTCCTCCTGGACAAAAGGTTGAAATGGAAATGGGGGGCTTTTCAGTCACCCCTGCCCACTCTTGCTTTGAACCTCCCACTCTCCCAGCGCTTTAGTGATCTCTTCTCTCTGGCCCTTCGTTGGAAGGTATTCCAGCCTTCATTGGAGGGTCAGGTCCAGGACAGACAGGCTGAGGAGGGGCCGCCCCTGGCAGCACCCTCCTCTCTCCCCCTAACTGGCATTTCCACTCAGTGGCCCTAAGTATACCTTCAGTTACTGAATTCTAGAATCTTTTGATTCCGTGGCTTTGCTGCCTGGCTGCCTTCCTGTTCTTCATGGCGCTTATAATGTCTGGTTGTTTCCGTCTTGTGCTAAAGCTCAGCCAGGGTGACCAGGGTCCAAAACACACTGCAGAAATCATCCAGTTTGAGACCGCTTTAACTGCCCTGGCTCAATGCTAGGGAATTCTAGAAACTGTAGTTTTGTAAGACATTTATCCTTCTCTGTCAGAGAGCTCTGGAGCCACAGTAAACTACAATTCCCAGGATTTCCTAGCACTCAGCCAGGGCAGTTAAAGCGGTCTCAAACTGGATGATTTCTGCAGTGTGTTTTGGACCCAGGTGTCCTAATAACCACAAAGGAGGATAAGACATTGCAAAATATAGGACATTCAAGAAAAAGTGAAATCTAATAGATGGACTCTCATTCTGTAGGAAATATAGTTTTTATAGATATCAAAGACAGAGCCCTGGTAGTCTGGAAAATCAGTATGCAAAAAGTTCTTGTAACACATTTGAGACGAACTGAAAGAGAGAAGTTGGTTAAGTGCTACAAGATCTATTTGCATAATGTGTTTTTAGAGTTAGCTGGTTTGTAGTTAAAGCAACCTGTAGAATTTTAAAAACTGGCTAATGACACTTACTACTTTCTGCTGCTGCTGCTGCTGCTGCTGTGCTAACTCAACACAGATATGACCATCACATGACAGAGTTCAATTTGCACACCCCCTTTCATCTTGGTGTCAAGGTCAGTTGCTCTGCTGTTTTAACTCCTTAAAGCCAGCCTTATCTGTCCATTTCCTGCCCCAAAGCTTCTGTGGGTTACAGATTTTATCTGTCATAATGGCTGTGCTGAATCAGTTCAAAGGCCTATCTGATCCCCTATCTATTCTCATGTTGGCCAACCAAATGCATATGAAAAACCCACAAGCAGGACATGGGTGACATACCACCCCCTCCCCATTGTGCTACCCTATGACTGGTATACAGAGCATATGACCTCTAATATTGGAGACATGTAGACATCATGACTCGTAGCCATTGACAACTTCAACATCCCTGAATTTGTCTAATTCTCTATCAAGGCATTTTCAGTTACTGGCCATCAGTATACCTTCCGTTAGTGAATTCTAGAGTTTAGTTATATGTTGTGTGAAGAAATAATCTCTTTACCTGCTCTGTACGATCCTGGGCAGTTTAAATTCCTTCCAGTATTGGACCCTGTCTGCACGAATAATTCCAGTCATCTCATGCATAATTTCCTTTGGGTAACATGTCATTCTCCTCACCACCACCCATAAATACTGTCATGATTGTACAGCAGGCAAATCTGTCCACCCATAAATATTGCCATGATACTGTCAATACTGAAATGCTGCCCACAAGTGGAAAGTGGTAATGAATGTTCACATTTTGTGGATTGTGCTGGGATACACCATAAGGGGCCTTTGCAGACTGCCAGAAATAGTGCAAATTGAGTCCACTTTAAGGGTTAGGGTTAGTGCTAGAGAATCATGGAAATTATGTTTTTGTTCTGAGACATTGGGCCTTCTCTGTCAGAGAGCTCTGGTGCCACAATAAAATACAGTTCCCATGATTCCCTAACCTTAACTCTTTGCACTATTTCTGGCAGTCTGCAAAGGCCCTAAGTGGACTATTGACTACATTGTTTCCTCACCCTCAAATTTGGTTTGACTCGTTAGTGTCAAAGTGGCATGATTGGGACAGCCACATTTGTTTTTATATTTGATCTGTATAAATTGTGTGTCTGTGTATTTTTATATCAAAAGAGAATATGAGTGACTTGTCTCTCCATTATTTGCATCCCATGCTGACTACTATTATCAGAGCCCAAGGGGGTTAAGGGGAAAATCCAACAGTGATGGGGCATGGGTAGGTAAGAGGGCTTTCCTTACCTGAACCACCACCCTCTGGTGGTACATGCGGAAGGGTTCGAGACCGCAAGCTTCTTTGGAGATTTTTAACCTCCTTTAAAGGTTTTTAAACTGAGGCTGTCAGGGGTGCTTTGATTGTCGTTGGACTGGATGGTCCTTGAGGTCTCTTCCAATTCTAGAATTCAATGAGTCTTTGATCTGAGAACTGGATCCACTTTCACCTTCTACTTAGAATATGAATGGGACAAACTGCTACAAATGTGTTTGCTCCTATCCTATGCAGCTGAACTGAATGCATATTCTTCCTCTGTCATCCTTCTTTGTAGCTTCGTCCTGTGCCACATATTAGACTGCAGTCTTCTTGGGGTAGGAGTCTGTCTTGTTTATTAGTCTGTAAAATATCATAGACATTTGATCATCACCATCAGCTCTATAACAAGAATAGTTTCTTTACTAGTGTTGATATTTTGCTATAGAATCCTCCAAATTACTAGCCTGTTAAGCTTGGGAAAAGGAAAAGCTTGGGTGTTCAGCTGTCAGCTGTTGCTAGGATACACAAATATACTGATGATGTCAGAACACTGAGTTCCCATGAGTCACTAAAGATATTTTCCTATTGCTGAGTGGAGAAAGTGGAAGGTATGCAAATAAATGTCACATGTTGTGGAGCAGAGATGTCAACTTACTGGAAAATAATTATTTTGCATCACAAGTATTTGTGATACACAACCCTAGACCAAAAAATATAGCTTAAATAAAGCTACCCAAATAAACTATTGGGTAGACATTTGCCCTAGAAAGCAGGTAGCTTTAGGACAGGGGTAAGCAACCTATGGCCCGGGGGCTGGATGTGGCCCCCGAAGCCTTTGGACCGGCACCAGGCTGGTCCTGCTGCTGCCGCCACCATGATGATATTGATTATTGTTATAACTTGTTCTTGCGGTTTTGTTGGCAAAATTTCCACAGGGGTTTTGCTATGGTTTTTCTGGGGCTGAGAGAGTGTGCATGCATATTTTTTTATTTTATTTTATTTTATTTTATTTTATTTATTTATTGCTTCGGCCCCCCAGTTGTCTGAGGGACAGCAACCCTGCCCCTGGCTCAGAAAGGTTGCCTACCCCTGCTTTAGGAGATGAACTGGTAGGAATATTTGTTTTGGAAAGCTGCTGAGTAATATCCATGATTGCTGGTTTTTGTACTGTACCATGCCTTGTGAGGACTATTTCTCTTGTTGCATGTTTGAGCACTCAATGTATTCAGCTGGTATATGATTGAATATTAGTTATACACTCATCCCTCCACATTCGCTGGGGTTAGGGGCACAGGACCCCCGTGAATATGGAAAAACCACAAATAACAAAAACACTATATTTTTACCTGAGAGAACACCTCTCTAGGAATCTCTAGGTCCTCCAGTGCAATTCTGTGGTCAACATCTGCCAGACGTTGACCATAGAATTGTGCTGGAGGAGCTACAAATGTCTCGTGGAGTGTTCTCTCTAGGAATCTCTAGGTCCTTCAGTGGGGCTTTTGGTTAAAGGTTGACCATAGAGTTGTACTGGAGAACCTAGATATTCCTAGAGAGAACATATTAATAAAATCTGTGAATAATCAAAGCCGCAAAAAATCAAAGCCACAAATATGGAGGGACGAATGTACAGTCAGCCCTCCGTATCCACAGATTCTTCATACATAGATTCAGCCATACTGTCGGCCCTTCGTTTTCACAAGGGATCGTTCCAGACACCACCACCCCATGCACACACAAAAATGGAGATTAATGAGTATTTAGGGCATGCCAGTAAGCATTTATAGCTCCTCCAGTGCAATTCTATGGTCAATATCTGGCAGATGTTGATCACAGAGTTGCACTGGAGGACCTAGAGATTTCTAGAGAGATGTTCTCTCAGGTAAAAACATAGGGTTTTTGTTATTTGTGGTCACTGATTTAAGCGGAGGTTGCCCCTCCATGAATATGTAAAACTGCGGACTTGAAGTCCGCCAGATCAGAGAGGCAACTGTGTATACATTCCAAAAAGCAAATTTTGACTTTGCCATTTTATAGAAGGGACATCATTTTACTCTGCCATTTTATTTAATGGACTTGAGCATTCACTGATTTTATTATCCATGGAGGTCCTGGAACCAAATCCCAGTGGATACCAAAGGCCCACTGTATTCAACTCTCAACAGTGCTGATTCATTTACAGTGATGGTATTGCTCCATGCAACATGTCAACAGAATATATATGGCACTGACAGATGAATGAATCAAACTTGGGGAAGTAAGCTTCATTGAGAATTCAGTTCTCTGATATAAGATGGATGGGAGATTGAAGACTTTGGCTGGGTTGTACAAAGGTGGAATTGTTTTCATGCAAATTTTTCAGATGTCTTAACAGCTTGTAGGCTGAAAGCATAGGTATAAAATTTGTGATTCTAGCTGATAATGTAATCTGTCTAAAACGGACAGGCAACCTTTTTCAGACCTGGGCCAGTCTGCCGTATCCCAGGTCTCGGCTGGGCCGAGGGGGATGGAGGCGTGCACGCATGAGCGCGTGCTTGCACCATCCTCCGCGCGCCCCCCACGCCCACGGCCGCCACCGTAGCGCACATGGCTGCAGCTGCCACGGCGCATGTCGCAGTCACCATTTTGGAAGTCAAAATGGCGGCCGCGACGCTTTTGCTCATGCGCAAGAGTACTGAGCATGCGCAAATGCGTCACGACCACCATTTTGACTTCCAAAATGGTGATCGCCACGAGCGCGGCCGAAAATGCGCTCCAACGGCGGCAACCTTTGGCCTGGGCCGGTAAGTCAGGCGCCCAGGGCCTTAATCGGCCCCTGGGCCGTAGGTTGCTGGTCCCTGGTCTAAAAGCTAAAATATTGCAGGACTTTGTCGTGTGTTTGTTCCTAATTCCTGTGATTTCTCTAAAACTTTAAAAGCTAGAGAAGGTCTGGGTTTCTTTTTCTTTTTTTAAAATTAAAACATCTATACATTCTAAAACATACACAACTATTCTAGACATCAAACAGATACTATTCTAAATACTATACATATTAAAACTTCTAAAGTAAGACATACATAAAATGACTTCACTCCTTTACTTTGAATATTTCTATTACATTCTTTCTTTTTCTGACTTTCTAATTCTTGTTTAATCTTCATACTAAACATTTTGTCCTCTTGGGCTTGCCATACACATAAGCTCAAATCCACATAAGCTCAAATTCCCATATTTTTTCTAATTTTTCTTCATTAATAATCCCCAAAAGGTATGTGGTTGGCTCCATTTTCATTTTAATATCTAATATTTTTTTATCTCTATATGTATTTGTTTCCAGTATGTTTTAGCTCTTTTACACTCCCACCACATATGAATTAATGTACCTTGTTTTCTAGACAATTTCAACATTCCGTTTTCTTATTTTTATATATTTTTTTATATTTACTTTGGGGTTAGATACCATCTGTATTGTGTTTTGTAGTGATTCTATGTTATATCATAACTTAATGTGTACTTCATTCTTTTTTCCCAATTCTTTCCCCAATTATCTAATAGTATAAGTCTTCCTATGTCTTGAGCCCAGTTAATCATATATTGCTTCACTGTTTCCTCTTCCATTTCCATATCTAGTAAGAGTTTATAAAGTTTTGATATTGTATAGTATGGCTGAAGATGTTGATCTTGACCTTGACATTTCCCTTTTGTGTGTTTACCTTAAAACAAAGTAGGGAAATGCTACTTGTGAAGGTGATGCTAAGGTTCATCAGGGCCAAAACACCCTCTGTGTGAAGTTCAGCATAAGCACATCAGGGGAGAGACTGGGGACCACAGAGACCATCAGGGGGCTTTAGGAAGGAAGAGGCTGATATATTTGCCTTGGACCTCTGCTTCCCTCAGAGGTCTTGCTCTTTGCAGGACTGAAGCCCTCACTCAGCAGGCACTGACTTCCACCCAGCACAGCTGCCTTGCCTGGCTGAACTATAAAAACAGGGCTTTGAGGGAGGCCTTACCAAACAACACCCAGCAAACAGACTGAGGACCATTAGGGGTCTGTAGGAAGGAAGAAGCTGCTGTGTTTGCTACTGCCTTGGACCTCTGCTTCTCTCAGTGGTCTAGCTCTTTGCAGGACTGAAGCCCTGATTCAGCATGTACTGTTCTTTACACTTGCACCTTATTTTTGCACTGGGTATGGAGGGAAAGGTTTATCCTTTTGCTGGACAGAGACAAGGGTCTGTTACCTGCATTACCTCCTCCTCCTCCTCCTCAGAAGGAGAGAGGCAGGCCAGCTCCATTGGGCCTAGCCTAAAGTAAGAAAGAGGCTCTACCTCCAGTCCATCTCCATCTCCAGGCCTTAGAGGGAGAGAAGAATTGCTGGACTTATTTCCCATCTCTACTGCCATTCCCTTCTCCTTTTGTGTCATATCTTTTTAGATTGTAAACCTAAGGGCAGGGAACCGTCTAATTAACAGTTTGTAAGCCACTTTGAGAGCCTTTACTCCAAATAAATAATATATTTGCTCTCTTGAAATCTTTTCTCTGGAAGCTGTTTCTTCCCTGCAAGAAGAGTTTCCTGTGGTGGCAGGAAAGCTGTTTTTGCTGGAAAAGAGTTAAGCATTTTCTTTCTGCCTGCCTTTTATTTAGTACATTTACAAGGGGGTATCGTAAAGTAATAACTATCACCCAAAAGTTATTATGGTATATTGATGAAATTTTGTCAGTGTCATCATCACCGTGACTTTTTCTTTTCCCCAAAAATAAAATATCCGTTGTGAGGTCACTGATTTGACAACACAGATGATACCATTCAAGAAGTGGAAGAGTGGTTTAAGGTACCATCTGCAAACTTCTAAAATAATGGTATTTGGAGGGTCAAGAAATGCTGGGGAAAATGTGTAAATCTTGATTGTGACTACATAGAGTTAACAACTACAAATCAAAGCAAACTTTCTGTCAGAATTTTTTCAAGGTGATAATTAAAACTTTACAATACCCCTCATACATCCCTCCTTTCTTCCAACATAGAAGACTTGCTTTTTATCCTGGCTTGGTGCTTTTTTTTTTTTAAAGAAAGATTGGAGAAAGGTGTACTTAATTTTGTGCCATGTGTATTTTGCACAGTGTATAGCTAGGATTGTTGTGTGCCTTCAGGTCATTTCTGACTTAGGTACCTATTGTGGGGTTTTCTTGTCAAGATTTGTTCAGAGGGGGTTTGCCTTTGTCTTCACCTCCCCCTGAGGTTGAGAGAGTGTGACTTGCCCAGGGTCACCCAGTGAGTTTCCATGGTTGAGCAGAGATTTGAACCCTATCTCCAGAGTCTTATCCAGTGATCAAGCCACTATACCACACTGGCTGTGTGCAGTATCCTTTCTTTAAAAGCATCAGAGCTCTCTCCAGGAGATTTACTACTTTGCAATAATTAGAGTAAAGGGGAAGGAGTGGCTGAATCACATTTGACGTTTGCCCTGGGGAGAGTGAGGCACAGGAGCTTTGAGGACACTGTGAAATCTATCTAAACTTCATTATTGAAATGCATGCAGACTTTGGAAAGTGACAATAGAAAGAAAAATTTTAATGGATAAATAAATTAATGACATGAAAGTTTCACTATATCATAATAACTGTATTGCATGGCATTTATTTTTCTAAGGAAGGAAACAAGAACATACTTTATGTGGATATGAGGCTGGATTATATGATACAGCTGGCCTAAATATCCTAAAGACACCAGATCACCTTCATTTTGGAAGTTAAGCAGGGTTGGCTGTGGTTAGTACTTGGAGGGGACACTGCCAGCAAATACCAATTCCTAGGCTATATTTTAGAGCAGGAGTAGGCAACCTAAGGCCCGGGGGCCGAATGCGGCCCCCTGAGGCCTTTGGACCGGCCCCAGGCCGGTCCTGCTGCCCCCGCCACTGCCGCCCGCCATGATGATATTGATTATTGTTGTTATTACTTGTTCTTGAGGTTTTCTTGGCAAAATCTCCGCAGGGGTTTTGTTGTGGCTTTTCTGGGGCTCAGAGAATGTGCATGCATATTTTTTAATTCTTTTAAAAAATATATTTATTTATTTATTTTTGGTGCTTCGGCCCCCCCAATTGTCTGAGGGACAGCAACCTGGACCCCATCTCAAAAAGGTTGCCTAACCCTGTTTTAGAGGAAGAAACTGGCAGAACCACCTCAAACTATTCTCTGCCTAAGAAAATCTTTAAAATCCATGGGGTCACCATAAGTCGACAGATGATTTGAAGGCACATGCATACATACGATACAGATTATTGTGATGGTACAGATTATTGTATAAGTATGGGGTTCTCTGGACTTTCTCCATACCATCCGATGTCATCTGGGGGAGAGACACTAGGCCGAGCACCATCGGGCCTAAAATAAGAAGAAGAGCCCTCCCTCCATTACCATCCGATGTCATCTGGGGGAGAGACACTTAGCCCAACACCACCCAGCCTAGAATAAGAAGAACCCTTACTTCTTGAAGGATGGATGGGATTCGGGATTTTATGTTTTGTTTAATATATGGAAATTGTAATGTTGTAAGCCGCCCCGATTGCTCTGCAGAGGGGCGGGATATAAATAAAAATTATTATTATTATTATTATTATTATTATTATTATTATTATTATTATTATATTTGAGTTTAGATAAGTTTAAAAGGAGTGTTAGAAAGCTTAGTTAGAAAGCATTGAACTGTGTGCCTATGTTTGTGTACTATACTGGAAAATGATACTTGAGAATTTTCAGAAGGTGGTTCCAGATATGAAGAATGTTCTGTTTCCATCTTTTTTAAACACAGATCAAGCGAATGTGGTAGAAATGAGAATATGTAATTCATGACAGGCTAAATCCTGTACTATGACGTGCTCGTGAATATAGATTACTGATTTAGATTAAAAGTTATTGCACTCAGAAGTTCTCAGATATTCCTGGATCAGAGTTTAAAAACCGGAAATAAAAGTGAACTTGAGACAATTTGCAGTGGAAGGCACTTTCCGTTTTATGACTGACATATTTGCTAGAGAAGTGTTAAATAATTTCTTTCTGGGTAAATAGAAGGGTATAACTGAAGAATGTTATACTTAGGTTGGTGTCTCTGGGGAAGAACATTTTGATCCCTTTGTAATGGCTAAATGCATCAAGAGTCTTTCCCAGGTTCTTGTTTCCTTGGTACTTGTTGATGATAATTTAATATTATAGACCCAACTGTTCAGATTCTCTTTACATGACTTATTTATTCTCATAGTATTATTTATTCTGGTTTTTTTAATTGAAATGTTTTGGAAATTAAATTGGAAGTGACGTGACTGGATTGATACTTGAATCCTAGCCTATCAGTTCTAAATTCCACTTGTTGTTCATTGGGTGCACCACCTCTTAATCAGACTGATAATCTCATGTTCTTTGGTCCCATTGGAGATGCTATTTTTCCCTTTTGTTTGGCACTTGATGATTTCGGTGATTTCTCACGGTGGGGTTGGAGATACCAGTAAACGGTTGAGAGTTTACTGCTAGAGATTTTTCATTTTCTTGATAAAGTGGTTATTTTTAGAAGTACTGCAGCCTTTCAGTGTGAAATCCCCCTGTAGCTTTGGTTTGTTGTTGTTGTGTGCCTCCAAGTCATTTTTGACTTATGGTGACCTAAGGTGAGCCTTAGTAATCTATGGAACTTCTGGAGCGAGAGCTTATAAAAAAGGTTTAACCAGTGAGTTTCAGGAAATGCTGACATCCTCTCTCATTCAGTTGCTGGATGCATATGATTCACAGTTCTGATGTCAGCTAGATCTTATGGTGTTGCTGAGGAAGATCAACCATTGTTGCTTTAGTGTTTTATTTCCTTAAAGCTAAAATGTTAATTAGCTGCTATTTGAAGTACTTGTGCCCCTCCTTCTACTTAATTGAACACTACTTCCTGTGTGGATTTTTAAATGTTGAGGGAAGTGGGTGGAAAGTGATCACAGATGTATATCTGTAGTGTGTCTGTAATCAGGGACAAGTCTGAAAGATGCATCCAGTAGAATTCTTCAAAGTTTCTGCACCCTTCATTCTTGCGCTTTATTATCTTACATACCACAAAAATAGTTGTCAGTGCCATTTTCGAATTGCTTCCTTGGATACATTGTAAGAATACAGTGGGAAAACATTAATATGGAAATTCAATATAAAATGGACATTCATAAGATTCCATGCAGAATTTGAAGAGGATGCTAAAATAAGGAAGTGAGCAACAAGAGGGAATGAAAGAGGGGTAAGTGTGATTTATTCTGTATTCCTCCTTGTTTTAGGGATTGGGTAGTGTTTTTAATTCAAAGTGATTTACCTTATTTTCTGGCATATAAGACTACTTTTTAACCCAGGAAAATCTTCTCCAAAGTCGGGGTTCGTCTTATACGCCGGGTAGCAGAGGAGGAGGAGGAAGGTGTGGCGCAGCAGGAGGCGGGAGGAGGAGGAAGAGAGGTAGTCCAGGTCAGAGGAGAAGGAGGGGGGTGGTGTAGTGTGGCATAGTGAGGCAGGAGGAGGAAGCAGCAGCGGATAAGAGG
>CM034703.1:207757565-207767926 GCA_020142125.1 Phrynosoma platyrhinos | reverse complement strand
ACCACTTCGGGCAACCTGCCTCGCTTACCTGACATCTCTTTTGTAGCTTTCTATCTCATGTGAATTGAGGGAGAAATAGTAGCAGAGAAGAAAATTAGGGGATCAGGGTGTGGAGCCAGAATGGGATGATTATTGAATTCTCACTCCTGCAAGCATTCGGGAGGCCAGATGATGTTAGATGGCATGATAATGTTAGATGGCATGGCCCCATCGTCTGTGGAGAGCTTTCCCACCTGTGTTTTGGCCTGAGATCCAGCTTCACTTTTCTTCCCCATTTTCTTGGATGGGGATTCGGAAGAGGTGTGAAATGCTGTTATCTATTGATTTTGAACACTGTCAGATATTATAACTAGTTTTGTCCTTTCTCTGCCTTTCGCCTGCAGGTAAGACAGAAGAAAAGAAAAGCCAGGAAGCAATCCTTGCTGTTCACATGTGCTTGATTCTGGGAGTTAGCTAGCAACTGTTTTGGGCCAAATGATAAACCACTACAAGCTGGTGGTTCCCCTCCCCAATTTAGGTAGTCACTAAATGTATCTGCTAATAGGAATGCTTGATTGAAGCAGTGTAGGAGTACCTCCTGAGTATTGTGATCTGATATAATAATAATTAATAATAATAACAATAATAATAACAACCTGCCACATGGCATACAATCTAAAACATCAACATACAAAATTAAAACATCTCTAAAATAATACAGCAAGTATACAATGAACACATAACATCGTGATGGATTAGCAACCTGTATATGGAAGATGCCAGACACAGATGCAGCCAAAGCTTCAGGAATAAATTCTTCTAGAACATGGCCTCATAGCCCGAAAAACTCACACACACAAAAAACAAAAAACCAGTATATAGAATGCCTCCCTAAACAAAATCATCTTCAACTTGGCCTTAAAATGCACTAAGGAAGTGATAGTTCTTAATTGAGGGGGAAAGAGATTCCAGGCATGAGGAGCAGCATGGGAGAAGGGGAGGAGGAGCAGGGGAGGAGGAGAACCTCGGCTGAGTCAGGAGACCAGTGTCTTAAGATATTAAAGCACAAGGAGGGTGATAGGGAGAGATGAGCACTGACAAAATAGAAGGAGCTAGTCCATGAGGAGCTTTAAAAGGCAACAAAAGAACTTCACTGTGTCTTCTGCTTTCAGGAAAAACTTGAGCACCAGTATGCACAGAATTACAAGCAAGTGTCGTTGTTGGAAGATGACTTAAGCCAGACCCGGGCAATCAAAGACCAGCTGCATAAATATGTGAGAGAACTAGAGCAAGCCAATGATGACCTTGAACGTGCTAAGAGGTAGGGCTTGTACTGCAGGTAGTCATCTTGTTGCTTGAGGCAGACATAATGCCCTGCCAGTTGAGTTGTTGTTCCAGTAGTTTCTAAAGAATCCTATGTACTATAAATAGCATCTTGATAAGAGATGTTGTGGGTAACTAGAATGGCCACAATCCTTACCAGATTTCCCAAACCACTTTCACTTAGTAGCCCAATAGGACAGTAGGAAATGTGACTGAATTTTGAAACTATTCCAGAAGTCATGCATGAAAGATAAGATGTCATGAATCCTTATGTTCTACTTTGACTTGGTCCCAGGTATGAGACAGGCATTACATGAAAATCTCTTGGAGGATCGCTGTTACACAAAGCTTGGCATCTCCTTTCTGTATTGTATTGTTTGTCAGTAACACTGGGCTGATACTTGATGTGATGACTAGCTTTCAAAACGTTCTATTGGAAGAGTAACCTACAGTGTTTGCTCTTTTCAAGCTCACAAGATTAGGCAGCATTGGCCAGCATTGCACTACCCATATGTTCACCTCCTGAACAAAGTGATTAGAAGGGAGAGGGTGTGTGTCTCTTGCTGTCAGACATTTATTGCCTCTCTGTAGATAAATACAAAAATAGTATAGCCCACATTGATATGTTACTCCAGGAAATGACTGGTAATCTGTTCATTTGGAAGGACTTTGTTGATAAGGTGATCACATTGTTGAATTTGACTGGCAAACAGATTTGCCATCCCAGTTTGTATAATGGGGTCAGCCTAGATTCTTGGCTTCTCCAGTCTTCATACATGTTTCTTTCTTCCTAGAGCTGGGGGATCTAAAGATGGCAGTGTACATGTCAGTAACCTCAAAGCTGGACTTTTGCAATGCACTGTACACTGGGTTTCCTCTGTACCAAGTTTGAAAACATCAATTAGTTCAAAACATTGCTTACTGGTATATCTGTGAGTGATCATATTACACCAATATTAAAATCAATCCACTTTCTCCTAGTTAGTTCCCAGGCAAAGTACAAAGTGTACTTACATGGTTTGGGTCCAGGTTACCTACAGGATTGTCTTCACCCATGTAATCTGTCCCATACTGTCAGGTCCCCTGGGGGACATTTACTTCAGTCAGCCAGGACTAGGCTGGTAACTGCTATCCAGAGGACTTTTTCTTCAATTTCCTCCAGACTGTGGAATGACCTGCTGAAAGAGATTTGATAGTTTCATACTCTGAATTTAAAATAGCATCAAAGCCCAGTCTTTTCTGGCAGGTTTGCCCAGATTATTTTTAAATCATGAATTTTAAATTATGGATTGATTGTTTTTATATATATTGGTTTTATGTAACTTTTAACTAATATTCTCTCTGGTGTTATATATTGTATCTCAGTATTTTGTTGTTCGTTGCCTTGATCCATAGAAGCAATAACAACTAAAACAAGAACAATAAATACTTGTAAAATATTTTATAATATAGAATATTTTTATAATATATTATTGTTATGTACATCTGTCTATGTCAGGGGTAGGCAACCTTTCCCCTTTAAGGGCCGAGGGACTTCAGCTCCCAGAAGCCTCAGCCATGTTGGCCAATAGTCCCATGTTGGCCAATAGCTCCTGGGATTCTGGGAGCTGAAGTCCTTCGGCCCTTAAAGGGGAAATGTTGCCTACCCCTGGTCTATGTGATTACATATGTAGTGAAGAGCTGTATCCTATTGATTTTTTCTTCCCTAGAGCCACAATTGTTTCCTTGGAAGACTTTGAGCAAAGGCTAAATCAGGCCATAGAGCGAAATGCCTTTTTGGAAAGTGAGCTCGATGATAAAGAATCTCTTCTGGTTTCTGTACAAAGGCTGAAGGATGAAGCAAGAGGTACTGCTTGATGAATAACTGCTGATTTTGTTTTTCATGAAGATATGGTCTAGCTGTCAGAGGTTGCAGGTGCACCACCTAGTGAAGGGATAAATAAGACCTTTTACACACTTGTAAAGAAGCAATATTGTGTTAAATATTTTGGTAAATGTTTCATGGAAACAGCAAAATGAGTTACTTGATTTGCTCTTACAGTAACTTCAGGCAAGCTTCTGCCTGAGACATACCATGCAGAATAAGATCTGGATTCATCATCAAACCAAGTGTTATTAGTGTTGCTTAGCAGAGTCAAAGCATGTCCATTCAATATATTCTGCATGTTCTGAAAGAGAGTGAAAACAGGAATTGATGTGGAAGTAACTTTGAAACACCTGTTTCTTGGTATCTCTGTAATCTTGGGAAATCTTTTGTTTATGGAACAGTTCTCAGAATGAGTTGCAGTATAGAGATCAATGGGGCTGTGGAAGGCAGTATTCTAATATGATGCCCAAGTTTGCCTCACAGATTGTGCCTGAATCCCTCTTCAGGATTCATGGACACCCATAGGCAGCACAATCAGTCTTTGTCCCACAAAGTAGGCTGGGAAAATGCAGGAAGAAAAAGGCTAGGGTCAAATGAGAAGAAACTTTTCACCCCACTTTCAGAGTCCCAATTTGAGTCAAACCAAGTGTTATGCTATATACCTATTCCCAGTTAAATGTTTTTATTATTTTGTAGGGGGAGGGGAAAATGCCAATGAATACCAGGTGTTGTAGGCTATATTTCAGAAGAAAGGAATGGCAAAACCACTTCTGAGTATTCCTTGCCTGAGAAAACCCTATGAAATTCATGGGGATTACAATAGGTCAGCAGGCAACTTGAAGGTGTGTATGCATACATAGAGCTACACAGAGACACAAGACACTAAAAAGGCTTTGCTGTGACATTGTTATTTTTGATAGGGTATGCTGTCTTTACTTGTAATTTGGGAGTGTGTGTGTATACACAAGCACATGTGCACAGAAATGCATGAGGGATTGTTGCATACACTTGAGGTTTCTGACATTTACCAAATTGGTGCCTTAGCTACCAGGAAAGTGAATGTGTGGTTTTCTGTATCAAGCAATTAGATTTTTATTTATAAGGTGTGCACTCATATAGGGTTTCTTGATATCAGAGCTGGTAGCATGCTGTATTCATGTTCCTCTAGAGAAAATGCTGACTGTGGGCAAGTACTTAGACTGTGCTTAAGAGCTGCTGATGATGGCATTGCACACAATGGGGATTTTTTACTGATGACTAATGGCTTTAGGATAAAGTATGGTTATATTTAAGCTGTGAGAATGCGGCATATAGTTTCATCCAGTATTCTGTTTGTAGCTCATATTTGACCTTGGATCCCTGATCTGAGGCGTAAAACAAGTAGAACTGAAGGATAAATTGGGGGAGAGAATGTGTTTGTTTGATGCTAAGGTATGTATATCTGCAATATTTTTTCATACAGATTTAAGGCAAGAACTAGCAGTACGGGAAAGACAACAGGAAGTAACAAGGAAGTCAGCTCCTAGTTCTCCAACTCTGGATTGTGAGAAAATGGATTCTGCTGTCCAAGCTTCGCTCTCTTTGCCAGCAACACCTGTTGGGAAAGGCTGTGAAAACAGTTTTCCATCTCCAAAAGGTAGAACACAAATGTACATAATAAGTTAAGATAAGAACTATTCATTGGATGTGGATATAGAACTAGGTTTGATTATTTACACCGCTGCTGTATTCTAGCACATTTGTTTTTGCATGCTATAGCTTTAGTGTCCTAAAAATATTATAGTTTTAATCAGAGTAGAAATTAGTGAACAGCTTTTGAATCACATAAGGAATCATATCCATCCTTGTGCATTTTCTATGGCTTATGAGGCCTTTGTCCATGTTTGATACAAAATCTTGTCTTACAAAATGGTAATGCAGAAATTGAGAGAATGTGTAATAAGGACTATGAGGACTGTTGGTCAGAGGTGGGCTTCAGAAATACTACAGTAATAACAGATGCTCCCAGAGAGCTGCTCTCATAAAAGCTTGATCAGATGGCAAGCTTACAATTGCATTTCTGCTGGCCTCTAATCATGTTACTTTTGTATCTTTTGTAGCTATTCCCAATGGCTTTGGTACCAGTCCCCTTACTCCTTCTGCCAGGATATCTGCTCTGAACATTGTGGGTGATCTCCTGAGAAAAGTTGGGGTAAGAGCTTTGATTTATTAAATTGCAAATTGCAATTTTCACTATTATTCAAAGGTTTTGAGGGACTGTTTTTAATGACTGGCAGCTGTTTATGGCAGTGGCTCTCAGACTTTGGTCCTCTGGATGTTTTTGACTGGCTGGGGCTTCTGGGCATTAATATCTAAAATACCTGGAAGATCAGAGTTTGAAAACCACGGCTCTTTCTAAATGTGATAGAAGTGGAGAGCGATGTCACACTGCAAATATTTTGACCCTAAGTCATTCTTCAATCTTTTTATTTTGTTGACTGTGCTGATGTTGATTTTGCTTTACCTATTTTCCTGTGGAGAGTGGAGGAACATCTTGAATGTGGGTTGGTCTGTCCCTTTCTCTGTATGCAGGAATGAATAAGCCTTCTGGGGGCATCCCTTAGGTGAAGCAACCCTTCCACAAAGTCAGTTTTCATTCCTGCCTTTTCTCCGTACACACACATTTTTCTTTTGCTCTGCTCTGGGTGCCATTTTCAGGGGATATTTTCTCTTCCTTTACTTCCCCCTTCTTCCTCAACTTTTTTTTGTTTGTTTTGTTTGTAAAGAAGCTTTTTGAAACACTCTCCTTTCTGATCTTCTCTAGTTAGTTCAGATCTCCCTGCTTTTTCTTCCTTGCCTCTGCTCTCCTTCTCCCCACCTCAACTTGACAGCCCTGTGGAAGGGAAAGGAGTCATGAAGACAAACACCCAGAATGGTGATGAAAGCCCTGGGCATACCAGAGAACTGGTGGTCCTGAGGAGAACCTCCTGCCCAACTACTGATTTGCCCGTTTTCCAGCGATAGAGAGGAAGTATCCTGTAGTGGGTTGGTTCCCTTGTTCCACTCTGACCAGGCAGGAAATACAAAATCGTTGCAGAGGCTATCGCTAGAAAGAGCCAACCCCTTTTGGTCGCTTTAGTTTAGTTCCTGCCTCTGCTCTGATCAGACTCATCTTGCTCGACTCTGCCATTTGCCTCTTTTTTTCCTCTTCCACTTTAAAAGAAACCTCAAAAAACTTTATTCTTATTTTCCTTTACTCCTTTATTTTACCACCTCCTTTGTTTCTACTTTGTTTTCCTTTCCTCCTGGCTTTTCTGTCAGCCAGTAGAAGCACCAGGAGATCAACCCCATGCTTGAGGCTGGGGATTTGGAGGACAGCCCCAGCATGTCTGGGCAGTCCATCAGCCTCCTATGGGAACAGACCACCCATTCCCCAAATTGAGAAGACTTGGAGGCCCCCAGGCCCAGGAACAAACGGGTGCAGTCGCAGGAGGAGAACCCTCTTCTCCTCACTCTTCAGCATCCCACCGCAACCTCCTTTCCCGAGATTGAAATCGGGCTGCAGAGACTGGTGTGGAGGACCTAGGTGTGAGTACCATCCCCGCCAGGCCGGATCCCCTCTTCCAGCCGTTCCCTTCTGAGTTTTCTACTCTCATTTCATCCCCAATTTCTCTACAACCTATATTCCCAAGGTCATCCCTACTCGTCCAGGTGGGCAGACACTATTAATGGATCAGCCAGGGACTTCCTGCCAAAACTCTCAGCCCCTCCAACCTCCCACTGTTCACCGCGGTGCCCAAGCCCAGGATGGAGATATCCCCACCAAACCAAGGGATTGCGAGTCCTCCTCCTCTCATCCTGTCTCCCAATCTTCCCTGGACTCCATTCCCCCCTCAGAGCATGGAAAATTTAGTCCCAGGGAGACCCAAATCAAATGCCACTCTAAAAACGGCGGGAAATTGCAAGTGCTGCCATTTCCCAGCAGAGCAAGAGCAAGAGACCTGCGCACACCTCTCCCCTTTGGCCATAATCTAAAATCAAAAATCTCTCTATCCCCCCACTCCTCTCAGGAGGAAGAGGAATCAGACAACCTATACCAGAGGGGTAGTGAGCGTGAAGAGGGCGAATTATCTGGGGAAGAGGAGGATGATTTCTTACCAGCCCCCTCATCCAGCAGGCTGTTCCCCCTCATCCAGCAGATTTTCATGTTCTCTTTAAAAAGGCAGTGAAAGCTCCTGATTTGGCTGAGAGTTCTGCCCAGGTAGAAGACACTGATCTCCCTCATGGAAAAAGATACCCCTTTCCTAAACCTGGCTCATCTTCTACTGATGTGCCTTTTCCCACTGACTTCATGAAGGTAGTCAGAGAGGAGTGGTCCAAACCAGCCACCACTAGACCTAATCCACAAGCTATCAAAAAGTATTATTCCTTACCCTGACCAGTTATGTCTAAGCTTCAGGTCCCCGTAGTGGACACAACTGTCCCTGCCCTGGTCACCTCTGCTGTATACTCCAAGGATGGGGAAGATTCCCTAAAAAATCCAGAAGATAAGAGGCCTGGCTCAGCATTGGAGAAGTTATTTGAAGCTTCATCTACAGCAGTCAGAGCTACTTCAGCAGTATCCATCTTATCCAGAGCTGCCTTCAGCTGGGCCAAGGACCTCATTTAGGAGGTACCCAGAGGCAATACCATATTACACCAGGGCATCAACAAACTTCTCAAGGTCCTAGCCTTCTCAGCTGACACTTCTTTAGACATCATCCAACTGAGTGCCAGGGCTCAGGCAACTTCTATTCCTGTAAGGAGACAGATATGGTTAAGAAATTGGCAAGTGGATGCCAGGTCTAAACAAAACCTTACCATGTCCCCATTCGGTGGAGAAAAGCTTTTCGGCAACGCTCTCAACCCAGTCTTTATAGAAACAAAGGATAAGAAAAAAGCCTTCCCTTCCCAAAAGAGATGACAAAAGATCCTTTTGTCAGGGGCAAAGCTCCTTTTGTCCATTCAAGGGATAATAGATCCATTAGACCACAGTGGTCTGACCGAAAACCCTACGGAAGAGACCCATTCCAACCTCGAGGATTTGGAAGACCCCCACAAGTCCAGCAATCAAAATGCAGGGGCCTCCACCAGAAAAAAAACCCCCAAAATTCTCCCAGATCCTGACTGGCTGGTTCCCAAGGTGGCTGGCAGATTTTTCCCACATTTGGGAAACATCTACATCAGACAAATGGGTGGTTTCCACCATCAATCAGGGCTATTTGATAGACTTCTATCACCTTCCACACAACCATCTTGTTCCCTCTCCAAGATCCCAGCGCCACAAAAACACCAGCTGATGCTTCAAGCGATAGGCCACCTTCTTCAGACTGGGGTGATAGAACACGGGCCATCTTCAGAGGCATTCAAGGCTATTCTGTTTTTTTCATTGTCACAAAAAAAGAATGGGTCTTAGAGAGCGATACTAGATCTAAAGTGGATGAACAAATTTGTCAAAAAACTATGCTTCCGCATGGAGACACTTAGGGCCATCTTGGGGGCCATCAGGCCATAAGACTTTCTGGCTTCTCTTGAGCTCATGGAAGCCTACTTTCATATTCCCATCCATCCCTCTCTTCATCAATTGCTATGATTCTGCTAGCACAACAACCACTTCCAGTACAGAGCTCTCCCATTCAGCCTGTCATCTGCACCACAAGTGTTCACAAAGATAACGATAGCCCTGGTGGTACAATGGAGATTCCAAAGCCTGCATGACCATCCCTATTTGGACAACATCCTGATTTGTGCCCCTTCTCACCAACGGGGTGTTCAGGATGTTCATTGGGTCCTTACACTGTTAAAAAGACATGATTTTCAGGTCAATCTTGGGAAGAGCCACCTGGAACCTTCCCAGTGCATCCATCACCTCGGAGCGATCATCGGTACCCTACAGGGCAGGGGTTATCTCCCACCAGAAAGAATAAAGACACTCCACCAAATGATTATCCTGGCTTGTTGCTTCCACTCAACGGACCTTCTCTTACTGGTGAGACTACAGGTGCTATAATGATCGCACCATAGACTGCATGCCATGGGCATAGTTTCACTCAAAGAAGCTTCAATGGTTTCTCCTTCCATATCAAAATCAGATAATGATGAAAAACCACAAGAGACTGACATTGCCGGATGAAGTCAGAGAATCCTTTCAATGGTGGATGTCCACAAGACTCCAGACTGGTCACATGATCTGGCCTCAACAAGAGATACAACTGATGATGGACACCAGCCTGTGGGGCTGGGGAGCCACATGCAATAACTCATACACCCAAGGAAAATGGGATGCCCAAGAACAAACTCACAATATCAGCTTCCTGGAGCTCAGAGTGGTCTGACTAGCCCTTCTAGCATTCTCCCACCTCGTCAAAAACAACATGGTATTAATCAAGACAGACAATATGACCTCAAAAGCGTACATAAACAGAGAAAGAGGAACAAAGTCCAGGTCACGGATGACTATTCAGCTGGGCAGAAAAACACCAGTTCTCACTAAAGTCAGAACACATCAAAGGACACAAGGGCCAACTGGCTCAGCAGACAGGACATAGACCAGACAGAATGGCCCCTTCACCCAAAAGTTTTCAGCATGATAACACACAGATTCAGGAAACTTTAAGTGGACCTGTTTTCTCCAATAAATAATCAGGTTCCACAATTCTTTTCACACTTCCTGATCCAGGGAATGGAGGAAATAGATGCTGTACCATGGCCCCAAGGGATTCTTTATGCCTTTCCTACAACCTCCATGATCACCAAATGCCTAAAAAAGGAAAGAAGAGTAACCATGATACTGATAGCCCCACATTGGCCAAGAAGGCCGTGGTTCTTCGAGATCCTATCCATGTGCCAAGAGTCCTTCAAACTACTGATCCTCTCGAACCTCAACACAAGGCCAAATATGCCACCCAGAACCACAATGGCTCAACCTTCACATGTGAAAGTTGAACACCAAATTATTCTGAACAAAGACCTTCCAGCTCAGGTCGACAATACCATCATCAAGGCAAGAAGACCATCCACCAGGAGGTTATATGAATACTCTTACTAGTCCTTCGCTCAGTGATGCAAGTCTAATAAACTAATTCCTCAAAACATATCAGTGAGTTCTCTTCTCTCTTACCTCCAGGAGGGACTAGATAAGGGTCTCAGACCTAACACTCTCAAAAGACAGGTA
>CM034703.1:207724595-207737886 GCA_020142125.1 Phrynosoma platyrhinos | reverse complement strand
CGGCAGGACCAGCCTGGGGCCGGTCCAAAGGCCTTGATGGGGCGCATCCAGCCCCCGGGCCTTAGGTTGCCTACCCCTGGTTTAGATGCTGTATTTCCTAAAGTTTTGGGGTTAAAAGATGCAAATGTCTGAAATCTGATGTTCTCTTTATATATACTTCACTGTCCTTTTAACATCTGAAGTTGTGTTTCTAATGGATGTTTAAGATTAGCACAAAATTGGACAAATGTATATCCTGAAACACTCCTTTATTAACTAACCTATTTGATTGACATTAACTTTGGATCCAATCTTTCTAACTGTCTTTATTAAATTTGCATAAATTACAATGTATTGATAGTGTAGTTATTCAGAAACTCTTCTAGCTAAAGTGACTAATACTAAAAATAATATATTAAAAAGAAAGCAAACATAATGAAGTCTCTTTTAGGGGTTCAAATGGTTCCTTTGTTAGTATGTTTACTAGATTCAGATCCCATG
Source organism: Phrynosoma platyrhinos (assembly GCA_020142125.1). NCBI lineage: Eukaryota > Metazoa > Chordata > Lepidosauria > Squamata > Phrynosomatidae > Phrynosoma > Phrynosoma platyrhinos. The sequence goes on along the minus strand of CM034703.1, from coordinate 207,737,406 downwards.
AGGGAATTCTATCCTCTGTGGCTGACAAAGTTGCTGCCCCTTTCAAAAATCTTGGGAGCAGGATGAGTTTGATAACACATCCCTCTGGAAGCAAAACCATGGGAAAAACAGCAACTTGCCTCTTTACAGTATTTGGTCTCAACCCTTTTAGCATCCTATCTTGAAGGAAATCAAGTACATCGCCACCTTTTGTATCTTTCAGATTCTCTCCATGCGATATAGACCTATTTTTGAACGTCTTCCAAATCATGTCAAATATACTATGAGTGGAGTTTTCCAGGTGCTAAAATACTATCAACTGCCTTTTTAAAAATATCCCTGTTGACTTTGGATGTCCCTCTCAACATCCATGCAGTTAATTGCAACCAACATGGATTTTTATGCAACACTGGGCTTTGATGTATTAAGTCCAGCCTTTGTGGAAGTCACCATGGTTTCCCAACTGACAACTGTAACATATTCAGAAACCATGGTTATCTTAACCAGTATGGAACCATCAACAATACTGTGGCCTTTTCCAATCTGATTCTTGTTAATACTTTCCGAATGGTAGAGGTGAAAACATATAATGTACTGCTGCTCTGCTCCTTTGTCGCTATGGAACACTATCTTTCATTTGTAGTGCTCTCCAGATGCAAATAAATCTCTTTGGAATGAACCATAATATTTCTAATTGCTGAAATACTTCTGTGTTCAAGGCCCATTTCTCTTGATGAATGATATGCTTGATGAATAATCCACATTTAAATAAACTTTTAGCTGCATCACTTTCAACAATGGCAAATGTTTGATGGAGTATCTTGTTTGATTGTTGAATCAAGGGCAGCATTGTACTCCTCCTGGATTGCCAATATATGCTTTCACTGTCAAGAGTACACTTACATTTCCCCTTAACCATGGGTGCAAAACTCAATAGTGCTAGCTGCACTGCCTTCAGCTCCAAATAACTGATATTAATTCTTAAATCCAAATGAGTCCATTTCCCCTGAATTGAATGGCCCTCACAACGTGTTGCTTAGAGGCTTACATCAGTACTTACTATGATTTCTGAAAGAATTAGAAATGTTCCTTTGTCCAAATGATTGTTATGCAGCCACCACCTTACGTCCTTCTGAGAACAAGGAGATTATTGCATTACACTCTTAAAGCATTGCTACTCCACTTCAACTGCTCTGGCTGCTTCCTGTTACATTCTGGAGTTTGTAGTTTGGTGAGGCCTAGGACCTCTCTGGCTAAATATTCTAAATCCCAGAATGCAACAGGAGTCGGACAGAGCAGTTAAAATGGAATAGCAACACTTTAAGAGTGGAGTGTGATAGTCTCATAATTGATCTTGTGCTGCATTTTTCTCACTACTGTCATCTGATGTGGAATGAGGAACTGCTGTTGTTTGCTAGTATGAAATCTGGCCCAAGGAATTAGTTGCATTATAGATATCAGAAGTCCCTGAATCTTTGCCTGAAACATTACACTGACTTCATCTTCAGCAACTGTCTTAACCCCTTTTTAATTTTCATTCTCCTTTCTTGTGACAGAAACAGACCCTCTTCCAGGAGTCAATCAATGTCCCCAAATGAGATGTGGCTGGCTCTAGGTGACTCTTCTCATAGTTTATTGTGAAACCATGCTTTTGCAATACTTGCAATATTCTGTATACATTTTCCTTGATCATTTCCTTGCTACCAGCCTTCACTAAGATATTGTTCAGATAGTTGTAGTTGCACATACTTTCCTGAGATGCACAATGAGTGGAACTAACATCTTGGTGAAGATTTTGGGAGCTGAGGCTAGGCCAAATGGAAGTGCTCTGAACTGACAATGCTTCCTCTGAACTGGAAGTGAAGATATTTCTTGCAATTTGGGGGCATCAGTACATGTAAAAATGATTCACTTGATACCATCTAATCATTAACTTGCAAACTGACATTTTCCTCCATCTTAAACCTCTGGTATTTTATAAAGTTGTTCAAGAACTTTAAATCCAATATAGGATGGTAGGACTCGTTGCTGTACAGTACCATGAACAAAATGGAATACATGCCTCTGAATTTGATTCCAAAATACCTGTTCTATAGCCTCAATTTGTAGAAAATTATCTCTCCCTTTCTGGAGAATCTCCTGTTTCACTTTTACTTTTGGCACCAGTGAGGGATGCCAGTGCTTTCAGGCCTTTAGAACAAGATCCTGTACCTGAGTGACTACCTGAATCACCCAGCAGTCTGTGTTTATCTTTTTCCAAATCAGCCCCCTAATGGAATATTCATTATGTCAGTACTGCTGTCTTCCACATCTAGTGGTGTGACGTGCACCTTGCCTGTGCTGTTGGAATCCTTGTCTTTTGAATTGGCTTCTACCTCTGTTCCACTGAAACCTGCCACTGTTGTAGTCACTCTGCCTACCACAATTTCTTCCCCCTTAAAAGGAAGAGTAATTGCTACTATCACTTTTCTTTCTCTGCATGACCTGTTTCTTATCTTTATTTTCTATTAAAGCTTTCTGTAAACTTTCTCTCCAAAAAAGCCACTCTCCCGTAATGGCATATATGGACAGGTTACTTACCTGTAACTGTATTTCTTCGAGTGGTCATCTGCAATTCACACAAATGGGTTATGTCTTCACTTTGCAGCTAGTTAGGAAACTTCTAGTATTGCTAGGCAGAACTTCAATTGCAACTTTTGGGCAGTAACTCCGCCCATCATTATAAAGCTCCTGGCGTTCCTGCTCTTTCTCCAGTTCCATAATGTAAGCTGCATAGCAGCGACAGGAGAATCTTAGCATTGAGCAGGACACGACTGAGGGAGAGGATGGTCGGGATTTGTGTGAATTCGCAGATGACTACTTGAAGAAATACATTACAGGTAAGCAACCTGTCCTCCTCCTTCGTGGTCTCTGCGAATCACACAAATGGGTTAGACTGACCAGCTTTGGTCAGTGGAGGAGGGAGTGTTATGATTCCAGTTTGAAAGTTCAAACAGTTGTATTTTAGTAACAACAATAAAGCTTTAAAATTGAACGTGCATTTGTTAGTGTCATTTGTCTTGGTTTCAGAGCATATAAAACATGTAATGCAGTAAAAACCTAAATGTAACCCAGAAAGCAACACTGCCCTCCCAAAGGCTGCATCCCGCCTGGCCCTGGTTTCCAGCCTATAATGTTTGATGAAAGTCAATGGCTAGGACCAGACAGCAGCCCTGCAAACATCCTCCAAAGGCACCCCAGTCAGAAAAGTGGAGGATGTAGCTACTGCCCTAGTTGAATGTGCTCGCACTTGGGCCAGAAGGGTTCTACCCAACAGTTCATAGCACAAGTGGATGGCACCAGCCACCCGTTTAGAAAATCTCTGAACAGTCACTGGTAGTCTCTTTTTCACTTCAGAGTAGCAAACAAATAGTCTCTCAGAGCGTCTTGAACCCAAGGTCCTGTCGAGGTAGAAAGCCAACACTCCGAACATCAAGGGTATGCAAGAAGTGTTTGGCATCCATCATCAGGTTTGGGGCCAGAGTGGGTAACATAATGTCCTGATTGATGTGAAAAGCGGACACCAGCTTTGAAGGAAAGTGATGGCGGTACAGAGGACCACCTTGTCCTTGTGGAAAAGGAGGTATGGCTGGTCCATCCATAAAGCATAAAGTTGTCTGTAAAGAGGAGTACTACCTTGTCTGAAAGAAGGGATTCGAATGTGTGAAGAGCTTTCTCCACCGCCAGCATCTCGAGTGCAGTGATGTGGAACTATCTCTCTGAGGTGGATCACACGTCCTTGACTGTGAGGTCCATGGTGTGTGTCCCCCCCCCTCCATCTAGGGAGGTGTGTGTTGTCAGGGTGGGCTGTGGTTGCGGGGGAAAGAAGGGCATGCCGATGCAAATGTTGTTGGGTTCAAGCCACCAATACAGTGATTAGTCTACAGTTCTCAGTACCATGAGCCACTTGGAGGGAGGATCGTGTGCGGGTTCAAAGATGGATAGGAACCAGGAATGAAATGGTCTGAGACGGAGCCTTGCCCAGGGGGGTCACATAGGTTGTTGAAGCCATGTGTCCCTGGGCTACTTGTGTGGCATGGGCCCTGATTCGCCTGTGTGAGGCAGTTGAGGATGGTCCCAGAGAGTGCTTGAAACCTGTCTGATGGTAAATAAGCAGTGGATTTGTTAGAGTCGAGAATCACCACAATGAACCTGACTTGCTTAGATGGGGTTAGGTTAGATTTCTTTCTGTTGATCATCAGTCCAAGATAGTCCAGAAGGGACAGGGCAAATTGTATGTCTTTGTGGAGTTCCTCCTGGGAAGGGACAGCAAAGAGCCAGTCATCTAGATATGGGAAGACTATGATCCCATGTTGGCGGACGTAGGCTGCAACCAGAACCATGCACTTAGTGAAGACTCTTGGCACCGTGGAGATCCCAAAGGGGAAGACTCTGTACTGGAAGATTTCGGTCCCGATGACAAAGGCGAGGAACCTCCTGTGATCTTGCCAGATTCCAATGTGGAAGTAGGCATCCTTGAGATTGAGGGTCGCAAACTAGTGTCCTTTCTTGAAAAGTGGCAAAACAGAGGCAAGGGTTACCATGTGAAAGCGGTGGTAAATTATGAAGGTGTTCAACTGACACAAGTCCAGAATGGGCGTGAGGTCAGAGTCCTTCTTAAGTGATAGTAAAATTATGGGAGAAGAAGCAATGATGGACCCGAGTAGATTCCACAGGCTTGATTGTGCCCTTCTGTAATAATGTGTGCACTTTGTCGAGTAAAGTATGTGAGGGGACAGTGGAAACAACAGTCCCGGTGACCAGGAGCTCTTTGAACTCAAGGGCATAGCCCCTGCAAACAACGTCTAAGACCCACCAGGTGGAAGTGATTGAGGTCCAGGTGTTAAGATAGGGCCTCAGTCTGTCCCCAAATGGGGTTGGTCCAAAGTCATAGAATCACAGAAACATAGAGTTGGAAGAGACCACAAGGGCCATCCAGCCTCTGCTTAAAGATCTCCAAGGAAGGAGACTCCACCACACTCCGAGGGAGTGTGTTCCACTTTTGAACAGCCCTTACTGTCAGGAAGTTCCTCCTAATGTTGAGGTGCCACCCCATCTCAAAAACCCCTCTTGCCTTGTTTGGTGTCTTTCTTCTGGTAGCCCTGTTGATACCAGGACTGGGTTGGTAGACGATGGCTGGAAGAAGAGGAGGAAGACTGAGATGGTTTATCTTGTGGCTGGTACTGATGCTCCTGAGGATGGTAAAGCCAGGGTTGACCAAGAGTGCTTGGCGATGATGGAGTTGGAACCTTACCATGAACTCTCCTCTCAATTGAGTCAATAGCTTCTTTGTCAGTGCGGTTGACCTCGATTTCAAGGGCATTTGCCATACGGACTATTTGGTTGGTAAATGACCTGATATGTAGGGGAGGCAGAGGCCAGGTTGACCAGATGAGTAGATGTTGATTCAGGGGTTAGATAGCGTGATTCCCTGAAGAAAAGGGCTGAACCTGGAGAGTCTTCAGGAGAGGCCAATCTGTACAAAGAGACTCCCATCAAAGTAGAACAGTCGGAGTGGAGGCCCTTGCTACTGGCTGACGTGGAAGAGGTAAGGGAGCTGCAGGATGCTGCAGGTTATGGCGGAGTTGGTCAGCATCAACCAGTAGGAGGTATCGGCCACTGTGGACATCATATACCAAGTCTGGGTACTTCTGTAAGAGGTCATCCTGCGTTAAAGACTTCTCCTGTAGCTTAGCCTCCTCATCCGCCTCAACTTCAAGGGTGGCTTGGTCTATCACGGCTTGAACCCTAGGGCTCTCCTGGGTTTGAGCTCAAGGGCTTTCGATGTCAAGCCAACTGGCTAAATACAGAGTCAGGGACAGTGGTTCTGGCTCTCGGATATCTCCCTCCGACTCAGTATCAATGTGGACAACCTGGGAAAAGCCTCCCGATGGCGTCTGGAGCGTTTCAAGTTGGGGGAGGGATGCCACTCAGGATGGATAGGATCTGAGAGCTGCAGACAGAACTCATAGATGCCATAGGCCCTTCATGGCCAGTCTTCCTCAGTGGGGAAGCAGAACAGGGCCTTTTGGAAGCCAAATGATCAGCCGGTCTATCTCCCTTTAAGTCCAAGTGTTTATATTTAGACGTCTTTTTGGACCTTTCATCCCCGCTGTCCTTTTCAGATCTTTCAGACTTTTCCCAGGACCTCTCTTGTCTTCTTCCTTTTCCTTCTCCTTCTCCTTACCAGAGGTAGAGGGAACTTCAGCCAAGGTGTCCCATGCTGTGGAGGTAGAGACCGGAGGTAGAGACTCAGATCGGTTTTTGAGGGCCTGGGCGGTCATGACCTTACAATGCAGACAGATCTTGACATTGTGGGCCTCACCCAGGCACAAGACACACTGATCATGGCGATCGGTAATGGGGATTTTGGCGCCACACTTGTTGCAACACTTAAAGCCATTTTCAACTGGAGTCAAAAGGCAAAATCGGCAGGCAAATTCCAAGTCAAACAGACCGAGGTCAAGCGATCAGCGGCAATCTCAAATCAAAAATCAAAAAGAGTGGTGAAAGTCCAGAAAATGGTTGAAGTTCAAGCCGTTATGTCAAATCGAAAATGAAACGAGTAACTCTAACAGAGCGAAGTTCCTTCCCAGCTGCTAACACGGCAGACAAAATGAACGGGAGAAAGAGTGGGAACGCCAGGCGCTTTATAGGGATGGGAGGAGCTACTGCCAAAAAGTTGCAACTGAAGTTCTGCCTAGCGATATTAGAAGTTTCTGAACCAGCTGCACAGGCGCAGGCATAACCCATTTGTGTGATTTGCAGAGACCATGAAGAAGCCTAATTATTTCTGGATTTCTGATCCACATCCCAATGGCAAACCAAGAGTGATTGGCAAGCCACTGTTGCAACTGCTGTACTCCTAGTGGCAAATGCCACAGAATTATAGCTTATATTTGCAATATATTGCAGAAGACTCTTAATTTTACTTAAAAAGTTTATTCAAGTTTCTCTTATTAGCCTCCTGGGATTCCAATATATCCAGTACCCAAAGTACAGCTGTCATATCAAATATCAAACATGGAAGCTACCATTGAACTTAGGAATAAGGCAGCAGCTTCATAAAATTTCTTTAATGCTGCTTCTGGCCTTCATCTTTCTTTCTTAAGAACTGTGTCTCTCTCTTTAGGAACTACAGTTCCTGAGATATGGGCTGCAATTAGCCCATCTACAAGAGGCACCTTGAGAAACTTCATATTCTTTTTCTTAAATAAATACAGTTTCTGAGAATAACCTAACAACCTCTTAGTTATTAAGGAAGTTTCCCATTCCAAATCTGCTCCCCTTGAACATTTATGGCAGTGGAATTTCTACAGATCCAGAAGTTGGCTGTACTGGCTACAGAGGGCTGCAAATTTAAACACTTCATTCCCTTCATCTGTATACTACCTGAGTTGTCACTCAGTTGTTGAGACTGTGCAGAGGCTATATCCAAACCACCAATTAAGGCATTTTCCTTTTCTGCTCTAGCTCTGCCTCTTTGCTTGGAGCCTCCATTTTCAACATGGTGACTTGAAGCAGTCATTGCAAACTTCTCCACCTCAGAACTCTAGGTTCCCGCTGCAGCTCTACTAGATATCTCAGGCTTTTTAACCCCTTATTACGTTATTCTTTATCTCACACACAGCTGAACTCTCTAATGGTTTCTGTTTTTTTCTTTTTCGGCAGAGGGTGGGAGGCAATACTGCTTTCCTCCTCACTTATACTTGTTAATATAAAAATCTTTTCAATACAGCCTGTTCTCTTTCCCCTAAGAGCCACACTGGACAGCAGACATCTAGGTTTGTTTTTCTTTCATTTTTGCTGTATTTACCACCTATTGGGCACCAGTCAGTGAGATTGCTTCTGTTGCTGCATCTGACACAGCATGTTTTTTCATTTTATTTGGAACTGCTTTTTTTCAATCTCCTCATCTGATACCTTTCTCTTTTTAGAGTTAAGTCTCCATTTTCTCTTATTTTTAAATAATTAGCATTGTCTTTGATTGAGCTAAAAGAATGTGCATCCAGCTGGCAAGGTAGAAAATAAAAAATCGTCAGGCAAGAGAATGAAGTAAAAAAATGTAACTGAAAAATATTTTGAGATTCCTGCCTATCCAGCTGGTGCGTGGGAAATAAACTGTTAACTCCTAACCCATCCAGAGAATAAACAGAGGGGGCAATTTGGTTACTTCAGATGTGTTAGATATGCAACATAAGGGGAGCTTTTTTCATGTCTAATTTCAAAGACAGTAAATTTAAATCTGCAAATCCTCAAGATGATTAAACTGATCATTCTTGGCCTCCATTTCCCCCGATTTGTTATGGACATGAGAATGAGAAAATGGCTTAAACACAGAGCAACTCAATCTATAGGCCTATTTAGCTAAGTATTCTATGTATCTAGACAAGACAGAGTAATCCACATTGCATGTGTTTGTTATTGTTGCTGCGCGTTTTAAAAAACTGTTCATACCTAATTTGACCTAACTTCAGTAAAAACTACAGCTATGTACAAAATACAATACATGACTTCAAAAGTTTTAAAAATTAAAAACCCAAAATATGAAGAATTGTACAAAAAGGTAATTTTAGTTCATTATGCCTACCCCATTTCCCAAATCATACATTGATTGTAAAATGACAACTATTTCTTCCCCAAGTTATTTTACAGTCTCATATTTCATTGTGTATTTTCCTAACTTACAGCAGCCCAATTACTTTTCTTTCCCTTCATGTAATTCCTATACAAAGTAACTCAGGACTGGATACTGCAGGGGTAAGAACGCATGTATTTGGTGACTTTTGATGTACCTTTCATGTATTCAAAAGTAGGAAATGCATCAATCCATTTTGTGTGTTTCCATTCCATCTTGTATTGTCCTCTTCCCAAACTGCTACAAGTAATTTTCTATTTGGCTAACAAACTCAGCTTGTTTTTCAAAACTGCCAATGGATAATTTAAATGCCTAGAAGTGCAACATTTGATGCAATTAAAAAGGAATATGCTGGTGAGTAAATTCTCTCATAGCTCCTGAAGTCTCAATCCAATGAGATTTACATAAATGCTGATTTCCTAGTTGGAAGAGCAATGGGATTTAGGCCTCAATTTGCCTTTGGATAAGATATGATTACCATGTGAATGCTGGCATGCACAATATAGGTGTTATACGTCAGTTTCTAGATTGCCATGTGAATGCTGACATGCACAATATAGGTGTTATACTTGTCAGTTTCTATTTAAATGTGAAAGAGTGGGTATTGTCTTTCATGTAAACAGCCGAAACATTAGTGAGTCTTTAGAATGAATAAATTTATTGTCTTACAAAAATCATTGTCTAGAAATATGAGAATACAAAGAAAGTATTTGCAGTCAGATGTCTGGTGGTCAACAGCCAGTTATGATTAAGAAATACTCTGGTGCACAAAAACAAAAGCTTTGTAACATATGTTAAAGCTTTCAACCAAAGATTTTTTTCAAGCATGTTGAAAGAGGTCAAGATTTCATAGTTAACACTGATTCATTCTTATCACTGAATATCAATAATACCACTTGGACTAGAATAGGTGTAACATGACATGGAGAGCAAAAGTTAATACATTAAATCATGTATTATAGGCAAATTATATATGTAACATTGTCTTAGTACTGTAGTGTCTAAGGCACTTTCTGTAAATGTCAGTTCTCAACTATGAAACAAAAGGATACTAGGTAGATGCCATTAACACTGTCTAGATGAAGGTGAAAAGGGAGAAAGGACAGCTCCAAGGGTGTTTCCCTTTACAAGTACTTTCAAAATGCTGTCCTTTTGGAGAAACACTGTTGGGCACAAAGGCAAGCTGGCAAGAGCTTCAGCATTAAGCCACTATCACAGTTGTCTCCAACACTTCAGAAAGAAAACCATTTCCAGTATTGGATAGGAATTTTCATAGTGAGACTATCATGTTTGCACTGAATTCTACAAATAGGCAGAAAATGATTAGCGTCCAGTCAACTAGTCACTCTTGCAGAACACAATACTAAGTCTGGAAGGAAAAGGATAAAGAACTACCCATAATGGGCATGTGTTCATTGGTAGCACAAACAACCTGTAGGGTATGATGCTACTCTCAAACACGTTTCCCCCGAAGCCCCTTGGTGTATTTTCACAGCCATTGAATTAAGTCCATCATAGAATGATACGAAAAGGGAGCAGTTAGGCACTGCATATAAGCAGGACTGAGACCACCAAAGAAATGGAGTGCCACTGCTGTACAACTGAGCATGCATAGAAAAAGGGCGGAGTCAGCTGCCAAGAATTTCATCCTGGGAATGGCATAGCAGAAGGGACAGAGGAAGCACCATTCTATGACCCAGTGCCTTAGAATGTGGATTTACAATGGATACCTCAACGTAAAAAGCACTGGAAATATTTTAATATGTATAACAAGCAGTGGTACATATATCCAAAGGAGGTTATGACACAGCAAAGCCAGTTAGCAATGTGCTGTGGCTGACTCGCAGTGCATGGCCTAGCATTCTGCCAGTTTTGCCTAAGGCAAGTCAAGGGCCACAAGGCAGTTGGGTGGCCAATAAGATCATTGTCCTTTCTTCCAATTGTAGGGGGGAGGGAGAGGCCACACTCGTAGGGATGCTGGCTGTACAACACCATCCGACGCTTCACTCTGTTTGGGCAGCCTGAGGCTCGTTGATATCACTGCCCTTACTCTCTGCATCGTCATCTGAAAGCTCCAAGGAAGCTCCTTCAATGTGCAGCTGGCGCCTCCCAGATCGGCTGGAGGAAAATGTGATTGGGCCACCCCTCCTGTAAAAGTATGTAAGACTAATAGAATGACTAATAGTATACATAGACTTTTGCTTCAGAGAAAGCAATGAGGGAACACCAGAATAATCCAGCTGTTCACCATGCACTAGTCTCCCGTGAGCACAGATTAATTCCCCACAAACTCCAATCTCTCTCTGTTATGGGCAGAATACTCACAAATCAATGGGCACTCCATTCAATATCACAGTTATCTAGTCATGAATATACAGTCACCCCTCCACGTTTGCGGGGGGTTAGGGGCAAAGGACTGCCACAAACGTGGAAAAACTGTGAATATGTTAATTTACCGAATGAATGATAGGCGTTCTCTCCCAAGAGCACCACTCTTAATTCTCTTTGCAATCTTGCAACACATTGCCTCCCTCACATTTCCAAAGTCCTTCCACTTTCAATCTGATATTAGCAGCCACCACTGTGTAGGATCCATCTTCTTGCCTGCACCTCCCAGTCAGTCAAAAGCAACACTGCACCTTCTCAACTTTGCCAGACTTCGCATCCTCCTCATTTTCAAAAGTTCTTTCTCTTTCAATCTGATGTGGAGGGAGGGTGAGGAGAACTGGAGGAGAGGAGGACTTTAGAAAAGTGGGGGATGAAAAGTAAGCCAACGTGGGAAAGGGAGGGTGTTGCTGTTGACTAGCTGGGAAGCTGAAGGAGAGCAGGGGGGAAGATTTCAGCCTTGTTAAGCAGCTTCTACAAAGTCACGAATCTCAAACCCTCAAAAGTGGAGTGGTGACTGTATAGCTCCTATACCAGATGTGGAGAATGTGTGTCCCTCTAAGTACTATTGAACTCAATGGTAAGGAATGTTGGGACTAACAGTCCATCAACATCCAGAGGGCCACATTTTTGTCACTCTAGTCTTAGGTGCACATTTTAACAAGCAAATTTGCCCTGACAACATATGTAACAACATTAACTGAGGATCTGACACTGTAGGCATGAGGATCCTTTCTAGGTTACTGAATAGCAGCTCTCCCTTTAAATTCTGGGGTACATTTAGAGCAATCTGAGAGGAAGCAGGACAAAGGAGTAAGAATAACTGGAAATAAGGATTGAGTAAATGGTTCAACTACCACCACTCCTGAGATATCCTGAAGGCACAGATCCCCACTCTCCTTCTCTCATGTCACTCACCTTAGCCTGTTTTTCAGAGTGCTGACCTCCCTGCTAAGGCCTTCATTGGCTTCAGTGGCATCATCCAGCTCACGCTGGAGTTTGCGGCGTGAAGCATTAGCACGTGTAGCCTCCTCCTCTGCCTCTTCCAGTTGGCGTTTCAGTTGTTTCATCCTAGCATTGGCCTTCTCCATCTAACAAACACCCAAAAACAAGCCCAAGCAAGGAAACACACTTGATTAGAGCTTTGTTCACTCTCACCTCCCTCCTGATCTGCACCTAAACAGTGCAGAGATTTGGTTCATTCTCAAGATCTGAAATCTCTCGATGGGGAGATAAGTTGCAAATAAGTCTTTTGGTCTGCATCCAAAAAGACATGTCCAAAAGACTTTTTATAGGTATTCATAGGACATCCAGTGCTGATTAAACTCACTCCAGTAAAAATTAAAAAGAATGTCTTAATAGGGCTCTTCTCATCATAAGTTTAAAAAAAAGAGCTCAGGGATAAATTGGGACATGTGGCATATTCAAGAAATACTCTCTAATTCAGTAAGTTTTTCAGCAACTAGCCAAATGGGACTCATTTGCAACTGCTGCATTAAACTACACTATGCTGACAGTGACAGTATGACACTACACTGTGCTGGCATAGTGGTGACACATGTTTTGATTACATCCTGTTTGGACTACTGCAGCGCACTCTATGTGGGGCTGCCTTTGGAAACTGTCAGGAAACTTCAGTGGTTTCAAAATGCTGCAGCCAGAATGCTGAATGGGGCCCAGTTACAGGGAACATGTAACTCCCTTCTTAGAACAGCTTCACTGATTACTTGTTCATTTCCAGGCACAATTCAAAGCAAAGCAAAGCAAAGC
>CM034703.1:207706214-207716632 GCA_020142125.1 Phrynosoma platyrhinos | reverse complement strand
TAAAGTGGCCTCAATTTGCACTATTTCTGGCAGTCTGTAAAGGACCTAAGTTAAAATCAGAAGCTGAAATCCTTCTAATAACACCGTTTCTCAAAAGCCCATTAATGCAAAACCATCTCTGCTGGTGACAAACTGCATTGCAGCCCAGTGTATTTTGCAGATGGTCCAGACTGTGAAGTTCTAAAATCTAAAAAGCTATCTTTATTGTCCACTCACAGTATATACAATGGCTAGGTATGGAAAAGGCTTCAGAAGTGGAACTCACTTCTTAAGATATTCTGGCTATGAGGCATTTAGAACTTTCAATAATAAAACCTTATACCATGAACTGAGCCCACAAGTAAACAGTTAACTAGTGTAGCTGACAGTGCCTGTGGCACTGTCTAGGAGTGACATTCTGAACCAATGGAAGTTCCTTCACTATCTCTTGTGGAAATGTTCATGATAACCGCACTGAAAAATATAATGAGGATAACTAAAATTAACTTGTATTTGCGAAGTAAAAGGATGTAACTACCACATAAAATGAAAAGGACACCCTGCCTATTGCAGCCACCTGGGTATTTGTAAACAGAACTATATTCAAGAGTACCCCCCAAGCTGATAATCTGCTGCATCATAGAATATAAATCTACTTTTAAAAAAATTAATTTATACACAAATAAATATTACAACTTATCATTAAGATACATTTCTATGAAAATAATACTTCCATAGTTCTTCGAAAGTAAGCATGTCTCCATTATTATTACTTTTACTTATCTCTATTTAACCATTCTTTTGCTACCATCTCTCCTACTTTCCCCCTCCAAATCATCACAAACTAATTAAAATAAAACTTTTAGCCATAAATTCTTTAAATACACACATAATTCTTCAATAAACAACTTAATAACCTCTTTTTAGTTTTGTTTTGTATTGCTTTGCCTTGCCTTTTATTTCCATAATTCTTCTAAATATCTTTCTAATGGAGCCCATTCTTCATCCAGTTCCTCAGAATCTTTTTTTCTGAGAGAAACTTAGATTAATGGAACCTCCAAACAGTGTGGTTACTTCAGGTTATTAGAAAGACTTACTTGTTTTACTAAGAGTCTCTTCTTCTCCTCATTCTGCTCATCCCTGGCCTGGAGATCCCTCTCAAACTGTGCTTTCATGGCTTGCATGTTTACTTCTAGGCGTAATTTGGCATCTTCTGTGGCTTGCAGCTCATCCTCTAGTTCTTCCAACTGTGTTCGCATCTCTTCAACTTGCTGTTCCAATGTGCGCTTGGATTTTTCCAGCTCATGAACCTAGTCACAGTGAAGAAAAGATGCCTCATTCATGTAGTTATCCAAATGTTTGGGATCAGAAGTGGGTTTGTTTGTTTTTTTGGAAATTTGCATATACATGAGATATTTTGGAGATGGGACCGAAGTATAAACATGAAATTCATTTATGGTTTCATATACACTGTATACACATAGCCTGAAGGTAATACATAAATGGTTTTAACAATTTTAATAAAGTTTGTCTATGCTAGGGTCATAAGAAACCAAACGTGTCACTATCTCAACTACTCATGTGAACAATTTTGGATTTTGGAAGTATTTTGGAATTCCTAACTGCAAATCTGAGTTTTATTCACATGCATGGGAAGGAGGGCGCACCTAAAACAAACATAGAAACATACACACACTATACTTGTACCGCACACAAATAAAAAATGCCATGGTAGAAGAATAGATGACATTATACAGAGCATTTCTGAATGTAAAGCTTGTTAAAGACAACAATGGACACGTGCAAATGTAATTCTTGGATTGTTAGGTGTGTGTATATATATATTTAAATAAGCAGCTTAAAACAAATATAGCTGTCACAGCACACAGAATTCAAAATTCAATTTGGCGTACTAGAAGGATGTGTTTCAATTCTGCAAAGCTGAGGTTGAAATTTGGCAGTTTGACAAAATTAAATCACTACAAAAGAACAACTCACATTTTTGCCCACATCATCTTTTGAACTCATCAGGTCCTCCATGTCTGTCCGAAGTTGCTTGTTTTGCCTCTCAAACTCTTCCTTAGCCTCCAAAGCTTCCTCCAGGGCTCGTGCCAAGGACAGTGCTTTGGTCTCTTTTTCTCGTGCTTCAGCCTCTGCACGGTCTCTCTCCTCTGCATAACGAGCAGATATATTCTTCTCTTCTGCCAGCATCTAAGAATCACAAGATATAGGTAGCTGGGTAGGATTTTAAGCATTTAAACATCATGATTTTAAGTTTTTAATATCCAATTATCATGATGGATTGATTCTTGCATTTTAACATTGTCAAGTGATTTATTTTAAAGCAACTATCCAGGAGCAGTCTTCTCTCAGAAGCAGGGCACACCTATTTTTACTCCGAAGTATCTTCCCACAGAAGGCACCAGGGTTCTTCTAAAGCTTCTGCTGAGCAGACAGATGAAGTCCTGACCTATGTTTAAGCTAACATATTTAAAAAGTTCACAGACAACAAAAAGTGCCCTCCATGGCAAATAACAAGCACATAGGAAATAATTTCCATAGTAGCTTGCATGAACAAATGTGTGAAAAGATCCAATAAGGAAGCACCTGTCATATCAAGAAAAAAGCAGGAGAATTCAAATATGACATACCTGATCAAATTTCTTCTGCTTCTTCTCCAGATTGGAAACAATCTGACGCTGATGATCAAGGTCTACCATTAAGTCATCTAGCTCCTGCTGAAGACGGTTCTTGGTCTTCTCCAATTTATCATAAGCCATTGCCTTTTCTTCTAGACGTTGGTTCAGAATTTCCATGTCCTTCAGAAGCTTCTTCTTATTCTCCTCCAACCCTTCAATAGTTCCCACATCATCATCAACCTTCTTTTTGGCATCAACTAGCTGAGACAAAGATAAAAACATAATGTTGATATACCATTTTGTTTCCGGCAAAAGACAGATGCCATGTTTCATAAATCTATGCAATGGTCTAATTCTCACAGAGATGGTAAAGCTGTAACTGGACTGCATTATTTCAGGCTGTATATGGGAATATTTCTCTATATCCAAATATTCCCTGAAAATAAATTGTAAGCAGGTATCTAGGTTGGAATAGTTCCCACTAACATATCAGCTTTCTATGTAATGTACATTTTAAAAAATATACTTATTTGATCTGGAACAGCACACATTTTAATCACGCAAGTTCTCACCTTCAGTCCACAAAACTCCACATATAAGTTTATCATCACAGTGAAGCAGGTCTCATTTTAACATCAGATTTAACATCCATTGTTAGTATTTCCCATGACTACTTTCAAAAGGGCAGCTGCTCCAACTGCATTAAACTTACTGGTAAAGGAAAAGCCTTAATTCTGCAACAGATATTTTTTTCAGCAGGCCAGAAACTGTGAAACTTGCCTTTTGTTTGCAGCTCACCTTTGACTGTTACTGTACTAGAGGAGCAATAAGAAATTAAAGTAGTTCAGTTCAGACTAGGGGATAAAACATTGTATTCTGTGATACTGCACAGCTTCTCACCTGAGACTGAAGAGCTATCACATGTTTCTCCAAATTCTTCCTGGCCTCTTCCTCTTCTTCCTGCTGCTCTTGCAGATTGTTCTTTTCCTCCTCCAACTGCCGAATTTTGCTACTCAAGTTCAGCTTCTGACGGGTCTCCTCTTGCAATAACTCCTGTTGGAATGAGATGCACTCATATTTTATCTCTTGATCTGAAGTATGAACTCAGCCAGTTGCTGACCAAAGCTAGAAAGGTCACTTGTTAAATGAGGAAACTGCCAGTAAATATTCTTAAAATTAAACCTGATCAGAGTAGTGATCAGAGAAAAGATAAAAGGACAAATTAAAATTAACAGAACTGTTAATGCTCTGTTAGTATATTACTATCACTATATTATTATCTGTCAAAGATTAAAAACTTTTTGAAAGCAACATGGAAATGTAAGCATAAAAATAATACATAGAGCTTTCAAAAACATGTTTGAGTATCATGAGTTTTGATAAAGATTTGAAGAGATTATGCAACAGAAAGCTGAATTCATTATTTTGCATATGAGCACAAAATTAAAAACCCCTTCTGCTGTCTACCTTCAGAACAACACTGGCAAAGGTACCCTTACTTTATAGATAAGAAAGGAAAACCACAGTGATGAGAATACTCCTTCCTCAGAAACAATAGTGGCATTACTAGTACCCTATGGCTCAGGAATGCTTTAACAATTAAGAGTCTTTCATAGTATCTTCAGATACAATGTTCCAGACATACAATTAAGCCATAACAGGAATGCAAAATCTCAGTTCTGCCAAGAAATACTAATCAAACAGAAGGGGGGGGGGGGGAGAAATCTAATATCTGTATGTAGCATGAAGCCATTATTATAGTAACTCAAAATCTAATTGGAATATGTAATTTGGTAAGAAACCCTAAACAGACTTTTTTCTACACTACAAAGTTCTACTAAGAGAAAAGGCACAAAATGCTTAAAAGCCCCATAGAGGCCTGACTTGGCTTTACTGTTATTAGCATTCATTCTGATGCATTGTAGAGGCCTATTTCCTGAACCTGCAGTTCAAATTACATTTCCACCTTTCTAGGCTGATTTCACATATAAAGGCTCTAATTCACATTCTGGTTTCTCTTCTTAGTTCTGGGATGTACAGTTGCCCCTCTGTATCCATGGATTCAGCATCAAAATTTAAAACATGAACTCAGTGTGTATACCACTTTGAAGCTTATGCTTTTAGCAACCTTGGGGAGGGGATCCAAAGGCAGAATAAAAATAATTTTTAAACCTACAAAAACATACATTTTAAAATTGCAAACATACCTGGGTATCTTGTAGCTGAGACTCCAAACTGGCAGCATCTTTGGCAAATTTTATACCTTTCTTCTCCACTTCTTCCAGGAGACTTGAAACATTGTCTAGCTCATTCTACAAAACAATGGCTTTAGATGTAACATATTAACAGGTCATAGCAAATAGTACACAAAACCAAAGAACTGTCCACTTTCTATGAAGTGCTAGCTCATATTAAACCTGTAGTTATTTCCACGTTTCAACTTCAGAACATGCAGGAAGTTTAGAAGCAGTTTGCAATATAACTAAGGGGCGAAGCAGAGGGACGGCAAGGACCAATGTCTGGCTGCTCTGGCTGTAATGGCACTGGGACTACGGTGACTGCACAGCCTGCTTCCAAAGTGGGCTGCCATTGTTGTCCCAAGCCAGCCACCACCAGGAACTGGATCATTTTCACTACTTTTTGATCTGGTTCAAAGGTCCTGATCACAGTGGGCAAATAGAGCAGCTTCTGGCCACTTTGAGGACATGTGGCATTTGAACGCCATATCCCCACAAGTGGCCAGAGGCTGCTTTATTTGGCCAGTGTGTTTTGGACCTAAGAGGCCTTTTGCTCTTTTCAGTGTCTCCCATTACAGGTCTAAGTACTTTGATGAGATTTACTGCATCTACTCTTTGATCTTCAGAGGTCCAAATGGACATATTTCTTCCTTTACTTGAAGTTAGACTAGAAAAGAATAATGCTCTTTTAACATTGGATATATATATACTCGTATGTCCCAGAAATATGAAGTATGATATATAGAAATACGAAGATGACTCTCCTGTTCCTATAGTTTAATCAAAGGTTTATCAATGCTTTGCGTATAGAATAAGATGCAGTCATCTTGCAGTCTTTCCAATATTGTCTCTGATTATGTCTGACAATCTTTTCCATCTTTTCTACTGTTTCAGGGTATCTATTACACAAATAGTAAAAGCTGCATTACTTATAAATGTCATTGCTTGTTTCAACCTTGAAAAGAACCAAGTGAAAAGTTAGCCTCTGTAAGAAAATGCTTCTGTCACTGAACTGTTGTTTTTAGAAGTTAAGATACTTTCATAGTGTTAAATTAAAATATTCCATAGCTTAATCCTGGTGCAACAGTACAAACCAGACATAAGTATCCTTTTCATTCTAATAATATTGAAAACTATTCTTTCAAAACACAGACTCTATTGGTGCAGGAATGGAGGCAGGATATGGCCCAACAGGGGAAAGTGAGCAGTTGCGAACAATGAACATAGCACTCAAGCCATATGAACAGTCTCCTTGTTTGTTGTAGTTATGTGTTTGCAAGTTGACTCCAACTAACGGCGACTCTATCCAAGGATTTTCTTGGCAAGTTATTCAGAGGAAGTTTTCTGAATTGTCCTTTTTGTAGGTTGGGAGAGTGTGACTTGTCCAACATCACCTAGAGGAGTCCAAGGCCTCCTTATTAAAAGAGGCTAAGTGCCACTGTAGGCTTCAAGCATTCTGTCAAGTAAATCTGTGTAAAGCATACCTTGTCAAGTAATTCTATGCTTATTGATACAAAGCAATGTAACAAAAAAACAAAAACAAAAAACTGTCACTAGCAACACACCCCTTCTAGATCGTGGGACCAATGCCACACATTATAAAGTGTCACACACTTTATAATCCTACATCATAGCAGTCAAGGAGAGTCACATCAAAAGGACGTGTACAGAGTGATGTCTTCTAATAATCTCTTAGCCAACTTGTTATGTTATGTGAAAGAATTACACATTCAAATCTTTACCTGCAGTTTGCTTGCTTTTTCTGCCAGCTCTGTCCTCAGTCTCTCTCCTTCGACTACCTTGGCATGCAGTTCTTGCACCTGACTATCCAGCTTCTTCCTCTTGTGTTCTGACTCAGATCTAACTTGCTGCAACACTTTCACTTCACAGGCCAGCTCTTTGTTATCTGTTTCCAAACACTGCTTGTTCTTTTCAAGATTTGCTTTGAACTGGAAGCAAGAGAAAACTAGTTACCACACTTCATTAGAACTTCATTTGAAATACAGTGTTGAGGCCAAAAACATGGAAATTCTTATTGATAGATTCACACTGAAAATCAACAAATTTTTCATATAAGGCAGGATACTGGAACTAATTCAACCTGTTACCATTCAGCAAGAATTATTTCTCCTATAAATACTCCAAATAGTTTTGATACAGCATTACACATAACTGCAAATCTTTAGCAGTATTTGTACATTTCAAAAACTTATTGATAGATTCATACTGAAAATCAACACATTTTTCATATAAGGTAGGATACTGGAACTACTGGAACTGGGGGTGCTCCTTGATTCGTCGCTTCATATGATTAATCAGGTGAATGCGACGGCCAGGAGCGCCTGTTATCAGCTTAAGCTGATACGCCAGCTGTGCCCTTTCCTGGAAGTAAGGGACCTCGAAACTATAGTACATGCTTTGGTAACCTCACGTTTAGACTTCTGTAATGTGCTCTACATGGGGCTACCCTCATGCTTGGTTCGGAAACTTCAACTGGTGCAAAACATGGCAGCCAGGTTGGTCTCTGGTACATCTAAAAGAGGCCACATAACACCTGTCCTGAAGTCTCTTCACTGGCTGCCTATCAGTTTTTGGGCTCAGTACAAGGTGTTGCTTATCACCTATAAAGCTTTAAATGGCTTGGGCCCAACCTATCTTTGAGACTGCCTCCTCCCGTACAATCCGCCCCGTGCACTTAGGTCCTCTGGGAGGAATTTGCTACAGGTGAATAAATCTAGATCGTCAGCTACTTCCCAGAGAGCCTTTTTGATGACCGCTCCCAGACTATGGAATGGCCTGCTGGATGAGATCCGCCACTTACAAACCTTAGACAGCTTTAAAAGGGCTGCCAAGATGGATCTCTTCCAGCAGGCCTTTCCTGATTAGTCTTCCCAGCCACAGAGCCTGTACCTCCTTTCCCCCTACCCCAGCTGCTATCATAACCGCTGCCACTGCAGCTATTGCAATTTGTATATTTGTAATTCATTTTTAAATTGTTTTAAATCTGTAGACCTCCCAGGTCCAATGGGTATATGAGCCCTCTGGGGCTACAGCAGTTGTCCATCTGTCTTAGGTGTATACCTAAAAATTAGAGTGTGACAGTAGCACATGGTGTATTGTACAGATACATGTGTCAAGGAACAAGCATTAGCTGAAAATGTCATATGTAGGCAATGGCAAATGAAGGATTGTAATCATACAATATGAGACACTCAGTCATCTATACAAACTGCAGATGTTCAGTAGCAAGATCATAGTGCAATTTCACTATGATAATGTGGCAATAACACTAAAACACGACTTTGTTTCCCTACCTTCAGTAGAACCTGACATGGTGTATACTGGGCTTCTCAGCCCCTTCCTATCCATATGAAATCCCCTCATATTCAAATGTCTTTTCCACTCACTCGTTTAGCCTGTTCAAGCTGTTCTGAGAGCTCTTCCAAGGCTGTTGCATGCCGCTGTCTAATATCCTGTATTTGGGCTTCATGATTTTTTGTTTCCTCTTCAAGTGCTTTTTTCAGTTCAGCAACTTCCTGCTCACGCTTCGTCCTAAAACAAGCCAGAGGTAAGATCTAAAGATGTTCAACATCCATTTTTTTTTCTGACAGTTTTTTAAAAATATGTAATGATTAATGATTTTCAATACAGCAGGACAATACACAGCTACCATGGTGCAAAAAGAATCTAGTTGGATAGAATAACCTAGTTTTAGGATATCTGATGTGTTATTCTTCTCTCACTCAAGGCATATTTCCACAGCAAGAGGAAAAGACTAACATCACAGTTTAAAATATTAGTAAAACATTTTTAAAAAACACAAAAATGCATCTGTGTTAGAAAAAAGGTATGAAACAGCCCTAAGCTTACTGCAATATAAGCAAACAGTTTTTCCAACTTCCCTCCCATAGGAGAGCTTTGGAACAGATCTAAGTTATTGTATTTACTTTGAATCAATATCTGAAGTGAGCTTTGCCCTCCTTGAAGGGTTTAGCAACAATTGTGGTTGTATTGTAAGTTGATATTCTTCCCTTTATAGGGAACCAGGGCATTACAAGCACACTCCTGGTTTATTCCCAGTGCTACACTAACCTGAGCTCTTGCTGAGCTGCAGTGGTGTCCAAGGTATCTTCCAGCTCCGTCTTCAATGCCTCTAACTCTTCACTTAGGTCTCTCTTTTGCTTCTCTGCCTTGTTGCGTGAAGCCTTTTCTGATTCGAGGTCCTCTTGTAGCTCTGCAATTTGTGCTTGCAGTTCACGTATTATTTTTAGTGCATTGTTCTTCTGGACAGCTTCCTCATCCCCTCTGGAAACAAAATACAAATCTCAGACTAAAAGCAGAGCTTGGATCTCTAATTTTCTAATCTAGAATATGCTTCAAAAGCCATAATAGAAGGAAATGGAAGGAAAATTCTGTACTACATTAGTGTTCATTAATGTACAGTAGTTGGTAACATGGCTTCAAGTCAAGCACAGGGTACAAAAAGGGTGCTGGAAGCAGGCACCATGTGAGATAAAGGTGTGGGTACCTAAATGAGTTGGTGAAAACCAAGCACAATTTTATACAACAGGGACGAGATCAGAGCTGGCCTCTTTGCCTATTTTTAACCTGCAACTCCCAACACCCCTGCCTACCATAGCCAACTGTGAGGAATTATGAGAGTCACTGTCCAAAACATATGGCAAACCAGTTTCCTACTACTTGATTAGACCAGTTTTTGCATCCCATATAACAAAAACTCCTAACATATGTAAAACATAGTAACTCAAAGATTCTAATAGCTTTGAACACAATGGATCTTAGATGTTTATACATTTAATGTCTCTGCGATTCAGTAATTTCTTCATTTAGTAATCACATCCCCCACAATTAATGTAAGATTTACTCTCTCAAAAAGCAATGGTACAGTTTATTCACAAATTACAAAAACAAATATAAAATAGGAAGAATACACTACATTTGAATTGGAAGTTAAGATACCTAAGGCAGATAATGGTTTGGATTAGTGCCTATGGTTTTCAACACATCAAAATAATAAGCAATGAAGATCCTGATTTGAGAGCTAGTTGCTTTTAAAACAACTGTGTAAAGTAGGGCTACATGGTAAACAAAAAAAAGCAAGGGCTGCATGTGTATATATAGGTGGTCCTCCGTATCCATGGATTTGGCATCCATTGCTTGAAAATATCCCCCCTCCCCCAAAAAACCAAACCTTGATTTTGTCATTTTATATAAGGACACCATTTTACTATGCCATAACATATAATGGGACTACAGAATCCAAAGATTTTGGTATCCACAAGGGGTCCTGGAAACCCCTAGTGCAAGGGTAGGCAACCTTTCCCCTTTAAGGGCCGAGGGACTTCAGCTCCCAGAAGCCTCAGCCATGTTAGCCAATAGTCCCATGTTGGCCAGTAGCTCCTGGGATTCTGGGAGCTGAAGTCCCTCAGCCCTTAAAGGGGAAAGGTTGCCTACCCCTGCCCTAGTGTATACCAAAGGCCCAGTGTGTGTATGACAAAGTTGACCTAGGCATAGGTGAAAAATACAAATGCATGTAAAGACT
>CM034703.1:207679551-207689941 GCA_020142125.1 Phrynosoma platyrhinos | reverse complement strand
CCCCCCCCTTTGTCTTTGGTCACTCTGTTGCCTGTGTTGAAATGAGCTTCGTGACAGAGCAGCACTGAAATAGCTATCTGTTTATATTGCCATGCTGAAAGAGCAGTGTTGAGTCGTTTGCTCTGATCGACCCCGAAACAGCTTCACTCAATTGGCCATGCTAAAATGACAGTGATCAACTAGCTGAGTTAATTCAGCAGCACTGAAGAAGCCAGTGAACCATCTATGATGAATTGTCCTAGACCCTGTAGCCAGCACTATTCAGGACATCGGGCCAGGAGCAAAAAATGGGGCTTCAGAACAGGCAACAGGGGCTGCTGATAGCTGCCTAAGAATACCAATTGTTAATGCTAGCACTTCTTGTATTTTTTCACCCAGATTAAAGGCTTGTTGTGTTCAATTGGGATTATTTCATAATAAAGGGGTTAGGATTACTGGTCAAATAAGGTTTCGTCTAAGTTTAGAAGTGTTCTAAGAATGAGCAATGTATATACCTAGTTGAACTTAATGGCTCAAGTATGGAAAGACTCTCTTCCACAAGGCTGCTGTTTTGTGTCTTCAAGTTGTTTCCAATTTCTGGCAATGCTAAGGCAACCCTATCAAGGGTTTTTCTTGGCAAGATTTGTTCACAAGCAGGGCTTGCTTTTGCCAACCTCTGAAGCTGAGAGAGTGTGACTTGGCTAATGTCAGTTGGTTGGGCAAAGTGCAACCTATAGGCTGTGAAGGGCCTGAAGGATGCATACAGCCCATGAAAACCAACCTATAGTGGTTTCCCATGGCTGAGTCATAGTCCTTCGTTCAAACCACTACACCATGCTGGCATATAACAGTAATACTACTGAGCAGCTTGTGAAACAAATAAACAAAAAAGGTTCAACATACTATTTAACACCAAATACAAAAGATACAACATATACTATGTCAAAGGTAGGCAACCTTTTTGAGCCAGGGGCCAGGTTGCTGTCCCTCAGACAATTGGGGGGCCAAAGCAAAAAAATAAAATAATAAAAATAATTAAAATAAATTATAATAAAATTTAAAAATATGCATGCACACTCTCTCAGCCCCAGAAAAGCCATGATGGAAAAACCCCTGTGGAGATTTTGCCAAGAAAAACCCAAGAACAAGTAATAACAACAATAATCAATATCATCATGGCGGGGGGCGGCGGTGGTGGCAGGGGCCGGTTCAAAGGCCTTGTGGGGCCGCATCCGGCCCCCGGGCCGTAGGTTGCCTACCCCTGTACTATGTAATACCACTAACTGTGCATGTATGTGTGAGCATGTGTATGATATACATCTGTATGATTACTTTATTACAGATAACTTATGCACCTAATCAATGACACTCCTTGTTTTAAATACCCAAAGCCATATTATATTGGAAAAGCAAGCCTGCATTTCAAAATGCAACTACTTACTTGCAAAGCTTCTTAAAAGTGCAAGACACAAAACGAGACACTCTTTTATATGCAATAGCAACCAAATAGTATACACACAAGAACGCTTGCCTTGTGGAGACAAAGCTAAAGTTAGGATGAAATGAAAGGTTCATGCTGGCCTACAAGCAAAAGATGATTTTCCTGTAGATTCAAGCCCTGCTTTTAGGAAGCCTATTCATTTTTTTAAAAAATTCATTCACCTGGTGCATCAGGAAGACCAGTAACATTGTCATAGAAAGAGGCTCTCTGAAAATTGTGAATCTCTACGGCACAGAAACAGCAAGAATAAAGAGCAGATACACAAGACATTCCAGTTAGTAAAGAGAATACCAATTAGAATTGCAAGCAAGCTTTAACCAAGTACATGGGCCACTGGGTCTTAGACACGGTGTACTCAATCCAGGACCCAGACTTGGAACTTTAGGTTGACTTCTGACTTCTCACTGTTGAAGCTGCTATAAGTAAACACATAAATCATGATTCCATATTATATACTGAGTGTTACTTAAAAATGCATTAACATAAGAGTATCAGTAGTGTTCATTCATACAGGCTCTCCAGTATATGCATAATGAGACAGAGAACCTCCATACACATCTTCTACAACATTTGGAATATGACATGGGCATACAAGAATAAGCCCAATTCATATAATGCAGCCACAGAGGGGTGAAAAAATAACTGAAATTTGGACATTACTCATGGCTGGCACTTGCTGTTCCCATAATACATACAGACTGAGTATTCCTTATCTGAAATGTTTGGGATCAGTAATGTTTTGATTTCCGTACTTTTTAGATTTCGGAATATTTGATATGCATAATGAAATATCTTGGAGACGGGACCCAAGTCAAAATATGAAATTCATTTATGTTTCATATACACCTTAAATGCCTTATGAAAGTAATTTTATGCACAATATTTTTAATAATTTGGTGCATGAAACAAAGTTTGTGTTTCAAACAAAGTTGAACCATCAGAAAGCACAGGTGTCACTATCTCAGCCACCTCATGTGGACAATATGTGGTAGTTTCAGATTTTGGAGTATTTCAGATATCCAGATAAGAGTTACTCAACCTGTACAATAATGTCAGATGGGCAGTTGTATATACTCTACCACAGTCATTATATATTCTGGAATCTGGTTCCATAAATCTACCTGTATACCAAGTCAGTTTTTAGCATATTTTAGTGTAATTGTGGCTATACTTGCAATACTATACACAGTGCTGGTCACACTGCATTTCAAAAATGGTATTGTAGAGGTGGAAAATGTGCAGAAAGAGGTTAACCAAATTATTAGGAGAGAGAAACAACTGTTCTACAAGGAAAATTTAAAATGCGACACATCAATATAAGTGACTGTGGGGGATATAATAGATTTATAAAATTACATGTTAGTTAAAGAAAGTGTAGAGATGCTTCCCTTTCTCATCGTACTAGAACTTAGAAGTCATCTAATGAAGCTGGATTGAGGAAGATTCAAAACAAAAGTACTGCACACAGCACAAAACTAAACTGTGGAATTTGCTACCAGAATGCCATGACGGCCATTAAATTGCATGAGCCTTCGAGTCACCCGTGATCCTATGAACGTCATAAAGATTTTCTTAATCAAGAAATATTCAGGGGTGTTTTTCTCCAGTTCCTTCTTCTGTAGCTTACATCACTTGGTATTTATGGTCTCCTATCCAAGTATTCATCAGGGTTGACCCTATTTAGCTTCCAAGATCAGATGGGATCTGGTGCCTTTAGGATATTTAGGCCCATAATTTAGGTAACCATAATAACAAGGAATTAGGTAGGTTTACAGAAGCTATGGCTATCAATGGCAACTAATCAAAATGGATATATAGTCAGGCACACCTTCCTTTGAATATCACATACTGGGGGAGAAGAAGGAGGAGACAATAATAGGCCTTGTATGGGAAACAGGATTCTTGACTAGATAGGCCTTTGAACTAATCCAGAAGGGCTGTTCTTGTATTCTTAATACTGTGAAACGAAGCAATAAAATAAATATTAAAGGATGCTAATCTAGAATATTGTCCAGTGTTCAAAGTGAAAGATAAATACAGTATTGTTAAACGGTCATAATAATTATCATGTCATAATTGGAAGAAAGAAAATTAGAAATGAAAAGAAAACATTTTCATGTATACCTCATTTACCCAAAACCTAACAGACAGCAAATTAGTATGAATTAAGTCATTCAGAGCAGATTCTTACCATCCTTCCAGAGCTCTGCAACAAATCTGTCAGAAGACTGATGCAGAAGAGTGGCCACATTGTCATTCAGAGGGTCCATATTCTTCATAAGCCACTCGTCTGCCTTGTAGTCCACCTAGAATTAAATAAATGGAAAACACAATGGATAATGTCCACTGGTCCTTGGAAAAGTTAAGCTGCTTCTCTAAAGAACAACTCTGGAAGCCTTCTATATACATTTACTGAACCCCATTTTTTAGTTTAATACTGAATGTGTGGCTGCCAAGATCCTAAAAACAAGGAAGCTAAAGGGCACACTCCCAGAATCTCATTCTGTGCTAACTGATGGCAGGTCTAACAGGGCTTTATACCTTTTTTTTTAGACTAATCACTCCACAGTGTAACAACTTCAGCAGTTGGTCATTTGCTGTCAAAAGGCCTTTCCAAAATCAAGTTTTATTTTTGATAACTCACAATTTACTACCACTTAGATTACAGTATGTTATTGCTCACAAAAACACCACCTTTTCACATACAATGGGATCATTACACATTGAGCAGCTGACTGGAATAAATCCCTTGGACACTTCTGAGACTGCATCTTTGATAGTTAATTTTTCTTCTCAAGCAGTACAGTCCTAAAACCAGAACACATCCTACATTAGCACAGAAGCTGAAAATGACTAGGTCTGGGCAAAATGTAGAAAGCCACTTTGTGACTTTGATAACTACAAGCAGAGAGCTTTAAGAAGAAATGATGGTTTATTCTGATCTTGCTTTTGAGACTTGTAAGATGTAGCCTCTATTCAAGTTCTTTCTTCATAGATATCAGTTCCCTTCCCTTCATCGCTCTCTCTAGAACAGTGGCTCTCAACATTTGCTTCTCCAGATGTTTTGAACTTTAGTTCCCAGAATCCATCATCACTGATCATGCTCATGGGGGCTGCTGGGAACTGAAGTACAAAACAGCCAAAGGATCAATGGTTGAGAACCCCTGCTCTAGAAAATTATCTAGCTTTTAACCAAAGGACAGAGATGAAGATAAGCATGGTTCCTCCTGCTCCCAATTTGTTAATCTCTAGTGAATTAAAATGTACAAGATTTATTTTGCAAAGACTATAAAGTAGTGACAAACATTTTGAACATACCTAGATATCCTTGGGAGCAATATTAGATAGTGAGCTGACAGATACATTAATAGGTGAAAAGTCTGTTTTAAAAGACTTCAGCATTCACAGTTTTTTGCATGGCACAGAATACACTCTCCAGTCCTAACAAAGCACCACGCTTTCTCAAGAGACAAGTTACCATGAATCCCAAGGTAGCCTCTTACAGTTTCTCCACTGGGATATGCTAAAAAATTCAAGCAAATGTATAGAATGTGATTCTTACCCTTCCTGCATAATGAATTATGCAAAAATCTGCCTTGTCCTTCAGCTGCCGAGGCTTTTGGAATTTGGAATGAGTTCCTTGCTCTTGGACCAGTTTATCCACAAAAGTCTTATCAGTTGCTTTAGGAAACCAACATTCTTCATCAAGCAAAGCTAGTACACCAGGGGGGTTTGCCTGAAATTGATTTTTTAAAAAGACTGTTACTAGTTTCAATTTGTTCTTATGTGTACTGTCCTCATATTCACTTAATCTATCCTATAAAAACTCATAAAGGCATGAATATGCATAAGAGTACATAAAAGTGAGAGAAGATTTTGTATTTTAACAAAAATGTAGGGGACACCATTATAAAGCAAGAAATGTTAATGTGAGCCAACTCAGTCAATGTGATGTTCTGCTTTCCAAGATATATCTAGCTATATCTAAGTAAATAATCTGAGATATAATCAAAGCCACTGAGACAAATCTGGTTTAATAAGTATTATATAAATATTTGTTCTTATGTACCTTCACATCAACTTCAACTTATGTCAGTTCTACCTTAGGGTTTTCTTGGCAAGATGTAGTCAGAGTATTGCCACTGTCTTCCCCTGAGGCTGAGAGAATATTACTTGCCCCAGGTACATCCTCATGGTTGAGTGGAGATAGGTGCCTAGGTATCCCAGAGTCCCAGTTCAACACTAAACCACTACATGATACTCGGTCCCCAATGTAAGAAATAGGACAAGGAAAAAAATCTGAAGTGATTCAAAAAATATTCATGGTTCCTACAATTTAAGTTTTGTAAGAATTAAGCTCACCTTGGGCATATTCCAACGTATTAGTGTGATGTTTAAAATAAGGTCAAATGAAACAAATACTGCATGTTAGAATATCTACACTTTAGTGCATAGTTTTAATGTCCTTTTTAAATTTAGTTTTATTTGTTTTGACTTTGTTTTGTAAGCCACATTCAGGAGTTCCATTTTGAACTACAGAAGTGTGATAATAAATAAAAATCACAAGTCAAATGGGGAGGACTGCCATATTTGTTAACAGGGAATAAATAGCTAAAATATATAGGTACTTTTTAGTTTAGAGGATCAACCACTGATCAGTAAGCTTTATGGAAATTAGTAAGCTTTCTCTAATACAGAAAACATCTTAACTGAAAACACTCTAAGCTCTTAAGATGTTATGAATAAGAACTTACAGGTCTTTCAATTAAATCAATACAGGGCTGCAGATCCAGTCCAAAGTCAATGAAGTTCCACTCTATGCCCTCTCTTTGATACTCTTCTTGTTCCAAAATAAACATGGTGTGGTTGAATAACTGCTGCAGCTTTTCATTGGTGTAGTTGATACAAAGCTGTTCAAAGGAGTTTAGCTGGGGAATGCATAAAAAAATTAAGATTACAGGTTTATAGCTTTCTCATTGGTTACACTATAAATAATTTTTGCAGGGCAAATCATCTACTGGGTATTAATATTAATATGCAGAAACTTACACATTTTAAAACAGGCAAGTTTCAAAACAGAAAATGCATCTTATAGACAGTTTGACAAGACTGCTTAGAAACAGTAGGACCAGACACTAAAGCATGTGACCACACATAATGTTGGAGCCTTTTTGTTGCATTTTTTAAAAATCAGGCACTCGGGGCAGCAATGGTGGACAGGTCCCTAACGTGCTAATGTGGCTCCCTAAACTCAATAGTTTCCCACCCATGATATAGAGCCTGCAGCAACACATTTTTAGAGGTGCAGTTTTAAATTCTCAGATGTTTCAATGTTTTTCTTTAAAAGAACCTTGCAACATATACACAACTGAGACTATGGGCAGAGACTTGCAATATCTACACAAGTGAGACTACAGTGGTTAAACATAAAACATAAGTAGGTTAAATACTGGAATTTGTTTTAATACCTCAAAGATTTCAAATCCAGCAATATCCAGGATACCAATGAAGGAAGCTCCCTGTCGCTTCGTTCTATCCAGAGCTTTGTTAATACGATGAACAAGCCAGCGGAAAAGACGTTCATATGTGGCTTTTGCCAATGCCTCCACAGCAAAGTCTGCCTGAAAATTAAGCAACATATTAAGGCAGCCTTCTTCAGCCAGATGCTCTCTAAACATGCTGGACTTTGACTTCCATCAGCCTCAATCAGCATTGTTTGTTGTCAGGAAGACTAGGAGTTGTCATCTATCAATTTAGATTAGAGATTCAAAAGCCTGGGCATGGTGAAAGGAAAAATTTGGAGAAAAAGCCAACATTTATTTATCTTTTCCTTAGGAAAATTGAAAGTATTGAAAATTGGAGAATAATGAAGGAAATTGTTTATGGGCTATTTCTTTTAGGATTATGGAAAAAATGTTTACGACAAGGTGTTCACATATTTATTTCCCAAAATTATTTCTTAAAAATATGTTAACAGGATGCCTTTTAGTCAGCCCTCAGCATACACAGACTTGCCATCCACGGATTTAAGCATCTGCAGACGGCAAACCCATGTTGTTCCCAATGTTGGCATGGCCACGCAGCTGCACCACCATTAGGAACAACAGGGCTTCCTACTTTCCTCCCCACTGAGGGCTCAGAAGGCCAGAGAAGCAGCTCCTAGCTGGAGCAGAAAAAGTTAACTCAGGGCCCACCAGGCTGCCTCCGCCCCGCCTCTTTCACATTCTCTTCAGCCACTGATCGGAGGGAAACATCAAACATCCAGTCCTCCTCCCTAGGTGATTGACGACTCCCTATAACCAGTGGCTGTCTCCGCCCTGCCTCTTTCATATTCTCTTCAGTCACTGGTTTGTCTCCAATTTCCATCATTTTTTTCAACCATTCGTAAGTATTTTGAATTTTGGGATTTTCCCAATATTTTGTGTAAACAAATCTACCTGCCAATACAGTTGATTCTCCATAACCATGGATTCTGCACCTACAGATTTAAACATATATGGCTTGAAAATATTTCTGCCCTCCCCCAATCCCAAAAGCAAACCTTAATTTTACCATTTTATATAATAGACACCATTTTACTATATCATTGTAAATTCAAGCATATCACCAAAGAGATAGCTGGCATGTGTAGGGGGAAAGTCCAAAAGCAAAAGCACAGAATGAGCTCATGCTTGTTAGAGAGGTAAAGAACAATACAAAGGGCTTTTAGGATGCAGTAACTCAGTGGTTAAGACGCTGACTCTGACGATTGCAAGATTATGATTGGCAGGTCAGCACCCAAGCACCTCGTGATGGAGTAAGCTCCTGTCACTAGTCCCAGCTTCTGCCAACCTAGCAGGTTGAAAGCACA
This sequence comes from Phrynosoma platyrhinos, assembly GCA_020142125.1. Taxonomy (NCBI): domain Eukaryota; kingdom Metazoa; phylum Chordata; class Lepidosauria; order Squamata; family Phrynosomatidae; genus Phrynosoma; species Phrynosoma platyrhinos. The sequence goes on along the minus strand of CM034703.1, from coordinate 207,681,611 downwards.
TAAAATTGCAAATAGATAAATAGGTACCACTTTGGTACAGTCATGCTGGCCACATGATCACACAGTCATCTTTGACAACTCCCTTAGCTTAGAAATGGAATTGAGCACCTCCCCCTACAGTCAAACATAGCAAAAGGAAGAAAAAGCCACCCCGACTGCTACGTAGAGGGGCGGGGTACAAATAAATTTTATTATTTTTATTATTATTATTAAAAAGGAAACAGTATGGCCACTGCATGGTGAAGATGGCAAAATGCTAACAGGGGACAGAGAAAAGGCAGAACTGCTCAACACATTCTTTGCCTCTGTCTTCTCACAAAAGGAGAGCAGTGCTCAACTGAGGAAAATGGAGCAGAGGACACAGTAGGGAAAATGTAGCACAGAAAAGGTAAAGGAAGTAAATGTTGTCGCTGTTTTCAAAAAGGTGAAAAAGAGGACCCAAACAATTACCGCAGTCAGCCTGACATCAAAACCAGGAAATATTTCAGAGCAGATTATTAAACAGATGGTTTGTAAAGAAATGCCACAATTACTAAAAGTCAATATGGGTCTCTCAAAAACAAGTCATGCCAGACTAATCCAATGTCTTTTTTAAAAGGAATTTCTCAGCTTGGTAAATGAAGAGAATGCTATGGGTGTAGTAGCATATCTTGATTTCAGTAGGGCCTTCATCACAGTCTCTCATGATATTCTAGACAATGCTACAGTTAAGTGGATTTGGTTTACCAGCCAAACCCAAAGGGTGCCCAGCAATGGCTCGTCTTCATCCTGGAACGAAGTGACCAGTGGAGTGCCATAGGGTTCTGTCCTAGGCCCAGTGCTTTTCAACATCTTTATCAATGACTTGGATGAAAGTATAGGGAGCATGCTTATCAAATTTACAGATGACAACAAATTAAAAGGAGTAGCTAATACCCCAGAGAATAAGATCAAAATTTTAAATAGCCTTAATGGATTAGAAAGCTGGGTCAAAACTAACAAAATGAACTTCAACTGGGAAAAAATGAAATGTACAGATATAAGATGGGGATATCTAGCTTGACATCAGTATATATGAATGAGATCTAGGAGTCCTTGCAGACCACAAATTGAATATGAGTCTACAGTGTGATGTGGCAGCTAAAAAGGCCAATGTGATTCTAGGCTGCATCAATACAAGTATAGTGTCTAGATCAAGGGAAGTAATAGTGCCACTGTACTCTGCTTTGGTTAGGCCTCACCTGGAATACTGTGTCCAGTTCTGGGCACTACAATCCAAAAAGGATGTTGAAAAGCTGGAGCCTGTCCAGAGGAGTGCAACCAAAATGGTAAAGGTTCTGGAAACCATGCCTTATGAAGAGAAACTTAGGGAGCTGGGTATGTTTAGCCTGGAGAAGAGATGGTTAAGAGGTGATATGATAGTCCTATTTAAGTATTTTAAGAGGTGTCATACAGGGGAAGTTTGTTTTCTGCAGCTCCAGAGAACAGGACCTGGAGCAACGGGTTCAAATTACAGGAAAAGAGATTCCACCTAAACATTAGGAAGAACCTCTTGACAATAAGAACTATTCAATGGAACCCACTCCCTCAGAAGGTGGTATAGTCTCCTTTGGAGGCTTTTAAACAAAGGCTGAACGGCTACGTCGGGGTGCTTTGATTCTGTGTTCCTGCAGGTCAGGGGTTGGACTGGATGGCCCTGGAAGCAAACTAATTGACGAAGATGCTAAGATCCCGCCTCTCAGTGACCTCATAACTAATCTGTTTTGATCCCTACCCTTGGGGACAGTATCCAATAAATGGCAGGGAGGGAAACAGCACATGTGCCTTGGGTTCTCCATAACATAATGGCATCGCCCTCTGGCTGTCCCTGAGGGATTTGGGTTTCACAGTGAGGAACAGAGCCTCTCTTCCTCCTCCTGCAGCCCAACAACCTCCAAAACAGAGCCACCTTTCCCACTAGGCTGTACTGTCCCCTGATCTCTATAGCATGAGAGCAGTCCCTCCTATATGGAAGGGTTTTCAAGGGAGAATTGGGGAGAGGGCCTGGCTAGCTGGAGCAATGCCCAGCAGCCTTGAGCCAA
>CM034703.1:207659766-207672063 GCA_020142125.1 Phrynosoma platyrhinos | reverse complement strand
GACGAGGTAATTAATGCTTGCCCTGAAGTGTAAACAGCATGCTACTTTGGCTTAGCCAACAGTGGCTTGGCACTTTGCCCAGTCGCAGTGCTCTTTGGTCCAACATGGTTTGCCAGTTGCTGCCAACACTCTTCAGCTGTCCAGCTCAAAATTGAAGTATTTCCACCAAAATAAAGATTCAAGCTGTATAAAAATTTGTACAGAAATTCTCAACTTGATCAGTCATTATCAACCACATTAATTTCATCTTGCACCCCCTTCAGCATTCTGAATATAAAACCTTAATTTACCCATCCTCAGAGTTTATTAGCAATCATTAGCTCAAAATACTGTGGGAAGTTTAAGCACAAATAGCTGTTGGGAAACAAGCCATCTTCCTCCTTTAGAACATGTGTAGGCAACCATCAGGAGTTAGTGGCCACAATGTCCCCTTGCAGGACCCCCATTACTTTTTTTTTACAAAATTAAAAATACTGCCCCACCTAGGGGACACAGTGTAACCTTTCTGCCACATTTTGTACTCCCCGGAGCTTTTTTTTTTTTTTTTTTTTGTATTGAGAAAGTACTAATACAACTGACCTTTTAAATGTTCACCTGCCCCAGCCAGCAGCTGATAGAAGATATGAAAGGTCCGCTCATCTTTGGCTTGTCGAACAGCACGTGACTTTTCTAGTAAGTCTTAACCCAGAACAGTTAAGGATTTTAATGGTCAACTGTGCACCTTATGAAAAGAAACAAACTGCTCCTAAAATAGCAATGAATTGCTCTGTCTTAGTCCTCAAACCACTACAGCACACTTGCTCTTGGGTGGATTTTAAGGTTGACATATCTCACACCATTTTCCTTGCTTTGAAAGACACAGTAAAGCTGGCTATCACAACTAAAACATTTTAAGACAAAAGGGGTGATGTGGAGGTGAGGCTCATGTGGCTTTGAGAATCAAGTGGTAAGGAATCAGAATGGTCAATACTGACAAAATCCGTGCTAAGTCTTTCACCTATTGCTAAGGTAAAACTCATAACTGGTGATCTTTGTAGAACTACTAACTTGAACTACTTGCCATTGCTGTGTTCCCTAAAGTTGTTTCCAATTTATAGCAATCCTAAGGTGAACCTAACATGGTGTTTTCTTGACAAGATTTGTTCAGAAGTTGTTTGCAAGGGCCTTCTTCTGAGTCTGAGAGAGTATGATTTGCCCAAGGGCATCCAGTGGGTTACCATGGCCAATCAGGGATTCAAACCCTGGTTTCCCAGTGTCCTAGTCCAACACTCAAACCACTACACCATGTGGCTACTACTTCCTAATACAGTGCGCCTGCGCCAAGCGCAGGCTTGCCATCCAGTTTGAGCTTCCACAGACGTCAAGCCCCAGCTTTCTCAATGGGCATGCATGCACATGGCAGTGCAAGCAGGAGTGCACGCCCACTGAAAAGAATGGGATTTAAGGTCCCACATTTTTTACTACCTGCGGGGGGATCCGTCCCAGATCCTCCACGGATAGCAAGGGGTGCACTGTTTATCCATCCCATCCATTCCCAGCAATACAATTCCATTATACTGTCCTCATATACACATGTCCTCATGATCTCAATATTTTAATGTTCAAGTGGCTAATCCTCTATTTTTTAAATTAGCATAGTGAGCTAGGATAACTGTCGACAGATTTGGTATAGTATTTTTTAGAAGTACATTACAACTCAGCAGGATGCATCAGGATGTCTGAAATGTTGGTCTTTATTTAGCATTTATTCTACAAATAATACACTTCCCTAGATGAACCCTAATCTTCTCAAAATCATTCCCTGTAACTAGGAATTATCTACTAACCAAGTCATAAATTCAGTTTATATAGACTCATTAAAGTTTATCAAATGGGTTTTTGAAAGCAGGATACATGTTTCAATGTTGGCCCCAACAATATAACCAGTAACATCAAAATTTATTCTGATGAATTTGCCCTGTAGAAAAAACAAAAAAATTAAAACACTTATTCATTTTAAAAGCGTTTCTAATGGGTGCTTTTATAAGAGGGTTTCCAGATAGCATGCACAAAAATGTTTGATAGAATAACAGAAAACATGAATATCAACATAACGAACATATTTGTTAAGAACTATTTTAAACAACCAAAAAACAATTTTTAAGTTTAAAAGTTTTAGTTGGTTTAATTTTTAACCTAGTACAATGTTGGTGCTAGCTAAACCTCCTGTAGAAAGGTGTTCCAAATCCACAGCTCCACCACAAAGAAAGCTCTCCCTTTTAGAGATAAAAATGTACTTCTTACATGGAAGGAATGTACAGAAAGGTATTCTCTTATTATCTTAATGCACAGACAGACTACTATTTATCTATTATTGCATTCATGTTCAATAAAATTGAATATTATACAGACAAATATAATCTATGCTCAAAATTTATTAACCACATCAATATCTTGCAATTTTTAATGGATTCTTAGTAATACAATATTTTAATTAGATGAACATTTGTCATCCATTTTCCTTTGTGGGAGGAGCTTGTGCTTAATGCAGAATTTTTGAAATCCTCACTGCTGAAGATTACTTTTAAATATAAATAAAGCTCCATAAAGAGTGCATGAAGCTTCACACTACAAAAATAGTGCTGAGCCACTGCAGTGATTATGTTCATTCTTGTTAGTTGGCTTGAGTCTTACCATTTCTTTTTCTAAAATGTCTTAATTTCCAAAATCCTTTTAAATCATAATGGCCTTGAAATAAAAATGTAAAGAAAAATTGTGATAGCTGACAAAATGGGTTTTAAAAAAAACCCTTAAAATTTCGGTGTACAGAGTCTTGGAACAAGGAAACAAAGGCATCTTTTATTGTTCTTTGCTGAGACTCTGCAAAATTTTCTTTTATTTGAAGAAGCAGATTAGATAGCTTGCCATCATTGGATTTTACTTTTTTTTCCTTGCCCTATGTTTCTGCTTTATCTCTGCATAAGCTACATCAGTGTACACTTTGATTTTTCCTCAGTTTCTACTTTTATTTCAAGAGCTTTTCCCCTCAAAAAACCTCACCAGAACAATCTTTATTCTGAGGGATGATTTGATAAAGATGTTTTATTGTAATCTAGATAGGCACTTACTTGAGTATACCCCAGGTTTTTCATACTTGAATCAAGTGAGATTTTTCATACTTAAATCAAAATTGTTTTGGTGACCAAGATTTACCTCTTCCTATAATACAAGTCTGGTTATTTCCAACAAGAGTAAGTATTTAAGATAACACCTATATTATCAAGTTTATTAAAAAGATGGTTTACCTAAAAAGAATTGTTAAGAATTAAAGGTTTAGGGAGAAAAAACTTACAAAACGTGAAGAATTATCGTTTTTTACAGTCTTTGCATTCCCAAAGGATTCCAAAATGGGATTGGCCTGTAGAAGCTGACGTTCCAGTTCACCCTAAAAATACATACAGACAGAAACATACAATTATCCAAATTGAATCCAGAAGCAGGATGCTTTCCCAGTGTACTTCCGTTTCTTAGATGTCAGGATCCCATCTGTCTTTCTGATACAGCATCTTTTAAAAAAAGTTTAGTGCTGTTAACAGTAGAGAATTACTTACTACAAAAACAAGGCTAACTGAAAAGTATGACATTAGAATGACACAGAGAAAAGATCAAATTAAAGTTAAGGTTAATGGATAAAGACAGAGTTGACAAAGTGGCAGTTTTCAGACACTGTTGTTTTTTTTTTTGTTTTTGTTTTTTTAGAAAATATATATTTCATCTTTCCACTACAGTTGTAGCCCTCTGGCTAATTAAATAGCATGAGGTAGACAATCAGGGATATGGCAGAGATCAAAGGAAAGCATTTTTTTTGAAGTGAGCATTTAACATTTTTATTTAGCAAATGTACCGAGTACCATATATTTGTTATTAATTATATTTGTTATTAATTTTCGTCATTTAAAAAAGTTTCCTATTTTCTGCCTTATGGAAACAGAGTTTGACCTTGTACTATTGGTTTGGGAGTGACACTGAATGAAGATTGCTCCATGCCATACTTTAATAGTTCTCATATTTGAAGTCAAAAGGTTATGACAAGAACATTCATAGGTCATGAAGCTAACTTTGTTCATTTTTTTAAAAAAGCCATTCAAACTTCAAAAAGTAATTAAGAAAAATTCTTAGCACTACTCATGTCATCACCTGTGTATATCCATTAGCCCAATGAAGAGGCAAGTTGTTGGAAGATGTGATATATCTGTCTTGTATAGCAGAAGAGAGAGTGAGGAGAAGAATTATTTCTATAATATGATCTAGACCTCTGCAAATAGGTCTGCTTTTTCCAGTGGATCTTTATTGTTCATAGACCAGACAGAAACCCTGGAAATGTTGCCTTACAACAGACTTTCCTTCACAGGCATTGGTTACACTAATTTTAAATACCAACCAAATGTTTCACAACAAAATTCGTTTTGTTCTCTCATAAGTAGAACAGTAGTAAGGAGTTTAGCCTACAATATTTTATGTCTGTGCAGAACTCAGCAGTGCATACTCGCCTTCAGCATTTATTTCTTCCTTATCCAGCTACTTAAGTCTCATTTTAAAATGTCATTGATTTCAATAATAGAGAATTAAAAGACTTAACTGTCCTTCTGAACCCAGCAACTCAACAATACTTAATATTCACTGCAGGAACAGGATTGTTCTCAGATTGGATAGCTCTTAAAAGATTTTTAGTGTGCCAAGAAAAATCCTTCAGTGAAATGCTGACACTATCTCTTGTTACTGTCCAAGTACTCCAGCAGCACAGCATGCCCTCTCCACAGTCTTAAACAAGCAAAATCAAATTTCAGAAAACTGAAAGGAAGACATTTACCCCAGAAAGTATGAGCAATGTGACAATTTAATCTATTTATTACTTAATTATATTCATATTTAGCCATGAAGTCCATAGAATTACTTACCTATATATTAATATATGCTTCTCATTTAATTTCTATCATAGGGACTACGACACTTAATTATATTCATATTTAGCCATGAAGTCCATAGAATTACTTACCTATATATTAATCTATGCTTCTCATTTAATTTCTATCATAGGGACTACGACACTTAGTATGCTCCTTGATTTTCTTAATGCCATGCATTACAGTCCCATTTGAGAAAACAGACAGAAGCCCCTGAAGACTATCATCTCATTCTTTAATATTTCATATAAGTTCTAAACTGTATGTAAGGATAATACAGCTCTCTAAATGCTGCTGGGCAACAAATTCCCACAACCACTGGGAGAATAGCCAGGGTGAGCAGCAGTGGGAGTAGCAATCCAACAACATCTGGAGAACTGCATGATTCCCACCAATGCTCTAAACTAAAGGCATATTTATTTGTCTTTCAAATAAATTAAGTGAGATCTTGGAAAAAGCATCCAAAGTGTTATGACGATGTGATAACATGCAACATATTCATGCAAATCAGCGGTGTAATGATAGATAAGGAAGAGAGGCACTGCTCTCTATGTCCCTGTGATTTGGCCCATTGTGAGAGCAAGGTTGAGAAGCTAAACAAGCTACATGCTACTCACATACAACAGGGATCCACTCTGCAGTTCAAAATGACAATGAAACAAAATGTTAATGGTTATGAATTTATGAAAGCTACAGAAACACACTGGGAATAATAATTCAAAATGTTTTATAGGGTTCCTGTAAAACAATGTGTTTATCAGCTTCTTTGATTCTGGAACAAAATTGTAACCACCAACAATTCTTCATTCAGAGAATTAAATAAGCCTAGCAAATACTACTGCATCATTAAGAAAGTGAGGATTGTTGTGTTGACAACAATGCCAGGCAAACCCACCCACTTTTTGCTCTACACCAAGCATTTTTTCCTAGTCATTCTTGAGCTTTCCAGATGTTTTAGACTACAACTCCAGTGATGCCAGCAAACAAAACTAAAGATCACAGCCTATGGGGTTGTAACTCCAAAATATTTGTGGATAAGCATTCATTTTGACTAATAGAAAGAAAAATTATGGAGGAAAAAACCAATACAATCTATTGCTCCATCACTTTTGATGAGAAACAAACAGTATTAACGCTTTACTTTCAGTAAAGCTACAAAGCTTGAGCTCACATCCTACAATAAACAACTCGTTGAACTAATTACTTGTCAAATCATGAGTGGTTGCCACCTTCCGCCACACTTAGGCTGTATCTACAGCACACACTTTAAGGGAGTAAGTGCAAAAATCCCTCCATTTTAATAGGTGGTCTTTTTTCATTTTCAGTTTCAACATTTGTATTGCACAGCATCATTTCAAGAAACTACATAGGAAGCAATAGGCCTAATTTTTTTAATCCAGTCTGACAAAAATATGGAGGTAGGGAAAGAAGGAAAGTGACTCAGGACAGTTCTGCTTTGGAATTCATGTATCAATCTCCCCCCTCACCACCCCAAGCCTACAGGAGAGACATATTGTCCCAATTTTATTCTGGAATTAGCTTTACTTGGTACATGGCAAAACATTAAACATTCTAACACTCTATTTCCACTCCTTCTATTAAAGCAGTAAACAATGAATAAGAATGTCTAGTAAGTTTGAAAACACCATGGTTCACTGCTTTGTCCATTATACTGCAGTATTATATTTGTAAAAGCGACTTCTTTTGTGTTTCTGTACATATGCAGTAATGACATTTACTGTTAGCTACATGCCTGTACTAGAAATTACTTATATACCGGTACTTAAACTGGGTGATGACAAGTAGTCTCCTAAAATATAAAATGAGAGAGCAAGATTAAGCCTATATATTGTGGAAGCATTAAAAAAGACACTTGCCTGGTGCTTCACTGGTTTAGGTGATTCGGGCTGTTTGTTGCAAACAAACAAATTAACATGTTAACAAGTCTGACCTTTCCATTGTTTCCCCATCCCAATCTGTAAGATTTCACTCTGTTCATGACAAGAGCTAAATTTTTAACAGACACAAAGTTAACCTCTTTGTCCCAAGACAGTTTGGAAGATATAAAAGTATTCCTTACTGCTGTTTCAATAACGTTATTAATAGGTCTGGTACTGCCTCTTTGGAAAGGATTTGGACGGTTACACTGTAAAGAAAGGATGTCCTATGAAACCTTAACTATATGTAATACTTTGAGTAGCTTCTATCAAACACTCTTGTCAGAACAGAATATTAATTTCTCAGACTACTATAAGTCTCAACTCTGTTCTATGTGAATACCTGTGCCAGGCTGCAATTGCTCTGATGGGCATTCAGGGGCCACAATATGCATACAAGATTTGGGTATACAATAGTTGTTTGAATCTCTTTGTGTGATCTCTATTCCAAAGAAATTATCAACTTAGAAAACATTACAAGAACCAAGGGCCTCTACAGATGGGCGGCCCAACACCTCGGCCCCAATCCACCCTTTCGGCGACTGGGAAAGGAGCACTAAAATAGCGCTCCTGTCCCAAGCCCCAGAAAGGCCACTGGAAGAGCCATCGTGCGGCTCTTCCAGCTGAGCCTGTGCAGAAGCTGGGCCGGGAGGACATCATCGGAGTGCTCGCCATGTGCAACGGCGGGCGCTCCAATGACATCCTCAGGAAGGGTTTGGGGCGGCCGGCATCTGGCTGCCCTTCCCCTTCCCTGGCTCCAAGACGGCACTTTGCACCATCTGCAGAGCCACTTAGTTTACAATGTCTCACAAATGACAAATGAGAAATGCATACTGTGCCATAGAAAAAAATTGTAAGAGTCCAATAGTCAGCATTTTCTTTTTTAATAATGCTATGAACTACAAACTGTGATATTCGATGCTGCAGCTGTGGTGGAACAGTTTTCCACTTAACATCAGTTGCACACACTGAGCAACATGGATACCAACAGCCCCCCAAAATATGACAGGAAAATGCCAGGTATATTTTAGTGTTGTAAAACTAAAACTAATATGCAATTTAAAGACTAAGGCTGCACTCTTGTTAATTGTGCTTCCAAACTGGAAGCTACAAAAGCCAATGGATTAGCATGATCAGATGGAACAAAAACTATGTCCTTTTCCATAGCAAAATCAAATTATACAAACATATGCTTAATTTATGAAGTTCCAGAATTTTCATTTAGAATTACCAGCTCTTATATCCTTATAACTACAAAAGATACATTATTGAAAGAGTTTAAATGATGTCCTATTTCAGATGGCGTTATGATAAACAGAAGACATCTGGAGAAAGTGCATCCATTACATTGACCACATCTGAGTGTATGAATGCATGTGTGTATGTATGTACAATAGGTATAACCTGTCTACCTATGCATACATACACAGAGAAATCAAATATTCACAAATCAAGAAGCCTAGTCGGTGAAAGCCAAGCAATTATTGTAAGGCTCTGAGTTGTAAGGCATTGTGTGAGGTTTGTCTCCAACTGCAACACTGTCCCAAATTCAGTAGTATTTCCTCACCATGTAAAAATACTACAAGTAGTATTTCCTTACCAGAACCAATAATTCATTCAAAAATAAATAAGTAAATCAAAGGAATATACTCAAAGATGCTATTTTATATAAGACTAAACTATAACTGAGTAATGGACTAGTTCTGAATCATCTGTATCTCTTACTGTAGTGTATTTTGCTTCACAGATCTCAAATAATAGTATCTGAGATCCGTGCACAGTCTTTTAATCAGTTTTGCCATATGTAAGAGTACAAAATAATCCTGAGAGCTAGGATCACCCATGATCAGCCAGGGACCACAGTGACCACACAGCCCACTCTCAAAGCAGGCCATCGATGCAGTCCCAACACTTGCCATCGGTGGTTTCAGGTCACTTCTGGTGGGCTTGGAGCAGCTTCCAGCTACTTAGGAGGCATGCATCATATGAACACCATGTACCCGAAGCAGCCAGAAGCCACTCCTTTTGGCCTGTCTGTTTGGGGCCCTAGACTTCAGGCTCACAGTAGTTATGCTGAAGAAGAGGTAGAGGGGGAATGTTTAATAAGTTAATTTTTAACTGGCAGTTATATGTTGCAATTTGTCTATCACAATACTGAAATAACAGCATGAAACATCTGGCACAGGATTACTTGAAATTTGTTTCTATCTCAAATATGCCTCAAAATAATAATAATAATAATAATAATAATAATAATAATAATAATAATAATAATAATAATAATAATTTTTATTTATATCCCGCCCCTCTGCCAAGCAATCGGGGCGGCGTACAGCATTCAAAACATCAAACAAATAACAACATTTAAATCCCGTCCCTCATTCCCACCCACCCCCACCCCCAAAGCAAATCAACAAACAAATTAAAAACAATTATTAAAAATATACAATATGCGCTATAAAAAAGAATGCTTATGCTAACAGTAAGAGCATTAACAGACTTAACACCAAGAGTAGAGGGAGAGGATTTGACTTGTAACAAAAATTATCATTCAGGAATATGTAATAAAAGCCTCATATTGCTCAATGTAAGAATTCAACATACTAGAGAGCCCAGACAAAATTTCAAAAGCTTGACTATAATGTTGGTTTCAAACATTATGTACCATTTTAGCTATTAAAATGCAGCTACAAATAAATAAAGAGACTAATCCAATCATATTTCTCTCACAAATTCCTCTTAGTTCATGAAGAGCCCTTTCCTATCTAAACAATGAGGCCAACAGCACAGTTTACAACAGCAAAACTGGAGTATAGAGCTTCTTTATATATCCCATGAATGGACAAGACAGGACTACCCTCCATTCCAGTTTTCCCAGACCCACACTTTGGAAACCAATTGCTAATAGCCCTATTGCTAATTGGCCTCCTAAGTTGTTCCCAGACTTAGAGAGAGCTGGACAAGCTCAGATCACTAACCATACTACAGATAGAGATTCCAGCATTTCCTCTGCTCCCATCTTGTGTGTAAATGCAAGCTGAATTTTACAGAGAAATGTGGATCTATACTTATTTTCCATTATTAAATTGAATATATTAAAAATATAGTTCTAATGGAACAAAAGCTCAGAAATCAACCTCTTAACAGAGTAATAATCTTAATTATTCTTTTCAGAAAATCCAAATAATTAACTATGAAATGATAATTAAAACTCACAGGAATGTTGTGATCCTTTCTTCCTTTATGTGAGGAAGCAACATGTGCGAGATACTGAATGACTTTCTTCGTGTTCTCTGTTTTCCCAGCACCCGATTCACCTCTGTAAGAATACATATAATTTAAATTAGAATTGGAGAAAGAAACTCTAGTGCTTAGATCATATGTTTATGCTTACTGTTGTATTGCTGTACAATGATATTTGATATGAATGTTCAACTATTAGAATGAGATTTCTCAAATTAAAATTCACTAGAACATCATTCCTACCACATGGCCAATGGTGTAACTTTCAAATAAGGAAGTTTAACACTTCTTATGCAACTTCCAGTACATTGTATGCTTGCTTAACTTTCCATCCATACCTTAAGTAAAGAGTTTTACTATAAATTACTTAGATTTTATTCTATCAAGGAGTATACGAGTATTGTAAAGAAATAGCAGCCACAATCCTATATGGCAGTGCCTATTATGTATCCTTGGTTCTCGCATAGCCTCTAAATTAGGGGCTATATAAGGACTGTGAAAGTCCCCCATATCCCACTTACTGGAAAGCTGCTGCTGTGATCGATAAGGGTCTGTTCCCCTGTCATTCAGGAAGCCACCCGACTGACATTCCAAACCACCCACTCCTCTTACAAGAGTAATCTCCAGCACAAGGGGGAATGGCACATGAGACCTGCTTCTTCCTGTCGCACTGAACATACTGTATATACTCATTTATAAGTCAAAAAAATGTATGCCTGAAAACTGACTCCAAAAAGCAGTGTCAACATGTATAGGTCAATACAATACAATCACACTGCTCAAAAATATCATAAAAGAGGCACCTCTGAATACCCCACTATCTGGAAAAAAAATTGCGGAAGCAGGGAGTGAGAGCGAGAGGAGGAGAGGGGAAGGCAGGGGGAGAGAGAGAGAGAGAGAGAGAGAGAAGGGGGAGTTGCATGGGGATGGGGTTTCTTTAACAAAGTGCTGCCAGACAATGAACTTGCAAAGAGAAAAGGGAAAAGAGTGAGTGTGACTAGTGTTTTAAGTTTTATTTATTTTTATTTATTTCATTTACATTTTGCCTTTCTCCCTGGAGGGACCCAAGGCGGCTTACACATAAAACATTTAAAATGGCAATAAAATTCATAACAATTAAAACATATCCAATATAAAATCACATAAAATGTACAAAAGTTAAAAACATAATCTAAAACACACACACACCCAAAATAAAACCAGATCTGCCTGACTTTTATCCTCGACTTATACAAGGGTCATATTAAACTTCATGATTTTAACCCCCAACCTTCCCTCAACTTATCCATGAGGTTAGCTTGTACACGAGTATATACGGTAGCTCATTGGAAGGAGTGGAAATATCAGTCACCAGCTTTCCTAATGATAGGGAACAGACTCCAGTGGAGCATACCTGCTGCTGCCCAGCAAGTGACGATTGGGCAAGCTGGGCCTATTCATTGCATAGCACCATACCAATGGTGCTTATGTTTCTGTAAATCTCATACCGGACTCCAGTCAGCCTCTCCTCCAGTTAAGCAATCACTGCTGTGCAGATAAGACTTTCCTAAAGCAACCCATTCTGTTGACAGCTACAATAGTACTAGAAATGTGAGGACTCACAAAAACCAGAAAAATGTGGTGGCTTCTCTTTTTCCAAAACATTTTTTTTGCTTTTTTGAACACAAAAAACTGGAAAAATATAGATTATATTGGATGCCTTTCTCAGCAGAAGGGCAAGTCCTCTAAGTGAAAAAGGCATGCCAACCCAGAGGTTGGCTCCTCGTCATCCTCCTCTTCCTTGCAGGAGATCTCTCCATCTTCAATTGGCTCCCGTGGGGTCTTCCTTGGTCCCACCATTCTTTCCTCCCTCAGCAGGTTTCCTCCCGTGCTGCTTGTGTGCTGCACGGAGGCTGGTGAATGGCCTGGTTAATTTTCCTGTTGCTGACTGCCAGAGGGACTCCGTATCAGACTCAGATGAGTTCCTCCAGATCTTCCTCCTCCTGGGAAAGATCCTCCTCATCTTTCTCTGCAAGATGGTGACCGCTGGCGCCAGAGAAGGCTGTCCCCACCTCCTCCCACAAGGATTCAACATGGCCACTAGATAGAGAGACTGAATGGGCCCCATCCTCTTCTCTGCGCTGGCTCTGGGTGGCCATGTGCACCCCCTTTGGAGAACCTCTTGTGTGCTGCAG
>CM034703.1:207600957-207615860 GCA_020142125.1 Phrynosoma platyrhinos | reverse complement strand
AATAACCTCAAAACAAAATAGACAAAAGTGAAAAGCCTGACTAAAACATACCTGCCCCCGAAAACCACCCTGATGTATCAAATGCCTGCTTAAATAAAAGCACCTTGCCTTGCCAATGAAAAATAAGCAAGGAAAAATAAACCCCTTCAGAGGGGGTTTGCCATTGCCGCCCTCTGAGGTTGAGAGTGTGTGACTTGGCCAAACTCACCCAGGTCCAAAACACATGGCAGAAATAATCCAGTTTGAGACTGCTTTAACTGCACTGGCTCGATGCTAGGGAATTCTGGGAAGTGTAGTTTTGTGAGACATTGAGCCTTTTCCCTCAGAGAGCTCTGGTGCCACAATAAACTGCATTCCCAGGATTCCCTAGCACTGAGCCAGAGCAGTTAAAGCGGTCTCAAACTGGATTATTTCTGCAGTGTGTTCTGGACCAAAGTAGAACTCTCAACCCACTATAAGCCACTTTGGCTCTCTAGTTGAGTTTTATTTCACGATGAAAAAAGGAAGCCTTGGAGATCGGCTGCCTGTTCCCAAATGGACCTTTCTACGCACCATTGGGCTGACACGGGCGAACCACAGGTTCTGTTGTGGGCCGCTGGTGTGAAATGTTATTTATTTTGGAATTGCTGTTATGTTTAAACCCATGCTATGCCATGGTGAAATGTTATTTATTGGAATTAGTAATAAATATGTCTCAACATAGAATTAAATATTGTTTTTGTGATTAATCACTATGTTTAAATTATGTTTGATTTGTAGCAATGAGAATACATAATGCATATCAGGTATTTACATTCCGAATCATAACTGTAGCAAAATTACAGTTTTGAAGTAGCCACCAAAAATTTTTTTTGGTTTGGGGTCACCATAACATGAGGAACTGTACTGTGGGGTCACGGCATTAGAAAGGTTGAGAACCACTGCCCTAAAAGGTAGAAGGCTGAGAAAGTGGGGGGGGGGGGGTCATTGCTTACAGGATAGGCTGTATGTAATCTTGTCTTTCACCAGGGTATGGTTCCTTTTCTATAAGAGTTAAAGTACAGTACTTATGCTGAACACTAGATATGTTGATACAGGTTTTTTGGATCGATTTTTTTGCTACAGTTTCTAGCCTTATACATGAGTATATACAGTATGTAACAAAAAATGAGCAAGGAACATTAACACAAAAGACTACTAATCCATCCAACCCAAATGTCTACTTAGACCAGCAGCAGTTCTCTAAGGATCCAGATACTTAGGGCTTTAAATATTTCATCAGCACTTTCACAGTCCACTGGGTGTTATCTATTGCGTTTGGGATCATGGGTGATTCAGATTCCATCTAGGGATCAATTAAATATTGTCAGGTAATGTGACACATTCACTTTTTGTTAACTGTTCTATTGTGATCCAATCTGAGATTATTTTTCTTCTATCAGCCCTTTTAGAACTGCCCCCAGAACACAATTCCTACTTGAACCATTGGTCTCTTTTCTCAGATTACACTTGTCCCTTCACATTTGCGCCTTTGACATTGTGGATTTGATTATTCATGGATTTTATTAATATGTACTCTCTAGGAATATTTAGGTCCTCCACTGCAACTCTATGGTCATGTTTAACCAAAAGTCGCACTGGAAGACCTAGGGATTCCTAGAGAGAACACTCCACTAGTCATCTGTAGCTCCTCCAAAGCAATTCTATGGTCACTGTCTGGCAGATGTTGACCACAAAGTTGCACTGGAGGACCTAGGGATTCCTAGAAAGGTGTTCTCTCAAGTAAAAACTTTTGATATTTGCAGTTTTTCCACATTGAGGGGGGGTCCTGTGCCCCTAACCCTAGCGAATGTGGAGGGACAAGTGTGCTGCTGTTATTATATTCATTTATATCCCATCTGTCCCTGAAAGGTAGGAATCAAAGCTGCTTGCAAATATGCTCGACATTTGTTTCAATGTATGAACATTAAAAATGGAGAAGGAAATGAAAAACTTGAGCCAAAAGGATGTTTAGATGTTGATGTGCTGATCTGAAGCTGAATAACACATATTAAAAAAATATGGAATGTGAGTAGCATCAGGGGAAGCTAGACATAGTAAAGAAGAAATGGAACATATATATATTGCAATACTACAGGTGAACGAGTTAAAGTTGACAGGAATGCAACATTCTGAGTCATATAATTATCCAGTTTTATTTAAAAAATGAAAAGATGGGAAGAAATGGGGTGGAAATAATAGTGTGGAAAGACAAAGCAAAGGCAGTCAAAGAATATAATGCAAAGTCTGACTGATTCATGTCAACAAAACTTCAGGGAAAACTCATTAATAAAACCATAATCCAAGTTTATACTCCAACTACAGAGTCAGAAAAAAAAAAAGAAATTGAAAGATTCTATGTTGGAGTCCAGGATGAAATTGACCACACACCAAAGCAGGATTATTGTTAATCATAGGTAATTGGAATGCAAAAATAGGACACAGACACAAACCAAAGAATGTGGCAAAATTTGGCCTAGGATCAAGAAATGAAGCAGGACACAAACTTGGCATGATTTTGCGAGGCCCACAATTTGTTAATTCCAAACACATTTTTCAAACAACCTAACAAGCACCTGTATACATGGACTTCACCTGATAGTTAATATAGAAATCAATACAAAAATTAATCACACTACATAACTGGAAGCAGAAGATGGAGCAGTTCTATTCTCTCTACAAAAACAAGATGGTGGTACAGACCATGAACTACTAATAACAAACATTAGAGCAGGGGTAGGCAACCTTTTTGAGACCTGGGCCGGTCTCCCATAGCCCAGGTCTCGGCTGAGCCTAGGGGGGAGGGAATGGCAGCGAGCGCGCCCTCCGCCAACGCACGCAACCCCCGCGCATGCAGCTGCCGCGGATGTCGCAGCCGCCATTTTGAAAATCAAAATAGCAGTCGTGGCATGTGTGGCCGCAGAGCGGCAAAAACGCACCGCAGAGCCGGCGGCAACCTTCGGCCTGGGCCAGTAAGTCCAGGGACCTGGGCCTTAACCGACCCCCGGGCTGTAGGTTGCCGGTCCCTGCATTAGAGAAACCAACCATTATGCCAAAATAAAACCTAAAGAACAACCCCACAGAATTTAAAGATAATGTAAAAAACAGATTTGCACTATTAAGCCTAGCTGACTAGAAATCTGATTAACTTTGGACTGAAGCCAGGGACATTGTCAGGGAGGAATGCAACAGAAAAGTAATTATAGTTTTTAAAAAAAGGAAAGGAAAGGAAAGGAAAGGAAAGGAAAGGAAAGGAAAGGAAAGGAATCTCAATGGATGACAGAAGAAATTCTTCTAAAAGTTATGGATGAGAAGCAAAAGTAAAATGTGACAGATATAAAGTAAGAATTCTGAATGCAACTGTTGTGCACAGGGACAAAAAGAACTACTATCATAATCAATGTAGAGAATTAGAAGGCAATGACAAAAAAAGAAAGAAGAGACTTCTCCCACAAAATCCAAGAAATCAGAGAAACTTAAACCATAAATGGGGATGCTCTACAACCAACAGGACAACACATTACATGACAAAGAAGAATTTTTTAAAAGACATGTGGAAACAATACACAGAAGGACTGTATAGAAGAAACTGAAGGATGACAGATTCATTCAAGTAAGAACCATATGAAGATGATTCTCTGGTTTTATAAAGTAAAGTGAAAGCTCCACTCAGAGCACTTGAGAGAAAAATCACCAGAAACAGATGGCATATCAATAGAACTGTTTCAGTCCATGGAGACAGACTCTACTCTAGTGTCAACTAAAATCTGTCAACAAATATAAGAAAAGAATGACCCTGCCCTGTTTACCTCTTTAGAGGACAGCACAACAGTGGAGAATGCAAAGGAGTAGTCAAAAGTCCAGTCCAAAGGTCACACGAAAACAATCCAGGAGGTTACAACAATGGGTAAAGGTAGAAGAGTAGTCACAAGGCAATTCCAAAGGTCAAATAACTGGAGTTATAAATCAGATAGCAAGGAACACAAGAACAAGGAGGATGCAAGACAGATTGTCAGCTGCAAAGAATCTCAGCAAATGGAGCCCTTTAAAAGGGCCTCCGCATCTCTCAGCTGAAACCTATTAGCTCTCCTCTTGGCTTCTAGCCTGGAAGAACGCCTCAAGGACTCCTTGGCCTGTCTTTGCTCCACAGGTCTTAGAACCTACAGCTTAGAGTCTGTAGAGTCTATAAAGTCTGTTTCTCCCTCTGCAACTTCCTGAGCTGCATCTTCCTGAACCTCCTCTGAGATTGCAGAGCTTCCAGGCAACCCCAGATCTGCAGACTCAAAACCAGAACCCTCACAGTCACAGTCTGACTGTGCCTGTAAGTCAGGTTCAGGGCAGTCTATGACAGGGCTCACAAATCGGAAACACTCAACATAAATTCCAGTTCCCAAGAAAGGGGGCACTAAGGATTGCAGTACCCACAGGACCATTGCATTAGTTTCCCATCCAAGTGAACTGTTGCTTGAAATTCTACAACAAAGAATTTTGTCATATATGGAGTGAGAAATGTCACATGTCCAAATTGGGTTCAAGAAAGGATGAGGCACTAGAGCTTATATAGTAAATTTACACTGGATAAAGGAGAATTGGAAGAATTTCAGAAGAAAATCAGTCTGTTCTTCATAGATTACAGCAAAGCCCTTGACTGTGTAGATCAGCAATTCCCAAACTCTGGTACCCCAGGTGTTTTGATCTTCAGCTCCCAGAAGCATCAACCATATGGTCAGGGATTCTGGGAGCTGAAGTTCAAAATACCCAGAAGGCCCGAATTTGGGAATCACTGGTGTAGATCATGAAAAACTATGAATCACTCTTACAGAAATAGGTCTCTATTAAATAGACATTTGATTGTCCTGGTGTGTAACCTGTACAAGGTCAGAATACAAAGAAATGGGACGGTTTCCAAATTACAAGGAGGTCAGGCAAGGTGTTTATCAAATCTATTTAACCTGTATGCCAAAAATATCATACATGAATCAAGACTAGACCTGGAGAAGGACATATGAAAATTGGAGGAACAAGCATCAACTATTAAAAATATACAGAAGTCACCACACTACTAGGAGAAAATAGAAAGACTAGGAATAATTACTGAAGAAAATTAAGGAAAAAAGTGCAACAGCAGGTTTACAGCTGAACATTAAGAAAACAAAAATGACCACAGATGACTTACATAACTTCAAAAGCAGACAATGAAGACAGTGAAATAGTGCAGGATTTTTCTTTCTTCAGTCATTGGATTTCCCATACCTTGGCTCAATCATTAATCAGAATGGAGAGTGAAGTTAAGAAATCAGAAGACTTACACTAGGAAAGGCAGCTATGAAAGCACTATACAAGATTCTGAAGAGTAAAGATATATCATTGAATACTGAAGTTAGGATTGTAGATTGCATTATATTCCCCATTTCTATGTACAGTCGCGAAAGCTAGACAATGAAGAAAGCTGAACAGAAGAAAATCAACTCATCTGAGATGTGGCACTGGAGAAGAGTTCTGTGGGTGGCCAAAAAATAAAATAAAGGGGTCCTAGAACAAATCAAACCTGAACTCTCCCCCTAGAAGCCAAGATGACTAAACTGAGGCTGTCATACCTTGGCCATTATCACAAAAAGATATGACTCATTAGAAAAGACAATAATACTTAAAGTAGAAGACAGTAGGGAAAAGAGGAAGAATACATTCAAGATGGTCAGACTCAATTAAGGAAGCCACAACCTTGAGCCTGCAAGACCTGTGCAGGGCTGATGATGACAGGGTGACTTCAAGGTCGCTCATAGGGTCACCATAAGTTAAAGTTGACTTGACAGCAGTTTACAAGAACAACAACAAAGCATCTGGGACGACCAAAATGCTACTCTGGAGAAGACCCAGAGGGGAATGACAGATGCAGCCATCTGTCTGTTTGGAGACAGGAAGAAACAATGTAACTATATGTTCTTGCAGGCAAGGGCAGAAAAAGGACAAGAATGCAGCCACTTGGGGGAATAAAGAATTGTGTAAGGTTGGAGGAAAAAAACAGGAAATTGACAGCAGCACCAAAGCAGCTTCAGGACCACATACATAGCCTGTGGGGCTGGAGGATGGGGATCATAATAATAGTACTTAACAATAATACTTAACAAATTAGAAAGTAGGAAAAGAGGAAGACCACATTCCAGATAAGAGTCAAAAAAGCCACAGCCCTACAGGGCTGTTGATGACAAAGTGACTTGGAGATCTCTTTCTTAGGGTCACCATAAGTCAAAATAGATTTGATGGCAGTTAACAAATGTCAACAGACAGCAGACAATGATATACATAGTAAAATAACACAGAATCCATATCTATTACAGCAGTGATTAAATCTTTAATCTTGACAGCTCTACCTATAGTGTTACATATCATAATTTGGAATACAGAAGAGTGCTTGGGAATTTTGTTGTTTGTAACTATAATTTATAATCAATAAAAACTATTTTAAAAGAGGCTTTTTCATTTAGCTACGAGTGGATTAAGACACTGAATCAGTATGTTTGCAGACAAGTTAAAGATAATGGACACAAAAAAGTGGCATAATCATTCAGGGTTTTTTTTTTACATATGTATTTTTTCAGATCTTAGGCTCTAGCTGACTTGTTTTCACAGATAAAGTAACAGAGTATACTCACA
Organism: Phrynosoma platyrhinos; assembly: GCA_020142125.1. NCBI lineage: Eukaryota > Metazoa > Chordata > Lepidosauria > Squamata > Phrynosomatidae > Phrynosoma > Phrynosoma platyrhinos. The sequence continues at coordinate 207,609,188 of CM034703.1, read as the reverse complement.
GATAAATTAAAATCTCATTTCATCATTTCTTTTTACTGTTTACTCAACACTAATTGTGGTAAAAAATATAACACTATTATATATATTAAAAGTACTATTTTAAGTTTGATAAAAATTTTATCATCTTAAGACCAAACCCTTTCTGCTACAAACATGGATCTGCAGGACCAGTCTAAATAGTCTTAATGCTTCCGAAAAATATTGCCTGTCGGCTTTGGTAAGTTCCTTCTCTCCAGGATGAAGGAACCCTACAACTGCAGCATAGCCATTAATTAATTGCTTTCATAAGCCATCTGACTATGGTGCAAAGGCTGTATAAAAAGAATAGCACACTATTCATCCTTGGGATTGCCAAGAAAACCCCATGATAGAGTCACATTAGGGTCACCATAAATTGGAAACTACTTGAGACATGAGACATACAAGAACAACAACAGACATTAAGGGAGCAGGCTAAATTGGTTTGAATTTGAGAATGACTGTTACACTAACAAGTTCTGTCCTCCACATTTGCCCCCGACAGAAAGGGTTTCAACCAGTTTCCCATTACATCGGGAACAGGAAACTGTAATTCAGTATTCAAGTACCAAACAGGATTAAAACCTGGTTTGGATGTCAAGGGAAATGTTGATAACTGTTTACCAAACCATTGAAAAGTTTTATTACAGTATATGAATGAAAGCAGGAAGGAGCATACAGAATTAATTTACAGCTCATGGTTTACTCAAGTGAAACTATATAAATAAATGATAATACAGTTACCCCTGCTCTCGCAGACTTGAGATCTGCATCCCTTGCCTATCTGCGGGTGGCAAACTGAGGTGCACAGAATGGGCCGCATGCCTGCGGTGCACCCCCATGCGTCCCCATAGGTGCACGCCTCCATTCAAGCCTATGGGGCTTGAATATATGCAGTTTTCCATTCTCGCAGGGGAGGGGTGCAGAATGGATCCCCACGAGAATGGTCAACTGTAACAATATGTGAATCAGACCTCTACATCAAAATTAGCATCTGAAGTTGTACCCAAGACACACACACCACAGCCAGTGCTCTTCTGCATAGATAGGTAGGTGTATCTTTCACATTTTGTGCTTGTAGAAAATTTGGTCTTAAAGGTCAACCCCAACAGATCACATTACAATTGTTTAGGCCTGAGACAACTGGCTGAATGAGAACTGCCTTTCACCTTCATATGGTACAGTGGATTCAGCTACTACCCTATTCCAATATTTTGCCTATTGACCTCAAAACTGAAGTGGTGTGTTAAAAAGAAGAAAAAAAATATCCCCAAAGAATAATAAACAAAAAGTTACAAACACTTACAAAAATTATCATTAACTTCAAAAATTCAGAGCCACTCAAAACTGTTACACATTCTGAAGTCACACTAAGCACAATAACATAATGAAAAAGTGTCAAAGGCCAGAGAAAAGGCAAATAAAGGAAACAGAATTATTAGAATCAAAACTACTCTGCAGCTGAAGTTACAAGAAAAATAACCTCACATATTAAAAATGTGAGTCAATCTGAAGACTACAATTCCACTTTCCCCCTCACTTTTAACTAGTAAGGTAGCTTTGTTAACCACTACACAATGTCCACTCAAATAATGATTACTTACATAGATGAGTCCAGAATAGTATCGATCCTTCAAATTATGCAGAACGGAGGCTTCATTTAAACATGTCAATTCTGCCATGTCTTCAACTTTAGAAAATTTGGGGGGGTTCATCTTCTGAATATCATCCTTGTTGACAACTGCTTTCTTTCCATTTTCAGCCAGTTCAACCAGCACTTCATCTCCCCTCTCCTCTTTGATGCTGGCAGCTTCAAACCCGTGACGTTCTGAAGGTATCCACACCAATTTTTTAGCAGTCCAGTCAGCCTGGGTAGCAGGGTTATAGATAACTGCCCTATCCACAAAGAGGTATCTCTCAGGGTCCTCCTGTCCTGTCCTCTGTGCCATTGTAAGGGAAATATTCAACAACTGCAACCTAGTAAAATTAAATCAGAAGGGTCAGTCACAAATAATCAGTAAGCACAAACGGCACATTTTTCAAAGTTAGCAATATGCAATAAACTTGCATTTGATCTGCCAACTTAACAACAATCCAAAATATAATTTAGCAGAATCTGCAGTTTTAATGTTCATGGAGCAGAATATCCTATGACAACAAGCCTGTAATAAACTTTTCACCTCCCAATCTGCAGGGCAGCATATGTTCATGTTACTTTTAAAGAGCCAAGCAGTAGCACTAACATGCCTGATTCTAAGCTATTTTGTTCTTTGCATTCAGTACATGAATATTCTCCTTTACCAGTATTTATTCATTAAATCAGTCTCATTGTGCTCAATGGTGCTTACTCACAGGTAAGCATGCACAGGACTTCATATACTGTATACACTCATGTATAAGTCTAGAATTTTTAGTCAAAAGATCAACCCAAAAGACTTGGGTCAATTTATCCACAGGTCAGTGTAAGTACTGTACCATGAACCATCCCCTTCACACACTTTTATCCAGCAAGTATCTTAAAAGTAATGTTTCTATGTTCCAGTATTAACAATACATTGAGTCACGAGCCATTACATCAAAGAAAGGATTTAAAAGCATAAAATTACAGAATTTTAAAGAAAGAACATGCTTTCTACAACAGCCAAGACATACACATTTATAAATGCAGTACTGCATCATGGTATCAATTTCACGAAATGTACATTATGGTGTTTAAAGAACCACTGAAGATGAGTGTATACTCTGAGATGTTGAAACAGCTATTTGTACAGTTGTCCCTCCCCGTTTGTCACTTGGAGTCCATGGTCTCACTCTTTGCGGGGAGGGACAAGGGCTATATTTTAAATGGGTGCCTGTGCCTGCCATTGCTTTAAATGGGGCTTGAATATTATCAAGGCACCATTTTCATGGGGTGTGTTTGTCTGGAATGGATCCCCTGCGAATTGGGAGGGGCAACTGTAATTTATTCTCAATAGGATGTGCTTGGAAGTGAACCATATTTTATTAATCCTACAACTAATGCTATATCAAAGGGCAGTGGATCAGATCTGAACCAACTCAACAACAAATTTTAACAGTGAAAAGGACAGTTATCTAAATGTAAATGTACTAAGAAAAAGAATTATTTAATTTCATCCACAAATTGCATAACTACATTCAATCCTGTGTCTAACGCACCAAAAACACTAGCTTAAAATAAGTAGATAATTCTTCTTTGGAACATAAAATTAAAGGACTGTTAAATATTAATCATGCTACTGTGGTCTACAGGAGCATGTTCCAAGTGCAGCAATTTGCTAAACTATTACATTCATATTTTTTCAACTACAGTGGTCAAGTTTTGATGGGAAAATTATATTCAAAGTTGTTCACAAGTTTCATTTCGGAAACTATTATGCACTTCAAACTTTTGTAGACCCTATGAGAAACCTTGAAGTCACCCTGTCAGTATCAGCCCTGCACAGTCTCAAGGTTGTGGCTTCCTTAATTGAGTCTGTCCATCTTGAATGTGGTCTTCCTCTTTTCTCTACTTTCTTCTACTTTGTTGAGTATTATTGTCTTTTCTAGTGAGTCATGCCTTTTCATGATATGGCCAAAGTATGACTGCCTCAGTTTAGTCATCTTGGCTTCTAGGGAGAGTTCAGGTTTGATTTGTTCAAAGACCCATTTATTTGACTTTTTGGCCATACATGATATCTGCAGAACTCTTCTCCAGCACCACATCTCAAATGAGTTGATTTTCTTCTGATTAGCTTTCACAACTGTACATAGAATTGGGGAATACAATGCAATCTACAATCCTAACTTCAGTATTCAATGATATATCTTTAATCTTCAGGATCCTGTCTAGTGCTTTCATGGCTGCCCCTCCTAGACCTAGACTTTTGATTTTTTGGTTGCAGTCTCAATTATGATTGAGACTGACCAAAATGTTTTGCCAGCCAGCAAAAGTCAGGTACCTGTTTATAGTTTTTCCTCCACCCTCTCTAACCCAGGAGCATCATGTTGAGGGCTTTATGTATATGTAAGGAAGATGAAGTAACTGCATGAATGAGTACTTTTGCCTTTCAAGTAAAGGCCAATTACAGTGGGTCCTTGGTATCCACTGGGGCTTGGTTCGAGGACCTGCTCTGCATACCAAAACCATGGATGCTCAAGTCCCATTAATTACAATGGCATTCTAAAATGGTGTCCCTTAGATGAAATGACAAAATCAAAGTTTGGTTTTGAAAATTATATATTTTTTGAATATTTTCAAGTTGTAGATGCTTAAATCCATACATACAGAGACGTGACTGTAGTTATTAGTTATTCTGTAGTTATTAGTTATTCTACAGTTATTCTACAGTTATTCCTTCCCCACCCTATTCCCCCCTTATATTTTGTTGGGAGTTTTTTAAGGAAAGCAAATCAACTGAGTGAATGGGTTGTTACTATCAGCAGGGAAAGGCATTTTTCTTCCCCTACAAGAACGGCTTGCCCTGCCTTCTTGCTGTGCTTCAATTTCCTCCATGCTGTACATCTAGGAATCTTATAACATGTCTGTGATTTGCAGGAGCCAATGGCGCTTGGGTTGAGAGGAAAGGAATGATTTCTTAACAGGAAAACCTGTGGGATTCCCCTTCCCACACCTTCCTCCATCCAAGTTCCCCCATCTCCAGCTTTCATTTTGCTCCTTCATTTTTATTCTGGCCTACCAAGTATGGAAGATTGCCAACAAATACCTGGTTCCTATAGCCTATATTTCAGAGGAACTAGCAAAACCATCTCTTGAGTATTCCTTGCCTAAAAAAAACCCTATGAAATTAATGAGGTTGCCATGTCAACAGGCATCTTAAAGGCACTTATCTAAAGAAATTTGCTCCAGACATGTTCACAGTCTTTTGACACTAGGTACAACTGTGAGAAACCTATTCACAGACAACTAAAATCCAAACATAGGTCAAGGTGGTGAACATTTAGATGAACATGGCAACAAGAAAACATACTAACTGTTAAGCATGTATAGCTAAACACAACACAAAGTTCTACAGTGCTTTATTGTTCCAAAATACATTAGGTTCAGGTTAAGACTTCTTCACTTAACTTTGACTGTTTATTTGTGACCTTAAATCAGCTGATATATGAAGTTAAGACTCATTTTGATTCAAGGTGCAATCCTATAATCAATCCATGTGTCAGAAGGTTGGGGATCCCTAATCTACATAATTTGCTGCTACACACAACGTTCCTTGCACTGTCTTTAAGGAATGAAAAATCTATTCTGTGTGATTAGTATTTGCTACAATGCTGGCATATGTTTCACCCTACAACATTAATACAAGCTATCCATTGTAGCCCTTAGAATCAATGGAGAACAGCAATCTTTTAAACACCCATTCTTAAGAAGAATGAGAAGTTATTCTTTCTATATATAAATTTCTTAAGACTGAATTCTGTTTGAATGTATCATTCTTCTTCAAATGAAGCACACTATACAGGTTGAATATCCCTTATCTGAAATGCTTGAGACCAGAAGAGTTTTGAATTTTTTAAATTTTTATTTTGGAATATTTGAATATGCCTGATGAGATATATTGGAGATGAGACCCAAGCCTAAACATGAAATTCATTTATGTTTCATATAAACCTTAAACATATAGCCCGAAAGTAATTTTATATGTAATATTTTTAAAGTTTTTGTGCATTAAATAAAGTTTGCATCCCATCAGAAAGCAAAGGTATCACCATCTCAGCCAACCATGATAAAAGCCTTGGATTTTGGAGCATTTCAGATATTGGATTTTCAGATAAGGGTTACTCAACCTGTATAACAAGTTGTCTACACTGACAACGTTAGCCTGATAAGTCACTAAAGCTTAAGTGCAAAGCAAGTATGAAGTCATTCAATCCACCAGAGGGCCGCAAAGAAGCCTGGCTTATTGCAGAATAGTTGAATTCACAGTATCAGACCAAGGACTACTACAGTGAGCACAGCCAAAATAATACAGAGCTTCAGAAGAACACTGCTCACAAAGCAGTGACTGGTTCACAAAGCAAGACCCAGGCAGGCAAAGGAGCATTAGTGACACTATTCCATCTGGATCCAAATGGAAATGTGTAAAGCAAGATGTTTATTTAAGAAATGCTATAAACAAATTTGACTCAATCCAAAATGGCACCTTTTAAGACACAGATATAGGACAACATTTTTAATGGGACCCTATACTTTCATATATTATAATATAAAACTAGTAGGCATTTCTTTTTCTTCTTTACATAAACACCAGATCTCAGAAACAGTTGAAAATATTATTCTAGTCAAACACAACCATGTGTCTCAGGGTGTAACCTCCACAATGTGAAATATATGCCATATCTCTGAGAAGCGTTTCTTTGGGCTTCTCACAGAAAACAAGTAAGGAACCACCATGAAAGTCTGGGAGGGCATAAATGGCTACATTCCCACTACTTATCCTTCACTTGATCATCAGGATAACTCAACATCCTTCTTTTGTTACATACTGGGATGAGATATCTTCCATCCATCTCACTGGGCATTTCTCTGCCCTTCTTTCACATTATAGCAAATCAATCAAGGGTCTTTGGTTTTGTAATAGAACACTTCTTCCTTTAGCTGAAACAAATACAGTCGACCCTCCTTATCCACGGCTCCCTTATCCACGGATTTAACTATCCATGGCTTGAAAATAGTTTTAAAAATATATAAATTCCAAACAGCGCACCTTGATTTTGCCATTTTATACTGGAGACACCATTTTACTATACCATTGTATTTAATGGGACTTGAGCACCCACAGATTTTGGTTTCTATGGAGGATCATATAAACCAAACCCCAGTAGATACCAAGGGCCCACTGTAACAAACAAGAAATGATTAGACCAAGAAAAGAGCAGAGGCAGCAAATGAGGGGGGGGGGGGACACCAATGTTGAGAGGACCATCTTTTCCAAGGCCTTTTCCATACATGGTTGGGGGGGGGGGAATCCCACATGCAAAAGGCCAGAACAATTCTAGGCCAATCCCACCCAACAGGTTAAACAGCTTTGCTCCTTTAAGGTGAACTGGTGATCTTGTGGGGATAAATTGGTGCAGCCTCCAAGCTGAGAGCCTCAGCTCTACCCAACGCCCTCCATTGAAGGGCAGGACACACTTGACAAGCTCGCTCATTAATACAGCATGGAGCAAACGTGAAACTACTGTAATCCACCTTCACTGGGCAAAGGAGGCGGCTGAGGGGTGCAATGGAGGGGGGATACAGCTACCCTGTTTGCTCAGAGATAGCAATAGCATTTACATTTCTATACCGCTTCATAGTGAACTAAGCAATTTCTAAGCGGTTTACAGCGTGTAAGCCAATTGCCCCCAACAAACTGGGTACTCATTTTACCCACCTACCAAAGGATGGAAGGCTAACTAAAGCTTGGAGCCCTACAGGATCGAAGTCACAACCTTGTGGCTGCAGTGGCAGAGATGCCCCAGACCCTCCCTCCACAAAAGGCGGTTTGGAGGCGAAGGGAGCGGCCCCACGGCATCCCAGGGAAGGGTACAGGCCCATTGTGGTCAGATGTCCTCGCCGCAAAGGAGGACAAGGCACCCATAAATGTAGGGCACTGAAGAAAAATGGAGAAGCTATAGACACTCGTATCAACGAAAACCCATGCTTCTTGGTCATGCTCAAAATGGAGGGCGTTTTGGAACTCCTTCTGGACAGAGAGTGGAAATGTAGGACGTATCCTGGGGGAGGGGGGAAGGAGGCTGCGTCCGGCCACCCTGTAAAGAAGACCTGGTTGGCGTCCTCCAAGCCCAACCGGGCGCAAGGAATCTGTCCCTTCCAAGGACACCCCCCTCTCATTGAAACAAAGGGACACGTGGGCTTCTCGGAGACCCGGCCAGGACGGCTAGACCTAACCTGAAGAGACACCGTCACCGCCAAGCCCAAAAAAGGGGTTGGGGTGGGGAAGGTGGGAAGAAGATGGGGGCTTGGAAGAGGAAAAGGGGGTGTAAAGAGGTTTCCTTCAGTCATTCCTTGAGTCTCTCGCGAAATAGGACGGGGGCTATCCTGAATATGAGGGGAGGAAGAAGGAGGGCAGACACTGGCACACCCTGAGGCCCCTCCACTTCCCCCAAACTAGGCGGGAAATGGTGGGAATAGAGGGATATAGGGATGGCGGTTATTTCCGTTTTCCTCCGGACAGCCGTTATTCCTCCCA
>CM034703.1:207575774-207594612 GCA_020142125.1 Phrynosoma platyrhinos | reverse complement strand
TCAAAACTGGTATTAAAGCCTATTCTGAATGAGGTTGATCTCCCTCTGAAAGATCAAATTTGTAGTCTGGGGGTGATTTTGGACCCAGGTTATATGTCTGGAAAGCCAGGTTGCTGCAGTCGCCAGGAGCATCTTTGCCCAGCTTCAGTTGGTGTGCCAACTTCATTCTTACTTGAGGAAAGCAAATCTGACCACAGTGGTTCTTACCTTAGTTACCTCCCGATTAGTATAATGCTCTCTACATGGGTCTGTCCTTGGAAAGTGTTCATAAGCTGCAACTGATGTAAAATGCAGTAGCCAGAGTAATGTTAAGTGTGTCTTTGAGAAACCATATAACACTGGACTTGTAAGAACTGCATTGCTTTTCAGTTTGCTTTCAAGCTCAATTCAATGTGCAGGTGTTGCCCTACAGAGTCCTAAATAACTTTGGTCCACGATATCTGAAAGACCACCTCCTCCCATATGAACCTGTGAGAAATTAGAGAACTTCAGAGGATGCCCTTTTGTGTCCTAATAGCCCGTGAAGTTAGGTTGGTGGGTGCATGTAACAAAGCTTTCTCTGTAGCAGCACCTCAACTGGGGAACGTCTACCCAAGGAAGTTAGGCTAGTCCCATCTCTTTTAAGCTTGTGGCAGGCAGCCAAAATAATGTTCTGTTGGCATTCAATGTTTGAAGTTGCTGTTTTAACTATTTTAACATTGGAATCTATTATTGTTTTTAGACTGCTTTTAGGAGTTTTTAAAGAATATTGTAATGCGTTTTATAAGTGATTTTAGCTCTGGATTGTGGGCTTAGAGACAGTACATAAATACTATACATAAATAAATAAAATGTATAAATATGAGGGACCTACTTGTAAGTTTGTTGTAAGAATTACAAGAGAATGTATGTGAAGGCCTTTGAACAGGTTGATTCATGTTTGAGGCCTAATCTTGCATGTTCTTTGCATATTATATATTTTAACTATACCCATTTGTTGTTGTTAACTGGCTTCATGTCTATCTTGACCCATGGCGACCCTTCTGGTGAGACATCTCCAAGACCCTGTCCTCCACTACTCTGCCCAATTCCTGCAAACTCATACCCGTGATCACTTTGAGAGAGGCCATCCATTTAGCATGCGGCCTTCCTCTCTTTCTCCTTCCTCCACCTTTCCTGGCGTTATTGTTTCTTCCAATGGTTCATGCCTTCTCAAAGTATGCCAGCCTAAGATTTGTCATCTTCGCTTCCAGGGAGATTTCTGGCTTAATCTGCTCCAGGACTATACCCATACTGATGTTAAATGTTACAACTGAAGGCATACTTTTAATTTCATTTTAGCATTGCATAAACAGGATTAGAAAATCTCATATGCAAAGTAACATTTTTAAATTAAGGCATGTGCTAGAGTACTGCATTTCTATTCCTGTCATGCACACTTTCCCAGTTTAAATACCAAGTTTTTACTACTGGATATCTAGTTAGATGTGGTTACTCTGAAATATCTGTGGCACTCACATTTGCCTTTTCATCTTTGCATGGTTCTGAAAGTGAGCATTAACTGACATACTCACCAGTATCTGCTTGCATTTCCTAAAAAGAATAGGATCAAGAGACCGAAACTGTCTATTAGTTCCTAAAAGGTAAATTTGTTCTGTGAAAAGTTATCTCTTTAACTAACCAAGCTTGCTGTTTTATCTTCCTAATTTGTTTATCATCACATAAAGTTCTTCATAACTTTGTATGCACAGCAATGCAAAGTCAAAGTCTTCAAACATTGTTGAACCAGTTAAAATAACCTGGTTGGAATCACTCTGGAACTAAACAGGAATGGCCTGACCTCAACATGTAGTCAAGAGCAATACTGAGGTCACAGAGAAACGATTCAGGATTCTTGGACCTGTCATTGCTTAGTTGTCACATGAGTTCATGCGAGTCACCTCACTTCTCTGTTCCCCTAATGGTTTCTTTTCCCAGACCATTGAATCATGAGTATTTAATTACGGGTTATGTGCGAAGTATTGGAATGTTTTCTTGATAGCTGTGTTGTTTTTGCCTGTTAAGGTCTGAGGATAGAGCTTGTCCCAAAGGAAGTTTGAATGGCCTTTTGTCCTAAAGAAAGTTTGAATGACCATGCAGTTTTATGGACTGGATTATTACATAATCTATAATGATGATTTAAATTATAAAAAATATATTAAAATATAGGCATAAGGGAGGGATTTTATATTACAACAAGTAATTGTTGGATGAGGGGGGAAATAGACAGGATTTAAAACCACAGGTTAGGAAAGTCTAGAACTCACATATTTTAAAGAACTTTAGAAAGAACTTTTCCTGATTTACTGGGACAAGGCTTTTTTGGTGGTTGTGGTAGGATGGTTTCTATGAGATGCTGTTTTGTTACCTAGATCAGTCATCTCCCTCCCCAACATAGTGTGGCTTCTCAAAGGGCAGGAAGAGTGGCCAAGCAGGTGGGATTGGCTTTATGAGCTGTGAGACCAGAAGAAGCCTGAGCAAAATGTTCACTCAGGTCCACCTCCTATGTATGTAAGTAAGCCCCCGTCACTCCCTGACTTAGATTGTCACTGGACGTCATCCCTGGTCTCTCACCCTTGATCTTTATAGGTTGGTGGTCCAATCCACGTTGTACATCTTATTTTATCATAACTTTAGGTTGCTTTTGCATATGACCAGATCCATTTGAAGGGAATGGGGGCAAGATATCACTTATGTAATTGGTTGGAATCCCTTGTATGAGACCTTGAGGGAGAGGTAAGGGGAAATCAGGCCCAGGTTGAAGGCAAGGGTCTCAACTTTGTTCCCCAGTGGCAGGAGAAATGCACAGTTGCTTCTACCCATGGGACATCCCAATACTTGTCATCCCAGGCATTTCTCAGCACTGAAGTTGGCCATTGTTTGGATCCAAACCTTCACAGCTGTAATCAATAAAGTTATTATCTTTTTCCACTAATGGCTGGCTGTTCATCTGTTAATTTATGATAGTCAACACTCACTATTGACTTGTAATATTCACCCTCTTTGCTGAATATTTGATTTCACTTGTCTATTTAAGATAAGTCAAATAGTAAACAGATACCTTAAATCTTAATTTTGTGAATCAGATTACCTTTGTCTTTTGTATCAGAGGGGAAATGTTTGAGGCATCCTCCTAGGTCTTTTAATAGAGGTGAACTTCACTATCTGTGAGGGGCTTAGCCCTTAAAGTTTGCAGCTAAAACAGGAGTGGAAAGGTTTGCTTCTTGTTCAACGCGGGGATTGCACAATAGCAGGGCGATATGCTTCTCCAAAACTAAGGTCAGATTATCAAAAATAGCACACAGGCCAAGCAGGGAATGAGTCAGGATAGAAGCAGCAGGGGCCAGAGCATGGAATTTCACTGGAGGTATTTGTCAGTGGCAAAGCAGTTGTCCATTGTTGGATCTCAGCTCTCCAGATATGAACTTAAATGTCCAGGTTAGGGCATTTCCTGGCTGCACCACTTGCATAGAGCAAATGACATGTGGCTCAGCATAGCAAGATTACACAAAGTCTGGGCATACCATTTTCCATGTATTTTGATATATGTGTTAACTGACCACCAGTTCTTTAGTTGTGCTGAACTTTCTTTTCAGACTGGGGATGCTTCCAGATAAAAACTTTGAACTATGCAATCACAATGGCTCATTAATGGAGTTTTACAGGGTTTCCAGCATCTTTAACAAATAATTCTCTTGTGTTGTCCCACTGCTGCTTAAGGAGGAAAAAATAGCATAGCTGCACAATGTCTTTGAAGCGATAGCGTCAGGAACTATCTGACTGGAAATACCAAAGGTTGCTCAGTTTACTCATGTGACTTGGTTGAATAAGAACAGTGTGAGGGTCCCAGATTGTGATGTAATCTAGGATAAATATTTCGTTCATGTGGGTTAAATTCAGAAATTAAGGAATTTAATTCATGGTTGGGTGTGGATAATTTGTGAGATATTGACAGTACTAAACATTGGACGTTTTCACACGGGGCTCTGGTGGAGGCAATCCTACCTCCCGCCGGCCCCATTCCGGAATGGCTCCAGCGGCGGCAGGCTAATTCCTTTTAAAAGTCGGAATTACCTTTCCGCCGCTGAAGCCGGAGTTGGAGGTGCTGAGGCCAGAGGGACACCGGAAGGACGCCGGACTTAAGGCTCCGTGCGTTTGAACACACGGAGCTAGAAGCCGGACGTACGCAGGGATGGCACTGGAAGGGGCAGGGTTTTCTGCAGCGTGCGTCTGAACAAGCTGGAAGAAGAGCCGGAGTGGGGCCGGAGGGAAGCCGGCTAGCGTCCTCAAAAAGCCGCGTGTGAAAACGTCCTTGGCCATTAGGATCTCTGTAGGTTCCTTAACTGGAAATAATCTGTTACCTTTTGTACAAGCAGACTGTTTTGAAATACTGGAGCTTCCCAAAGAGGAAGTTGACATATGATCATTTGCTTAATTGCTGTCATATTGATGAAATACAACCAGCATTAGCACACCAACCAACATTTCTCAGATGAAAACTGAGACACATATGGCTGAGCATATCTGACTGTGGTCAAAAGGGTGCAACCATGCAACAAAAAGCAAGAGTTACTAATGTGGAAGAACACACAAAACTATCATTTTAAACAAATAAACCCTAGAATTTATGTACTGAGTTTAGGAAGGGCAAGATTCCTCCTCCTCTTCTGCCTCTGCTAAATTAATTAAGTGCGTACTATTTTTGTGCTTTGAACTCTGTTTTCAGCAAATGAATTAAGCCAAGGATGAAGGTAGAAAATGTGAGGAGAGATAAACTGGGACATTCTTAAAGAGTTGAGAAAGTGACAGGAGAGCATTAACAGCTGTCCCTGCTGAATTGTGCCAGTTAAAGAGGATGCATTAGGGCTGCATTAGCCAGATTAGGAGAATATGCCCAACAACCTATAGGTTTAGGGACTACACAACATTTAAATTCAGTTAAAACAAATAATTGTAGCAGTTTACTAGTTATTACATATCAAAACATGCATGTATTATAGTTCTTATGCAACTGTAAATTAAACTGTAAATGAAACATTTTCTAGCTCTTTTTGTTGGCAGAATCAGAAACTGTATCTTTAAATTTTATATTTTACAATAACTCATTCTATTAAGAACAGTATAAGTGAAGATAGTGGCCTTCCCATAGTTAAATCTACAGATTATCTAATGGGTCTATAATTAGAGCAGTGGCTCCCAAATTTTGGTCCTCCAGATGTTTTGGACTTCAGATTTTAGAATTCTTGACTGTTGGCCGGAGGTGAAGTCCAAAAGACCTGAAGGACAAAGTTTGGGAATCACTGATCTAGAGTGTTAGAGCCTATAAGAAATTTACTGGTAATTTAGCCCTGACCATCAGTCATTACAGTCTGGAAATATCAGATTTGTAAAGTAGATAGTTTGTGATCTGTAATCTTTGAGTTAGTATTATCCATGTGGTGTGATAAGACCAGCATACAACTGCTGAGTTTATTCAGGGTAAGCTGGGGAAGCAACAAGCAACAGTTATTTTCACTCTGATTATAAATTAATGGCAGCTTTAAAATGGTGCAGATTGGTTAAAACAGGTTTGAGTGGAAGATAAATATTTCTGCAGAATGACATTCTCCACAGGTTCTAATTTGAAAACAGTGAGGCACAATGTCTTGACTTTTGAAATAGTTTTTAAAATGAAATTACTTGGAAATATAAATTAGTTTCATCTTGTTGATTTCAAAAACTAATTGCAATGATATTTTCATTAAAAAAATAATTGCAAGTAGAAAAAAACCTGCTTCATTCCTGCCAAAATTGGAAAGAGATGGAAGAAAATTTTAAAAATATATTCCATTAAAGTCAGAATCTTAGGAGAATTTTTTCCTCCGATATTTCATTGAATTCAGTGACTTCCCCTCCTTACTACAATCCACATATCCTTCTTTCATGACATTACACAATCAAATCTCTATGCAGAGTAGAAGATAAAAGGAACTACAGAGTGTTTGCATTTGTGGAAGTGGGGATATTGAAGACACCATACACTATATGCTACATTGTAGGATATATAAAACCCCAAGAGATAAATTTCTGAAGAGAAGTTTAGAACTTTTAGCTAACCAAAATGACCTGGAGAAAATCATGTACTTGTTAGCTAATACAGCAAAGTCTGTTATGTTTAACACTGCCAGTGAAAGCAGCTAAACTCATCAGATCAAATTTTGAGGATAAAGGCTTGCGTGGGATTCTGCAATAAATAGATTATACTAATTTGAATGGAGTATGTAACATTGTGGTGTGTTTAGTATGAAACATTTTTGTAATTTTAGTGTAAACATTTTGCTTTATATGTTATAGAGAGCCAAATGTGTCTGTAAAAGTTTTAAAAGGTTTTAATCATTTTTGTAATTTAATGGCTATAACCTTTATATGGTTGTTATGAAGAAACTGTACATAATGCTTGGGCAAGTGACCACCTGAGGACTGTGTATGTTTGTATTGTGCTCCTGTCCTACCAAATCTGTCATGACAGATTTTGATGTGCTTATTAAACGCCCCATCAAAAGAACAACAAACCACAGTTCAGTCATTGCCACCCATTTCTTTCTAGGATTTTCTTTAATGACATGTTACTATGTGGCTTGTACTTGTGATGGAGCTTTCTTGTGATCACAGGTGAATCTGGACTTATCTAGATGGTAAGAGGCTACTCTTGCATGCCTAAGGACTGTGTAGTTTGGGTCTGAGTGCTTGCTTATAGAAAGGTAACACCCATTTTCTACACCACTCCATCAGTAAAACCATTTACACAGCAATCCTAGTCATGTTTATGGAGAAGAGAATCCTACTTATTTTCATCAGGCTTACCTCCCTCCCATTAATGCCTGCAGTTTCAGAGTAGAACATATGCAGGTTGCTACTTTGTTTAGGCTGATACATTATAGATGCATATTCTGTTTATTTTCCTTGACCTCTTAGAAATGTTTGATACATGCTATCCAGCTATGTAGGTTCTGTATGCTCTAGATTGGATTCAGAGTGATACAATGTTTCTGCTAAAACAACAGCAGTGGTTCTCAAATGGTAGGTTGGGACCCCGGGGGCAGATGCAAGAGTTGCTCAAGGGGGGCATGAGACTTGGAGGCCCTGATCCTTTCTCTTCCTCCCCCCAAAACTTTTTTATGTGTAAAATTTAAACATGCGTTATAATTTTTTATAAATTTAGACATGTGTCGAGTTAAATATTGAATTTACTTAAATAATTTTTTAATAATTTGAACGATGTTAAATATGAAGATACATGAATGCGTGAATGAAAATACACACACTAATTAAAATATTTTTATTCATATGCTACGTTGAGAGCAGGGGCATGACATCTGTTTGTAGACGTAAATGGGGGTCCCAAGGGTAAAAATTTGAGTACCACTGACCTACAGGGTTGGTTTCAGAAAGCAGTGCTGTGGATTTCTGCTGAACTCCATGGTATCATAGCTTTTGAGTCCCATGGAGTTCCATTTTAATCCTCATGTTCCAGCTATTTAACATATTTGAAGCCAGTAGGTGAGGTCATGCAGGGATCTGTAGTAATGTGTCATTGATATCTCTCTGTTTTATGAAAATCAGAGGGTAGGGTGGTTATGGAGACGCTGGACCATTTTCTGGACTCTGTTAGGCTGAAGGAGTGCCAAAAAAACTGAACCTGAGTCCTGACAAAGTAGAGGCACTGAGATAAACTGGCTCCCAGGTTTGGGAAGTTGACATGTTTGGATAGCATTACACTCATTATATTAGCCCAGGCATCTTAAACTGATGCTATTGTTTTTGACTGATTCAGTAATCCTTGCTTACTCATCAGTTATATTATGACTGTCTTAGTAGTTAAGATGCCAGTTCTGACAATCGGTAGGTTGGCAGTTCAAGGCCTGGGTGCTGCATGATGGGGTGAGCTCCCATCACTAGTCCCAGGTTCTGCCAACCTAGTAGTTCGAAAGCATGCAAATGCAAGTAGATAAATAGGTACCACTTCAGTGGGAAGGTAAACAGTGTTCAGTGCGGTCATGCTGGCCACATGATCACCAGAGCAGTCCTTGGTCAATGCTGGCTCTTCGTCTTAGTAATGGAGATGAGCACTGCCCCCTGCAGTTGGTTACAACTAAGCATTCATGTCAAGGGACTACCTTTACTTTTATGGGCTGAAACAGACGGCCCGTTTAATCCTGCTTGGGGCTGGCTTGGGAGCATGGCATTTAGATACACTGCACTCCCAAGCAGGAGAGATGCCGGACTGGTGATTACACGCTGGCTGGCTTCTTTCCTGCTTGGAGATGTGGCATTTAAATGCCATTTGACCCAGAGCCAGCTTTTCCCTGGGATAAGGGGTAGTTTCTTTCCACCCCAAAAAGGAATGGATCTTATCTGCTCCTTTTGGGGGTGGAAGATGGCTGGATTGGGGCTGGGCATCTGTTTGTCCCGGCCCTAATCCAGCCTAAAAGCCTTTTGTCCCATCTGTATACCCCCTATGTTTATTTTATTGTTTTAATATTGCATTTATTATTGAATTGAATTCTTGGACCCTAAAATCCATGCATATTTTTGAAATCAGTAACAAATAGTTCTTTTATTTCATTTCATCTTCTCAACAAATTCTAAAGGTATGAGCAAATATCTTAAATGCCGTGTTCTTTCCAGGACAGAATATACAGAGATAGGGGAAGGAATACTGACAGACCTTCATACAAATCCATCTTAGATAGTAAAAATCCCAGTGTATGTTAAAACAGAAGGCTGGAGATGAACCAATAATGCCAGCTTACCCCAAGCAAAGTGACCTGTTGTATTCTCTTTACAATTGTGTATATGATCTCAGTGTCTTCATTGAAAGAGCTGAGGTACCACCCAAATCCTTTGCCAGAGTGCACAACTTGGGGTTTCCTTGTTGTTGATTTTCTGACTGAAATGTGATCTAACAGCAGCAATTTAATTTAGTTTAATTATTGATTGGGTCGCATCAGTTTAATTGGCAAGCCAATATTTAGCTCTGGGCTGCTCATTGGCTGTAAAATGGTTTGGAACAATGGTGGTGACTGTGGAAGGGGATGAAACAGGCCCAGGACAAGATTTATTTTATTGTTAACTGCCCCCAAGTTGGCCCTGACTCATGGCAAACCTGTGGATGAGGCATCACCAAGCCCTTCTATCCTCCATTGCTCTGCTCAGGTCCTGCAAATTCAGGCCTAAGACCTCTCTGATTGAGTCTAACCATCTGGAGTATGGTCTTCCTAGATCACCACACTACATTCTTATAGTGCCGCTATTTTACTTTAACTGCTCTGACTTCCTCCTGTTGCATTCTGGGATTTGCAGTTTAAGGAGGGGTCATTTAGAATATTCAGCCAGACTGCTCTTAGGCCTCACTGAACTACAAACCCCAGAATGCAACAGGAGGCAGCCAGAGCAGTAAAAGCGGAATAGCAGCACTATAAGAGTGTAGTGCGGTAATGTGGGAACTCTCTTTCTGCTGCCTTCTACCTTCTCTAGTATTATTGTCTTTCCTGATTCATGCCTTCACATGATGTAACCAAAGCACAGTTTTGTCATCTTTGCCTCCAGGGAGAGTTCAGGCTTCATCTAATCAAGGACCCATTTGTTTGTCTTTTTGGCTGTCCACAGTATCCTCAGCACTAGTCAAAAGAATCACATTTCAAATGAGTTGATTTTCTTTTTATCCACTTTCTTCATTGTCCTGCTCTCACATCTGTACATGGTGATGGGGAATACAATGGATTGGACTATTCTAACATTAGGACTCATTTGTATATCTTTACATTTTAGGATCTTGTCTAGTTCTTGCATGGCTGGCTTTCCCATTCCTAGGAGTTTATCACCAATGCAGAAATGTACTTTAAAGAGAAAAAACCCCGCAAAAGCGGAAGCAGTTTATCAACGGGATTTCCCTGTGTGATAAACTCCAGCGCTGTTAAAAGGAGGTTAAACCGAACGGAACGGAAATTAGACAAAAACTGCTTGTTTTTACTTTTGGGATCTTCTGAAAGTAAAAAGAAGCAGTTTTTGTCTAATTTCCATTCGGATTAATCTCCTTTTAACAGCGATGTCATCTGAAAAAACACCCGCTTTTGCGGGTTTTGTTTAATTTAAAGCCCCGTTTCTGCACGGGATTTCCCCCTTGTGATAAACTCCTTAGTCTTCTTCTTATTTCTTGACTGCATTCTGTTCAATGTTTTCTCCTGGGCACAAGAAGTCTTTATTTAAATTTTTTCATTATCTAGGTTGAATTTACGTAGATCCTCCATGGTCATTAATTTTGTTTTCTTTATGTTCAGCAGGAGGCCTGCCATTGCATTTTATTCTTTGACCTTCCTTAGTAATTGTTCCAAATCTATGATATTTTCCACTAGTAGTATGATGTCATCCTTATATCTGAGATTGTTAATGTTTTTTCCTTCCTTCCTTCCTTCTGTGTTCCTCCTCCTCCTGAGTCCAAGCTTGCTCTTCATATGATGTTTTTTGCATAAAAGTTGAATAAGTAGGGTGACAGAATGCAGCTTTGTTTGACTCCTTTGTCAATTGGGAACCATTCTGTTTCTCCATATTCTGTTCTAACAGTTGCCTCTTGCCCTAAGTAGAGATTTTTCATCAGGACTATCAGATGTAGTGGCACTCCCATGTCTTTGAGAGAGTTCCATAGCTTTTCATGACCTATGCAGTCAAAGGCTTTGCTATAGTCTATAAGTGTTATTTTTACCACCTCAGAATAGTTGGACCACAGCCTATGACTTCCAAAATTTGTCCCTGAGACACTTCAATCTTACACTGAATTCATTAGAAAGCTGGTTATAAAACAATAATTCTTAAATCAGAACCTCTTATGGTGTGCAGAAACCTTAATGGCAAACTGTTCAAGTCCTAGCAGTTAATACTGTGAATGAACTGGGGGTGAGATGATTGCTAGATTTTTTTTAAAAAATGTGAGAGGTATTAAAATAATTTTTTCTCAGAGCAGGAATGTGAACTTAATGGCTTTCTCAACATATACTTCAATCCAATATTTTATGGTTCCTAGGGTCTAAACCAGGGGTAGGCAACCTTTCCCCTTTAAGGGCCGAGTCCCATGTTAGCCAATAGCTCCTGGGATTCTGGGAGCTGAAGTCCCTCGGCCTTAAAGGGGAAAGGTTGCCTACACCTGGTCTAAACAGACAGGCAGGATACCATGAGACAACCAGTGGTATCCTGTCCATGGCTTCCACCCGGGTCAGTTCCCAGGCTGGTGCAGGGACAGGTGGGTATTCACATGCCCGTCCACTGCAGCACTGTGGATCCACGGCTGGCAAGCATCACTGCTGCCATTGTCACATCTCTTCGGAAGGCACATGCCACAGTCCATAAGGGGAGAAATGGGATGTCTAGCTATACCCGTGTGGCCAGGCACCTCCTTCTGATGTCACAGGCCATGCCAGGAACCTTCGGAGCAGAAGCAACAGCGGCAGCAGGTAAAGTGTGCGCAGGGCCCTGCAGTCTGCTGGCTGTCACCATAGAGTTTCCAGGAAACTCTGCAACAAACAGCTGATCTTTTTAGACTGCATTAAGGCCCTTTTGAACCAGGATCGCTCTTGGACTACTGGACTGGCATCTGGACTGGCCAGTTTCAGCCCAGAGTGAATGGTCTGTGTCATCCCAATAGGATGATGCCATGCCGGGGGGAACATGAGCCTTTTAGCTCATGCGTACAGCCTCTTAGAAATAATGTAGTTTGATACCACTTTGTCATGGCTCTATGCTATGGAAGTCTGGGGAATGTGTCTGTTGTGGCACCAAAGCTCTCTCACAGAGAAGGCTAAATGTCTCACAAAACTACAGCTCCCAGATAACTGAGCCATGGCAGTTAAAGTAATATCAAACCAGATGATTTTTGCATTGTGGATGCAGCCCTTGTATTGGGAGACAACCAAGACCAAACAGTTACATGCCTGAAAATCTTGATAATAAAGGAATCCTTACATTGCATAGACTTCTGTATAAATCTGGAGCAAGTCCATTCCTGAGGATAACAATTTTCCTATCATTGCCTTGCCCTTCTGCTTGCCCTTGCAGTCCTAGTCAAGTCACTCACCTGAGTTTCTGTTGGAAGATGTTTGCATTCTCTCTCCCCCTCTTCTTAAGATAGACAGGATCTTCCTTGCATGCAAACTCTGCTGTCCCCTCTTCTAAACATACCATTTGGTTCTAGCTGAATCACAGGGGCAATAAATACCTTTGTAAATTGATAAAAACAAATCATGTGATTCACCCTACTTCCTTTAGGAAGTTTCTCTTCTCAATCTCCCATCTCCCTGCTCTATCAACTTTCTTCAGAAAGATGGTAAGATAAAGATTTTTTCTTTTACCTGAACTATTCATTAGCTAGGTTAGGATGTAGCCTCTATGCATATGTAGATTGAAGCCATTAGTGAAGTTTTGTTTTTAAACTACAATCCATATGTGTTGTCTTTGAGTCGGCTTCAGTACCTAGAGAAGCAGTTAGACAAGGACACGTTTCTGCTTCTGCTGCTTTGCTGCTTTAAAAGCTAGACCCTAACAGGCTTGGCTTTAATACTTTGATATTTTTGTTTCCTTAACAAAGGCTGAAGCTTTAGGAAACTTGAATCCCCAGTAGTTTCCTCAGATGATATTGGAAAAAGGGGAAGTTCACAAAATCAGTGAGTAGACAAAGTAGGCCAATGTCAGTAAATGATTGTTATCCTAAGTGACTGTTATATCCTCCTGAAATCTATTAATTTTTATCTGTTCTCTGTTACTGGGATCCAAAGATTGAACTTAAGCCAGAGGTGTTATTTTTTGGATACTTAAACCTCTCACTCGCTGAAGTGTGTGACCCAACTAGGACATATGAAATGACCAGGCATGGGAGTAAAATGGCACCACAGTAGGTCTTTCTGTTCCTATGTATAATTGCAGTTCCTATGCATAATTGCTATCCTTGTAATGAAGAACGTAGCCATTGATCTCTATTAGGAGAAATGAGTGGCATTTTTTAATATCCACATACATGTCAAGAATTTTATTTTTCCAGTTCTGTTATTTTTAATTTAGATTCTCTGTCAGGGTCCCAAAGAGGCTACTTGCCATCCATAGCCGAACGTATATGGGATCTGCAATGAATTACTGCTGAATCCTTGCCAACCCCTTCCTAGTAACATTTAAGACAACACTTGGCTGTGGCCCAAACTTTGACTGCTAGAAATGCACAGCTAAGCTCTAACAGGAGTTAAGATACAGCAGGATGTGTCTGAGACTGAAACATGTTTGGAGAGATAGAGCAGCAGCAAGCAATGTCTGTGTCCGGTAGTCAGGTAATCCTGTAACAGAAAAGAGACTTGTGAGCAGAATACCTTGCCAAAGACCTCACTTGGAGCAGTCAAGAAGCAGCATCTGGTTTATTCTCTTCTAGCTGTGGACCCTGAAATGCACTGGAATTCATCACTTGTTAATCATCCCCAAGGCCTTGTCAACCTTTCTTCAGACAAAACCTTCTCTCAAAGATTCGTCTTAAAATCTTCTCCTTAGTACCTGGAAGGGGAGAGGACTGAAGAAAAGTTGTTTGGAAAAGCTTTACACTAAAAAGTAATGCAACAAATGGTGGCTCTGGTAAATAATTTCTCTCCAAGTAACCTTTCAAAAACAAAAATTGAAAAGTAATGCAACAAATGGTGGCTCTGGTAAATAATTTCTCTCCAAGTAACCTTTCAAAAACAAAAAATGAAACATCTGGCAGCTGGTGTACCAGGCTACCAACTACTCCTTATTTTAATCCAGAACTTCATAACTCTTTGGGTTTCTTGTTTATATCAAATATTAAGCTCTAGAACAGGGGTCGGCAACCTAAGGCCTGCAGGCTGCATCCAGCCCGCAGAGGCCTTCGGACCAGCCCCTGCCCGGTCCTGCTGCCGCCGCTGCCTTTCCCATCTGCTGGGGTCCTCCGGGGCACCATTTTGGATTCCAAAATGGCGCCTGGAGTCTCGCGCGACCTTTCCCATCCTGCGTCGCGACGGGAAAGGTCGCGTGATACTCCGGGCACCATTTTGGAATCCAAAATGGCACCCCGGAGGACCCCCGCAGCTCCTTGAGGGAGCCCTCCTGGGGGACCCCTGTGGCTGCAAAAATGGTGCCCTGCCATCATGCCCATGCGTGTGTGATGCAAGGCGCCATTTTGTTTCCCAAAATGGCGCCCCCCACACATGTGCACCAGCCCCCAGAACCATTTCTGCCCCCCCAGCATGCCGGCAAAAAAGGTTGCCGACCCCTGCTCTAGAAGGTCTATTTTAAATCAATCACCAGTACTTCTGCAGAACAGATGTGACTTTTGCAAAATGGAAATTAAATCATGAGCACAAGTTTAGACATGATGCAGAAAAGTTCTGAGACTGTAGGACAAACTGTGCTAATTCAGGTGACAGATTATTTAAAATTCCTTGCAAGCTGAAAAACAGCGGAACAAGGAAAAGGCTAGCCTGGAACATTTCTTTATGATGGTGCTAGACTCCTATATGCAGTGATTTTGCCACAGAAGGCTCTCCCTGTGTTATAGGTAAATCATATAATTACTTCCCTATTTCCTTTTAAGCAGTGGCAGCATTGTAGAACCCCATTTTACTGGAGTATAGGAGATGAGGATAACCCAAAGGCGTTAAGGTGCTCTGTTTATATGTCCAAAGTCCTGATGGATCTCCAGCAGCATGGAGCTGCTAGGTGCTCACCAGTCATTTGTTCTTTGGAGTTTATCACATGGGGGACAATTGGAAGTATAAATGGTGATCAACCCATGATTAACCTGCAGTTGTGCCAATGGTTTTCACACAACATCACGTGTAAAACACTATTGTCCCGTGAGTAACCTGTGAGTAACCCATGATTATCCCTCAATTGCACAAATGGTTTTCACGTGACGTTGAGACTAAACGTGATTAAAGTGCCATTATCCTATGAATAACCAGGCAAGAAACAGCAGGAAAGCATTCACAGGATTTTCTCATGAATGACTTTTTGCTGTTTATTGCCTGTTTATTTCCTGGTTATCCACGGGATAATGGCACTTGTGTTAATGTCATTTTAAGTATGTTTTAAACTCAATTGCATGATTTTCATGGGTTAATCGCTGTTTAAACTCACAATTTCCCCAGTGTGATAAAATGTCAGTGCAAATCAATTCTCTGTTGGGCATGCAAGCCCTTAGCAGGAGCATACTCCTGAAAACACAGTGCTTTTCAGAGTTATGGGCAACTACAGTTCACACCTATTCTGGGCACAAATGCATTTGCAAAGTGGCAATCAACTTCCAAGGGAGGTTGGGGGGGGGGTGTCACAAAGTCCCTAGCACTGTCCCAAGGGCAGGCAAATCCCAGTTGCCTAGATGTTTCAGACTGCAGCTCTCAGCAGCCCTAGCCAGCATAGTCAATGGTGAGGAATGCTGGGGGTTGAAATCCAACTTCTGGAGGGCCACACTTAACTTGTTGGATTACAACTCCCTGATGAAGATATTCTAGCCTTAGGCTGATTACTAATCCCAACCAGAGTAAACCTGCTGATTTTATCTAAGATTTGATTTACCATTCAGAATTTGATTCAATGTTTCTGCTCTGTTTGGGTCTGACACTTGGATTTAGACCTTTCAGAGTACCCTTTTTGTTTATAGTATTTTTATCCCACTCCTTATCCAAAAAGTGTCTTTTAGCACCTTAGATACCAGTACTCTTTATTGAAACAGCCCATGATTTTTTTTTTATCATGCCCAGAATTATAATTTCTGCCTCTAAAAAAAGAAAATTGTGTCCTTTGGTAGTTATTCAGGTCTAAAAATTAACTTTAAGAAATCCACATTAATGGCTCAGTCTAAACACTTCACACCAACAGCAAAAAATCCTGGCAGAACCTAATGGGCTTGCAACTTCATCCCTCAGGTTTTTCCTATTTGGGAATAATAATCACAAAAGACATCAAGCAGCTCATGCCCTGAAATTATAACCCAGTAGACACATGGATGCTGCATAAATCTAAAGAATGGAAGGCTTTAAATCTTTCCATCCTTGGCAGGATTGCATTAGTCAAGATGTTCATGATCCCTTGGCTCTTTATCCTATTTCAAACAATCTCATTGACTCCTTCCTCATCTAGATTCAAGAAATAGCAAAAATTAATTGATCAATTTATTTTCAATAAAAAGAGATCTAGAGTTCCCAAATCCACTAGGCACATCACTTCCAAGAATGGTGGTTTGGCAGTCCTAGATATTGCACTATATTTCTAGCCTTTCCAACTCAGCCAAGCTATTCAATTAATTAAGGACAACAGTGCTACCGGATGGGTAAATCTAGAAGTTTATAATATGAAGTCCACTGAATTTACTTCCCTCTACAATAAAACCTCAAAACAGAAAATTAGTAGGTTATTGAATCTGTTTTTATCTAGCTCCCTACTCATCTGGCAAAAATGGAAACACATACTAATTCTGGACCCCTCTCCTATTACTCCTTTTTTTTGGCATCCTCTTTCTCACTTAGATGATCAATTCCCACTAATAAGGTTACTAAGAAGATGTGGACTCTACCGCACCTTAGACCTGTTCTCTGGTGGATTACCAAAGCTCACCACACCATAAACACTTCCCTACAACAAACTAACATTACCTGACTTCAAGTACACCAAATTGCTTCCTTTGCATCACACCTAGCCTCAGCAGGAGAATCTCCACATCCACTCTCCTTTTTTGAAAACTTTTGTTTGAATTCTGCTTCTCATACTAAAGGGATGGCGGCAGCTATCTACAAATATCTCCTGGAACACACATAGGGAAAAGACACTCATTTTGGCAATTTTCAATTTGAGAATTGAAAACCACGATTTCAGACACTGCATGGGCTCATATTTGGTCTTCATTCCCATACAAATCCCGTTAAGCATCTGTGAGGGAGAATACTTTGTCTAAAATGGTTAAAACACTCTCTCTGGATTGCTAGAGGGGTTGTAAATCTTGAGGCTCTTATATGCATATGTAGATTGAATGTCCTAAAGTTCTCTCTAAAATTTCAGGTATCACTGATCAAACTGTAAATTTCTGTCCAATTTTGCTTTTGCTTTCTATATTTGTTAAAAGTACAGTTGCCCCTCCGTTCTCGCAGCTCCATGTCCGAGTTTTTATATATTCATGGAGGGGTGACCTCCATTTCAATTAATGGGGTGCATGCCCGCATGCACTCATGGGGGCACGCCCCATTAAAGCCTATGGGGCTTGAATATTCACTAATCTCCGTTTTTGCGAAGGGGGTCCAGAACGGATCCCCTGCGAAAATGGAAGACCAACTGTAATTCTAACTTGAAACATAGGACACTGATATTTTTTCTTATTCCTGCTGCCAGATTAGAAGTAGCCAAATGCTGGAAGTCAGGTGACCTCTCCATTGAGAACTGGTGGTCTAGAATTTGGGATATGTGATTGATGGAGAAACTGTCTGCTACAATGAGGTTTTGCATTGGCCACTAAAGGACTGACATATTTCAAGTAGACTAGATGATCTTTATTGATTATGTTAATCATCACTCCCACTGGATCCACCCTCCAGCTTTATAGATAGATCTCTGGACAGACACTCTACACACCTTGACAAGCCAGACTCTCTGGCTCTTGCTGAGAACTATTTTTTTTGATTCTGCTGCAAAATAACTACTCCTCAAATACATACTTTGTCCCTTGTAGTTAGTTGTTGTTGTTGTTGTTGTTGTTCTACAGAAATTATGTGTTTTATTGTAAAAACTCAATAAAAATTTAATTAGGGGGAAAAAACAGCCCCAGTCCAGAGTCTGGTGATCTAAAACACAATAGAAAACAGGATGGGGAGGGAAGAGATGGAGAAAGCAAATACTGTAGCTGTTCAGCAGAATGCCTCTACTGCTTCTCACCTCTCCTCTCCTTGCTGCGGACCGCTGAGATGAGACTTGAGCAAAGAGCCCCTTTCCTGGTCATCTTTTTACTTTTCAACATCCTTGCCACAGAGCTGTTTGAGCCCCAGCAAGGGAGAAAGCCCCATTTGTGCCACCTTTCTCCCTTGCTAGTCTGGATGGTGCTGAAGAAGCAGTGGTGGTCCTGCCTCTGCTCCCTGAGCCTCTGGGGCCTGGTTGGAAAGGGCCAGATCGGCTGCTATGTGAATAAATATTTGCCATTTCACATCCCTGCTCAAGGTCAGCAGCCATCAAGCGCTCCTGTCATCGTGCAATTATGCCAAATTCCAGTCTGATTAACCACTGTGCTCCTCTGTCTTGGAAAGAGCCAGCAGATTAACCCTTCAGATGCCAACTGAATAATAATCACTGGTCTAAAGCACATATGTATGTCTCTCTCTGTGGATATAAGTGTAAGTAACTAATTGCTGAAGGAGTTAATATCCTGGGTAATCATATTAACCTGGGCTCTATCCACTCATAGGGAGTCTTTGCTGAACCATGTACAAAACAATACTTTAGGGGCCCTTTCACATTAAACAATCTTTAGCCCTATGATTCCATGTTAACTACCATCGTCACATCCTATGGAATCCTCTTGGGATTTGTAGTTTGGTTCGAGCCACCAAAGGAACCCTCCTGCTGAGGATTCACTCCTTCTAATCCTAGGATTCCATAGGATGTTGTCATGACAGTTAAAGAGGAATCATAGCAATATTATTGTGTAGTGTGAAAAAGAGGGCAGAGTTGGGGCTAAAGTAAGGATCCTATTCAATCCTCTGCCAGGGTGTCTTGTAAGAAGGTCCCTGCCTCCATTTTTCTGAGGCAGAGTAGT
>CM034703.1:207560087-207575674 GCA_020142125.1 Phrynosoma platyrhinos | reverse complement strand
TTGTATATCTTTGCATTTTAGGATCTTTTCTAGTTCTTTCATACCCGCCCCCTCCATTCTTCTTCTTCTGATTTTCTGGCTGCATTCCCTGTTCCAATCAGTGTTTGATCCCAGATATGAGAATTCTTTTACTATTTCTATTTCCTCATTGTCTAGGTTGAATTTGTGTAGATTCTCTGTAGTCATTTTTGTTTTCTTTATATTCAACATTAAGTCTGCCTTTACACTTTCTTCTTTGATCATCCTTAGTAGTTGTTCCAGATCTGTGGGATTTTCTGCTAGTATTATGGTGTTGTCAGCATATCTCCGATTGTTGATATTTCTTCCTCCTATTTTCACTCCTCCCTCTTCAATGTCCAAGCCTGCTTTCCTTACAATATGTTCTGCATATAAGTTGAATAGGTAGGGGAGTGATAGGATGCAGCCTTGTCTGACCCCTTTGCCAATTCAGGACCATTCTGTTTCTCCATGTTCTGTTCTGACAGTAGCCTCTTATTCCAAGTACAGATTCCTCATTAGGACTATCAGATGCATTGGCACTCTCATGTCTTTAAGGGCATTCCATAGCCTTTCATGATCTATGCAGTCAAAGGCTTTGCTATAGTCTATAAAGCACATGCTGATTTTCTTTTGGAACTCTCTACTAGGCTCCATTAGCTATTGAACGTTTGCAAGGTGACAAACAAATGGGTCCTAGAGCAGATCAAGCCAGAAATCTCCCTGGAAGTCAAAATGACAAAATGTCATATTTTGGACACATCACAAGAAGAGAGGACAGAAAAAACAATAATGCTAGGAAAGGCGAAGGGAAGTAGAAAGAGAGGAAGACAGCATACTAGATGGATGGACTCTGTTAAGGAGGTCACAGGTATGAATTTGCAGGAACTAAGCAGAGCAATGGAGGACACTGGGTCTTGGAGATGTCTCATCCACAGGGTTGCCATGGGTCGAGATCGACTCGAGGGCAGTTAATTCGAAGTGCTACAAATCCAATATGACATGAAGCTAGGACCTCTAAACTAATACCAGTTCCTGGGCTGGCTTTTCTGCACTCTGAAGTCTTGTGGCAAGGACAGGGCCCCAGCACCCTTGTCCCAGCACCATAGAATATGTATTACATAGTGACATGACATATGGTCCTCTCTGTAGTGGCATCCTGGCTCTGAAACACTTTATTTTCACAGGTGTACCCAACACCAGATTTGTTGACATTTTGGCATCAGTCTAATTCTCGTCTGTTTATTAATGAGATATGAGTAGCTGCTGTATAACTAAATCTGCTGTTGATCATTTTTTCTCTCTGTCAATTTTTTTTTGTTTTATTAGATGTCATTTGTGGCCTTGTATCATTTGTTTGTTTTATCACTGTTGTTATCTGCCCTGGGATTTTTCCCCAAAAGGCAAAATATAAATAGAATAAACAAACATTTTAATAGTAGCCATACATTTGGCATTTCCTAGGGCCTAAGCAGACTGCCAGAAATAATGCACATTAAATTGAGGCACTGCCCTGGCTCAGTGCTAGGGAATCATGGGAACTGTATTTTATTGTGGCACCAGAACTCTCTGACAGAGAAGGCTCAATGTCTCAGAAAAAAAATACAATTCCCATGATTCCCAAGCACTGAGCCAGGGCAGTGCCTCAATTTAATGTGCACTATTTCTGGCAGTCTGCTTAGGCCCCTAGTTTCCAAGGGCCTGGCCAACAAATAAAACTGGGTTTTCCAGTGTAAATGTTAGCTGCCACCTTCGAGGTTCAGATTTAAACATTCTTCCATTGCTTTCCTTAGCACAACTGTTTGGTATTACATTACCATGCCAGTCAGTTTGGGAACTGATGTCCAAAAAGAGAAATCTCTCCAATCTGCAGGGTTTCCTCTCCAGATATCCTCACCACCATCTCCACACACAAGAGTGAGACAGACAGTTCTGGTATATTTCTACCTGTATGGCATGTGCAGCTGGGAATGTGTCAATTGATTACTTGTTGTCAAGTTGGCTTCAACTTCTG
The DNA here is from genome assembly GCA_020142125.1 of Phrynosoma platyrhinos. NCBI lineage: Eukaryota > Metazoa > Chordata > Lepidosauria > Squamata > Phrynosomatidae > Phrynosoma > Phrynosoma platyrhinos. The sequence goes on along the minus strand of CM034703.1, from coordinate 207,573,663 downwards.
CTGACCTTATAAATGAGGGACCCACAAGACACCCTATTATTAGCGGTCTTGCTCAGGTTGTGCAAACTCAGAGCCATGTGTTCTTTTATTGAGTCAATCCACCTGTGTTGTGGTCTTTTCCTTTTTCTACCATCTTCAGCTTTAGTTAATATTATTGCTTTTCTAATGAGGCATATCATCTCATGATATGTCCAAATTACAAAAGGCTCAGTTTAATCATTTTGGCTTCTAGGAAAAGTTCAGACCTGATTTGCTCTCACACCCATTTATTTGTCTTTTTGGCAGTCCATAGCATCTGTAGAACACTTCCAGTGCCACATTTCAAATGAGTTCTTTCTCTTTCTGTCAATTTTCTTTGCAATCCAAGTTTTTCAAACATACATAGAAATCAGAAATTATATGACATGTATGTGCATATTGCAAATTTATAGGCACATTGAAAATACTTAAAGTAAACTATTAAAAGTGTATTTTGCTGCAACCCTCCCCCAAAGAAAGCATATGAAGTGTTTTTCAGGTTTGTTAAAGAATCACACATTAGTTCAGTTCCATCTAGTAGTCTTTCAAATCTGTATACTGTATCTGTGCCCTAGCTTGGAGATATACAGCATACAGTGTCTTAGATTCCTGAATTTCCTAAAGCTCTGCTGCTAGGTAATGAATATGTGATCTCATTTTTAGGAGAGGAAAATGTGTTCAGAAAACAAACTCTAGTATTTTTACTGAAGTGCTAGTTAGAGAAGGCATTAAATAAACCACACCATTTCTCTTTGACATAAATCAAGTACCAATTTCTTCCCCCCCCTCTTCTTGTTTATATATCCTTTGCTTTGGGGAGAATAGTAAATGATGTCTTGTTTTTATGTGCTGCCAGGCCATCATTGCTTTATGGTAACATACGGTATGAATAACAGACCACCCAAAAATCCTGTTATTAACAACCCTTGCTTAGGCCTGGCAATGGCTGCCTTTCCTGAGTCCATCCATCTATGACATGGTCTTCTTTTCCTACTGGCTTATGTTTTTCCCAGCAAAACCATGTTGGACCTTCTTTAATACAGCCATCCAGCCATCCAGATATTTGCACACTGATCTAGCAGAGCATCTGAAAGGAGATGTCACAGATATGTCAATCTGTTCTGATGTCAGTCTTTCTGTTGGTGGTTGGTGAAGGGAAGATGAAGCTTTTGGCAACTGAAAACAATATTGTGTGGGGGCGGGAATGATGTCGAAATATGGCCTAGTGTGCCAATTTATTTTCTTTTAAATATTTCCTAGCACAATCTATGTGAAGCAATGAGAACTACTTTCTCAAAGAGGTCCCATAAGGCTAATTTCCCCCTCCTCAACAGAGTAGGATGGGTAGCAGTGTCATGAATATATTTACATATTCCCTCCCATGAGCCACTTAAGTTGATCAAATATGGGAGGGGGAGGAGGAGGAGGAAGAAAGCAGGAATTTTAAAATGATGAATGTGCAATAATTATATATGCAAACCTGTCTATACAAGTGGTGAGAACGTAGGGCTTTTTGACACCCATGAACCTTAGCTTAGACCATATCTCCTGATACGAATCTGCCAGAGCTCTAAGATCTTCAGGGGAAGGCTTTCCCTCAGTCCCACCACCATCACAGGCTCACTTAGTGAGGACACAAAGGACAGCCTTCTTAGTGGCTGCTCCCATCCTCTGGGACTCCCTTCTTCAGGAGGTTAGGCTGCCCCCCTCCTTGATTTGCTGTTGCCAGGAGGCAAAGATGTTTCTTTTTAAGCAGACTTTTAATGTATAAATATGGGGAAGGAGTTTTATTGACAGTGGCCTCACTAGGGGGGTGCAGGGGGTGCGGACTGCACCAGGTGACACCCTAAGGAGGGTGACACCACTGCTCCTCAAACATCTGTATCTTGGCAGAAACGGGCTGTGGAATTCACCTGTATCTCTTTAAAATGCTGAAGAAATGGTGTAAGGAAGGGGAGGGTCAGTGAGAGGAGAAAGGAGAGGGCCCAGGGTTGTTTTTTAAATTAATTTTTTTTTAAATGTGATTTTAAAAAATTGGTTAGAAACATCACATTTTACCAAATTTTCACTTTAATTACACAAAACTATGTATAGGTAAACACATTTATTCTATGGATATGATATTGTGATTTAAAGGTATAATTTTAATTTTACTATTTGTTTATGTCACAGCTATTACCATTACATTCAGTGGTATATGGGAATTCCAATTTATGAGTAAATTAGTACAAAAACATTACTAAGGATTCTGTATGGATGTGATATGGGAGAAGGTCAATGGGAGGGTGACACCATGAGTTAGTGCACTGGGTGACACCAACCCTAGTGATGCCACTATTTATTGGGGATGTATTATTTATCTTTTAAACTTTAAACTTTTAGTTGTTTTTAAAATGATTTTAATCTGTTTTATGAGATGATGTTAATTGTTTTTAAATGTTATTGTAAATGTTTTTAATTTACTATGGGAAATTAAAGCCACCTTGGGTCCTGCTCTGGGAGAAAGGCAGCATATAAATGAAATGAAATAAATAAAATTAGCTCCAGCACACTGATCCACAGTCACCTCCACACTTCTTCCCCAACACTAATTTCATGAAATGAAGAAAGCTTTATGATTAGGTTCAACATTTTAGACACTATGGACTTTATTGCTCTGCTCAAATAACCCAGCTTACCTCTTCTGAACTGAAGTCTAATTCAGGACGCAGCTGGGTCCTATCACAAGGATTTTGCCACCGAAGCCACCGGGCAAGTCCAGTCTGGCTGCAGCCTGGGTCCCTGGCATGCTTCAGAAGCCATTTTTTCAAGTTGGAAAGCTCCTGGTTTCGAAATAAGGTTGCCGAAGTATGCCAGGGACCTGGGCTACAACTGAGCTGGACTTGCCTGGTGGCTTCGGTGACAAAATTCTTGTGATAGGACCCATCTGCCTCCTGAATTAAGCTTCAGTTCAGAAGAGGTAAACCAGGTTATTTGAGGAGTGTGATAATCTCCTTTGTTTGGAATCATATTGTTTAGTCTAATAGTAATGTTATGAGAACACATATTATCACACTGTATTTACTGTTGTACCGGTACCAGTGCTAAAGTAGTTCCTCAGCTGTTTCTCATTGGGACATGTTCACTGTTGCGAAAACCCCTATGTCTGCATTGGAAAGAATGCTACTGAGAGGTTTAGGTAGCGAGTATTCATTGTTTTTTCCTATAAACACAATGCAATTCAATCTACAAAAATTAAAGAAAAAATTAAATTACCTGTGGCACCTTCCTTGTGTCAACACCAGAAGAGTTGAGTTGAGTTTGTGGATGTTCTAGGACAGGAGGGGAGGAGGTTGTCTTAGCCAATCAGAACATAAGGACAGATTGGGACTGGTAGGATTATCGCACACACATCATATCGAATTTATTTTTTACAGTTCTTCTCCTAGAACAGGCTACAGACTGTCAGAGCACAGAATGGGAACTTGATGAGGATCATACCATGTGATAAAATACGTTCCGTTCCATTGCCATCATGTACTCATTATGTTATGAGGACACAGTGTGATAAGCTTATAAACCAGAGTGGACCCTCAACAATCTAATAATTGATTTAATGTCTGTAGTCTACTTTAGATTAGCAATAGGATTTAGGCCTTTGAATATCAAAGAATAATTAAGATTTTTGATGTGAAGGCCAGTATAGTATAATGTCTTGAATGCTGAATCACAACTCTGGGAGATTGGGGTTCAAATCCTTGCTCAGCTATGAACACCCACAGAGTAACCTTGGGAAAGTCATATCCTCTTAGCCTCAGAAGAAAACAGTTGTAAACCTCCTCTGAATAAATCTTGTTAATAAAACCTTAGGGCAAGGTTGCTACAAGTTAGAGTCAACTTAAAGGTACATTTTTCAAAAGAAAGGTTTTGAATTTCTTTGAATAAGCTTTACTAATTGCTCCTGAATATTGGACCAGTGCAGAATTCTGAACCTGAACATAAGACTGGATCAGTTTTAAATGTTTAGAAGGATGTTTCTCCCCTGATTTTTGCCATGAAGCCTTGGGCAATAAACATATTCTTGTGGAGAGAAGTGAAGCATGTTCTGGGAGGTTCCTTTCAAGTTGTACTTTGCAGTTTAAAGATGGTTCTTACTGTTTAGTGCTCATGGTAGGAATGGAGCCCTACAGAAATTGCTGGAGTGTCACTCCTATCATCTTTTACCATTGGCTATGCTAGCTAGGGTTGATGGAAATTGTAATCCAACAACATCTGGTAAACCACACAATCCTTACCCTTGGGTTATGGTAATGTTAAAGGTGGAAGCAGCCACTCTTGCTCTGCACTGATTGAAATAAACCAAACCAAGACCAGGGAGGGGTTTCTAGGTCTCTCCATGTGCTTAGTACTCCTCCTGTCCTCTCTCTGCATTTGTGATCCAATTTGTGCCTTTTGTGCCGTGGAGGGCCCCAGCTCTACTCCTACAGCAGAGAATACACAGGGATGGGGAAATATTGTTCCTTTTGTTCTTGCCAGGTCAGCCAGAGACTTCAGCTCTGATTGTGTCCAGATGTGCATTCTTTTTCTCCGATTATTGTGGCAAGTCAAAATAGGGTTTCTTAAGAGGCAACTATAATAAGTGGAATAAATGCAAAGTAGACAGGGTATTTGTCAAGGGAGTTTCCTGTTATGCAGGATCGCTCACTGTGAGCTCAGCCAGAGAAATCAAGGGATTTAAGGGACTGTGGTTCATGTGCCAGAATTTCTCTAGGGCTTCGGAAATCCAAGCCCTTTGTGTATCACTACCAGAGGATGAAACAGACCCTGCAGTGCTTTAGCTTTTCCTGCCCACCCTTATTCCTCATAGCTGAGTACACAATGCCCAAACTGTGCTGTAGAAAACACAAGAAATTGCCAAGCATCTCCATTCCACTCCAGGACAACATTGTCTCAATGTGTGACATCACCACAATCAGGAATATGGGACTGTTCATCACAATACTTGACTTCAAAGAAGATAAGGTCAATAGGAGGCCCTTCTCAATGAAGTCTAATGGCACAAGTTGCACTGCCTTGTTTGTGGAATTTTACAGTGGAGCTTATCGCATCGCTTATAAAACCATCTTACCTCTCCTGACTAAAATTATAATTCAGGCAGCATTCTGATACCATCACAGGGATTTTGTTATCGAATCTGTCGCCCGGGTCCAGCCCTGCTCTCAGGGGCACACAGAGCACCTCTTTTCATAACCGGGAGTTTTCTGACTTGAGAAAATGGCTGTCAGAGCACTCCTAGGAGTGGGGCTGAGCCTGGGCTGGACCTGGGCTGCAAACTAGGTGGCAAAATCCCTGTGATAGTATCAGGATGCCGGCCGAATTGAAATTTAATTTGGGAGAGGTAAGATGGTTTTATAAGCTGTGCTCCAGTGATTCCAAACAATGACATTTTCCATTTGTAACCTTCTTATGTTTTCTCACTACCTCTTCCATCTTTTTTTTAACTAAAGAAAATAAGGTAAGGAACTAATTATGGACTAACCCCACAATAATATTACTAGTGGTAGAAGCCAACTGTTTAGAAACGTCACTTGTGGGAAGCCTAGTGAGTGAGATGTAGGTGGTACACATATGCATATGTTCACAGGTTTTGTGTTGGTTCATAAGAATATTTGGCTGACATATTGCCTATTAATAGCAGTGGACAATCTGTGGCCCTCAAAATCTTGTTGGACTGCAGCTCCATCAACCCCAGCCAGCATTTTCCTGTGGTTTTGAGACTTTTTTGTGAGATGTTCAGCAAAAATTTGTCCTTCTAATTTTGGAGGGGGCGAAGTGGGACTTCAGGGGTTTTTAGCTCCTGCACTTTGGGGATTGAGTGTTGATTTGTGGGCTATACCTTGTCCACACCCTGGTCTAATGTAATATAACTGGGAATCTATTGCAATGTTCTTATCTATTTCCTAATCTCCCAAACCCCTAGAGAGCTCCAGTATGTCTGTACAGAAGTGAGAAACTTTAGAGTTAACATTATAATTAAAAACCCAATTAAAACACTGCAAATTGACAACTATCAGTGGCTAGTATATTCCAAAATTGTAGGGTCATGAGAATATTAGTCAAGATTAATTCACCTGGATCAGATATCTATGCCATAGTGATAGAAAACTAAGACCCTCAGCTTCCTAGGCTCTAGGTCTTTCCATGCTACTTAATCATAGTGCCATGATTCCACTTTAGTTGTCATGGTTCCATCCCATGCAACCCTGGGATTGGCTGTTGAGGGAGAGACATTCAGAATCCTTAGCCAGGGAGTCCTGTGGTGCCTCTGACTAAACTACAAATCCCAGGATTCCATAGGATATACAGCCATAGCAGTTAAACTGGAATCATAGCATTAATACATAGGAGTCCAGCAAGACAGAGGACCACAAAAACAGGCAGGACAGTGCATGCATGACATGAGTGAATTCTTGGAGCCATAGTTTTTAAAAGCAACATTTCTAAACTGTGGGCATACATTGACCATATGCTATTTATTGGCTAATAACTGAACAGTCTAAATTAACAATATGGAGATTACTACTTTTAATACATGGGCTTTCTCTGCATTTCTTTTCTTTTTCTTTTTGGGAGGAAAAGGGGAGTATAAATGAGCAATTCTGAACTCTTGACAGACAGACACATAGACATGTTGTATATTGGGTGGGATCTCTATCCATAAATTCTCAGTGTTTGCCATAAAAAGTGTACTTTGCTTTTAATTAGAGATTCTCAGCTAAGTTGAATCAACTCTCTACATGCCACTTGAAAAGGAAAAAAAGTGAGCAGCATGTTAATCCCTACAATGTGTTTACCACTTTGTAAGATGTAAATTCAGCATTTCTCTCCCCCTTCCTACTCTCTCTTCAAAAGATTTTACATTTTAGAAGATCCTCTCTGCCAAAGATTTTAGATTGTATTTGTTGTTGTTGTTTTTAAATGGGGAAATTGTGTAAGACTACTCTCTTCTCTAAACCAGCATCCCACCTTTCAGTATGTCCTATTTTTATATTTTCCCTCCTCAGTTGCCCCTGACACACCAGTTTGATTTGTTCCTTTGTTTTGAGGGCTGGGCTGAATATCTCTGACCCACCAGCAAACTCTATTGCAGCAAGTCTTCTCCCACTATTATTTCCCAAGAGCTGCACCCCATTTTTGCTGCAGGACTGGTGTTTGGTGCTACTGTTGCTCAAGCTAAACATCTGTTCAAACTGCAATGCACCATCCTCTCTTGCTATTCAAAATGAGGAGGAATCCAAATGCTGCAAGCCCAAGTGTTCCAAGTACAGACAGGAGCTCTCCACACATAGCCTGAGAAACATAATTTGTTGCAGCCAGCATCTCTGGGTGGTAAAGTGAAGCAGTAAACCCTGGAATGTGAGCAATCTCAGTGCTGGAGGCTGAAGGGGGGGAGAGAGGAAAGCATCAAGGGAGGGGGGTTTGCAGCAGTCTCTGCCACAGAAAGTTGTGGCTGTAGGGACCAATGGTGCTGCATAAGGCTTGTGTCAATATTATGACTGGCTTCTCCATGGAGTCAGATAAAGGGAGATCTTTATCACATCTTACAGAGAAAGCAGCTTTCCCGGCCCCCAAATAGCTCCTCAAGGCAGATTCCTTGGGTGATTTAATATAAGATGAAAGAATCCAGATTGCAGCTCCAGACGGGAAAGGATGAATAGCAATATGGCAGCCAGCCCCCTAAGCCCCCCTTTAAAAGTCCCCAAAGGAAGCAAAGACCCCTCCCCTCAACAAAAATTTCTATTTAAGCAAGCGCAGAAAGGTTTTCAAAAACAGGCGTTTCAAGAAACAGGTCTCAGAGCTGGTTTAAAGTGGATTTCCCTTTGGAGAGAGAGTGGAGGAAATCCAGTTGAAAGGCAGTCCTGAGGAAAAGTTGCCTTAAAACACTTTCCTGTAACACAGGGGTCGGCGACCTACGGCCCCCGGGCCGATTCTGGCCCAGGTAACTGGACTTACCGGCCCAGGCTGATCCCTGCCGCTGTTGCGCTGCATTTTCTCCTCCGTGCGGCCGCGCGCGCCGCCACTGCCATTTTAAAAATCATATCAGTGGCTAGTATATTCCAAAAGGAATACTGTGCATGCGCAAATGTGTCGCAGCCGCCATTTTGATTTTCAAAATGGCGGCAGCGTGCATGCGTGGAGGCGGCGGCAGTGGCTGCGGCGGCAGCAGCACGCGGGGGGGCGGGGGGGGCGCGTGCGCGCATGAGTGCGCGAGCTGCCATTCTCCCCCCCCTCGGCCCAGCGGAGACAAGGACTTCAGGGGACCGGCCCAGGACCAAAAAAGGTTGCCTACCCCTGCTGTAACAGCACTACAGCTCAGTAGTGCAACACACTTTACACATTGAAGGTCCCATGTTTGATCCTCTTCAGGTAGGATGACTGGGGCTGCATCCGCACTGAAGAAATAATCTGTTTTGACCCTGCTCAAAAACAAACTACAGTCCCCAGAATTCTATAGCACTGAGCCATGGCAGTTAAAGTGGTGTCAAACCAGATTATTTCTGCAGTGTGGATGCAGCCTGGGAAGCCTGCCTCCTGCAAACCTAAAGAGTTTGTCTGCTAGTCATTGTTGATAGCACTGAGCTGGATGAACAAATGGTCTGCCTCAGCATAAGTCCACTTCCTATATGCCTGTGAGATCTATGCTGGTGTTCCTGAAGTCTCAGTGGTCTGTCCCTTCTGTGACTTTCCATGTCTTTTTAAATTTGCAGCTGAATCAGGATATTTGTGTGGTGGCTTCTCATGTCCATTTCTGCTTGGTCCTATACACTATCCCTAGTCTGATGTATAACACACCTGGGAACCTGAACACTACCTAGCCAAAAATGGGAAGTAAAGCAAAAGATTGTGATTTCTTGAGAGAAAGGTATGCTGTCTATCTTTGGCATCAGCTATATGGCAGAGCCAGTGTGTCATAGTGGTTTGAGTATTGGACTATAACTCTGGAGATCAGAGTTTGATTCCCCATTCAGCCATAAAACCCACTGGGTGACCCTGGGCAAGTTACATGCTCTCAGCTTCAGGAGAAGGCAATGGCAAACTTCCTCTGAATAAAGCTTGCTAAGAAAGCCCCATAATAGGGTCACCTTAGAGTTGCCATAAGTCGGAAATAACTTGAAGATACACAGCAGCAGCAGCAGCAACAAGATGGTATGTAGGCCTAAGCTCTTCCTAGCTCTCCCTGTCTTTGGGATCAGCTATATGGTATGTAAGGCTGAGCTCTCCCTAGAAGCCAAGATGACCAAACTGAGGCTGTCTTACTTTGGCCACATCACAAGAAGACAATAATGCTAGGAAAGGTGGAGAAGGAGAGGAAGGCTGCATATTAGTTGGATAGATTCAATCAGGGAGGCCACAGCCCTGAGCCTGCAGGACCTGAGCAAGGCAGTTGAGGACAGGGGGCATCTCTCCAGGGACACAACATAGAAGTCTACAGGCAAACTGCTTATGAGGATTCTTGAGGGTCAATGGTAGGGAGAAAAGAAAGATACATAACATATTGTTATTGTTAACTGCCCACAAATCACTCATGGGACTGCCATCAGTCCAAGTCGATTTGTGGGCAGTTATCAATAACAACAGTATGTTATGTGTCTCTCTTTTCTTCCTCCCATTGACCCTCAAGAATCCTCATAAGCAGCTTGCTGGTAGACTAATATGTTGTGTCCCTGGAGAGATGCCAGGGGGTATCTGGGTTATGCATGTCAGTGAGGTTTTGCCCCAGGCTGTAAAATGTCCCAGGTGCATGCAATGTGCACAAAAGAGAAAAGCTGACTCAGAGGAAGCTGATGAAACTTCAGCATGAAGTTGTGTAATAATTCAAAACTACATCGTCACTATGGACATATGACAGGAAAATGATGAAACACTAGCAGGAGGTTGGGTCAGAATCCTAGCCAGATTTTGTGTATATAAGGAAGAATGTTCCAATGCATTAGAGCTTAAGTGGATGTCAGTTGGTGACGGAGCATTATGTTGGATATTGTAAATATTGATATGTTGCTCTTGTAAATATTTGCTGCAACTGAGATTAAAAACCTCTTCAAAAGAACCTCAGCAATCATGAGTAAAACTCTGTTCAGCAGAAAGAGTTTTTTTTAAATTTTATTTTAAAGTACATTAAAAAAATACAATTAAAATATATTCTTTGTCATATTTACAGTATGCTTAGCCATAATTCAAACTTCTCAATAGTTCTTTGAAAATAAGTGCATTTTTCCACTTTTTACATACATTGTTTCTGTATCTCTTGCTTCTATTATTTAACATCTCAAGTCCAATTTATTACAAAATCTCTATAATTACTTTGCTGCTTTATTCCCATTTTCTATTTAGATATTCTTTCACTGGAGCTCACTCTTCCTCAACCAGTTCCGCATCCTCATTATTCAATAACCTTGTCAATTTATCCATTTCCTTCATTTCTGACAGTTTCAAAAGCCATTAATCCACTGTTGGTATTGTCTCATTTTTCCATTTGGAGGCTATTAATATTCTTGCTGCCGAGATCATATAAAGTATTATTCTCCAGTATTTCCTAATTATATCCAATTCTAACTTATGCGTCATGTTTAGTAAGTATAGTTCTGGATATAATTCAAATCTATTTTTCAGTATATCACCATATGTATTTTTTCCAATACATTTTCATTTTGGGACATCTCCACCAAACATGGTACCAGGATCCAACATTATGTTTACATTTCCAACATTCATTTGTTTGTAATTTATAAATTTTTGCCATTCTAGCTGGAGTAAGGCACCATCTTTGCTCCATTTTCCATTGGTTCTCTCTGATATCTTGAGAATGGGTGAATTTTCTTGTCATTTTCCTAGCTTTTTCCCAGTGGTCTACCATAATTGTCCTACCAATATCAGATGCCCATTTAATCATATTATCTGATATTATTTCTTTTTCTTGCTTTTGATGCATTAGCATTTTGTATAATTTACTTACTCTCTTCTCTCTTGTCCCCAACCAAATTTTGTCTATATCCTTCAAATCTTCTTCCACCCCTTGTAGCTTAGTATCGATTTTAAATCTTTACTTTATTTGGGTATATAATAGCCAATGTATTTTCTCATCTAAATGTTGAATCTCCGGCATAGCTTTTAATTCCCATTGGTTTCCAGTCTTCTCCAATATCTCTCTATATTTTAACCAAATTCGAAGAGCTGTCCATCTCCCGAAAAAAGCTTCATGTGATAAAATCCATAAAGGTATTTTAGTATATATATATATATTTAACTTCTTTCCAAATTTTCAATAGACTTCTTCTAATTACGTGATGCTGAAACTCTTTGTGAACTCTATCTTTATCGTAACATAGATATCCATGCCATCCGAATCTGTCAGAAAGAGTTTTTATCTTCAACTATTTCCAGACTCTGCAGTGGCATTTGTTTCCTGCCTGGCTGTCTTCTGTGTATGGACTCAGTTTTCCCTGGGTTAAAAATGCAGTGGCAGATTTGGTCCATGCTCTTTGTTCTATTGAAATTCACAAAAATATATACATTGAACAAAACTGAATACCTGAATCCTAAAGTAAAACTTAATAGACTCGTCCCTCTACAAATGTAGCTTTGACTTTTGTGGATTTGATTTTTCATGGATTTTATTAATATGTTCCCTCTAGGAATATCAAGTTTCTCCAATGTTACTCTATGGTCAACTTTAACCAAAAGTCACTCTGAAGGACCTAGAGATTCCTAGAGAGAACACTCCACTAGGTGTTTGTAGCTTTTCCAGCACAATTCTATGGTCGATGTGTTGCAGATGTTGACCACAGAGTTGCACTGGAGGACCTAGAGATTCCTAGAGAGGTGTTCTCTCTGGCAAAAACATAGTGTTTTTTCCACATTCACGTGGGCTCCTGTGCCCCTAACCCATGCACACAAATGTATTTTCTAGAAAATAATGAGTTTAAAAGATAAATATACAATATACAAATGTCCCAGGAAAGTATAGAATGAAAGGAGAGAGGAAACAACTGTGTGCCACCTTTAAAACCAACTGATTCATTTTAGCATAAGTTTTTATGGATTGCAAGCCACTTCCTCAAAGGCACTAATAGAATACAATATCTAAGTCCTATCGTGGAATTTGCTTTTGGGATGTCTGTACAAAGGGCGACTTTACTTGTGTGTTATGGTGGCCCAAACAACTAGAGGAGGGCAGGATGGAATGGAGAAAAGAAACTGAGTCTGCTTTATTTCCAGACTCAAGCTGTCAACAGCGGAAGTTTTCTGATTACGACTTGGCAACCTTACTCAGCAACAGCAGAAAGTAGCTGCAGATATAATAGCAGTAGTAATTTAGCTATAGTTTTCAAAATAAAAATCATCATAAAAGAAGGAAAAATTTAAAAATGTGAAACACTTACAGGTAAGCCCTTATTCCTAACAAAGGGGGGAAGCAGACTGGCGGCACGGGGCTGCCCTGGGAAGGTGCACCGCAGGATTGAGGCATCCCCACGCCTCGATCCTGCAGCGCTCCTTCCCCGTCCCTGAAAGGAGCGCTAAAATAGCGCTCCTTTCACAAGTCAGCGAAAGTGTGCCTCAAAAGCGTGAGGCGCACTTTCGCTGACTTATCTGCCACAGCGTGTCCGGACACTGCGGCGGGAGGTTGCCCCCAGAGCGCCGGCTGCGCGGAGGGCCGGCAGCTCCGAGGGCAACCTCGGGAGGAGGAAGGGGTGCCGAGCGTGCGGCTGCCCCTCCTCTTCCCTGCCTCGAGGATGGCTTAATAAGCCATCTGCTGAGGCCCAAAGTATCTCTGTAAAGGGAGGCAGTGTAGCTCAGTGATGGAGTATGTACTTTGCCAATAGAAGGTCCCAGGTTCAAGTCTTGGTATCTCCAGGTAGGTGTGAGAGAGACTTCAGTTAAAACTCCTGGAGAGCTGCTGCTGGTAGGCTGTGTTATCAGTCAATACTGATAACACAAAATTCCTTGAACCAAAGGAATTTTGCTATCTTCTTGTACTTTTAACAGCCGTGTGGTGTGGAAGAGGGGAAATTTTATCAGGTATTGCTGATTTAAGTTGGCCTGCCCTCTTCCACACAACTATTAAAAGTACAAAAGCACTTGAAAAGCCATCCCTGTACATAATTAATGTTGTGTTGCCAGGATGGCTGCAGGATGATACTTTTATAACTTTAATGCTAAATGTGGAGTAGGACAAGGTATCATAAAACTCTGTCAAGCTGAATGAAGGTACCTGATCCCTCATTCCATGCAAACCCAAACTTTCAGCCGCAGACATCCCCTCTCTGCACAGCTCTTGCCTCTCTGGTGGAAAGTGGAGGTGTGTGGAGGAATGCCCACCCTTGTTTTTATTGCCAGCAATAGCCATGTTGGGGAGGTACAGGTGAAAGCTGGGATTCAGAAAATAAGAGAAGACAGGTACCTTTGTTCTGTTTGACAGAGCTTTATGGTACCTGTCCTGCTCATGCTCCATGATCTGTTCAGGATTAAAGTTGCAGGAGCCCTGTCCCATATCCAGCCTGACAACCCTAAACTGATGCCA
>CM034703.1:207545963-207559987 GCA_020142125.1 Phrynosoma platyrhinos | reverse complement strand
TACTGATAACACCCAGCACCATAACTCCGTATTATCTCACAAATGCAAATAAATTTTATTTGTATCCCACCCCTCTGAGAGCAATCGGGGTGGCTAACATATTAAAATACAGAATACAATCAAAACCCAAGTACCCATCCCCACTTAAAAAGTATTAAATCAAGACATGTTAAAGCATCTTAATTAAAACACAGAATAAATAATACCACAGTTATTATAATTATTACCATGAGGCATTCTTATTGATAGACCAGATGAGGTGGCACACACTAAGATTTTGCAGTACAAATAATGGGTAGCCAAAGGCTCATTATTTAATTGGTGATTATTTTTTTATCTGGACATGGATGAACTCTTTGGATCATCTGCCAAAATGGCTTTGCTTATTACTGTCATTCCCAGTGTTTTGGACTACAACTTCCAGAATCCATCAGCTAGCATGGCTGCCTGCTCCAAGGGCTGCAAACAAACAAATAAAAACAGAGGATTTAGGGTCTCCTGCGGACTGCTGGCTGCCCTTTCCCCAACCCTGGTCTTTGCTAAAGTTGGAATGAATAGCCAGTTTGACTGGCTTTTGTGCATGTAATAGTATCAAGTGATATCAATTATATTAAGTTGTTTTGGACTCAATTACCAAAATGTTTCTGGCTAGTCCTCAGAATGACAACATCCGTTTACTTTTCATGTTCATCTGTCCCATCCTGAAAAGTGAAACCACCAAGTGGAAGGAGAGCTCATGCATACTATTCCAGTAATTTGAAATTGGAGAGTCAATGTGTTGTAGTAGTCTGGGTGCTAGGGTGGGACACTGGGAGACCAGAGTTCAAATCCCAGCTCAGTCATGGAAATCTAGTGGGTGACCTTAGGCAAGTCACACTCTCCCAGAAGGCAATGGCAAACCCCTTCTCAACAAATTTTCCTACAAAACCCTGTGATAGGTTTGTCTTAGGGTCACCATAAGTCAGGGATGATTTGAAGGCATACAACAATAGCAACAAATTTTGAATAATCCCTTGCAATCACATCCTGGTCTCTTCCATGTTCTTTACTTCCCAAAATGTTGTCTTATATCACAAATCAAGGCTTCTTCTGTCTGTATCGTGTAGCTAGGAGCTAGGAATATAACAGTACAGAGACTGGCCTTGCTGTAGCCCCCTTCATGGATACTTGACGATGCAGAAATCCTGAGTGAAAACAGGTTTATTTGAAAACAATTCTGGAACAAATGGAAATGAAGGTGATACCAGCCAACAACAATCTTTCATAGTTTTCAGACCACATCTAGAATTCTTGCAAAGAGATGGTGCAATGATAAAAACTGGGATGGAACAGCTTCAGAATCTGCTCGAGATAAACTTTGCAAAATACAATTTTAAGGGCACAAAATTCAGCCGGATGATTTGTAGCAAAGGATAGTATCTCCATTGTGTGAATACCAGGCTAGCCCTCCTCAACAATGTCCCATCCTGTTCTGGCAATTGGCTATTGATAAACAGCCTGCCTACTGAACCCAATAGATCTTTGATTTCAGTACAGCATACTCATCTCTTGGGACTCCGTGCCCTTAGTGTTTTATTTTCAAATAGCCCTTTCTTTCCTCTCTCTTATCAATTCTGCTTTCAGGGTCCAGAAACATTTATGATACAAAACTGACAGCAGTAACAGCTCACAGCAGCCTGCTAAGGGCCACTAGCAAATTAAAATGTTCTTTTATTTTGGCCAGAAATACTAAAAAGGAAGGAATAAGGAAAGGTGCTGATGGAAAGGAATAAAGACACTGGCTTTGAGGAGGACATCTTCATCTCCCAAGACAATTCTGTAAAGAACCTATGGCTGCATCCTATCATTTTCAGAGATTTTCTCTCAGAGAAATTCCTTTTGCATGAAAGATCAAGATATCCTTAGGGACAGCAAGCTGCTGGCACAGATGGTCAGCTTTGGCCCTTTATGCACTTGGGTCAAGGAAATGTGTGCATATGTGTGGATAACCTCTCTGTAGTGACTTTGGCTTTGTAGCTATAATGTTTCGGGATAGCTTTGTGCACAGCAGCACACAAATCACTTTAAATTCCCAAACATATTTCACAGATGTAAATAGGGATACTGTTGGGATGGCTATGTGTCTTAGTGGACAGTTCTCTGTTTGAAAGGCTCTTCTGTTTGAAGTCCAAATCCTGTTAGAGAAAGAGTAATAACAAGAAAGAATAGCAGGGGTTCTGCAGGCCAGACACTAAAGGAAGCCATCTCTCTTCCTCTGGTTAAAATCTCTGCCTAAAACCTCTGCAATGCATTGAACATATCTTGTACCAAAAAAATACTGATGTATTGAGCCAGCCATAGCTGCAGCTACCTCTACATCATTGATGGATACTCCTGAAACACAGTGTGGCAGGCCTTCAGACCCTGATGCTTGATTTTCATGATTCCTGTAGGGAATTGCTTGATCATAGCTGAAAACATACCTGTCCATCTGCCACGAGTTCCAGTGCAGAAACTCACCAGACAAACAGATGAACCTTCCTGCAGTATTGGTATTGGGACAGCATCTTTCCCCATACCAACAAGCAACAGAATCACTTGGAGGGGGACTCAGGGTAGGCTATCTGAAAATCATACTTCTGTCCTTACTATTGGCCTCCTATCCCCAGTCTAGCATCTGCTACCCAAGGGGGCTGTCTTGCTCTCCCTATTGGTAGACTATACTGTCTTCCAGGCATAATTCTCCCCAATGAGGATGAGCACAGGGCCAGTATCAATGATGTCAGCAATCTGTCCAATTGGCTTATTACTGCCTTACTACTCTCTGAGAGCATGTCTAGTTTTCCACTAAGGATCCCATCTGGAAATCAGGACAATTGCTATTTGGGCACAAAACAGTGCTCCGTTCTCCATATCATTACTACCTTACTACTGCCTTACTATTGTCTGAGGGCATGTCTAGTTTTCCACTAAGGATCCCATCTGGAAATCACAGCAACTGCTATTTGGACACAAAATAGTGCTCCTGTTTTCTCAGCTGAGGCTGGTGCCTGAATGTTTCACCCAGTATTTCCATTCACACCTCTCTGAGTAGCCCAAGGCCTGATGTCTGGTGTAGCTTTGGCTGCTTTTACTGCAACAGATCCTTTGGTCTAGATCTACCAACATATTCTTGTAGCCAAGGAATCTGCTGCATGGCTCTCTTTTTCCCAAGCAGCATGGAGCTATCTAGCCCACATCTGTCTTGTGGCTTCCCAACTCCTTTCCCTCTGGGAGAGGAATGCAGTTTTGCTGAAGAAAGGCAAGAGCTCAGACTGAAACAGTCCTTTTGTAATGGTGTTTTCTCCCCTGGCCATTTTGAATTAATTAAGGAATGTGATAGAGACTATAAATACTTCCTTCCTGTATGATTGATGGTCTATTTGTGCTGGATCGGAATGCGCCTAATCTCTAATTGGAAGCCCACCATCTGGTTCTATTGATTTGCTTGCCAGAAGTCAGATTGTTCTCTCTGCCCATATAAGGGAAAATTAGGTACGTGGAAGACCAGCCAGACCTCTGCCTACTGTGATGTCACCATTTGGCCCAGGAAGCCGAGAGGGCTTGTCTGCAGCCTTATAGTGGAATTCTGTTTACTGATTGTGTGAAACTTTAGCAGTATGGCCCTCTCTCCCCCTTCATTTGTTGGAGCCTCTTATATATGTCACTCATAAACCCACATGGGGGAAGCAGTTCCAGTGCTTGTAAAACAGAATTTGCCTGGCCTTCCTGACTCTTCTGTTGTAAATCAATGGCTACAGAGAGTGCCAATGAAGGGAACATCTTTAATAACAGAGCTTTCCCTGATTTGAGTGCATCACAGACCAGAAGTGTTTGGAAATAATTCCCAGGATTCTGGGGAAAAAAGCTGCTATGTGGGGCACAGGGAGTACAACACTTAGAATTCCCCAGCTAGTATAGTCACTGGTTAGGGGATTCTGGGGGTCATAGTCCAAATCTCCCACTGTTCCCCACCTCTAATTATTTCTCCTCTGATACGCAATTATGATAAATGTGAAGTTGTGCTCACCCAAAATGCTAACACTGGAAATGTAAACAAAAACACTAAAGCAAAGGTGAAAGTAAAGGTAAAGCAAAGGGATTCAGTGGCTTAGTGGTTAAGACACCAATTCTGATGATCAGAAGATCAGAAGATTAGCAGTTTGAGGCCCGAGTGCCACATAATGGGGTGAGCTCCTATCACTAGTCCTGGCTTCTACCAACCTAGCAGTTCGAAAGCATGCAAATGCAAATAGATAGATAGGTACCACTTCTCAGTGGAAAGGTAACAGCGTTCAGTGCAGTCATACTGGCCACATGATCACAGAGTCCTCAGACAACGCTTGCTCATCGGTTTAGAAACAGAGATGAACACCACCCCCTACAGTCAGTTATGACTAGACATTCATGTTAAGGGACTACCTTTACCTTTACCTTTACCTTTACCTTTAAGGTGGAAGAGCATGCAATTCTCCAGGACCTGGATTACACATGCCCCAGTCAGCATGACCAATGGCCAGTAGTGATAGGAGTGGCAGTCAAACAAAATCTGAGAGTGCCACAGTTTCCTCTCTTCTGCACTAAAGTGAGGTAACTTTAAAAGAAGGAAAACTGAAAATATGGTAATGCTGAACTGTGGTGCCAAGTCTGCCTTTTAGTTAGCACAGTAATGATAAGAAATGGCTCCTGCTGTTTCTGAATGAGAAGCAACAACAGTATACTCATTGTCATAGGTTTACTGAAGTGATGCCTACAGTAGATGATACAAACCCAAGACCAGCCTTTTCAGCTACCTGATGGAACATAAAAAGCACAAATAATATTAGAGATTGATTCTGTTTAGCTATTGGATGCTGTGAGTCTCAGAATCACTTCACACCTTGCATTGAGGTAAATCTTCTCTGTGGCAGAGTGTTCATGTAGAAGCATATCATTGCTTTTACCATAACTCACCCTCTGGAGTCAGAAAATTCAGACACAGAGAAGTCAGAATCCCAGGAATTTACAGTTCCTGGTGATGGTGGCCTCTCCAAATGCAAGGAGCTAGGAGATATACTGCCATCCTTTCAAGATCATTGAAGAGATAAGGAGAGATAATGATAATTGAAGTGATAAGTAGACACTATGAAGATCCCACAGGCTGTTAAATAGGAGACATTGACTCATTGAGCACCTGGTATCTTGAGAAAACTGCCTATAAATTTCCCATCAGTTCCCTGGCATCTTTGTTGCTTACAAACATTCAT
This sequence comes from Phrynosoma platyrhinos, assembly GCA_020142125.1. Taxonomy (NCBI): domain Eukaryota; kingdom Metazoa; phylum Chordata; class Lepidosauria; order Squamata; family Phrynosomatidae; genus Phrynosoma; species Phrynosoma platyrhinos. The sequence goes on along the minus strand of CM034703.1, from coordinate 207,554,723 downwards.
TGTTGGTGACTAGCAGTACTCTTCAGCTTAGTGTTTTCTTGATCTTGGAATTGCTATGATTGATGACTTACTGGCTTTGGGCCTCTGCAGACCAGCCCAAAGGGCTGGCCTGGAGGCAGAGATGGGGTGGGGCAGCTGCACACCAGCCACCCCAACCCCACTCCGATGTCATCCTGATGCTGTCAGGATGCCCTCCCAGCGCAGCATTCTGATGCACTGCACCAGAAAGGGTGAAGAAGAGCTCTTAGGGTGCCCGGCTCTTAGGGTGCCCTTTTGCCGTTCCTGAAAGGAGCAGCACTTTGCTGCTCTTTTTGGGAATGCAAAAGGGAGGATTGGGGCCATGGCATGGGGTAGCTGCGGCCCCAACCCGCAGCTTTCCGGGGTGGCCCAGAGCCGCCCGTCTGCACCCCACCTTAGTTTAACTGGATTTCTGTAATGACTTTTGGATCAGCTGGTGATCATCCCCTTATTTCTCCTTTCACCTTGTTTGGATAACCTGTGACTGACCTGGACTGGATTAATTACCCAACTGCTCTTTCACGCTAACCACTTGCTGACTGGAGCAGAACTTCCTCCACCCCATGGGCCAGATGCAGACCTACTAGGCTCTGATTCTGAGCCTCTGAACTCTCACCAGGCCACAGCCTCTTTCCCAGGCCACATTCTCTTAAATGGTCATTAGTACTTCTGGCTATTGGTACCTATTCTGTCTTACTCTCACCTTTAACAGATGAGGGGAGATCTTGAAAAAGTTGAGGAAAGGAATGCCTGGATACAAATTGATCAATTGATGTGTGTCTAAGAGTATAAGTGGGATGCAGTGGCACAAATGGTTAAGACGCTGACTCTGTTGATTGCAAGATTGGCAGGTTGGCAGTTCGAGGCCCCGGTGCTCCATGATGGGGTGAGCTCCTGTCATTAGTCCCAGCTACTGCCAACCTAGCAGTACCTAGCAGGTGGGAAGTAAATGGTGTTCAGTGCAGTCATGCTGGCCACATGACCACCAGAGTAGTCCTCAGACAATGCTGGCTCTTTGGCTTAGGAACAGAGATGAGCACTGCCCCCTACAATCGGTTATGACTAGACATTTATGTCAAGAGACTACCTTTACCTTTAAAAGTGTAAAAGGAAGACACATACACATAGAAAAAGGGTGAGTGAATGAATGATTGTTAGAGTAAAATTTGTACCTTCACCTACTTTTAACTCTCATTCCACCCCCTTTTTGCTCTGGTCATACCCACTGCTACAGAGCAGATCCCCACCCCTAGAATACCTGTATGATATGTTTTTGTTGCATACATATTTTACAAATTCAGAGTGTACACTTCATGCATTTATTTATCTGTCTTAAGGATTTATTACAATCCACCCTTCAGAAAGTTTCCAGATGTTGTCAGTGTACAACAAAAATGAAGGTTTGAATAGCAGTGGTTGTTTACTTCCATAAATGTTGTCAAGCCCCTTGTGGGTCTTCTACTTCTGCATATTCCAGCCTGAGACTCCTGTATAATGGCCTGACTGTTTTTTCTCTGGAGCAGAACAGAAACTATGTGTATCTTTATCAAGTGAAAGCTTGGGAGATGAAGCGTAGAATTTCTGTAATGATTGCCAGAGGCCATCAAGCACCATCCACTACTTCATCAAGGTCATCCACTCCCCATGAGGCCAGTCATTCCTTCCACTTTGTTCCCATATTACCTGGAAAATATAGATCAAATGTGACAGTGGATTTGTCACTTGGAGGCCCACAGTCTTGCCAAGAGTTTGAAAGTCCCTTTGAGCTGTAGAAAGAAAATAGAGATAAAATATGCCCAAACCCTTATGCTGCCTTATGCATCCCTTCCCTGCACCTGAATCACAGGGTCCGGCTCCCAGGGTATTTTGATGCAGGAGAGAGAAATATCTGACAGGTACCTGGTAATAAAAATACAAATACAGTAGGCCCTTGGTATCCACTGGGGTTTGATTCCAGGGCCCCCCATGGATACTAAAATATGTGGATACTCAAGTTCCATTAAATACAATGGCATTTATTGCTTCAACACAGTTTTATTGGGAATAGGGCAAATTCACATATCAATGTAGGCAATATTGAGCTGAATGGACTGATGATCTAAATCAGTAAATGGCAGCTTCCTCTGCTCCCACGTAACTGTGGAGTTTATCACACAGGAGTGTGCCCAAATCCCATGGATAAATGGGTTTTAAATCCTGGGAATATGATTATTTTTAGACACATCAGGCTTTGGCATTAACATGACATTAACCCGTGCAAAAAGCAGTGCGGTTTTGCCGCTTTTTGCACGGGTTAATGTTACGTTAATGCCAGAGTCGCCCGACATCATCTGAAAACAATCCTGCTCTTGCGAGATATTCATGGGTTTAACGCCTGTTTTTCTACGGGATTTGGGTGCTTCCCTTCCATGTGATAAACTCCTATGTCTTACTTATGACCTCAGTTTTGCATTGCAGCTTATTCATTTCTTTTTGACTTGATACCAATCCCTTCAAACTCACACTTTTCCAGGGAGATTTGCAATAAAACATTGGAATACCACCAAACGATGGAGGCATTACAATAAGCTAAAAAAAGCAGCACTGGAAAACTAGCTTCCAAATCAAACAGATCTATTTAAACATTTAAAAGGCACAAAGCATAGGAAAATAATATAGGCCTCCACTGATTTATGACTTGATATCAGAGTGAGTTCTAAGTGAGGTGCTCTGGGTTGCACATTGCAAAACTGTGGTGCCACCACTGGGAAGGCTGTCTTCCTCACAGCCACTCACACAACCTCAGATGGATGAACCTGGAAACGGGCCTCTGATGAGGATCTCGAAGTACAACCAAGCCCTTGGCTTATCTGTCTGCTCCCTTTCTGCAGTCTCTTCCCCAAGTTACTAGTTCTTTTCCCCCTCCTTATTGCCACATAGATATTTGCTAGGTCAGCAGAAGTCAGCATTCACATCACAGTTGCTAAGCAACTTCATTGCATACCTTTTCACGGCCTCTCCACTGAAATACACACTCACTTTGTGTATATCACTTAGCCCAGTAGGAGCACCCATGCATGTATAAAAACAATGGCTTGAACTGTAAAATAAGAATGTTAATTAAAAGAATCAGTTTTTTAAAAACACTCTGGAATGCACTTCTACATTTCAGATAGGAGATGATATTCAGTTGGTCTTCCTTCAGCAGTTAACTGGTAGGGCAGGAGAAAGGGTTGGTAACAGGGACAAACAATACTAGGCTTTGCTAACATCTTGCAAGGATGCTAAGAGCACAAAAACACATTTTGTTAATGCAGCATCAAACTTAACTTAAGAACAGACTTTTACTACATTTCAGTTGGCTTCTATGTTATCATATTTGATGTCATTATGCAGAGGGATCTTGTAGCACCTTTGAGACCAATGGTGCAAAAGAGGTTGTAGCATAAGCTTTCATAGCATAAGCTTTTGTAGACTAGGTCTACTGCCTCATCTGAGGAAGTAGGGCTAGTCTATAAATGTTTATGCTACAACTTCTTTTGCATAGTTAGTCTCAAAGGTGCTACAAGAGTTATTGCATAATAATATTCCAAACTAACATGCCTATGTCTCTGAATCATATTTGATAGTCTCCTTGAGAGGGGAGAGATGTTCTCCACTAGCCCTTCCAGCCAGTGATATCCCTAATTTGGGCATAAAGGTTAGGCTTAAAGCCACAAAGAGTAGGTGGGGAGAAAGGGCAGCATTATGGACAGAATCACGTTTGATGTATGCCTTCAGATTATGTATGTACATGCTGCATCCCTATCCCACTCTTGAGCACAGAAGCAGAGAGAGATGTTTCCACAGCAGATGGTAGGCCTTTACTACTCAAGGGACACACTAGCTTCTGAATAACCTTCTGGAACCTATATGTTGGGTTGGGGACACTCATAAACAAAAGTAGCTGTGGCAAAGCCAAAGTATGTGTGATCAATTCATCTCAGCATTCCTTTTGCCTGCTTCTCTTCCCCTTTTCTTTTCTCTTCCTCTCCCTATCTGTTCTCTCTTTCTGTCTTTTATTCTTTTGGTCTGTTCATCATCTATTTATTTTCCTTTCTGTGGACAGAAAAAGGAATATCTCTTTCATCATGAGACCATGCCTGAATAAGCACATGAGAGGGGATCTGTCCTGGTTGGAGCAGCGGTGGGCCAGAACTGGGAGGCCTGGTGAGTCATATCTCGTGCATGGACCAAAGGCTCTCCACTGCTGCTTGAGTATCTTCTATAAATGAGCATGTTGATGGCTTGCTGTCTTCTCAGGCTTCTGGGTTGTGCACTGATGGCTTCCCCTGTGCTGGGCTCTAAAGTGGGTGGCTGTCACTGGGATGGGTTAGTGTAAAGGCCATATATTTAAATGACAGCGGATGATAGAAGCACCGAATCAGTGTCTCCCAAGCAGTCCTATCACTGGTAAAGTGCACAGTTGCCTTCTGTTTTCAGTGCTCCACCAACATTCGACTATTCAACTTTGTACAATGCTACTTTGGCAGGGTCCAATAACCTCTCGGTGTTTTCAGGACTCCACACACAGAGATACACACACACACAGAGACATTTGCAAATGTTGTGTGTTTCTTCTTTGCATTCTTGCTCCTTGTAATGTGGGCAAAGATCCCCCAATCCTTGACAATTCCGATTATGGGAATGTATCAAGGACTTGCAAATGCTCTGGGAATGCAAAAGATGTGGGCAGATGGAACAGCACCAGAATGGGGGCAACTGCTTGCACTGGGCTCTATCTCAGATGAATAAACTCCAAAGTGGACAGCGTGTCCTTCAGGGACAAGGACAGGACAACTAAACACAGGTTTACCTGGCTCTTTACCAAGAAAGGTTGAAAGTGCCAAGATAATCAAAGGTCAGGTTGCAAAAAGTTCTTTCTCACCAATCAAGACCAAACAAATAAAGCAAAGGATGATTTATGCTGTGAGAGTTGAATAGGAGCTGGGCAGGTCTAGGTATGTCAGACAGCATGTGTAACCCCTGTAGGTTCAGCCCTGTCAACGTTTTAAGTAATGCATTAACAAAACTGGTTTCTGAAGAATTCCAGTCCTCAGGGGGCTACTAAAGCAGTATTAAGATTCTTTCACAATTCTGAAATATTTCATTTACAATGCTATTTCAGTGGCAACCATATGTTTGTATTCAAGAAGACTCCTGCTGCTTGGAGAGGAGAATAGCCATTTGAAAGACAACCTATATTGGGGCTGGATAAAAAGTTTCTTGATAACAGCCTTGCTGGAAAAAATCCGTTCCCTGCATCATAGCTGAGGACATGTTGCTCTGTTCCTGCCACTTTCTTGTAAAGTACATGCCTTCAAGTGGCCTGTTGACTTGTGACAACTCCATGAATTTCCTAGGGTTTTCTAAAGCAAGGAGTGCCTTCCTCTGAAATATAGCCTATGGTACCTGACATTCCCTGGTGGTCCCCCTTCTAAGTATTAACTTAACCAGACCCTGCTTCTGACATCAGATGGCATCTGGTGCCTTCAAATTATTTAGGCAGTTTTCTGCCATTTAGCCCCTTTCAGAGGTATGCCACATCTGTTAATGAGATGTATAGAGCTTTCCTATAGGAACTGGAGCTCAATGTCCTGTATCATGGGCACTGAAAAAAAAAATATCAGGGCTTTCATGGTATGAAACCCTCCTGCCTTTTAGAGAAGCTGCATCCTGAGGACTCTCTGACTTCAAGAACCAAGGACGGTGGACTAAACAAAGAGGCAATGCATTCAGACCTCATGAAGCCACAGGAGGGAAAGGATGATTCATCTGTATCCAAACCTGATGAATGAGCCATACATTCCTCTGTTGGAATGTTAAGTGAAGAGATTATGACTGTGTACTGTCTGGTGCGTCAACAGTAGAAAGCCAGATGTATGAGTTTAGATCAGAGCTTGGATGAGTTACCTGTTTGGACTACAATTCTCAGAATGCATCAATCAGCATAACCAGTTGACCATGAGTTTAGATCAGGGATTGGAAAAGTTACTTTTTTGGAACACAACACCCCTTATCCCTTGGCAAGTGTGGCCAGCTGAGGGTTTCTGGGTGTTGTAGTCAAAAAGTAAAATTTAAAAGCTCTAGATTAGACATATCAATAGCCAAAAGTGTGATGCAGCAGCTAAAAAATCCTGTGTGATTCTAGGCTGCATCAGTAGAAATAAAATGTCTCAATTGAGGGAGGTTAATAGTGCCACTCTATTCTGCTTTGGTCAGACCTCACCTGGAATACTGTATCCAGCTCTAGGCACCACAATTCAAAAAGGATGTTGAGAAACTGTAGAAAAGAAAGTGACCAAAATGTGAAAGGTTTGGAAAGAGTAGAATAGGGAGCTGGGTATGTTTAGCCTGCACAAGAGAAGGTTAAGAGGTGATATCATAGCCTTGTTTAAATATTTTAAAGGATGTCCTATTGAGGATGGAGCAAGTTTGCATTCTGCAGCTCCAGAGAATAGGAACTGGAGTAATGGATTCAAACTACAGGAAAAGAGATTCCACCTCAACATTATTAGGAAGAACTTCCTGACAGTTGAACATACTGCCTCCAAGTGTGATGGAGTTTCCTTCTTTGGAGGTTTTTAAACAGAGGCTGGATGGCCATCTGTCAGGTGCTTTGATGGTGTCTTCTTGCATGGCAGGGGGGTTGAATTGGATGTCCCTAGTGGTCTCTTCCAACTCTATGATTCTATATGTAGACTAGACATAAGGGTTCTCATACATAATTGCAGCTCTCTCCTGTTGTCCTTGCATTGACTTACAGTGAATCTGTTTGCCTTTGTCAGTGCTCTGCAGTGACTCCCAAGACATTGGACTTCCTTCTCCTACTTCCAGGGGAAAGCCAGAAGCAATCTGTTTGCAGACTGTATCCTGTGTCTAAAGGATGTTGGCTTGGATAATGCAGGTGTTTCCTGCTTTGCTTCATCTGAAAGATGCTGTTTGCTGGCTTTTTGGGAGAACTCCTTATTCCAATCTTCTTGGAGAGTATAGGTTATTGGAAACAATAACTGAACTTGAGACACAAAATATAAGGCTCTTTTGGATCCATGCTGGGATCAAGAGTGAAAACAACTTTGGGTTCTGCCTATGCTCATTGCTGTCACGTAGCCTCTGAAGAGTTTTACACATAGCAATATGGCCTTTGAATTGAAAGAGGATATGTGCCCCTATTGTAGCTTCATGCTAAAGCAGTGATGACAAGGAGGGTGCAGGCTTCCTTGCTTTATGAATTATGGTTCATAATCTACTGCCCAGGCTTCCTTGCTTTATGAATGGGATGGGAACAGTGAGGCCTGTGGGTTACAAGTGGTCACAGTGCAATTTTGAGGGTCCAGAGGGGCCTCCCAGCCACCCCCAATTGTTACATTTTTGACATTTGAACCCCCTATATTTTTTTAAAAAACTGAAAAGTTGGATGTCTGCGTGTACACAGTAGGGCTGTTGTATTCCAAGATATCATGGAAATCCAGCCGTCTATTCCTGCATTATGAGATATGGGAGAACTCTAATAGGTCTGGAACAGCATGTGTGTGGAGAATAAATGAGAGGAAGAAAGAATATGAGGATAGGAATGGACTTCCAGCATGCATATATTTGTCTCAGAGATGCTAATTCCTTCATATTAATTTTGTCTTGGATCTTAGCGGTCAGGCCAGAGCTGCCAATTCGTTTCTTGGTCTGGGTGCCCCCTGCCTCAGTGAAGCCAAAAGTACAAAGCAGCACTTGCCCAGTCATAGGGAATCTTCTCATTCTGGCATGGAAGGCTTTCTTTTGCAGGGACAGGTTAAGTCTCACTTATCCAGAATTCCAAAATCCAGGATACTCCAAAATACAAAATTGTCCATATGGGTGGCTGAGATAATGATGTCTTTGCTTTCTGATGGTTCAATGCACACACACTTTACTCCATGCACAAAATTATTAAAAATATTGTGTATAAAAGCATATTCAGGCTATGTATATAAGGTATCTACAAAGCATAAATGAATTTTATATTTAGACTTGGATTCCATTTCCAAGATATTTCATTATATAAATACAAGTATTCCAAATCTGAATCTCCCCCTTCCCCAATCCAAAACACTTCTAGTCCCATGCATTTCAGATAAAAGAGACTCAACTTGTAATATGACCCATAGCAGCCCACAGACCACAAACGTAGGAGGCACATAGACATACACACATCTGACCAGGATTAAAGGCTGCTGATTAATGGTGACTGGTTTATACCATGCCAGTAGGGCACTGAATCCATGTAAAGAGAGCACTGAATCCATCCCAGGCTTTTGTCTGAAATTTGAAGTTGAACTTTGAAGTAGCTCTTGGAGAGCTCCTTGTAAAACCCAGAGTGAATTTATTACCAGATAACATGAAAGCCATCAGCTACCACTACTGCTGGTAGACATGACTCTTTGAACATGAGGAAGAACATTTTGCCTCAGCCTCTCCAATGGGTGGGGGAATATGTAGACCTCAGTTCCTATTGACTGAACTGGTGGGGAGCAGCTGAGCAGAGACAGAATAAGTAGAGGAGGATCCAAAGATTGCAGGTCTGGCTTACACATTTGGCAGTTAGCGAGGTAGAAAGAGTGCCCACCACCACATAAGACGATTTCATCTAGAATCTGAAATTACCTAACTACACTGATTTTGTATGCACTTCCTTCAGAATAAATCCCACCGTATTTGTGCAGGATGTATTTTCCAGGCAGTATGCACAGG
>CM034703.1:207517533-207537237 GCA_020142125.1 Phrynosoma platyrhinos | reverse complement strand
CCCCCCCCCAGCCTCCCCGGCATTCAGCTGCCTCTCTGGAAACAGTGGAAAGCCCAGGGGGCAAGGGGGGAAGAAGAGAAACAAGTGCATGCCTGTTCTTCATCTTTCCCTGCCCTCCCAGGCCTTCAGCTGCCTCTCCAGAGGCAGCTGAAGGCTGAGGAAGAGGAGGAACAGGTGCATGCCTGTTCCTCCTCCTCCCTACACACCCTCCCAGGCCTTCAGCTGCTTTTCCAGAGACAGTTGAAAGCCTGGGACAGCCAGGAAGAGGAAGAACAGGTACACGCTTGTTCCTCCTCTTCCTCGTCCTCCACACGCCCTGAAAAATGGCTCTGCAGGCCATCTCTGGCATGCATGCAATAGGTTTGCCACCACAGGCTTAGAGGGTGTAGGAAAGGGCATGTGGCACATACAGCCCTGTTGTCCAATGCCTTGCTGCCTCTCCTAACCTCTGTTGTTTGGGGTGATTGCCTCATTCAGCCTAATGATAGACCTGGATCTGCCTGCTGTAGAACAGCCTGAAAGTGCTATCCAGCATGGCCATACCACACAAGGGAGAAAACTCCATGCCACAACTTGGGAGTGGGGTGATATCTTGTATATTCAGATGACCTGCCAGCTCTAATAGGTCTGAGGCCCATTGGGAATGGCAGGATGCCATTGGACCCCATTGGACTATGACTCTGGCTGTGAGAACAAGAGTCTCTCACTCTGTGCATGGAAAAATCAAGGGAATTTGTGTAAATAGGCTCCAAGCCAATGGTTTTGGCTCTCCTCTTGATGAGGAAAGGCCAATGTTTATGGGATGCAGGAGTTCAGGTCCTTTTCTCATTTCAGAGAGTCAAGAGGGATGGAAACAGCACTGCCTGGATTTCTGGAACTAGCTCAGGCTGTCATTTTGATTTGAAAGCATGCTTGAAACATCTCCCCTGAGACTTGTAGGCTGACAGACTATCTGCCGAGGGAGTGATAAGAGAGCAATACTTATTCTCTCATGACTCTGAGTAGGTAGAGGGTGCCAACTTTATCTTGCTTGGTGCAATGGAAACTCAATGAGCGAGTCTAAAAGAAACCAGGCCAAAGGGCTAAAGCCTGGCCAAAGCAAACAAATAGCTGCATTCTTCACAAGTCCTCACAAGTCAACATGGGCTGCTTCATCCTCACTTGTCTGTGAAGCCAAGTTCAGCCATCTTTACATACAAAAACAGCAGCTTAAGTCATGAGAAAATGAGTGTTGCTTAGTATTTGCTTTTGGCCATAAATAAACTCAGGGAGGGAACAGCAGAGACTGCTGTGTGTCTTTTTCTACCACCTGCCCCAGGTTGCGGATCAACCAATTGGAGAGTCCTCCTAAATGGGACTAAGGACACAGATCAGCAATGCTTGCAGGGTCTAGTTCATATATGGAAAAGTCAAAGCAAGAACAAAGCTATATTTCTCATTATGGACAAGAACCAGTAGGAGGGAAGGGCCCTAATAAGAAGGAATTAACACTCTCTTTCAGACCAGAGGGCTTAGTAGTTAGGGAAATTTCAGTGAGAGTAGGGGCATAATTAACAAGACATTCAGCCACCTCAGAGTCAAATGTCCCCAGTTCTTATCATTTCTACAAACTTAGGTTTCCTGAAACCATATGGAATGTGAAGCTTTCATCTAAATGGAAGAGATGTTTTAGCTGTCATGAAACAACATGCTAGGGAATTGTCTGTCTATCTCCCTGCCTATCTACCTACCTACCTACCTACCTACCTAGAGATTGAGGTAGGCCAGAATCCTGTTGATTAGTTGCAGTTAGAGTAGAAGACCCATTAAATCAACTGTTGAATGTTGTCAAAACAGAGGTAAATTCATTTCATTCACTAAATTTATTTAAGCCATATTTACTTTAAAACAACATGCTTAGGAGACTCATGAATTCTCATATTTGAATATGTTAACTTGTCATTTTTGAAATGTCAAGATGGATAAATGAGTCTGTGGCTTAATTTAATGTAAGATTAATAGGGATGTCAACTGTTGGGGATTTCTGCTCCCCCAAAGTTATTTCCACACCGTCTCATGTCCTGGGGATTTCCAAGGCCAGATGGACTTTTCCTACAACAGTGATATGGCAGCAGAAAAAACATGTATGTGTGGAGGTGAAATTATTAACAGTTCATGACATATTTGTTGAATAGTGTTGCTCCATGTTTGTAATGGAAACCAGTTGCAGCCTGGGATATAAGTGGACTACATTAGCGCATACATTTTCCAGATTTGCTAGTGTTCTTTGCATTAGGATTGTCTGAGCTCATCTGACTGAATTGTAATGATCTCTGTTATTCAAGGCCATCTCAAATGTATTAAAATTTCACTCTTATTCTTCATTGAAGGCCCAATGTTCCATGGAAATCAAAGAACTGCCTGACACAAGACAACAGCAAAGAAGATCAGGATGTTTTAGCAGGTGTAACTTGTTATGCAAGTGTGATAAATGCTATGCTTAGCAAACTGCCCCTTTTAAGAATGAGCAAGGCTCATCTTTCTTTCATCTGCAAAGGGATCTTGTAGCACCTGTAAGACTGTGTTTAAGAAGTTAAAGCACAGGCTTTTGTAGACTTGATTGGCTGCATCTGAGGAACTAGACAGACTAGGGGCCTAAGCAGACGGCTAATTCAGCCATCTTCGGCGCAGGGAAGGGGAGGGGCAGCTGCATGCTCGGCGCCCCATCCCCCTCTCGAGGCCGTCCTCAGAGCCGCCGGCCCTCCCCACGACATATGAAAGGAGCTCTATTTTAGCACTCCTTTCCAGGGGCGCCGACGGTGTGCCGCGGGATCGAGGCATGGGGATGCCTTGGTCCCGCGGCGCACCTTCCCAGGGCGGCCCACGGGCGCCCGTCTGCTTAGGGTGTTGGTTACTGCACTACACTCTTATAGCACTGCTGTTCCACTTTAACTGCTCTGGCTGCCTCCTGTTGCATTTTGGGATTTGCAGTTTAAGGAGAGGTATTTAGAATTGTCAGCCAGAGAGCTCTTAGGCCTCACTGAACTACAAACCTCCAAATGCAACAGGAGGCAGCCAGAGCAGTTAAAGTGAAATAGCAGCACTATAAGAACGTAATGCCGTAATGTGGCAAGTCTACGAAAGTTTATGCTATAACCTTTTTCGCTGTTAGTCTCAAAGGTGCTACAAGATCCCTTTGCATACTGATATTTCTGATTTCTTTCTTTCATCTGATCACTTTTAGTACTAAGAATAAAAGCAATAGAGAGGTCTGGTTCATTTCCATGGATACATGTAGCCCTTGGCCCAGAGATTTAAGACAGTGTCTGGCTGTGGGGCATAAGGGCTCTAGACTCCTAATGTTGAGATGAGGGGCCATTCACATTATGTAGGTACAGCATAACATAACAGCCATGGTTGCAACTTTGAAATCCTGTGCTATCTGATTGAGGCACCAGAGTGTTAGCATACCCTACACCCCTCTCACTAGGTATGGGGTTTCATAATTAATATTCAGTGCTGGGCATGTTTTGAAAATTCATGATGACCTGTGAAAACTAGGAAATTACACATGTAGTTACACATGTAAGTCACAGTGACCTGAGGACATGCATGAGACCTAGGCAGGACTAAAATAAGTGCTGAATGGGTTTGCTGATCACTCTGTTCCCCCTGCAGCTCTTTGCATTTCCTCTCACAAAGGAGACACAGGAAGTCATATTGCAAAGCAATCAGAGAACATACCATCCACATCACCTCACCTCATGTTGTGTTCCTGTTCACTCTTCCTGTCTGTCCATTCAAGGATTGTCTCAAACTTAATCAATGTTTTATTATTCTGGAGAAAAAACCACCAGCTATTCTGGATCCCTTTTGTGAATTCCACGAGAAAACTATCCAAACCTTTGTTACACCATGTGATGACATTAGGTACCCTTCAAGGGTATTAAACAGGATATAAATATTTGCCCCAACTCCAGCCACTTGTGTACACAGAGGGCCCCACTTACTCTCTGTGTGTAGCCCTCAGATGTTATCCGAGCCACTTTCCATTTTCTGTGGATCTAATTTCAGGACTGGTAATTATCACTCTCTCTTTAACTCCCAGTTCCTCTCTATCTAACCTTTCACATCTTTCTTTGTGATAGTCCTGTATGGTTCTTAAGGTTGCATTGGTTTTTGTATATTTACATGCACCTTTGCACACTTCTAAGTAAAACTCTTCTATTCACTGAAATTGGAGTGCTCTCTGCAGTTAGTACTGGTATACACAGGTGAAAATATCCCTGAAGTTACCCTTCTCTCACAGGCCTCCTTTTGAGCTATAATTTCCCCAAAATTTCAAGGAGATGCTGGTATTGCTGGTGGGGGACCCTCAACATTCCCTGACCTTTTAGGGTAACAGGACAAGCTCCCTGGCTGAAGACTCTAAAAGCCCCTCCTTCCACTTCTAGGCCAATTTTAGGATTCCATAGGATGCAGTCATGACAGCTAAAATTGAGTCAAAATGCTATAATTCTGTAGTGTGAATGGTCCCAACATTTCTGCATTCTAGTTTCAACAGTTTAAGGAGATAGAGTGCTGATGGCTATAATCATTGTTTGTTTTTTCATGTGTGGTCTAGAGACTTTGCACTGAGCATCTTAGGCAGGAAAAGTGTCCACCAGCTATGATAATAGGCTGGCTGCCTATAATTTCCAGCACTGCAGACAATGAAATATTCGCACCTAGAATTCGTCTCTTGCCTGTGTCCACATTCCCTTGGTAGCTTTGCCTGCCCTTTGTTTTGAATGTATAAACTGAAGCAATGCTAGAAATTAAAAGACTGAAAGAAAGAAAATTTCATTTGGAGGGGCCAGAATTCTTATGTAGAACAATGTCCTCATTTTGCTCCCTCTATAGTATTGTTACCTCAACACCCACAACAGAATATGAAGCAGCAACAGCAGCATAAGACACAACATGAGGCAGCATGTGAACTGTGAAATATTTCTACTTTACTATTTTGTGATGCTACAGCCCCATAACTATAAAAGTAACTAAAATTTAAGGTTGCACTGCAAAAGGAGCAATTCGATCACTTGTGAAGTTATACTCACAATGTAACCAAGTTATACCTTATTGTTTTGTAACTATAGGTATCATTAATTAATTATAAATAAAGAATTATTTCTAATAAGTTACTCCTACAGTGTGCTAAGGGTCAGAGTTGTTAGGAGAGCATGCAGATGGATTAAAGTAGAGGAAACATTAGTGCTTCAATGCCAAGAGGAGTTGTGTCTCTGAATGTCACAGGGCTCTGTGTGAGAGACTTCACTACTCTGAATAAGATGCATCATAGACACTTCAGGATGAAGTACTTCTCACTTTGCAGCTAAAACCAAGATCTGGTCAAGGTGATCCTGTAGTCTTTCCCCAACCACTTTACTCTGATGATTTTCCTTCCCTATGATAATGTAAGTAATGTAAGTCTAAAAAATATTGCCAGGCTCAAAGGTCCTGCCATGCTTACTAGCCATATATTTTGTATATGCTTTTTAATACTAGATGATGGTTATGCTATACAAGTGTTTATACTGGGTGGAGAAACTGTTTATCTCTCTTGTAGCGGGCTAATGAACAGATGTGAGGGAAGGGGGAAAATGCGCTTTGAACTGTCAAGGTCAATTCAGTGGGAATGCCTGGTATAGAGAGGAAAGGGTCCTGGGAGCAATAATGTTTTGGTTTGAGGATGAATGGGGGGCAAGCACACAAAACCATTTGAGTTGTTATGAGCTTTTAATATATTCTGTAACCAAAATTGTGTCAGTCCTGACAACATTGTTATGATGTGAACAACTTTAGTATCTGAATATAGCTTTCTGAACCTGCTGCAGTTTTGTGTTCCTGAATTGAAGTTAGCCAGTATCTGACAAATATTCACACTTATTCAGAGGTATACTCTCACTGGATACACATTCCTTTACTCTATACTAACATGTGTAGATGTCACATACAGTTAGTACATATTGATGTTACAATGCAGTGGAAACTCACTAGACAGAAGAGACAGGAGTAATGAAGGTAAAGTGATATCCAGTTTAACTAGGGTGCACTATGAAGGAAGATGGGCACCACCAATTAGCTCCCTTTTTTGTGTGTAGAAGGCCCAATCTCCTTGTGACTAAAGCTGCTGCAGCCATATTGGAAGCATTCTAAAGTGGCAGAAAAGCTATGCACAAGATAACTGGAAAATGAAAAATCTAGAAAAATTATCATGTCTGTTGATCTAGAGGCTCAGCATTCAAAGCACATTGTATATGATGAACACTGAGGAACTTTAGCACTGACCTTTGCTGTACAGTTATCCCTTGCCACAGCATTCTTTTACATTTAATTCAGTTATATAGGAGAGAAAGGAGTCAGCTATTACCATCAGCTCTCCTGAGAAACCAGTTGCTGTTGGGCTTTGCCTGTCCTCAGCTGTCATCCCTCAGCTATTCCATCAGGAGGAGGAACCTCATCCCATTAAGAATTTGCATCTTCCTGTCTCTTATTCCTTCCATGCCATATCTGTTTAGATTTCATTCAATTGTCAGTAATGCTTGAAGAATTACAATCCAACAACATCTGGAGAGTTGTATGGTTAATCAGGGTACTGGTGTAAGTTCTCCTCAGCCACTTAATGTGAACAAAGCTAATGCACAGAGTTCCTGTCTTTGCTATATCGTCCCATCTCCTATAATTTCCACTAAAGATTGTTCTCATCCTTTGACCTTTGTTGTAACTTATACCTCCCAAAAGGCTTGTATCCAATGTACAGTGGGCCCTCAGTATCCACTGGGTTTTGGTTCCAGGACCCCTTGTGGATACCAAAATCTATGGATGCTCAAGTCCCATTAAATACAATTGCATAGTAAAATGGTGCTCCTTATATAAAATGGCAAAATCAAGGTTTGCTTTTTGGAATTCATTTTTTTTAATATTTTCAAGCCGTGCATGTTTGAATCTGCAGATAAATGATCCATGGATACAAAAGGCCAACTGTATATTTCTCAGTACATTCCAGTTTAGCATAAATTGTTAGCAACTGTTGCTGGCCCTGAATAAATCTCATTTCTCAGTATGGCTTCCCATCAGTTGGATTAATGGAGTCCAAACATTGCTATTAAGAACAGTTAAAAGAACAATTTCAGTATATTTAAAGAGAAAATAAAGTCTTCTGTATACCCACCAGATCCAGTGGATTTACTCTGCTTAAGTACTTTACTTTGCTAAGTTGTCACATTTGTAGCTGACAATAGGATGTGATATTGAAATTACTCACTCAGAATTTCATTCTGTGACCCTGGGCATAATATCTGTAGCTGGAAAAACCTAGGGCTGATGAGATAGGATATCCTCAGCAAGCTAAACTAATTCTGATGTCTTTGGTTCACTTCTAACAGAGATATTCTTGTCTTGCCTGAACCTCTGGCAAGAAAATTGACCTACATTTACATGAGGGAAAGATCCAGCCCTTAGCTGCACAGTCATCACTGCAGGAAGTTAATCAACAAAGGCTGACTAATACCCTAATTTTCATAATAGTTTGTGCTACTGCCAGATTAAAGAAACACTTGTAATGCATCTGGTTTTGTGCCTTTATATTGCCTGACTTCATTATATCTTTTGTTTAAATGAAGTAATCAACCTCCGTTGTTTAAAAGCATGCTCAGCTGTGCAAAGGGCTATGGCATGTCACACAATCTGTGTGCAAAAACACAGGCAATTTATTCCAATTTAGCCCCAAGTTGGCATTGTCCTTTGGGTAGCTGCTGAGGGGGACTATCCTTTTCCTACCATGTTAGGAGGGAGGCCGGCTGGGAACTTGTGTTATGAAGCAAAGACACAATGGCAGGGCAAGGGTAACAGCCCCAGTATGTCCTCTCTTAGTTTTGCTCAGTCCACCTGGACCCCTGTACTTGTGATCATTGCAAACTGGGCCAGATAAGCATTTTTGTTTTCTCATTTGGATCATTCCAGAGGGTGGGCTATTTTTTCCATTCTGATCTATGGATGGAATTAGAAATACTATTTTAGTTGATTGCATTTAAATAGTTGGTCATTTTGTAAGGTGAGAGGAGCTTCTTGGTGGCTTCTCCCACATTCTGGAACTCCCTTCCTAGAAAGGCTAAACTGCTGCCCTCCTTGCTGTCCTTCTGTAGACCTGTTTTGTTTTGGCAGGCTTTTGAAAACTGATTGCTTTTAAGGCCTTTGTACTGTAGTGTCTATATTTCTTATTTCTATTTTCATGGGAATGCTTTTAATTGATTTTAATCCTATTGATAGTTTAATTAAACTTCAACTTAAGTATGATGTGAACCTTCAGCTATATCTGTTTTATGTTTTATAAGCCTACCTGAATAACAGGGCTGGAGGAAGGAAAGAAGGAAGGAGTACAGAGATTGTGGAGGCAAGGAAACATTAAGTGTTCACTATAGGTGAACACTTGTGTTCACTATAGGTGAATTGTTCACTATAGGTTCAGCTATAGTGAACATTAGTATTCACTATAGGTGAACACCTATAGGCATTCTTTCTGGTGAAAGGGAGTTTATTGCCATTTGGGTTTAGGGGTGCATGATAAGTGGCAAAATAGGGATACTTCTGTTGCCTGAAACCTTGAGGAGGAGATGAGCTGGGAAGGTATCTGGCAATGTTTGGAGCAATTTTCCATGGCTGGTTGGTAGGGCCATGGGGTGGCTCACCTGTGGCATGGCTGAGGAGGAGATATGTGGAATCCTGGTGTCAGCAGAAGCTCACACAGTGTTAAGCCCCTCTCCAGATCTCAGGTAAATAGTCAAGTAAAGTGATCCTAGTTAGCCCATCCTTTGCATCTGGCTTCTTTCTTACTAGTGGGTGAGCAAATCCTATGAAACTTTCTTGTATCTTGAGCTGTCCTGATGAAGAAACTAGTTGAAAGCTGTATCAGAATCAGAAATAATTGTGAATATCTTGATCAAGGATGACCCGACCTTTCAGTAGAGTGAAGCAAGAACCTCAGGAAGGAAAGGCTGAGGGGCAGCAGGAGCAGCCTGCAGATCTATTCCTCCTGAGTCCTCTTCTTATCTGTTCTTATCTGTAATATATAGGCCACTAAAGCTTGCCCTGAATCACTCCTAAACTAGCCTATCCACCCAGCTTTTGTAGGAAGAAGGAGGTAATCTTGTGCTTTGATACAAGCAGGGAAATGTCTTGTGCCAGTCCCCGTCTTGTTCACACTACATCACATCATCGATCCAGATCTCTAACACTAACATCAGTGATTTTAGATTCTAAAATTTAAGGACTCCAGCTGTCTGAACTGCAGAAGGTAAACACAAAGCTGTATATTGGCTGTTTCTTCAAATGTAGTTCTCCCTGCTGTTCCAAT
This sequence comes from Phrynosoma platyrhinos, assembly GCA_020142125.1. Classification (NCBI taxonomy): domain Eukaryota; kingdom Metazoa; phylum Chordata; class Lepidosauria; order Squamata; family Phrynosomatidae; genus Phrynosoma; species Phrynosoma platyrhinos. Next base: position 207,527,864 of record CM034703.1, on the reverse strand, counting down.
ACCTTCATCCTGTGCCAATACCTACCTGCAGTTTTATTCGCACAGTTATTTGGGGCTTATTTGGTCATCATACTTAAATTGGTATAATAGTCAATCTGTGGAAACAGAAGTTCTGTGGAGGGCATGTTTGAAATTGCACCCAGGAACATGCTCCAAAAGAGAGCACCTGAGTCCCCACAGATTCTTGGGAGAAGCTGTAAGAGAGAAAGTGATATGAATAATATGTCTGCAAGTCCCATTATGGGGAAGCAAATGCAGGGTATAAATAAAGAAGGAGGGGAGGATGAGGATGAGGATGGAATTCACTAAGACAGTTAGGAAGGTGTAACCAGTGTGGCATATTGGTTTGAACACTGCACTATAACTATTGAGACCAGGGTTCAAATCCTTGCTCAGCAATGGAAAACACTGAGAGATCTTGGGCAAGTCACATTCTCTAAGCTTCAGAGCTAGGTAATAGCAAACCTTCTCTGAACAACTCTTGCCAAGATAATTCCATGATAGCTTTGCTTTAGAGCAGGGGTAGGCAACCTTTCCCCTTTAAGGGCCGAGGGACTTCAGCTCCCAGAATCCCAGGAGCTATTGGCCAACATGGCTGAAGCTTCTGGGAGCTGAAGTCCCTCAGCCCTTAAAGGTGAAAGGTTGCCTACCTGCTTTAGAGTCACCATAAGTCAGAAACCACTTGAAGGCACACAATGATAACAATAAACCTAGAGTTATGCATTCACAACTGGTTTGTATCCATTATCTTTATTTACAGTATTCACTAGTTTGTGGAATTCATAAGGACCATGAAAGTCCCTCAGTCTGCACTTACCAGATGGCAGCTGCTACAAGTGACAGGGATCTGTTCCTCTGTCAATTGGGAAGCATCTGACTGATGTTTCCACCACCTCCTCCCATGAGCAATCTCAAGTGTAAGGAGGAATTGTGACAGGAGCCCTGCTTCTTATTGTCACACAAGAGAACAGTAACAGGATTGGGGTGGAAATGTTGGTCAGCTGCTTCCTGATGGACAGGGGAACAGACTCTTGTCACTCACAGAAGCTGCTTCCCAATTGACAGAGGAACAGAGTGGGGATGCAGAGGTCAGACTTAGCTATATAACTAAGGTGGTTACATAACTAAGTAGGTGATACAGAATCATTGATGATGATGATGATGATGATGATGATGATGATGATGATGATAGGTGTAAGACCATAACTAAGTTCAGCACTAGTTTGATGGTGAAACAGACTACTGTATTCAGAGTTTTCTGTTAGCTCTTACCCATTTCTGGAAAGTGACCTTCCTGAGTTCTCTCTAGCATATGAACTTGGCCCTCCAAGGCTTTGCAACCCAGCCTAATGGAAGGGGATTGTTGTTTTCCTTTCTCTTCTCAGATTCCTTAGGTTGCAGAGTCAGAATGATCTTTTTCACTTTCTGAAAGTGTCGGAAACTGTGTGGAGACCCTGGAAGACTCTGATTGAATGAGGCAAACTTGGCATGAGTCATCATGGCCTCCAGAGACAAGACATTTTTCCTGCTGAACTCATCCTGGTTGAACTTGCGTCATCAGTGCCAGCTGATTGCACTGCAGAGCTGAAAGAGTGACGCCAGTGCAAAGGCACACCCAGCAATGGCTTCTGTCAGAGGCATTGCCCTTTAGTGCACTTGGATGTATGGGGCTTGTTTCTGGAATCTGTGTGTGGCCCTCACTCTAACCAGTCCTGCTTTCTTTATTAAATACAAGATTCTGGGTGCAGAATGCTAATTGTCATTCCAGGGACAGAGTGAAGGAGAGAGAGTGCACAGCATGCCAGCTCAGGGCATGCCAGTCTATGTTACGATTGGTTGTCTGTTGCAATGCAGAAGGCTGTACTGAGAGAGTGCTGTGAAACTAGCCCTGGCAGCAGTGCTTCCCAAAGACATCAGCAGACAGACTACCCAGCACCCCTAAGAGCTCTAGGGTACAAGAGTTCCCACTTGCTGGATGGCCACACCATTTCTGACTTCCTTATCTAAGGCTAGTGAGTGCATTTTACATGAGTCTGTTGATTCTTTTCCTTCCATGGGGGCTTAGGACATCTGAGTGACCTGTTTCCAAATTGGGCTACATGTCCCTACTTGTGTTGCATCTCTTAGCTTGTTGGCAGGGGTGGGGTGGGGTTGCTTTTAGTCTGAGGGAGACCTTTGGTGAAAACCAGCATAGGCCTGCCCAAAGAAGATAGGGTTACTTTCTCAGGTTGAATCTTCACTGCAGAAATAATGCTGTTTGACACCACTTTAACTGTCATGACTCAATGCTATGGGATTCTGGGATTTGTAGTTTTGTGAGATATTTAGCTTTCTCTTGTCAGAGAGCTCCGGTGCCACAATGAACTACAAATCCCAGGATTCCATAGTATTGAGCCATGGCAGTTCAAGAGGTGTCAAGTTGCATTATTTTTGCAGTGGAGATTCAGTCTCTCTCTCTCTCTCTCCCCCTTTCCCTCCCTCTCTCTTTCACATACCTCTGAAACCCATTCATAGGCACATACAAACTGATTTTGTTACTTAACACACACATTCACACACACACACAATCATATACACAACACAAAAATACAACATGATACACAGAAACCTGTGTGTGTGTATGGTGTGCATGTGCATGTTTATGTATATCAAAACATGCTCACACATATTCATATATACTGAAGTGCATGGGCATGTACACTCTGCATGCACACACATCCCCTCTGTAGCAATTAGGGTTGAAAAAAATGTCTCCTGTTCAAGAACATGGGATGCTTTTTGTAAGCCTAATTACCTAGTGTGGAGGCCTGAGTGTGTCGCAAAGTCTTATCACAGATGAAAAGAAATACAGCAGAGAAACCAATGCAGCGTTAACTAAAATATAATTCTTTATATCATATACATTTGTTTAGTTTCCAAGGAAAGAAAAAATGAGGGATGGGAAGAGAGTGAATTGCTATGCAGTGAAGGGACACCTTATTCATGAAAGGTCAAGCCAGCACAGCAGCATGTGTAAGCCAAGGAAGTTGTGGTGGGAAGCATGAAACTTTTTCTTCTGCTATTCCTTAGGCATTGCTGTTTGTGATCGGCTTTGATCCTTTTTCTTTACTTCTGCCCAGATATCTGACAGGTCTTGGATAAACTGCTGGATCTGGGAGCAAAGGCAAAGATTGTCATATTAGGAGAACAGTAAATAATTATTGCATGAATACAAGACTGAATTGAACAATTCTTAGGAATTCAAACTGTTGTGCAGATTGGGAGGAGAAAACTGGCTGGCATTCTATTTCTGACATATGCATGGAAGATGAAATTGTCATTGTATGTCTGGGTACAGGGACACAACCAGACACTTCTCCAGTGTCCCCCCTCCCATTCTCCACTGGCCCTGACATAGTCATGGGAGGGGATTGCAGGAGGAAATTGAATCCTTTGGTGCTTCTCACAGTGGGCCAGGTAGGGTTCTAGATATCAGGTACCAGAGGAAAACAATGATTGATGAAGGAAGCTTGTCAATTCCCCAGAGACATGGGGCTAGTGATCACTAGAAACAGAAAGCGAGACCTGGTGGATCTTGGTCTGACTTGTGGAAGCACTGTCCTGACTCTTGAGGTGACTTAGGGACATCAAGATGGAAGATCATATATCTCTTCCCTGCTCCTTCCCGCAGGGAACCCCTTCTTATGCACACCTGCATCCCCCCTCAACCTGAGAATGTGGCTCTTCTGCTTTCCTCAGGCTTTGAGAGTAATTTTGAAGGACTCAACAGTAGCAGAACCAGACAAGGACCCCTAAAATGCATAGCCAGGTGTTCCAGTGCAGCCAGGCCCAAAGCCTTACCAGCATTCATAAATTGTCCTTTCTCCAGTGATGCAACACTCCTCTGCTATTTACATCAGGGAGAAAGCAACTGCAGGCTGAATTCACTGGGAGCTTTCCATGGTCCTGCTGTGGTCTTCTTGAATTTGGATATATACATGCATCTCATGTACTTGATCCATCTTTAATGGAAGTGATTAGACTTGATGTGCCTTTATCTAAATTAGTGTGTTGTCATTTTCCCCATCAGCCCCAAGCCCAACCCCAAACTCTATGTAAGGCATTCACTTTGGATTCTGTGTTCAGTAGTTCTCTTATGTTGAATAATAGTATCTCTCCCGCTGGCTTCAAATGGATTGTATGCCATAGGTGGAATGAGGTTTCTTAAGAGTGCTCTCTTCTTTATGGCCATCAGGCAAAGAGTGTTCTCAGATTCTTGATTGGAAAAAGATGTGCATATGTGTGTGACTGTGTGTGTGTGACACACCCTTACCATATCCAGCTGTTTATGGGTATCCTCCAGAGGCACCATTAAAGCTTCCTTCATCTGTTTGCTTACACTCTGGAAGAGGTTTAAGGTGGCCATCTTAATAGTGCCCAACATTAGAGTTTTCTTAGCCGCAGTATTTTGGATATGGGCCCAGCGGGACTCCTGTAAAGAAGGAAGATGCAAAAGGGTTGGGGGAGAATAGAAGTTTTAAGGGAACATGAATAATTCTGGCTGGTGTGCTCATCACTGGTTCTTCTTTTAGAAGAACCCCAAACTCAAATCTGATCTTGAAAGCTAAGCAGGGTCAGATCTGGTTGGTATTTGAATGGGAGATTGCTAGGGAATAATAGGTGATGTAGGCTTCATTTCAGAGGCAGGAACTGGCAAAATCACCTCTGAAGATTCCTTGCCTAAGAAAACCCTGTGAAATTCATGGGGTCACTGTAAGCTGACAGGAGACTTGAAGGCTCATGCACATTCATACAGAAACTCTATTTGGAGATGCAGGACATCCATCCTAAATCGAGTCTTTCTGTATTGCATTTATTGTGCATAGCTTGGTCTCCCAGCTACAATAAAGGGCCTGCAATATCTTGCCCTTGCTCCCCAGCCAGGCTCTTCAGGAAATGTTCTGTGTAAGACATTTTTTTACAGATGAAAGTGGGCTGTCCCAGTTTGAGTTTGTTGCTGTTAACTGCGCTCAAGTCGATCTCAACCCATGGCGACCCTATGGATGAGATGTCTCCAAAACTCCCTGTCCTCCACTGTTCTGCTTATTTCCTGCAAACTCATACCCATGACCTCCCTAATAGAGCCCATCCATCTAGCATCTCTTTCTACTTCCCTCCATCTTTCCTAGCATTATTGTTTTTTCCAATGAATTATGACTTTTCATGATGTGTCTGAAGTACAACAGCGTAAGCTTTGTTATCTTGGCTTCCATGGAGATTTCTGGCTTGCTCTGCTCTAGGACCTATTTATTTTTCTTTTGGCTGTCCATGGAATCATCAGCACTCTTCTCCAGCACTACATCTTAAATGCATTGATTTTCCTCCCTAACTTGTTTCTTAACTATCCAGCTCTCATATCCATACATGGTAATAGGAAATACAATGGCTTGTATAATTCTAACTTTTGTGCTCAGTTGTATATCTTTGCATTTTAGAATCTTTTCTAGTTCTTTCATGGCTGCCCTCCCCATTCTTAATATTTTTCTAGTTTCCTGGCTGCAATCTCCATTGCTATCAATGGAAGATTGGTCTGGAAGGTTTTCTGCTAATATTATGCTGTCATCTGCATATCTTGGATTGTTGATAACAAGTAGCAATAGCAAATACATTTCTATACCACTTATCAGTGCACTTAAGCACTCCCTAAGTGGTTTACAATGTGTAAGCTAATTGCCCCTAGCAAGCTGAGTACTCATTTTAGCGTCCCCGGAAGGATACCAGGCTGAGTTGAGCCTGAGCCCCTGGTATTGAATTCACAACCTTGTGGTTTGTGAGTGAGTGGCTGCAGTACAGGCATTTAACCACTGTGCCACCAGGGGTCCCTTGATATTTTCACTCCTCCTCCTATGTCCAAGTCTACTTTTCTTCCAATATGTTCTGCATATAAGTTAAACAGGTAGGGTGATAGGATGCATCCTTTGTCTGACCCTTTTCCAATTGGGAACCATTCTGTTTCTGTGTCCTGTTCTGACAGTAGCCTCTTGTCCTGAGTACAGATTCCTCATCAGGACTATAAGATGTGTTGGCACTCCTGTGTCTTTAAGGGTGTTCAATAGCTTTCATGATCTATGCAGTCAAAAGCTTTATAGTCTATAAAGCACATGCTGGTTTCCTTTTGGAATTCACTGGTTCTCTTCACTACCCATTGCATGTTAGCAATGTGGTCCCTAGAGCCTCTTCCTTTCCTGAACCCCACTTGAACTTTTGGGATTTCTCTCTCCATGTATGGCTGGAGTCTACGTTGCAGAATATTGAGTATAATTTTGCTTGCATGGGAGATTAGTGCTATGGTCCTATAGTTGCTGCAGTCTTTTGTGTCTCCTTTTTTTGTGGATTAGGATTTATAGAATGTCATCACTCTTTCTGCTTACCCAGACAATAACATCACTGCGGGCATGATCAAAACGCAGCTGCAAACGTGCCAGCTCATTGTTGTGTTGCAGGATCTCATCATCTTTTTCCTCCTTGTAGCGGGCCAGGCGGACTTTGGCTTGCTCAATCATCTCCAGCCCCTCTTGGGCTGATTGCACAAGATCCCGGTGCATCCCTATGAGTGTCCTGTAGCGTCCAATGACCTCCCGGATCTCTTCAAACTGCAGGGGTGATACTTTGTGTTACTACTTTGCATCCTGACACACAGGATTTCCCCTAACTGAGAATCAATTCCAAATAGTTGTACTTCATAGATTATTTCTGTAGCCCACCTGCACCCCAAGACAAGAAGAAAACGAAGGGTGCCTAGCTACAGACCCTAAGATGTAGTGCAGGTAACAGCCTAACTTGGGAAAGCTGCACACAGAGACAGGTTTGGATCTCACGTCCAGCTAAAATCATACAGGGCCTGAACAGATTGCCAGAAATAATCCATCTTGAGACCACTTTAATTGCCCTGGCTCAGTGCTAGGGAATCATGGGAGCTGTAGTTTATTGTGGCACCAGAGCTCTCAGACAGAGAAGGCTCAATGTCTAAGAAAAAACTACAATTACCATGATTCCTTAGCATTGAGCCAGGACAGTTAAAGTGGTCTCAAGCTGGACTATTTCTGTCAGTCTGTTCAGGCCCACAATCAGCCATCTGTATCCACAGAATCTGGATCCATGGACTGAACCACCCATGGCTTGAATGTGTGTGTGTGTGTGTGTGTGTGTGTATTCCAAAAAACAAACCTTGATTATGCCATTTTATGTAAGGGACACCATTTTACTATGCCATTGTATATGCAGTAATGGGAATTAGCGTCCATTGATTTTGGCATCTATAGAGAGTCCTGGAACAAAATCACAGCTGATACCAAGAACCCCCTGTACAATGGATATTTGACCTATGATGTACTCTATCTGGAGCTAAAGCATAATGCACAAATACAGAAAAGACAGAGACAATTGTTCTAAATATAAATTTGCCATCTTTGTCATGTAATTGTGCAGGTGCTAGGCTGGAATAGCAGTTGGAATATCAATGCCTCTGCTATTCTGAAATTCAGACCATGGGATATGGGTTTGGCTATTCATCACTGCAGAGTCAATGTGGGTTTATGTTGGTTCAAAGTAATACAATGACATTCAGATGCCTGATTTTTCAAATATTATGTTTTCCCCTCCTGCCTACTTCCCCATTAAGCACACAAGAGCCAAACCAGAAAATGACTTTTCCTCCATTCTTAGAGGTCTACCCCTTGTACTTACCTCTGAGACCTCAACCACCTTCTCTAGGTATTTGTTGAAGATGGAGTACTGCTGTAGCTTGTTGTAGAGCTTCTGGTGCTGCTGCTTGAGAGATGCCATCTCTAGCTTGGCCTTGGCCAACTCTTTTACTCGCTGTCTCTTCAGTTCTCGTTCCTTGTTGGCTTTCTTCAGGGCTCTGATTCGTTTTTGGTCATTCTCCTAAGGGTCCCCAGGTTGAACCCCCACCCCATCCCAGCAACATTTAGCATTGGAAAGAAATCAAGATAAAAGGTTTTTAAAAAGAAAGGTTTCTGAAAGTGGATCTCCATTTACGTTTCATAGTATCATTGTTTATATGGCTATGTGAGAACATCAGAGATACATTGGGAACTAACATATACCAGTTAGTTTGAAAGGTGCTACAAGGTCAAACTATTTGCTCAGTGCCTATTTAGCCCAGTAGTGTCTACTCTGAGTGGCAGTGGTACTCTAGGCATATCTGGCAAGTTTTTTCCCCATCACCTGGCTTCTACCTGGTCCTTTCAGCTGTGGATGTTGGGGTTGAACATATAGAAGTTCTTCTATATGTGTAGAAAGTGTGCTCTACCACTGAGTGGTTCCCTCCTCTAAAAGGCAGAAGATGAACACTGTGGGTCTCAGAAATAAGGCCTTGGCATAATTAGCACCAACCAAGCCAGGTGGCCTACAAGAGAAAACATTTCCTAAATGACCTAAAACTGCTGAAGCTTTCGTCACATAAACAGATCTCAGCTGCTTGCTACCCTGCTCTTGGAATGATCTGAATTGGGACTGCTTTGTTTATTGTATTTCTTGAAGCTGGCTCAGACATATTGCAACCCTGTTACTCTTGGCAAGATTTATTCAGAAGAGATTAGCCATTGCCCTCCACTGATGCTAAGAATATATGACTTGCCCAAGATCACCCGGTTGATTTCCATGATTCACTGGGGATTCAAACCCTGGTATCCCAGAATCTTAGTTCAACACGGAAACTACGAGGCTCAAATGGCACAGATTTCCCACACAAGCCATTTTCTGTCTATCTACCATGGTGACCTGGACAGGGGGTTATATTAACAAAAGAGATGGCAGTGCTGAGCTGCTGCTGCCACACAATACCTCATACAGCCATTTTTCAACCCACCAGTGTGCTCCTATGGAGAATGTGCCAAGACTGTGAGTTGTAGCAGAGCAAACCAGCTATAGAGATTCTTCAGACAAATAACCACTGTTATACTCCAAAGACAGACTTCTAATAATATGCAACTATCCCCTCCTGTCTGCTATCCAAACTAGTTCTAAGGTGCAATAAATATTCAAGGTATTACTATTGAAATGAAAGGTTCTTATTACTTAGACTGCTCTGAGCAGGAGATGCAAGGTGTCAGTACCTGTATGAATTGTTCGAATTTCCGAATATATGCTTTCAGCTGTATCTCTTTTGCTCCAAGTTCTTCCCATCGGTTGTTCAAGGATTCCATCCTTGTCTTAAATGCCTGAAAGATTGGGTAATGGAATTACAATAGACTTTTTTCTTCTGTGAGAGATGACCAGACTGGGGCTAGAATCCTAGCATAATCCCAGTTGGCTAGCATAGCCTGATTTACATCAGCATATATACTTTTCAGGGCACTGCATAAAAGTATTCTGTACCTCCTTCTGCAGTGCCCTTACTCTAGGTACACAGCCAAGGGTTTCTCCAATGTATCTCTGAGAATGGAGGAAAAGCCTGGGTGTGCAAGGGCAGCTAGACTGCACCTGGATTACTTTACTACCACCACTACCACCAGCCAGTGACCAGAGAGACAGTAGCAATGGGGAACCAGCACCCTTCTCCTTCAGCGTTATGTTCTGCTAGCTTGCTAATTTGACCCTGGCCATAGTATCTACTGTTTTGCCCCCTAAAATAGAGACAAGTCCCAAGTGGGACAAATCTTAAAAGAGACAGTTATCCTGCCCAGATAGACCAGGAAATATTTGGGTGGTAATGGTGAAACACATTTGGATGCCATTTGTTGGCAAAGAGATTCTGTCCATGTGGTACTGTGTCTTAGAACTGGTTGGCAAAGAAGTAATGTAAAACTTGCCATCTAGGGTTCAAAGACAGACACACAGGGCACCTCCTGCTGTTTGAGAATCTCACCTCCTTTTGAGCCTCCATGGCCTGATGCACCAATTTGGCTTCTTTTTTCTTCTCCAGGAGCCGAATGGAAGGAGATGGAGACTGCTCCTCCGATACAGGGAATTTCCTAGGAAAGAAAATAATCATTTCTCCATGCACAGTGCAGAGATATTTTATTGTCATAGGCAGGGTGTGACTCTTGACTAGTTTTGCTCTCAAAGCAAGCTACAAGTGATGTTAGCCATTTTCTTTCCACTGTGAGAAAGTCTTTGAAAACTGCACAGTTTTTACATGTTTGTTTTATAAAATAGAAAATAGCTATATAGAGTCATAGAATAATAAAGTTGGAAAAGATGACAAGGGCCATCCAGTTCAACCCCCTGCCATGCAGGAATATTTAAATCAAATATTTAAATCCTGACAGGTGGCCATCCAGCCTCTGTTTAAAAACCTCCATGCTTTCTGCACAATATTAATATTTACA
>CM034703.1:207485128-207510281 GCA_020142125.1 Phrynosoma platyrhinos | reverse complement strand
TGTGTGGATTAACCAACAGATTTCCCCTGTGTGATAACGTCCTTAGTGGTGTCAAACTGCATTATTTCTACAGTGTACATGGATCCTGAATCTTCCAGCCCCCATTCCTATTGTAAGCTGGGCACTATTGATGAAGAAAGTCTGGAAGAAACTGTTGCTGATCATGCATAGAATAGAGGTTCTTTTGGACTGCAAGTTCCAGAATCTCCCATCAACTTTGACTGAGAGATCTGCTGCAGATATATTTCCAGTGGGTCTGATTTTGTTGTCCTTGAATTTTCCTAAAGTGTGTGTGTGTGTGGAGTGGGGGATTGGGGCTGCCTGCTTTCCCCCTGCCCCCTGCCATCCTCCTTCAATAACATTACTTCAAGAGAAGAGAGTCAGCCTTGGTGAATGGAGTCCCAATGGGTTGTTTTTGTGCTTCACCTCTCTCTTCCTGTGGCTTTATCTCTGCTTTCTCACCGAATGTCTGACTCCTTGATACATTCATTGTATGTTTTAAAAGTGCTGTTTCTTTCTTTTACATTCTCCATGGCAACTGCATCAGCTACCCATGAATAAATTACCACTGGCACAACATCATTTATTAGAATAGAACAAGTGTCATTTCTGAGTCAGATCTTTCTGATGGGATTCCCCCCCCTGTTTGGGTTCATGCCCCCTCCTGCCCATTTATTGGTGTGAAAAGAATGTCAGCTTGGCATTCTCTGGGTGGGCAGGCAAAGTCTCTCTATGGGAGGGGGGCAAGGGTGACTGAAAAGGTAGGCAAAAGCTTCTTATCTTGATGTTTGGGGGCTGCCAAGAGACAGAAATAGATGCTTGCTTGGCATCTGCCCCCCCAATACTATTTTTTAAAATCCACTGCATTGATCTCAGTATGTCACACCCCCACATTGTCTCTATCCTTCCTCAAGGGGCTACAAAGTTATGGAGATACCAGCTAGAATCCTGTTGAGGTCTTACTGTGGCTTAACTGGGGGGTTACACCAGTGTAAACACTTTGGGGTTGTTAGAGAAATAGGTATGCAGTATATTCTTTTGTTTACTCCCTCCTCACACTATACAAAGACAACCTGAGAGCACCACGGTGGTATCCATAAAAATATGAGTTCATAGCCCCATTGCAATTAAAACAATGTCCACACATGAGGAAGGAGAATTTGTAGTTTTATTTGCTGCAGTGGATAAATGTCAGTGGTCTCATGACCCATGAGGCCTCATAAGGCATCACTGGCAACCCCTACATCCACTCAGTAGCCTTGGGACGGTGGATTTGCCACAGTACTGTCTAGTTGTGGTTGTGCAGCTGGGGGAATGGAGTGAACTTTCTGGCTCCTTGATACCTCCAGAAAGTGCACTAGAGGTCCAGGAAGAAGAAGGCTGCTCTTTTTCCCCAGCTGATCAACCCCAGATAGACAGTGCCTGGCTTCCACTCAGCTTCCCTGGCCACTGAATGGTTGTCAGGTTGCCCTATTGTCATCAAGCCAGGAAAAAAAGGGAAACCTAGAGCACCAGTTGCTGATGGATCTTTATACTCTGCCAGGGTTTGTTGCTGTTGTGTGCTTTCAAGTCATTTCTGACTTATAGTGACCTAAGGCAGACCTATCACAGGGGTTTCCTGGCAAGTTTCTTCAGAGGGGGTTTGCCATGGCCATGCTCCAAGGCTGAGAAAGTGTGACTTCCAATTAGGGTCAAATTTGTCCTTGCTCCCATACACAATTACTCTTGCTTTTCTGTTGCATTCAGAACTACATATTGTGGGATGATTGCCACCTTGGGCTGAGAAGCAGGTTATAAAATAATTAGTAAAATTCTGTCATGTGAGAACTAGGATGAATCTTTTCCTGAGGATGGATTCAACATATATTTTCTCAGTATTAGTACCATATGCCTTAAATGGTCAGGTTCTCAGTTGCACTCCTGGAAATCCTTTGACACCCTCTTTGTGTGGTCACCAAACAGAATGACTCTTTCTTCTAAGGGCAATGTATTCCACACCTTTCCCTTTTCATCCATCCATCCATTTAGATAGCAGCATCCATGGGGAAGGGTAGCTTATGCATGTATCTCTTGTAATCCAAACAACTTAAAAGAGATAGACAATAGCTGAATTTTCAGTTACCACCAATAAACCTTTGTGGAAGAAAGATGGATTACTCTGTGTGATTTGTTAAATAAAAGCCCTGTAAACTCAGCTCTGGAACCAGGGCGCCATGCTTCACCAAACTAAAGCTCAAGCCATGCAGCTGACAACATGGTTAAGATCAAACAGCTACTCCAGAATCAAGCAACTAAAATAAGCAAAGACAACCACTACCAAAGGCTTAGTAGTACCAGAAGCTGCTGCAGTCCTGCACCTTAATTTCAACAACCAGGTAGGTGAAGGCTGTGCATTGAGGCATTCATGCTTGTCTATATGTTTTCTAAATAACTTCAGTATTGTTACTCTCAGATGACTCCAACATGTCAAGGGAAAGATCTGAATTTTGCAAACAGAATGGTCCAAATGGAACTGTTCTTTATTGAATAATGGTTGCTTCTACATCTCAGCCTCCTATGACCTGAAAGATCCTGAGAAGAAGAATAGGAAGTAGAAGAAAATCCTAAGGATTAAAAAGAGCAAGACGTACTTCAGTGTAGTTTTTGTTACAGATTTGTGGAGGAGCAAGTTTTATATTGTATTGTATTGAGTTTTAGGCATCACAACAACAAACCTCTTTGTTTTAAGACTGAAAACTTTATCACAAAAGACTAAAAAATGGAATTTTAACAGAATAAAAGTAGATTTGGCTGGTACTTAGTGCACAACTTCATTCTATCCTGCTGCTCCTTGCATTCCATTCATTATTGTTGTGCACATTTTCATTGATGGGCAAAACCTATCAATAAACACTCAGTCTCACTGCTATTCCATTATTGCCTTTGTGTGATAGGTTCCTTCTGCAGCAATTCTGCTTTTCAAGCAGTCATGTGGTGTACCTTCCCAAAGCCAGTGGCTGTTTGCACATTCACAAACCTGTATGCTTCCATTCTTAAACTAGTGGGATTGTGGTGGGAGAGCAAAATGGGATGATAATGTCTGGGGCCTACTGGCCAGCAGGTAGGCTAGAAATTGTTGTTCAAATACACAAGGAAAATAAGGGGTCTTTAATGAGACCCACAAAACTAATCTCCTAATCCTCTTCACTTTCTACAAACAATATTTAAGTGGGCTATCTTAAAGGAAAGGAGAGCACTTCTCCCCTGGTTCCCCTATAATTCAGGCTCGATTTCAAATGAGTTCTCATTTTTTCCTCCTTCCTCCCACCCTCAGTCTGGATTGAAGAGTGTGCTCTTCCATGTAGTTTGATTTTCAGACTAATCAGTCTGTGAATGTGATTAATTACTGAGCAGCCTTATTGGCCTTTGGATGATCAGATTACAAGGGCAGAAAGACATTGGGTTCTGTGACCTTTGCTGCAAATTTAAATTCAAGAAAATGATAAAAGAAGAGAGGATACTGAAATATTTGGCTTCCAGATCCACCATCATGCCAAGACCATAAAAAGATCCCCCTTTATTAACTCTCTGAGTTTACTCTCAATATTCACTCAGTATTTAGACTACTTGGCTTATAATTAGGTTTTCTGACAGATTTTCCATGTTCGATTTAATTTTCTAGATAATTCTCTGCTGTTACAACTGATACCTTTGACACAATTTGCAACCTAGTTTAGTTCGTAAAGCAAAAATAGCTATGTTGCCCATGAGAAAAATCCTCAAATCCATTTTAGTGTAGTACGTGGATTAGATCAAACAAGGGAGCATAAAAATATGTGTAAGTCTTTGAGTTCTCCTGATCTCTTGATCAGCCAAGATATCACAAAAAGGCAGGGAGAAGGGAAAACAGGCCTGATTTTGAAGTCATGGTTTGTGAAGAGCTTGGAAAAGTTAAGGGCCATACAGATGCCCCCTAAGATGGCTCTGTGCTGCTCCTGGGAGTGCTGGATTGGGTCCACACCAACCACACGCCGCGGCCCCAATCCGGCTTTTTGCCACTCCAAAAAGAGCTAGCAAATACCGCTCCTTTTTGGAGTGGCAAAAAGCCATCCTTAGTCCTGCCATGGCAGCTCTTTTGTGCCCCTTTGGTGAAGCGTATCTACATGCTGTGCCAACAGAGCATCCTGATGCTGTATGCTGTGCAGTGGGGTGTGCGTCATGATGGTGGCATTGGGGTAGAGTCGGGGCGGCTGGTGTGCAGTTGCCCTGCCCCAACTCCACCCCCAGGCTGGTCCTTTGGGTCAGTCTGCACAGGACCTTACTTTTTGAAATAGAGTCATGCGCCCATTGACCACCTTGAGCAGGGATTCTGGGAGTTACAATCCAGAAAAATAATCTTTCCAAGCACTGGGTGTCTGACTGATATCCTGAGATGGAAATGAGGAAGAAGAGGTGATGTGGACATTGAAATAAAGTTCTAGCTGGTAGTTTCACCTGAAATAACCCCTAGTATTGTTATGAGCATCATTCCATAAAAAGGGGACACATTTACAAATTGCAAAGAAAGGGGTCTTCTGAGGGGAGGTAGCAAAGAGGTGGGATGTGATGTGATACTGCATTCAGGAAACTGGTAGCTAAGCAGGGAGCACATCTGGAGTGAGTAGGAACCTAGAGATCATGAAATCCAAGTGAGGGCTGACCAGTTCCAATCAAGTATGGGGGGAAATGAGCTTCCTTTGGTAACTGTGGAGAAATATCTAGATGTAAGGATAAGTCAAATGTGACATTGGCCTTCCTTTGGTGAATGTGAAGGGCTAAGTGTCAGTGCGTAGGCAACAAGGATTTTGAGGAAGTGCAGATGGACACTTCCATATCTAACAAGATTCAAGGAATGAATAACTGTGAGAAGCAGATAGTGAGGAATCAGGACCATACCCAGGGAAATGCTTGTGTTCCAGTGAACCCATTAGAAAGAAGAGAGCTGTTGTTTTAAAAGCAATTTCTTTAGAACAGTGCTACTCAAAGTGGAAGCCCAGGGACTGGAGTTGGTTCACAAGCGATCACCTGCCAGTCCCTGCCAAGTTTCCAAGGAAGGGAGGATTGATTGTAGCCAACAGGCACAAATATGGTCCTGGTCCCTAGCATATTTGGAAACAAATGGCTAGTTCCCCCACATCAGATACTTTGAGATAAACTGCTTTAGAAGAATGAAAAGGAGGAAGGGAGGGGGAGAAAAGAAAAAGAAATATGGCAGCACCTTTAAGATTGTGGGTTTTTTTACTGTAGCATGAGTTTTCATAGATATAAACCCACTTCTTCAGATGCAGTGGAAGTGTTCTTTAGAATTAGCACCAACCAAGGAAGATCCTGCCTACTTGAGGCCAAGATCCTGTTGGTGACGTACAGTGGCAGAGTTATGCTAGCATAAGCCATTTTTGTAGTGTTACAGAAGGAGATATTCAGTGCCTCTTCATGTAATGCCTACCTCCAGAACACAGCTTCCAAGCAGTGGCACATGCCCCATGGCCACTGATTGTTCAGGGCAGGAAGAGGGCTGTCTGCAGTTTATAGTTCTGAAACTGGTAGAAGAGAAAAGTCATTCCTATCGCAGACCTCCAAACAGATGGTCCCTAGGTGGTGACCACTAAGTAGTCATATGGGTGCACTGTGGCGCTTGGAATCTGCTTTCACTGTGTATCTGGGATGAGCTAGGAAGGATAACTATACAAAGTTGCACTTGTGGAACATTTGTGTCCACAAATGCAATTTAGTATTATGTTTTTTCTGTTCTGCAGTATCTCTTCAAACTCCCAGCAAAGTCTTTGTATGTTGCAAGCTGCCTCAGGAGTCATTTTGGTCTTTGGAGATACTGTGTAAATTCCCTGGATACAACAGTTTCTGCTTGCTATTGGAGCAATATTGCTGATCCTCTGTCTCACCCTCAGGCATGCTTCTACTGAAAAGAAACCAATGGAATGCTCTCAAGGAAGCATTAATGTAGCACTATTGTTGAGCTCCAGTTCAAAGACTATTCACCATTCCTTACTGGATACTGGATGTTTCCTACTGAACTCTGTCTGACATTTGGAATAGCACTGGCTTACCTGTGCTGGATCTGTGGATACAGTGTTAACAGCTGGAGTAGTCTTCATACAAAACACTTTGTATGCACTTTGTATGCAGCACTTTAGACAAAGGCATGAAAATTGTATCTATGAGAGGTCAGTGCAGAAGTTTGATTGGCTCCTTTATCATTTCAGGTTAAGCAGCTCAAGGTGAGAGGCCATTTGTCTGGCTTGGTCCCCAGCCAGGGTTGCAAGCTGAAATATGGGACAGAGCTCCTATCTCTTTAGTGGTTGTGCAGAAGAGAGAAATTTCAGCACAAGTTGCCTGTTTGACACAACCATTAAAAGGACAGGATTCCTGTCTCTTGTTTCACCTGGCAATCCAATCCCCAGCATGGTTCTACCTTCATGCAAGACAGAAATTACTCCCAGGTAAAGATGAGGATGTCTCACTAAGTTGTGTTCAATCTGTGCTATGCCACATGGTGGTGCTGTTGGAAGGCATCCTAGCATTGGCTGGAACATAAAACATTTTGCTTTGCTCAGCAAATATTCGGTGGGGTCATGCTGCTCAGAGGTGAAGGAAACCTGAGGGTGGAGTGCTTTAAGGTTTTACTCTTGGAATCTGTTATAGTCATGCTGTCACTTTTGGCTCCTGTTATAATCATCTTCAGCCAGGTGGATGCAAGAAAAATAGCCTCCCCTAGGCAGGTCTGACATTACTCAGCTTTGATTTTATGGGGAAACTTCACAAAGTCTCCAGGGAATCTGGATTGTAGGGCATGCATGTCTTCCTGACTCAGGTTCTCACATGCATTTTGTTTTCTTTTAGCAACCCAGACAGATATCAGTTGAAATGATGGGTCAGGCTCTTCCAAGTGAGCTAATTCATTGTTTGCTTGTCTTTCTGTTGCTCTTAGCTCTCATCCACCCTAACCTTGCACACCTAGTAGACAATTAGGTCAAGTGAAGATGCATTGAAAGAAAGAAAAGGAGGAGGTAATAGTTCATCTATGGAAAATAGTTCTATCAACATGGGGTTTTATAGGGTGTTGTTATAGTACAATTAATCTTTAATGGGATTGAATCTCTAGCAGGTGCTACTTTTCTGACTTGGTTGTGCATAATCAATAGCACTCGGTAACAGTCCTGGAAAATGGATAGTTTCCCCCCACATGGGACAAATCCTGTGCCAACAACTGTGGAACAGTCCCAGTGGTGATCCTCATGAACCAAGTGTGTGGCAACAGAATAAAACAGGCTGAGATCCATGTGATTCTCTTGTGATCCAAATATAAATCCCATGCATGTATCCTCTACAACAATCACTTGTCCCCAGTGTAGAGGTATTCTGCTGTGTGAAATCAATGTCCCTCTGAATCTCAATTGAGTAATGAAAACATAAGTTCACTTAATCCCCTTTCCTGGTTTGTGTTTCTTCTATGATGAAACACTAAAAAACATGAGGTGCTATTGTGGTAAGACCATTGCTGTCTGCTGCTGTCCACAGATAATGACAAGGCATTTGGTGACTCATCTGTGAGGCTGTTTTATACAAGCCATTTTCCAATTTTAAGCCTATTTAAAAATGGCCATTGGGATGTCACCACAGCTGCTCCCAGGGATGCACATTTGCACACACAGTCTTAGGGCTTTTGTTTGTTTCTGCTGATCTCTTCTGTAGCCAGGTCTGTTAATAGCCTTGACATTTAGCTATCTTTGGTGCCAAATTGAGAGCTACCAAAAACCCATTTTCCTGCAGGACTTGAGTCTATACTGAAACATTTAATGGATTGGATCTTGTCTTAGTCATGCTCAGACCAGGCCACTGAAATCAATTGGACTTGTTCATCATTATCTTTTGATTGATTTTTTTAATAGAAATATCTGTACAGTTGCCCCTCTGTTTTCACAGGGGACCTGTTCTGGACCCCCCTGCAAAAACAGAAAACTGCAAATATTCAAGTCCCATAGGCTTGAATGGGGGTGTGCACCCACAGACATGCACCCATTTTATCTCCCTCCATTTCCTGCCCATGAACGGGTGAGGGACGCAGACTTGAAGTCCATGAAAATGGAGGGGCAACTGTATTACCTAGAACTCTTAGGACTGGACATCTTAAACTGAAAAGGAGGAAGGGTTACATTTGATGACCATTGTTTCTGTTCAGTTCTCTGACTTTTCTAGCCTGACTTAACATGAAAGTGTTCCTTTATGTGTCATGCAGCCTTATCCTATTTGTGTTTGCTCAGAGGTAAGTTCCACTTTCTTCCTAGGACAGTTTACATCAGCCTGCAGCCTGCATATGCATACTTTACTGAGAGTAAGCTCCAATGGACTTAGCAGTCTTCATTTTAAGTACCATATTTATTTGACTATAAGTTGACTTCATGTATAGGTCAAGGATAGGTTTGGGGGCCAAAATTATGGATTTTGACATGACCCATGGGTAAGTTGAGGGTAAAACTTAGGCACATGTAGCAAAGGATCTAAAGGATGAAGCAAAGAAAAACAGTGCCCAAAAAGTTTATAAAATTCTGATATGTTTGTGCTCTCAGTAAAGGCTGGATGGATGAGAGGATAGAGTGCTTCCAGGAGAGATTATTCTCTGGTCTTTCACCAGGGGATGGTTCCTTTTAAAAATAAGAATTAACATATAGTACTTACATTGACCTATGGATAAATCAACTCAGTTCTTTTGGGTCAACTTTGTGACTAAAATTTCTAGACTTACTGTATACATGAGTATATGGAGTAAATGTGCTTAAGACTGAGCATATACGGACCATCATGTGGCAATATATTCAGATCTGAAATTCTATCCAGTTCTGCTGATTCAGATTTACTTTAGAATTAATGGTGCAAGCTGATCCAGAAGAAGGATGACTTGACACTGTGCCAAGCCACAACAGGAGTTATTAGGCTGAGTTACAATAGCATAGATTCCTGAAGAAAAGGGAGTACATATAGATTATTGCAATAATAACCAACAACACAGCAACTCCTCCCTAACTCATGTATAATTGCTATGAAATTGTAGACATATAATGGTTGGTAACCCATGCAGTTTCCAAATCTTTTTTCTTTTTTTCCTTTTCTTTTTTACAACAGGTAGGCGCTGAATTGAAAATTGGTCATACAATGTCAGCAAAAAGGAATACATAAGAAGACAAGTTAAATAAAGTGAAATGAAAGGAAAGCAAAGGAAATTGGTTGGGTCACTGTGTCCTGTGCCAAAATCTTAAAAATAAGATGAGAATGCAAGCTCTTCTTGGTCATTGGCTAGAGGTAATGTGAACATGCCCATGCAGGATAAAGTGGCCATGTACTGGCAATCATTATAGTATCTCCAGAGAGCCCAGGTTGCTAGCCAGGATGGAATCTGCTACCGCCTATATTCATCTCTGATATATTTCTGAATATAGACACCCTTCCCTGACTATATTCATCTCTGATGAACACAGGTAAACAACCAAGCTGTTAGTGTGAAATAATGTGGAATTGTCCATCAGTGTACCCATTTAGGAAAGAGAGGGGACTGTCAGATCAATATGGTTGCTCATCAAGTGTACCTCTCTCTCTCTCTCTCTCTCTCTCTCTGCATGTCCTCCCTCCCTTATGTTTTAAAATTATTTATATTGTATGATGTGCTGAATCCTGTGATCCTGTGATAAAGAGTGGGATAGAAGAGTGTGTGTGTAAAGAAAGACAGAGGAAGGAAGGAAGGAAGGAAGGGAGGGAGGGAGGGAGGGAGGGAGGGAGGAAAGAAAGAAAGAGAGAGAGAAAGAAAGAAAGAAAGAAAGAAAGAAAGAAAGAAAGAAAGAGTTTGTTTCCCTTCAGGAACAAGACTTTCAAGATAACATACAATTAACATACAATTAAAGAAACAAATAGAATTGAGCCATTAAAAAGGAAAAGCCAATAGTGCAAACAAATTAAAGGAAGCTACCAGGTATTTGTTTCTAGTGAGCATTATCAATTATCAGTGATTTCCACTGATCCATGTGAGTCAGGTGGGCCAGTACAACAAAGCTGGATGTTATTGTTGTATGGCTGATTTCAGGACCAGCCTTTTGTGAATGAAAGGACTTTGCTCCAAGAAGGAGCTTCTCCCTGGTTTTGGGGGAAAACTGTCTCCTCAGAACAGGTGACCTCCTCAGCAGCAACATACATCATCCCTGGATTCCCTTTGTTGCATTTGCAAAGGGCTGGAAGGTTGTCATGGGAAGGGGGGGGGGGAGGCGACAGCAGTGAGATGTGTGTGTGTGTATGACTACTGGCATGCATCTGTGTCAGTATCCAGCCATACGTAGTACTTAATTGAATACTTCTGGAGTAGTGTTGTAGTTCTGTATAGTTGTATAGTTCTGCAGTGGTGCTGTTTGTCATATTTTGCATCTCTAAAGTAAGAGTGCACCTTACAGTCTTGATTTCTAGCTGACCTATGTTGTGATCCCGACTGTGCAATGTGAAACAGTTTCAGATTCAAGATTCTAGAGGGGGATGCAGACGGTGCAGCCCACAATGGGTGACACCTCAGAAGAAGTGGGTGATACCTGGTTGGGCCCTCCTCCTGCTGTGGGGTGAGAAGGGGCGAGTGCACCCCTCCTGTCAGCTTCTTCCTGAGGAGGAGCCATCATCATGGTGAAGGAGAAGGGAGAGTGTGTCCTTTTGGCCCCCACTGGCTCCTGGTAGCCCCCCTGGCAGCCCCCCCCAGAACTGAGTGACACCAGAATTGGGGATACCACTGGGGAGGGTGATATGTTTTCCCATATTTACTTTTATCTGCATTTGTCATGTAAAAATGAGAAAAAGACAGGAGATCATCAGGATATTTTTGGTTTAGCTATGAAAATGTCAAAGGTCAGTACTGGGAACTTGGTCTGATTCTTGGGATCCTAAAATTGGGATCTATTATAAAATACTGTCCCCTGGTGCTATCAAAAGAACAATGTTTGGCAGTTGTTCCCAGACTGCTGTCACTATGTCATGACATCATTGGTGACAACAGGCTGAGAACCACTTTGTTTGGACAACCTCTAAAAGCTGCAATTTGACACGATTGTGTTTTTCTTTTTCTTTATTTTGTTTCAATAGTAGAGAAGTGGTGAAAATGTTGAAATACTCCCACAGTTTGTTTTGCCACCTGCTTAAAGGAAGCCTCACAAACAACAATATTTTGAAATGTCACTTATTGGCTAAATCACAAACCTGACAACATGTATCCCAAAGTTCTTTGTTGTTGAATAAGCATGTGGGGGTGGAATGGCAATTCATATATTTTCTGTCTGTTGAAGATACACAGTGCACAGCTCTTAAGGCTGTTCTGTTAGAAGAAGGTGTTTCATGTTGCTTCCATCCTTGCTATAGAGCAGGGCAGGTACTATATTACTCAGGGTTTGCTGGCTATCTTGAGAGTCTGCTCTTACACTTGTACCAGCAGACAATGTTGGTGGATTCAATGCACCAGAAAATCATGGAAGTGCTAGCAGTGCTCCAGTGCATAGAAAGTAATACCAGTGCTGTATGGTCTTTGTGATGCTGGGTTTGAATCCCATCTCTGCCATGTAAACCCAGTGGGCAATCCTGGGCAAGTCACACTCTTTCAGTCTCAGAGGAATGCAATGGCAAGGCCCCTCTGAAAAAACTTGGCAAGAAAACCCCATTAGGGTCGCCATAAGTTGGAAACAGCTTGAAGGCACACAACAACAACAACATTAATGCTGTATCATCTTTATGGTGGCAGCATAACAGGCTATTCTGTTAAGCAGACTGGTCAGGGAACTTTGAACCTTTAGCTTTCTGTGGCTCATGGAGTATCAAATTCTGGTCCAAAGTGTATCCATGATCTCTATCCCTCAGCTTTGCTTCTCACAGGCTCCTGAGGGGCAAGGGCATGAGAGATGACCCTCTGCTTTCATTTCCTATTAGTGACAAGGAAGGGAAGTGGTGGCAAAGCATTTTATATTTTAGACAGTATAGAAATTGTTTAATCCATTATATTGAGCTAGGGAGTAGGGGTTAAATGTTGCAAAGTTTAATACATTCTTGTTATTTAAACCAGATTGATTTTTTTTTTATGGAAATACTGGAACCATTTGCAAATGACAAATATCCTCCAATTCCATTATTATCCTGAATGGCAGGGTGGCTGGTGACTCAGATCTTTCCCAACCAGCTGAAATGAAGCATGCAAATTACCTGAGGGACAGATGGTGAATGATTGTTCAATTGATGATGTCAGAATTGGCCCACTGAGTGCCAGCCTGCTTGGAGAAGATATGTCAATAATACAGACTTTTGTCATTTGTCACGCCTCAGCGGAAAGTAAAAGTGCACTTTTTCTTCTCCCACAAAAAGCAGCAGAAATACAGAATAAGCTATTCATGAGTTCATTGGGCAAATGTGTCTGACATGTTTGCCATAGTTTGCTTACCATGAGGTTGATCTTAATCTGGTCATCTCTTTCTTTCAATGCCCCAATGAGTCTTTATCCTCCTTTTACCGGGAAAGAGATACTGGGGATGCCATCTGCCTTTGGTAGTGGTGGCTTTCATGGTAGGGATTGGAACTCACTGCCAATCTGGTCAGCTTCTGTAGACTTGGTGATGGGGGCACCATGCTGGGTGGGAGACATCAGTGTCCAGGACTCTGAGAAGGGTTACAGGCTAATACAAATAGCTGTGTATGAATACCAAAAGTAGCATTTGGATGATGCTACTGGATACTGAGCTCTCAAAGGTTTAGAGAACATAGCCAATTGAATCTCATGTCCTGGGGATCACCATCAGAGAAAGAACCAGAGATAAACATAATTCACATTCATACTGCTACAAATTGAATGAAAGCATTCATAGATTAACTTCACTTGTAACCTAATATGGCACTTGCTGAATCACCATCACCATCCTCACCATTCTCCTCCTCCTTATTTATTTACCATGGGACTGGGGAATTACATTGAAACAGTCACAGATAAAAGTTCAGATCCTTAAAATATGCCCTTTGCTTCCCTTCTAATGGTAGCGGTTTCTTCCTGTATGACCATCTGGCTGACTGCTTTGATTTCCCCCTGCAGATAACACCTTTTCTCTGGCCACTAAAGAATAAACTGCTACAAGGAAGTTAATTCAAAAGGAAAGCAATTTGACATGCAATCACATTCTGCACACACAATACAGTTGGTTTGGGCATTTTCTGAACAGTCTTAAGACAGGAATATGTCAGAATTCTGCAAGAGTGATGCTGAATGAGTTTGCTAGGGGAAAGGACTATTGAGGAAGTTCAGAATGCCTACAGGCATTTGGAACAAGCCAGAGAAGCCAACATTTTTTTTCTAAACCCCAATCCATACCTTTCCCTGTACTATGGGCTCATTCCCACTTGCATTTTTTTTAATTATTATCTTTATTCATCATACATACTTACAAAAATATATACGGTACATTTGATACTACAACTTAACACAAAATAAACAATACCGTTAAATTTACACATAAGAACACAGACATTCCTTCCTTTCTTGATAAAAAACATAGAACATTTAAGTCTTGACTTCCTCTCATATAAGTCTTGCTCTTCTTTATACTTTTAAGTTCATCTTAGGGTGTTAAATTTGTTGTATAATTCTATCCTAGGACAGAAAGGGATAGAAAATTTCTATCCTGCTTTACCTTCTTCTCTTTATCTCTTAGATTCATTCGTAGTTCTAGTAATCATATTTTGTTGAATTGTTTTGTTTGTTCTTAATTTTAATGATTGGAGAATAAATCTTATGTATATGCTTATAACCATAAGGCCTTAAGAGTCTGTTCCTTTATTCTCATTATTATTTAATTTTCTATTATAATCCCTTTCCCACTTGCATTTACCAGTAAACCAGTTTGTGAGTTGCATTGACACCAGGTCATGGAATCGATTCAGGTTGATGCATAGTGGAAGCAAATTATTTCCTTATTCCATGGATTCATGACTTTTTTTTTTGACATGATTGTCATTCCCACTAAATTTGTGTCACTTCAAAATGCATGCTCATCATCGATTGCGATCAATCCATCTCGTTTTTTTTTATAATGTCAATCATATGATGCACATTTACGTGTCATTGGTGACACAACCAGCATCATACTGGTCACACATTCAAGAAAACATGTAGGATGACATGACCACATAAGAACTAAAGACACTCATAGAAATGTAAATGCCATGCTTCTTAGTCCTGCTCCAAATGGAAGAATTGAATTGAGCCAGCATCCTGGCCAAATCGAGGCTTTTTGGGTTCTTGCCAAATTGATTTTAATGATAGGCGACCATAAGTGATTGGTTTGTTTAGGCTACAACAAACTACAATTCCCAGAACTCCATAGCATTGAGCCAGGGCAATTAAAGCAGTGTCAAACCAGATTCTTTCTGCACTCTGGATGCAGCCTAAGATGCAGCCTTGACAACATTGCCTGGGAGGGAGTTGGGCTTCCTGCCAGAGAAAGAGGCCAAGGCTGGTGCTATAGCTTGGCCCAAGAACCCCCCGCCCCTCCTTACCCCTTCTTACCATGGGGGTTACCTTCCACTTTGGTGAGGGTGATGATGGGGCTGTTGCAGGCGCCGAGCGAGGCGACCCTGGCCGAGTGCTTTTTCATGGTGTCATTTTTATTTCTCTCCAAAGGAACTTGTTTCTAAGTAAGTGAGTTTAAGGGTGGATCCAGAGTGCAGAAAGAATCTGCTCCAAGTGTAAATGTCATGCTTCTTAGTCCTGCTGGAGGACCTTTTGGGATTCCTCCTGGACAGGAGGCTGAAATGTAAGACCTGTCTGAGAAAGGAGGAGGACATGTCTGTGAGGGAGTTGGGTTCCCTGCCAGAGAAAGAGGCTGAGACTAGCACTATGGCTTAGCCTGGGAATCCCCTGCCCCTCCTCACCCCTTCTCTCCACATTAGTAAAAAGACAGCACAAAGGCAGCACTGAGAGGTGGGGGAAATGGCAGATTTCCCAAAAACCAGGGGCAGGATGGGTCACACCCCTCTGTCAATCCTCTGCCCATAGTCCCTCCCCTCCAGTGTGGTGCCATTGAGATCTGAACATTATTCACACTTGTTGGACATGCTTGCAAAGTGAATCATTTCAAAAGAACCATCAAAAGTCCTGTCTTTGAAAAGAGCACTTTTTAAAGCATTTGCCTCACTTCAACACAATTGAGACCAAACACAGTCAGGTCTGAAACTGCTTCCAGTGTGGACGAGGCACATATAAACTGATCAGCAAATTGGTTTAAATCATAGTGGGAATAAGCCCTAGCTGTTAACAGTCAGAGCAGGATCAGCCCAACCATTAGGCAGAATGAAGCTCACTGTGGATATCCAAGTGGATCCCTTATGGTTGGCCAATACCTTTATTAAAATCAATAAAAATGGAACAAAATAATGAACAAATGTTTGAGTTCACCAGAGGTTTTCATTAGACCAGGTCCAGGATATGGTCCTGCTAACATCCTAAGTTAAACAAGTTCTGGGGCTAATCAATGTGTCTAGACAGAAGGTCCCATGAGAATCTCATGCATGCCACCTTGTGTTTCATGATGGAAGAAAAGAGTGTATAAAGACACTATGTAAGTGAGAACCAGCATGGTGTAGTGCTTTGAGCATTGGACTGTGACTCTGGTTTGAATTCCCACTCAGTCATGGAAGCCTACTGGGTGACCTTGGGCAAGTCACACTCTCTCAGTCCCAGAAGAAGACAAAGGCCAACCCTCTCTGAACAAATCTCGTCAAGAAAACCCCATGATAGGGGTTGGAACAAATTTGAAGGTATACAACAACAAAATGTACTAAATAAAATGAAGCAGCAGTTGGGGATCAGGAATTAAAAAATGTTTTGATGCTGTAGTCATAAACTCTGGTCTTCTTAGAAGGGACACTGAAGGAAGCTGGAAAAGGATTCCAGTTGTACTTTGTCTCAATTTCTCTCCCTCTCCCTCTCTCTCTCACACACAGAAACCTCAGCAAAATGTCACAGTTCTTCACTTGTCTATATTTTCCATGGACCATGATGAACTGTGCATCAAAGTACAAAGACATGACCATGTTGATCTGGAAAGTCAGTATGCAAGGATTCTTGTAGCGACTTTGAGACTAACTGAAAGAAAGAAGCTGGTAGCATGAGCTTTCTTAGATTTGAGCCTACTTCCTCAGATGTGTCAAAAGTTCTGGCTGAATAAACAGGAACTTTACATATTGTGGTGTCCCTTTTTACATTACAGCAGCAGTTTGGGACCCGCTTGCTTATTGGTACACCCAGCAGCATTGCTCAAAGGTTTGGCACCGCACTGGAAGGGCCAACTGTGCACATTCCTTCCCTCCCAGTCACAATCTCAACTCTTGCACAAGAAGGATCTGTAGCTGATCCTGCCCCCAAGCCTTTTCACTTTCAAATGTCATGGCAATGACATGAGAGCAGGCCAAAGAAAAGTGGTTGTACCGTATTAAGTCACCTGAGAATGGCATGTTGATTTAAGAGTGTGCAGACAGCTTTCATGGCAGGGCAAAAAGACACTCATGGGTTCAGACAACAACTTGTAGACAGCAAGCAGCAGTTTTTAGCTTTAAACAGCTTCTTAATCTGTATCTCTGTCACATAATATAAGTCCAAGAAAGTGGTAGAATATCTTATATGGGCCTGAGAACTGTATATGCTGTTTATGTAGGAGGCTTGCAAGCTACATGTAAGTTTCTGATAGGAGTCAAATATTTGTGAAGGATTTGGCTAGCAGAGAGCTCTGTCTTTCACTTCTATGTAAAACTTATTCCATAATACTTTCCCCTATTTATTCGAAGTGTGGGCTTTTCTTTTTAATTAGCTGACACTAGGGTTGCATCTACACTGACAGGAAAATCCATCTTACCTTCAGGTTACACCAATCCACAGCAATTTTAGGCATATCTACAATTCACTGAATTCGAGAGAACCGTCCACACAGTTCTCCCTTTCAAACACACACCCAACTCAATAAACAGCAATATGCGTAGCCACTCCAGGTTTTTTCTCTACACCCCCCATGCATGTGAATGTATGTATTTCTGAACTACTTGAGATGATAAAAAGGCCCTAGTCATCCTGTACATTATTTTATAGGGCCTATGTAGATGCACCCTAGGTTGTTACTTACCGAAGAGATTTCTGCAACCATTGCCAGAGGGTAAGATTTATTCCCCCCCTCCTATACAACCTTTTCAAGGGACAACAGTGTGAGCCAGTCAAAGTTGGTGCACTTAAGCTGTGTGAATTCCTGAATATGGGGTGCTGAGACCAAATTTGGACCAATCCCTCAAATTTCATAATGACAGACTATTGGGGCATTCACACTGCACAATTCTAGCAGTTTGGTATCACTTAAATTGTCATAGCTCCTCTTATAGAATCCCGAGATTAGCAGTTTGTGGTCACTAGTACACACACCTCAACTACACCACACAATCTCTGGTGCACAGTTCTAAGTACCTTCCCAAACTACAAATCCTAGAATTTCACAGGAACCATGGCAGTTAACATAGGGCCTATACAGACTGCCAGAAATAATCCTGCTTGAGACCACTTTAACTGTCCTGGCTCAGTGCTAAGGAATGATGGGAATTGTAGTTTATTGTGGTACCAGAGCTCTCTGACAGAGAAGGCCCAATGTCTCAGAAAAAAACCCACAATTCCCATGATTCCCTAGCACTGATCCAGGACAGTTAAAGTGGTCTCAAGCTGGATTATTTCTGGCAGTCTGTATAGGTACTATTTTTATGTAGCATAAAGACACCTTCACTTGTTCTAACCAATGTGGCACAGTCATAAGGAGATATGCACACCAGAACACAAAATGTTGTAGCCATGTTAGTCTGTTATAGCATAAACAACACAAAGTCTTTTGGCACCTTGAAAGCTAACAAATTTATAATGACTTAATCTTTCATGAATTACATCCCACTTCATCAGCTGCATACAGTCTGTACACATATTTATCTGTGCATGCATGTGGAGACCAACAGAAGATGCATGCACACAGCACTGAGTATTGAGATGGTGGTGGAAAATAACCAGTGTAGTCAGAGTGTTATTAAAAGTATCTGTGGGTATAATTGTGTGTGTGTGCTTTTACTAAGGTAATTATTAATGCCTGTATTTTTGATGCACATCTTTGGAGAGATTTTAAAAAACAGCAAATTGCTCCTCTACCTGCTGTGTAAAAGTGTGGCATTGGAAGGGTCCAGTTAGGGGGTAGAGAAACCCTATGGATTATTTGGTTGTTGTTATTGTTGTTGTTTTGAAAGAAGGAATAATATGGAATGGTATTTGAAAGAGGGAGGAATTAATGAAGGTGCTTCTGGTGAAATCCCCAAAGTCAAATGAAAGCTCTGAGAAAATTACATCACATGTCTCCTTGAAAGAGACCATTATGGAGTTAGAGGTGCCTATGAGCTAGGAAGAGATGTTTTACTGAAATGTCATTTAGTCCCCTTTAGAAAGGGCCAGTGATAACATGTTTTTTAAGGTAGGCGTGAAGTGTGTGTGTATAACCTGCATCCTGTTTTTCTTTGCCCTCCAGAACATCAATTTCTCCCTTCCTCCCCAATCTCATCCTAATAATTTCAATTTCTTCTCCTTTGAGCACTGTGTCATTCACTTCTTGAAGCTGTGATTTTCATTTTCTCTCCTAACAGGAGTGTGAAGCCATTAATGCAAGTTTCTTTGATCTGAACCTTTAATCCACATTAGCCCTCCAAGCTTTGATCCAATTTTGTGAAGAGGCTGGTGTTTTTAAAATGGCATACTATATCTGTGTCAATACTCATTAGTTGTTGCTTTTGGACTAAAGTGAAACCCACATACTTC
The DNA here is from genome assembly GCA_020142125.1 of Phrynosoma platyrhinos. Taxonomy (NCBI): domain Eukaryota; kingdom Metazoa; phylum Chordata; class Lepidosauria; order Squamata; family Phrynosomatidae; genus Phrynosoma; species Phrynosoma platyrhinos. Next base: position 207,491,371 of record CM034703.1, on the reverse strand, counting down.
CTAGTCATGATCTCTGTCCTTTGGAGTTTCAACCCCTTTAGCCATCTCCAAGCTTATGACAACCTATAATGAATGGGGTCCCCCCATTCATCTGAGGACTTCTCCCAGACAACAAAGGGTTAAATGTTGGGAGGGAGGTGAATTCTAATGAGAGTTTATATCACTTTCTAATGGATCACAGCTGATGAAATGCCAACTGACCATTCATTGGGGCAGAACCAGGAACTTTGACATTCTTCTAAGCAGAGGTTTTTAAAAGCCTGTTGGATTACTGAGGTTTTTAGTCTTTCCTTTGTCTGCTTTGGGGCTGTTTGCCCTGGGGTAGATGATCAGGAGCTGTTTGAGCTGGGCAATGGAGTCCAGGTTCCCAGCATCCAGGAACATCAAGAACTACAAATCCCATCTGACTGTGAGTAGTTAGGAACATGTGCTAGTTAGTGCCATTAGGATCTTTGGGTTATGTTATTGGCTTGGCTGAAATGATTGTATTCTGTAACTTACATTTCTCTGCCTGCAGGACAAGGAGGTCATGCATGTAATGATATCCTTTGCTCTACAATTCCTTAATAAGAATAAAGCTTTTCTTTAAAAGTACCTTGTTTCTCTCTCACACTCCTTCTTCATGTGTCTGTGGCTTGGCTAGGGCTTGCTTAAGTTGGCAAGGGAATCTGTTAGCAAAGTCCTAATGTGTTGCTAAAAGGGAAAATCAGGTAATTCATCAGGTGGTGGCAGCTTGGATAGATGGTCTCAAGGGATACCATTCAGCTCAGCAAGGGTGGGAAGGGGGACCCAGAAGACTTGCAATAATGATTTTTGTGTGCAAGGGAGCCAGAACCTAGTTGCATTTGGGGGCTTTGTGCCACAGAAGATCATAACACAACTACAGATCCTCCATCCCAGGTACCCCACAGAAGATATTCTATGAAGTGGAAAAGGTGGCCATGTTACCAATGCAGGAGTCCTTGTGTGTATTCATCTATACACAGCATTTCAAATGAAGACATGCATGCACAGGGATTCTGCAGAGCTCCAGTTCAATTTGACAGCTAGAAAGACAGGTTAGGCTTTATTACTTGGCCCTTCACTAGACAGGCTGGGTATCACAAAGATTACAGCCAGCCAGCTATTCAGCGCACACTCTTTCAGCTTTTCCCAGCCCAGCCATTCCATCCATGTTTTTCTGACTAAGCCAGCAGAAGCACAGGCATGAATGGAGGAAAGCTGAAACTCTCAGGATTACTGTGGTGACTGCTTGGAGATCGGTGGGAAAGGGTTATGGAGAAGAAGATTCTGTGGGAGGCCCTGCTTCCTGACATTTCAGTTTAGACCTGAAGAGTGTGATGATGTCCATGTCCAACCACTTGTCTGTGGTGTGAGGCAGCACAGAAGGAAGGGCTGTCATAAAGTACTGTAGAGAAAGAATATCAGTTTGCTAGGCAGAGACTGGTAAGAAGCAGATTGTGGTAGTGGAAGGTGGGCTTTTTAAAAGTAGGAATAGCTTCTTGGCTTCTTCTATTAACTGGAAAATGGATATGAGGATGCTATAGAAACTTTTCACAGAAATTTCAGAGAGGATATAGGATATGTCATTAGGGATGATTTAAGATTAAGGAATTCATCATTTCTGGGAGGCCCATGTTCATTAATATATGCATTTTCCATTGTATGTAGAGAGCCAGGTCCTACATACAAGGCAGAATGAGGTAGCCACCTCAGACAGCAGAGATGGAGTATCATGAAAAAGCAGTAAATTGTTATTAATATGCTATTTTTGTATTTTTTACTTCCAAGATGTGGCATTTATTTTGCCTTGTTTGCCACAATAAATTGATTTACAACCAACCCTCCATATCCAAAGATTCCAAAAAGCAAACCTTGATTTTACCATTTTATATAAGGGACACCATTTTACTATGCCATTGTATATAAAGGGACTTGAGGATCCACGGATTTTGGTATCCATGGGGGATCCTGGAATCAAACCCCAGCAGATACCAAGGGCCCACTGTACTTGATTGGGGGCAGGAGTATACCATTTGCTGCTGCTCTTTTTCAGGCAGCAAAATTTCTTGGGCCAGCCCTGCTTATATGAGAACTTCACCATATGTAAAGATCATACAGGAGTCTATTGTGCCGTATTAGTATGATGCTCATATAGTTACAGTGAAACACAACTGTGTGAATTCACACAGGACAATGTGCATGTAGATTCCTTTCATCTAATTCCACCTAGGTAGAAAATCTTCAGCAGCCTTTGATTTTTATTACTATCTTTGTAGTAAACAGAATAAGAATAAGGGTCTGCTCTCTGAACAGGATCACTGCTGGGTGGTAATCTAAGAATAATGCTGCCACTTAAGCAGATTGCTGACATTTTGCACATGGAAGCTGGCTTTGTGGAGATGATACAGTACAGCAAGAGAGCCCAACAGTTGCTAGGTAACTTCACTGGAGCAGGGCAGTTTGTCTGTCACCTGTTAACTAAGGAAAGGATTAAGAGGAGCAGCATTCCCCATGACTGGGCATTGGGAGTGGTTCTGCAGATTCTTCCTGCTTTCAGATCATCTGAAAATAAGAGAGAAAGACTTAAATCCTTCTACAATGTGGATAGAGGAGGAAGGAGGGAGAGACCGCTGACAGTAATATTTTATTCCCACTCCACTAAATCTTCCCTGATTTTGTATCCAGTAGCCTATTTGCAAACAGCATCCTGAATGAGGGGTCCCCATTATCCTGACTTTTGTATTAAGGCAGGGGTAGGCAACCTTTCCCCTTTAAGGGCCGAGGGACTTCAGCTCCCAGAATCCCAGGAGCTATTGGCCAACATGGGACTATTGGCCAACATGGCTGAGGCTTCTGGGAGCTGAAGGGCTCCTCGGCCCTTAAAGGGGAAAGGTTGATTACCCCTGTATTAAGGGTTGAGATAGACAACCATAGTTTAGTGCTCTCTCTCTGTCTTTCTCATTTTTCCCAACTCACTGCCATCTGAATTGTGTATGTTCCTTCTAAAAGGCAGGGGATGGATATTCATCTCTTGGGGCACCAGATGGCTTCCACATGAGCTTCCAGTTTCCATGTCTTCTGCAAAGAGAATCCCTTGTCTCTGCTCTGTAGGCTTGTGAATCTACTATGATTTGAATGGATCCAGTTGACCAGAAGGTGGGCAGGGCTTACCCATGAATGTCTCTTGTGTTGAAAGGAGGGAATACTGACAACAGTGCCAGCCTACATGACAGAGCAGGTAAAGCCACAACACTCCTTCAAAAGGGTGAGGCCTGTCTTTGTTACATACGGTGTAGAGGTTTGCTGTCCTCTTGACATCACCTTCTTCTCTTTTGCAGGAGCTGTGAAGGAACAACTGGTTATAGCTGCTATCGGACCTCAGTGTGAGCCACAAATGTGCCTCAGATAAGGGTCTTAAACACAATTTCAAAACACAATTTCAGTTCAATGTGAAAAACAGAACTTTGAAGCTGGATTATTACCAACACATGTATGCCCTGAGGGTCATTTCACAGATGATGGATGTCTGAATAAACCCATTCGAAATAAATAGGATTGCACTTAGTTGTGACTAAGCAGTCCCATTCTTTTCAAAGGTTTAGTTTAGCTAGAAGTATCTCTGAATTTAGTGCTGTGTGAGAACAAGAAACCATCATTCATCACCAAAACTCTCAACACCATTTAACAAAGAGAATCTGTTAGCCCTTTTTGTCTGATTTGTACTTGTACAAAATGTGTACATTGAAAAGCTTACAGTTGGCTTTTTTGGTGTTATCACAGTATCTCTTGGGTATAAATTTGAAAAACATGAACTGTGAAGTAGCTGTGAGAAGGCTGCAGAATGAATCATAAATGCTACGAACAGGACAAAAGTGTGTGTCTGTGTGTGTGCTGGCTGGCTGGCTGGTTTCCTATTTTCCTTTCAGTACTTTCTCCTATGTTTTAATATGGAAAAACCAAATATAGTCTTGGACTATGAAGTTAATCCTCCATGTTCACTAATTCTCTCTCTCTCTCTCTCTTTCTCTTGATATACAGTTGGCCCTCCACATTTGTAGCTTTGACTTTTGCAGGTTTGATTACTCACAGATTTGATTAATATGTTCTCTCTAGGAATCTCTAGGTCCTTCAGCATGACTTCCTTCAGCATGACTCTGTGGTCAACTTCTGCTGGACATCACATTGCAGGACCTAGAGATTCCTAGAAAGAACATTTTTCTAGGCATTTGTGAAGACACCCCTACTAGTTTTTTGTGGGTTTTTCGGGCTGTGTGGCCATGTTCTAGAAGAGTTTGTTTCAGATGTTTCGCCAGCATCTTTCTCTGAAGATGCCAGCCACATCTTCATGCTGGCGAAACGTCAGAAAGAAACTCATTTAGAACATGGCCACACAGCCCAAAAAACCCACAAAAAATGATGGATGCCAGCCATGAAAGCCTTTGACACCCCACCTAGATTTATTTCTAGCCCCAACCACTCCTGGATTGCTCCCAGGCCAGAAAAAAGTTTCCACTCATGCTCTATCCAGAAGGTTGGACAAGATTTGAACTGAAATGATAAATGACAATTTCAAAAGAATAATTGAATCATGAAGTTGGAAGAGACCACAAGGGCCAGCCAATCCACCCCCACCCCCACAAGCTCGTCAATATCCCTCTTGAATTGTGGTGTCCGGAACTGGACACAATATTCCAGGTGAGGTCTGACCAAAACAGAATAGAGTGGCACTATTATTTCCCTTGATCTCTAGACAATACACTCCTATCAATGCAGCCTAGGATAATACTGGCTTTTCAAGCTACTGCTTTCCTCAGGAAGAATTCTCTGAGGGTCAAAGAGGAACAGACTGCCTCTGAAAGTAGTGGACTTGCATTCATGAGAGTTTTTTTTTTTTTTAGCAGAGGCTGGATATCTCCCTGATGGGACTTCTGCTGGTTTATATGTTCAGAGATCCTGATGTAGCAGAGGACTTCCTGCACTGGGTGCATTTTGGGCTAAAATACTTTTGATGTCCCTTTCAGACCTGTTGTTTTATGTTATTTTTTTAAACTTTTGATATACAATTTGCCTGAATGATACAAGAATGACTGTGACAAAGGGTGCCCATGTAGAAAACAGGTAGGTTGCTCAAGATGGTGATAACAGATGAAGGTACTGAATTCTCTATCGGCCATGACAAAAAAACAAAACAAAAAAACTTACATAGGTGTGTATCATTTCTGCATTATGTCAATAGCAAGGTGTCATCTGTTGTTTCTGTTGTTGAATGTGCAGTTGGGAAAGCTGACAGTTCTGGTCTAACTTCATAGCAGCCTGATAACCAAGTGGAGAGCTGATTTCAATAAACTTAGGGAAACACTGGGAGTGATCCCATGGTCAGGAATAGAAGGGAGTTCAGGATAGATGGGAGTTTCTCAAAAGGGAGATACTGACGGCACAATCTCAAACTGTTCCAATGAGAAGGAAAAATGGGAGATGTCTCGAGAAACTGGATTTGAAGACAAAAGAACTTTCAACTGAACTAAGTTTTCAACAGAAGATGTATAAGAAATGGAAAAGGGGTGAAACCACTAAAGAGGAATTAAAAAAATAGCTAGCACATGTAGGGGTAAAGTCAGGAAAGCCTAAGCACAGAATGAGCTCAGGCTTGCTAGAGGGGATAAGGACAATAAAAAGGGCTTTTTTGGGGTATGAAGAAAGAAAGAAAGAAAGAAAGAAAGAAAGAAAGAAAGGGTAGGGCCACTGTGCAGAGAAGATGGAGAAATTCTAACAGGAGACACAGAAAAGACAGAACTACTCAACACCTTCTTTGTCTCAGTCTTCTCACAAAAGGAAAAGGGTGTTCAGCCTGAGGAAAATGGAGCTTAGGAGACAATAGGGGAAATGCAGCACAGAATAAGTAAGGCGGTAGTACAGGAATACCTGATTAACGTAAATGAATTTAAGTCTCCAGGACCAGATGAACTACATCCAAGGATATTAAAAGAACTAGCAAATGTAATCTCAGAGCCACTGGCAATAATCTTTGAGAACTCCTGGAGAAAAGGAGAAGTCCCAGCAGACTGGAGGAGGGCAAACATTGTCCCCATCTTCAAAAAGGGGGAAAAAGAGGATCCCAGCAACTATCACCCTATTAGTCTGACATCTATACCGGGAAAGATTCTAGAACAGTTCGTTAAACAGAGAGTCTGCAAACATTTAGAAGGGAATGCCATAATCATTAAAAGTCAACATGGATTT
>CM034703.1:207428527-207444629 GCA_020142125.1 Phrynosoma platyrhinos | reverse complement strand
CTATACTTCTATTGATGCAGCCTAGAATCCCATTGGCCTTTTTAGCTGCTGCAGCACACTGTGTAGACTCATGTTCAACTTGTGGTCCACTAGGACTCCTGGATCCCTTTCACATGTACTGTTGTCAAGCAAGGTATCCTGAACCTGGGAAGGAGGGAGATTTCATCTGTGACCTTATACTGCTACTAGCATGTTTTGCTGACATTTGCTGAAGACCATGTTTACCTAGATATAGTACTGCTGATACCAGAAACACCCTATTGACACAGAAACATATAAAGAAAAAAAAATCAGAATGTGGTTGTGTCATTTCTAGATGGGGTAAAAGCAGAAATAAATACTATTAATAAATACAGGGATTCAAAGAGAGCTTTCTACTCATAATTTGATTTAGTTAGACTTGGGTTACTTCAGAAAATCACAAATGAAGTACACAAAAATACAAGAAGCCTTTCTTCAACAGCAGGAGAAAGTAAGTTACAATTTTTCCATGTCTGACTGAAAGCATAACATAATTTTAAAAACATATGGATAGATGCATTTAGTGAAGCACTGAAAGTACACATAAACAGCATTAACAGCCGATGTTCTCCATGCAAGGAGAAGTTACTGCAATATACTTCAATACTTTAGGAGATGTGTGGTGTAGATTACAACTGTGGAGACCAGGGTTCAAATCCCAATTTGGCCATGAAACCCACTGGATGACCTTGGACAAGGCACACACTCTCAGCCTCAGAGGACGGCAATGGCAAACCCCCTCTGAACAAATCTTTTTTAAGAAAACCCCTTAGGGTCAGAATTGACTTGAAGGCACACAACTAACCACTACCACAGGGGAAATCTCTGTACTTTCTAAAGGCAAACTTGGGTTTGTAAAAAATTTATCCAGTGCCACTTCTGGTTTCAAAAATACGTTTGACATGGATTTTCTTACAAAGTAAAAAATGAAACAAAACGAACACCAAACTATTCCCTGGGAAGGGAAGGTGCTTGAAGAGATACAGAATATCATTTTGTCAATTGTGTATGTCTTATGTGTGCCTTCCAATTGCTTGTTGACTTACAGTGACCCCATGAACTTCATAGGGTTTTGTTAAGCAAGGAATACTCAGAGGTGGATTTGTCAAGTTCTTACTCTGAGGTATAGCCACAGCAACTGGAATTCATTGGCAGTCTCCCATCCAAGTACTAACCAGGACTGACCCTGCTTGGCTCCCAAGATCGGATGAGATCTGGTGCCTTCAAGATATTTAGGCACCCTGTGTGTGTTTGTTCTCTCAAGTCGGCTGTTGATTTATGGCAATCCTATGAATTTTTCTTAGGCAAGGAATACTCAGAGGTGGTTTTGCCGATTCCTTCCAATGAAACACTCCAGACCTCTTCAAAAACAGCTCATTCCTATGAAATATTGCTTACAGCACCTAGTATTCATTGGCAATCTCAAGTGTGTTATGAGCCTTCAAGTCACCTGTTGACTTATGGCGATTCATTAATTTCATAGGGTTTTCTAAGACAAGGAATCCTCAGAGATGGTCTTGACAGTGTCTTCCTCTGAAACATAACCTACAGCACTTGAGGTTCACTGGTGGTCTCCCATCCAAGTGCTAGTCATGGCTGACCCTGCTCAACTTCCAAGATCAGATAGGATCTGGTGGCTTCAGGATATTTAGGCACTCTATGTATGTGAGTTCTGTCAAGTCGCTTATGGACTTATGGTGACCCCATGAATATCACAAGGTTTGTTTTTAGGAGTGGTTTTACCAGTTCCTTCCTTTAAAATAAAGCCTACAGAATCTGGTATTCATTGGCGGCATCCCATCCAAGTACTAACCAGGGCTGGCCTTGCTTAACTTCTAAGATCAGATAGGATCTGGTGCCCTTAGGGTATTTTGTTTCTCTGTTTTGTATTTTGTTGCTAATATCATTACTAGCGTGGATATTAAGGTAGCTTTGTGATAGCAATAACAACAACGATGACAAAAGGGGGAGGTTTTTAAATCATTTCTGGTGGTGGCCTGTTTCTCAACTTCCAATGGCACGGATGTGATGCGAAGAGGACAACAGGAAGGCTGCCTTCCGCTAAGGCCTTTGACACCTTACTTGCTTCCCCACATCGAGGAGGAAGCTATGGCTCTATTGATTAGGATTGCATCCGCACTGCATAAATAATCCGGTTTGACGCCACTTCAACCGCCACGGCTCAGTGCTACGGAATTCTGGGAATTGTCGTTTGTTGTGAGAGGAGGAGCTCTGTTGCCACAACAAACGACAATTCCCAGAATCCCATAGCACTGAGCCGTGGCGGTTGAAGTGGCGTCAACCTGGATTATTTATCCAGTGCGGATGGGTCCTAGGGGAGCACGAGGTATTAGCCATTCGCAAGGGAGACTCATTTTTAAACAAAAACACCGCTTTTCTGGGTAGTTTTTGAGGCAACGTCCCCCACCCAGGGCCAGGGTTGGCCCAAGCGACCGTTCTTTCCCTGAGGGAGAGAGGGGCCCTTCCTGCCAACCGAGAGCCCTCCCTATCCATTCCTAACGCACCTTGGGGCGGTTGCCATGGCAGCGGGTAACCGTTGGGCGCGAGAGAGGCGCGCGCCGGAGCCTCATCCGCCACCTGAGAAGAGGAAGAATGACAGGCAGGCGGGCAAGGCGAGGCGCGAGCGCGAGCGCGGGCGCGCGCAGGAGGGGATGATGGTGGGGGAGGGGTCTCGAGTTCCTTCTTCCTCGTCTTTTCAGGCACACCGCGGCGGCCTCCGGGCTTGCTTGTCCAAACTAGGGAGGTGTTCGCTCACTGCGCATGCGCCAAGAAGCACCTGTTCACGGCTACGGAGGTTGTGATTGGGCCACGCCCCTTGCACCTGCCGGGCCACGCCCCGCGGTAACAATGATGTCGGTGGAAATGGGGGGCCCTTGAAGGGAGGGGCAGGCTGTTGCTAGGATACGGCGAGCGGCCTTGGCGATCATGAATGACTTCGCGGCCTCGCTTCCTGCTTGGGAGTAGCAACCTTAAGATGTCTGTCTGTTTAGAAATAATCCCCACTCATTTTAAAGGGGCTTGTTGTGTGTGTCTTCCAATGGCGACCGTTAGGCGAATTAATCGATGGTTTCTTTGGCAAGATTTTTTTCCTGTTTCCTTTTGAGGTTGAGAGTATGTGACTTGGCCAAGGACACCCAGTGGGTTTCCATGGCTGAGCGGGGATTTGAACCCTGGCCTCCAGTGTCACTAGTCCAACACTCAAACCACTACAACACACTGGCTTGAAAAAACAGGCTGCCTCCACACTGCAGAAATAATCCAGTTTGACACGGCTTTAACTGCCATGCCTCCATCCTATGGAATTCTGGGATTTGATGTTTGCTGTGGAACCAAAGAGCTCTCTGACAGGGAAGGCTAAATGTCTCAAAACTACAGTTCCCAGAATTCCATAGCATTGAGTCAGGGCAGTTGAAGTGGTGTCAAACTGCATTATCCCTGCAGTGCGGATGCAGCCCTAAAGGCACGGAGCCCTTTCATTTCTGATTTAGGGAGTTTTATTTCCCTTTTTAAAGTGCTGTATTTACTTCATCATTTTATAGTATTTATATCTGGCAACTTTCAGTATATGAGGATACAGGGCAGCTAACAGAAGTGAAATCAGTAAAATGAAGATCAAAGAAAGAAAGAAGAGCAATTACGGCTTTCAAGTTTTTTTTAAAAGATTTAGATAATAAAAAGAATTTAAGATGGTGCTGAATTGGCATGGCAACACAAAGAGCAACAAAACAGTCAAGCTTCCCTGGAGCATGAGGGTTTAAATCTATTTTAGATGACACAAGCTCTTGAGATCCATTTTTCTTAAGGCCAGAAAACACGGTGAAGCAATATAGCACCAGGTTTAGCTTGTTTTATTTTAATTGAAAGGAACTACATTAGTCCTAATTCCTTTTTAGATCAACATTATTTAGGGAGACTTTTTGAAAAGCAGGAACTTTTTGTCTAGTTTGTGCCTCTGGTTCATTTACTGACCTCTGAAGGAAGGAGTTCTGCTGGGGATTAACATTTTAAAAGCCTGGCTTAGGATCATGACCATGAAAGAAACAGAGAGAGCTTTCTGTTAGAACAGCAGTTCCTTTCACTCCATGGTTTATCACCTAATAGAAGTTGCTTTCATGTTTTAATAACTAAGGATGAAGGGGAGCCTATGATAAATACTACAGTTTTAAAGGCCATTACATTGCACAATAAAAAAAATGATTTTGTTGGCTCTGTCAAAGAAATCTTGTAGCTTTCCCTTAAGTGGAAGACTTCCAGGCGAGGTCTAGATGTGACCCCTAAATTCAGGCTCACTCACACTTTTACTAACAGGTTACTCTGATGAGGCCTTTTTGGCCAGTTGCCCTGCTCCAATAAACAGGCATACATGATATCAAAATATCTTTTGGAAGCTATTTAATGAAACTAAAGACTTCATCTTCCAATACTGGATGTGTTACATTTTTTTTTTTTACAAATAATTTATTATTTATTTACATAATGTACATACCGATTTGCTACAGATATATCCAATACAAAATGCAGTTATATAACCACTTGGAGAACCAATTCAGACAATGCTTAGAGAACCAAAAATATACGTAAGATACAGATGTTGGGATCTTGTTTTAAAGGCATGAGCACATGGAAATATCAGTGGTATACTATTTCTGGCTCCATCAGATATGAGGGGGTATCGTAAAGTAATAATTATCACCCAGAAGTTAAGGTATATTGATTAAATTTTGTCAGTGTCATCATTGGTCCCTAAGTGCATGATGTTGAGAAAATCAGCTCTTTATGCCCTTTATTTTTGTTACAGGTTGTGCCAGAAGTGACTAAAGTGTAAGATGGAGAATTACCGGGGGTACCGTAAAGTAACAATGATCACCCAGACGTTGTTATGGTATATTGATGAAATTTTGCCAGTGTCGTCATCACCAAGTGACTTTTTCTTTTCCCAAAAATGAAAAACCCGTTGCGGGGTCACCGATTTAACAACACAGATTACATCATTCATGAAGTGGAAGAGTGTAAGGTGCAATCTGCAGATTTCTACATGAGGCAACTGAAGTAGAAAAGTAATGCTGCAGACCCCACTCCCAATATCCCCAAAATCTGCTGCAAAGGTCTCAGAAATCTTTCAAGCTATGCCAAGGACCACTGCAGCTGGGGAGAATGTAGACCCAGCATGATTTTGAATTTAACCCATAGCAGTTTCTGCTGAAGTCCAGTGTAAAACTTCCCACTGTGGGCCTAATATGTATAAAGAATATGGAAATGCAGTTAGCACAGCACTGACAATGGCCAAGGAGGATAAGACTATCAATAGTTACCAGTCAGGTTGGGTATATATTACCTCCAGTATCAGAAGTAATATGTTTTGTATATCAGTTGCTAGTGACCATGTGGGGGAGATTAATATTGTTTTCATGACCTGCTTGTAGGCTTCTTATAAGAATTTGGTTACTGGAGTAGATAGGCTTTGATCTAGCATGCTTCTTATACTTTTACAATTGGTAAAAGTGCTGATACTAGAATTACCAACATCCTCAAAAAACATCCCATGCTCTCACTGCCAGTTTTTGGGGTTTTTTTTGGGGGGGGGTAAAAACTTCCAAGTGCAGAAATGCCCAGAGATCTGAAAAGGGTGAAATTATATCCTATCCTTTCTGGAGTATACAGACAATTTTTAAATGGAGGTTTGTGTTAAATTCCATGGCCTCGGAGAATTCAAGTTGCCACATTTATCAAAGTTTTGCATAGAAAACAAGGACACTCAAGCTCATGCACCAATTTTGAAACATTTTCCACAGAGCCCCAAAATGTCAGAGAGGCCAGTTATCAGTGCAAAATAATCACAATAATTTAAAAATGCTGATATGTCGTATACCTTATTTTTACATTTTAAAAAATGCTGTGTGTCAGATTTACCATTTCTAACGTGGCTTAGGAATTAGAACTATCAATACTTCTCTCTAATACACAATGGAGTAGAATATGGACCTTTTCACTTTACAAATCATCCTCAGCACAATATTAGAGAGGATACTGAAAATAATTCACAGGTGATATCTCTGTCCAATTAAATTAAATGGGATTAATTAGGAAGCCTCCCTGGGATGCTGCAGATGGTACAAAGAATTGGGCACCATGTTCCACATGTGACTTTATTGCCCCAAAGCTGCGGGTTTCTTGAGAGAGATACTTGATAGCTTGTATGAGATAACAGGCTAAACAGTAAATCACTCTGAGGCTCTGTTGTTGTTACTCTCTGTATTTGAGGGTCCTAATAAAAAGATACTTCTTGGAGCAGCCAGACTGGACATCTATAGAAGATGAAAAGATTTAAAAGGCCTAAGCATTCAAGGATGGATGGAACATTATGGGGGGGGGGGGGAAAGAACCTCACATTGTCAGAGAAATAGACTTACAAACTTTAAACAACTTGGGTTGGCATGTAAAAGCAGACTAATTTGAGAAGACACTGAGGGTCTCTTTGTAAGGACATATCTGTTCATCATCCATCAAACTCACAGACCAGATTTTGGAGGGATCCATTCTGATTCTTGGCTTTGAAAGGAAGCCATTATTTTTGCTAGTACTAAACAATCTCTTATTTCAAGGGTTCTGATCTGTTCTCAGTTACTGTTGTCATTTTTCTCTCTTCAGGTTGTCTTCCCCTTGTTTGTATGAGGCACTTACATATCAACATTTTATAACTGCAAACTGAAATTCTCAATAAACAATCAAAAAGGAGGAGAATGTTTGGTGGCTTTAAAAACACGCCTGGAGGGCTGTATTTTCTTCATCCCTGATGTAGCAGCAAGCATACATTGTTCCATGAGACACCTTTGGAGAGGAACCAATTTTGCTAGGTTTTGTCCCCTGCAATCATATACTTTAATATTTGGTTTTAATTTTGGAGAGAGAAGCAGGAGCATAGGTATGACTGCCATAGACAGAATCACTGGCCTGTACAAACAGAGGTGTTACAAATTTCTGTGCCACCTGGTCTACAGATCAGTCATCCATGTTGGACAGCATGGTCAAAGTTCCCTGCAAGTTAGCAGGGATCTAGTTCTCATAAAACATGCATGACATATTGTTCACAGGAATTTGATTCTGTCTATAGCAGATACCATTTAGTGCTGTTTCACAGAGTTGTCATCATAGATGTTCCAATTTTTGTCCAAAGCAACACATTTCCTTTTCCTTGAAGGGTAGCATATGATAGGAATTCATGCACACAAGCATAAAGCAAATTATCCTGATGATTTCATAACAAAAGAAACCATTGTGTGCTGCTTCATTAACTGAAAATCTCTAATTTAAATTGAAATCCTTAATTTATTCAGCAAGTTAAAAGGTGCAGTTATTTGCAGAACTGTAAGATGGCAAGTAATTAAGTGTCCTAAATTTCTTGCAGTCGTTCTGTAAAATAATATTTGGAGTCACACTTGAGTAGGGTCCCTGTCAGGAGTTGCACATGCTTTTGTCCTGATATAATATAGTGATGGGATATGTAGTAGTGATTGCAGGTTTTAGAAATGTTATTGAACTGTGAGGTTAAACATAGATTCTGAGATAAGGAGGTGAACCCATTCAAAGTCATTTGTAAAAACATCTGGCTGGCACAAAAAAGAGAAAGAGGTGGTGTGGGAAAGGAAAGAGGAGTATGTTTATTAGTTTTAATGAATAAGAATTAGGCCTGCCTGAAGTTTGAACTGTGTATATTTTATTATGTGATTGTAATGTTTGCTGGTCAGTTCTGTCACTGAAAGTCACTAGACTGGATCTATAGTTTCATAAAGGTTCATAAAGTTTTCTGAGGTTTTACTACTGAGCCTGAGTTTCTGACCTTTGGTATCCTGCTGGATTTGACAGTCCCTAAGTGTAAAGAAAGATTGTTTAGTATTAGCTATTTCATTTCAAATGATGAAATAAAAGCTTTTCCTCACTTATTGTCTGACAGGAGAGAAAATTCTCTTGCAAAAAGCACAGCACAGAAGCCCCAGAAGTTCATACCTTTTTGCTTCTTCTTCCATCTGTTCCACACAGTACCATGTAGCTGGGCTTTAATTCCTGCTGAAGACCTCAGCAGTGCTCCCTTATTTTTTCATTTTTCCTTTTCACCCGGAATCTTTCATGCTGTGTCCCAGTTCATGAGATATCTCCTAATGAATCTTGACAAAATATTGGGTTTGTTGTGACTGCCAAATTCCTCACTGAATGATGCCTGCAAATGTGTTGATGGGTAGCAATAAAGATTTTGGTAGATATTTGGCTAGTCCTACATCTTCCTCTTCCTGCAAGCTGGCCTGCCTGGTTTTTGTCTTTTGCAAGCAGTAGCTAGGTTCCAGGCATGGAAAAACTTCAATACTGCAAAATAAGAAAATACATTTCCCATTAATGGATACAGAAGCTATAGGTCAGAATCTGATATGGTGTTTACCCATTTCTGATACAAAGTTGGTTTTCTTGGGAAATACCTATAATTCTGAGTACAGCACTGGAAATTCAGCCAGCATAGTTCCAACTTCAGAGAGTTTGAAATTTTTTTCCTGTATCTTCTCCACACATAAATAATGTCTATTTATATCAGGAAAAAACCCAGTTTGCAATGATTGAGACTCGTATCAAAGGTAGAAAGTATAATAAAATACCCTCAATCACTGCCAAATTACTTTGTCTAATAAATCTGATATAAGAAGAACATCATTTAGTCAACAAAACTTGTGAGTCAGCCACAACTCTTATATATGGAACATTTAGGTGGTGATAAGGGGAGTAATGTATTGATTAAAAGTTGCAGGGGTGATTGTTCAGTGCAGAATCCAATAACAAAAAGAATGAGGGACAGAAGGAACCAGTGCACTACAGATAACACTTTCTCTCCACTTTTCTTAGAGTCAGTTCTTGGATTGCAGCACCCTCACCATCCTCAGGAACTACTTTAAGGAGTGGGGGGAATGAAATATAGTAGAAAATGTAATGATGTGCATGCAGCTCAGTAAATAGACTAACCTGATTACATTCTTGTAAACTCGTCTGGCATCTTTGTCCAGGCACACGGTGAAGGACCTTTGCTCTGCACTTCTGAGTTTGATGTTTCGTGTTCGAATAGTGTTTGTCACTAACTAAAATGAAATGAGACAAGATGATCAGTTTAGAAAAACCAAAATTTTCTTAGCTACTTATTCAAATTATTGATATGATACAATTAGTAACAGCAGTTTGAACTGATTTTTAATCAACTAGGGCATAAATTCCAAATTGCCCCTTAGCAAACCAAAAGAAAAGCCCAAAGCTTGGAAAAGTTGCTTTGTTGAACAGCTAGTCCCAGGATCCAGTGACAGGGAGATTGTGGAAATTGTTGTCCAAACTAATAACTTTTCAGAACTCTTCAAAAGTTGATAGAGCAGAATGCCAGAGGTGGATAACTGCAGGAGATATCCCGCACCAAAAAGCTCTCAGTGGACAATAACATGACATTCAGGACTATTTATCTTCTCCCCCCATTTCTCAGTTGTGAAATAATATTTATTAAAAAATGCATTTATTTAATCAGTGTGATTCAGGCTCTATTCCATTATATTTTAGCCTATACATTATGAATACTACTATGGGAAGGAAGCATTGAGTATTTTTTGCTTTTCCATGCTTATTCATATGAACATTTTAATAAACGTATGGAAAGAATAGCACATTATTATACAAAAAATATTACACAAAAGTATTGTCTCCCCAAGGGAAGCTTTTAAAGAGCTCTGATTAATGATAGAAATAAAAAGAAAGTATCTAATATAGGCTGATAAATCAGCTGAAACAATAAACCTCTTGCCAAAGAACATGTTTTATGTCACTATGGCTATGCTGTACTTGTCCAGTGAGTTCAGCAGCAGGAGAAAGAATAAGGAATGAATTTGGAGAACAACCAGACTCTCATCAAAGAAACAAAAATCATTTCATTTTAGTTAGTGACAAATTTTTTGAAAACCTGTGCCTCCAGCTTAGAAGTACTTGTGCATATTTCTGTCCTGGCAAAATAAGATTTGGAATTCAGAAATGAAAAGGTACAACAATGGGCAAATAGCAAAGGGACCCCAAATCAAATATCAAAGTACATACAAGAGCTGATATAATAATATAGAACCATTAATTGTTGAGAAATTGTCCTAGTGTACTAAATGAAGTCACCATCACCTTAATAATTACGTTATAGAAGGAAAGAAGTTGTCCAATGGTAAGATTGTCAGTCACAATGATTATGAGTACTGTCTGTTTGCACTCTGTTCATATTTGTGAAAGTTCCTCTTTTTCAATGGAAATAACAAATATTAAATGAGATTTTAGTAAAAGTTATGTAACATTATAAAGAGCTAGCATGGTGTAGAGGTTTGAGCATTGGCTACAGCTCTGGAGACCAGAGTTCAAATCCCTGTTCAACCACAGAAACCCACTTGTGTCCTTGCACAAGTCACACTCTCTCAGCCTCAGAGGAAGTTAAAGCAAACCCCCTCTGAACAAACCTGCCAGGAAAATTCAGTGATAGAGTCACTATATATTGGAAATGATTTGAATGCACACTACAGCAAGAATGTATAATAAAAATCCCATGGAGACTGAACACATTTGGTCAGCAGAAGGATAAGAAAAGAAAAATTATAGTGGTAATGTTCCAGTCTATAGATTATGATTAACAAGCTCACAGCTCCCAAGGTTTGCTTCTTAAAAACCTTTAGAGCATTGCTAAAATCTACTTTACACACCTAGGGGATTCACAAATTTGACTGAGATTATTCAGCTTGTTGTATGGGGAACAGACATGCCCTACATGCTGCTATGTATGGATTGCACGAGAGACACCTCTCTCTCTTTCTTTCTCTGCAGACACTGATTACCACCATTAAGCTTCTATTTCTAAAGAATTAAAATACCACTTACAGTATATGATCGTCCTGAGAGATTGGAGGTTTTTGCAACTTCAGCAATGTTCACACTTAAGCACACCAGATCTGCAAAGGGAGAACAAAAAATACATTGAGGAAGCAACCAGATCTATTCCCATTCCTTTGACTCCTGCCATATCCAGTAGCAGCAATGGCTCACATTCTTCCTCTATAAGCATCACTAAAATAGCTCTGTTGCAGTAAGACAGAGCTCTAGAACACAGTGAAATGCCATGCTACCACAAGTTCACTCTTTTTAAAAATTTGTCCTTCTCCCTTCCAAGGAATTTTAAAGATATGTTTTTTTAATCATTGTAAACTATTTAAATAAGTTTTAATCTGCCTTCATTTAACTTCTTTAATGTATTCTTAGCATTTTAAAATACATTTACATCATTTTAAATTGGTTTTATTGTATGCCACCCTGAGACCTTTAGGTAGAGAGCAAGATATAAATATTTTAATAAATAAACTGGGGACTGGGGGTGAGGGAACGGTCTGGATTATGAAAGTTATAAAATACACAGTTATAATTCTGCTATTACAGAAAATGGAAATGCTTGTTAAGGAAGCACTTCAGCTGAAAAGATGGTGTCATTTTTCCATGGCTCAAAATTGCTGGGAATATCTTATGTGGATCCTCCAGCTTATCAACTCCATCACTATCTTGAAAGTTGTTGAGAAAGTTGTAAAGGTTTCACTGGCAACTACTTGATAATGTATGTATTATCACAGATCAACAGGTTTTTTGCTGGGTTTTTTTTAAAGCCAAATTAGCTTCTGGTTGTTCCTTCACTGAAACGATGTGCTACAGAAACATACATAACATAACATAACATATACAGAAACATACACAAAGCTCAGATGGATGGACTCTATAGAGGAGGTCACGGGTATTAAGGGGTTGCAGGAATTAAGCAGAGCAGTGGAGGACAGAGGATCTTGGACATGTTTCATCCATAGGGTCGACATGAGTCAAGATCAACTCGAGGGCAGTTAACAACAACCAAAATGCATTATTTGGCCTTTTGCCCCATATAACATTTTATTTTATTTTTAGCTGAGAGCTCAGGAGCGCATGTCTTGTCTGTTTGAAGTAGAGGGCCATGCAGACCAGAGGCTGGCTAAGTACCTGTACAACCTTGTGAAGCACACACTTGCAAAACATTTTTTCATCTTAAAAGCCAACAACTATCAGATTCAAAATAAACAGGCACCACATAATTGTTTATGTGTATATACAAATGAGAGTTGAAATAATACAGTGGTGGACAGCCTGCTAGAAACAGGATTTTGCCTGGGGATAGGGGTGAACTCCCTGATGAAATCAGTATTCACTGCAGTTGCAAGTGCAATGTATCATCTGAAAAATGAAAGCAGAAAATGGGTAGGTAGATATACACTAGCTCAATCCCTCTTTCATAGCAATTCACTGGTGCTCTATGGATGCCACATGGACTGAAACTGGCATCTCACAGTATTGACTTTATTGTTGCAGTAGCAATTTTCCTATCCATTCAGGGGAAAGACCATAAGTTGTTTTCCTTCATAAAGATTGTTCCTTCTTGATCCATTACCTAGTGATAGCAGAGCATGCCTTCTAATATGGTAAAACATTTTGTTTCATCTTCAAAACTCCAGCTTTTAGCTTAAAATTAAACATTAAATGCCAGAAAACTGTAATGAAAGATGACCAAACATACATGCTGCCCCTATACCAACTACATTCTTTACCTTCAATTTCATTTGAAGGGATGGCTTTCATTACAAGGCCTGTTGATCGTACAGAAACTGTCTCATCTTTCTCACGGTTGCTCAGCAAGACCTAGAAAAAAAGACTGTTATAAACTGCCAGTATCTTTCATAGTAATAAATGCATTAATCCTTAATTAAAACAATAGGTCAGCTATTGAAAGGGTGACCAATATAAGCCCCTTGCATGTATTTTTAGTTTTCCTTAGTTCTCCACAAATGTCCCAAATTAAGAACCACAGCCAGCACATTGACTTTTTTTTAAATGTAATATTATTATTTTTTTTTATAACCCCAATAGCTTCTGGGCCCAATGTGAGTATTAGAGAGTGATTCCAATTATAGTGTATATACATTCAAATCATGCCATTTGCTATATCACAGTTTAATCACATATCCAATTATTAGAGGAGTATAAACAAGCAATAAGAAAAATCTTATTCTGTAAAAAAAATAACACAAAACAAATTAGATGAAGAGCTACATTTCAAAATGGATTAAATGCTTGTTGCATTTCCTGATGTTTTTGCTTTGCCTAAAAAAAGAACTTTTCCAAAAGGATTTCCAGTGGAGATGTACCTACTGCTTTTTCTTCATTTACCCCCAGCAAGAGTTCTAGGATACACTTCCATCATAAACAAAGGTCTGGAACCTGTGCTGGAGGCAAAAAGCAGTACTGGAAGAAGGTGATTTGATGGAGACAGTAGCAGATGAGGAAAATGTTAAGTGGTGTTATCTCATCACTTGCCTGCTGTAAATCCTTACCCTGCTTTGCAAAGCAGAATTGGAATAGTGGAGGAAAAGCAAGTAGTTCTAGTTGGAATCTGCAAGTTCTTTGGGTCCCAAGAGAATAAAAATAAATAAAATGACAACATGGTATCTATATTCTTTCATCCTGTGATGACAGCAAGTAACACATTATGCCAAAATGCTGAACTCAGTTATTGGTGATAGTGAAATGTTTTGCTGGAACTCCATGGTGGTTCCATGTGTTTTGCACCTGCCTGTTTCTGCTTACACACTGTAAGCTATCTCACCTTTTTATACAATAGTGTAAGATCTGTGCCAGGAACCTCTATGGCTGGTTTCTTCTTCGTTGGGAGGTTGTCTGGAAGAAGAGCCACAGATTTAGTTACAGTGTTATGTACAGTGTTATGTTAGAAGAGAGGACAACATGCATGATGAATAGATGGAAAGAGACAGAAAGAAAATTTATAGGCGATTTGATAATATATGCCCATGACTGTATTTAACATATTGTTATAACTGTTAATTCATTTATGTTACTTTGGGGGTTGGGGTTGGGTGGGGACTGGTTTGCTTGTTACTGTTGAATTTTAAAAATTAATAAATAAACATGTTTTTTTAAAAAATGGATGTTGGGAGATATCATGCTTTCCCCTTTGTGTCTACTTGTTTTAAACAGCACTTTGTATAACTAGTGCAGGAATAATATATGAAACCTTACATGCATGTAGTGAAAAAAGGAAATAAGAGCCACTGGGCTTGGTGGCTCTGGCCATCATAGGAGAGCACACACCTCAAGGAAAAGCGCCAATGGCCAGCTAGGCAGCTGACCTTTGATTAGCCTTTCATCGGTTGATGCATAGCCTGGCTGAAGAAAAATGACACCAACTAAAGAGACTACAATATTTGAGAAGAAAACAAAGTGGAACGGATAGGAAGCTCTAAAGAGAGACACAGACCTGTGGATGGATTGAATTCTTCAAGAGTTATATTCAGTTCAATTATGAAGATGTCCTCAACTGGTTCTAAAGCTGCATTATTGAAGAGAAGCTGAAAAGCAGAAAACAGACTTTCGGAGCATAGTTCCTCCTGACTGAGTAAAATTATTACCAGGGATATTTTTTTAAAGTTTCATTTGATGACAAACAAGAATAGCAAGAGGGCACTGACCTTCACTGCATAGACTTGGAAGAAGACTGGCTGTAACCCCAGACGTACATAATATGCAATTACATCAATGATGAATAGATCAGAGGCAGCAGTTTTGCTAGGAGAAGAGGGCTGCATGGGGTCAGAAACAGTTGGATCAGTATAAAATACATGTAAAGCTATCAACCTTTTCTAACATGTGCTAATTGAATTAGGGAAACAAGAATGAGAAATGCTGCCTCTGAATTGTGCCCACACCTCACTCTGTTATCTGTAACACTACTGAAGACAGCAACATGGTCTTTGCCACTTTAAAAAGCAGAAGGTGAGAACTGGCATTCAGGAGGAGGAAGCAGACTTTCATTTGTAAGGATGCAATCAGACTAGCATCAGGCTGGGAAATATTTTAAAACTATAATCAGTTACTTTAAAAATATAAATAGTAATTTTAAAATGTGATGGTTGTAATCCTGTTGGGGAGTTATGTGTGCACAACTTACCATTACATATTTGTAACTGTTTGGTATGCACAATCCCTATGCATCCCCAACTTTATGGGTGACATAAGGATTGTGAAAGTCTCCAATCTCCACATTGCGGGAAGCAGCCACTGCAACTGATGGAGGTCCATTCTCTTGTCACTCAGGAAGTGTCTGACTGATGGTCTCACCCACCTGCTTGCATGAGCAATCTCTGGTGTGAAGAGGAATTGCAACAGGGACTCAGCCTCTGTCTATCACAATGGAGATCACTCACAGGAGTTGATGGGGAAGCCAGTCAATCGTCAGTCAGCAGCATCTCGAGTGACAGGGGAACAGACCCCAATGGGGACTGGGAAAGAGTTGAGATGGACTAGGTAGCCATTTAACTATGGTGATTATGCATTCATAACCCCCAACAGGATTCTGGCCAACGTCTTTTAAAATGTAACTCGGAAAAGTTTTCAACAACAACAAAAGTGGATTATCTAAATAGTTACCATTTGAACATAACATTATTCTTTAGCTATCTTACTTATTAACTGAATCGTTGTTTTAAACCTCTATTGATTTAATTACTGTTTTAAGGGAGGAGGGGGTTGTTGTGTTGTATATGTTTTTATGGGTATTGTATATGTTTTTATGGTTGTAAGCCGCCCTGATTGGATTTCCAAAGGGTGGGATATAAATAAATTTTATTATTATTATTTATAGGATAACGTTGGATTAAAATGGTAACTATGATAATCAACTTTTTTTTTTTTTAAAAAAAAAAAACTGTACCTATAGTAATTACCGTACTTTTAAAAAGATGTTAGCCAGAATCCTGTTCGGGAGTTTAGTTATATTTTGGAGGGGGGGAAAGTAAAATGCTACACACCAGTGGTCTGTAATACACTCAGCACATCTAGTAGTGAGATCAGTACCAAAGGGTGCACAGCACTATCATGCACTGTGAACAGGAAGCTATGGCTCATCACATTTACCTTTGTAATGTAACTTAGG
>CM034703.1:207386606-207428427 GCA_020142125.1 Phrynosoma platyrhinos | reverse complement strand
TTTAGTGTGGATTCTGTCTGCTTTAGACCCCGTGTGATAACGTCCTTATTTATGCCAAGAGAGCCAGTATGGTGTAGTGGTTTGAGCGTTGGACTAGGATATAAGGAGACCAGGTTTTGAATCCCTACTCACCCAATGAAAACCCCCTGGGTGACCTTGGGCAAGTCATGCCCTCTCAGCCTCTGAAGAAGGCAAGGGCAAACCCTCCTCTGAACAAATCCTATCAAGAAAACCCTGTGGTAGGTTTGCCTTAGGGACTCCATAAGTCAGAAACGCCCTGAAGGCACACAGCAACAACTGTTGTTTTTTTAAAAGCAACTCATTACAAGCAACTCGTTTTGTGTAGACAGTTATTTCCAAGCTTTGACTTTGTTTAGATTCAAGTTCTGGAAGCCCTGTCCCTTAATGTCATATCATTGTTATGCGCCTTTTAATATTTCTGGCCAAGTGATGAAAGTCCTGCTGGTTTCTTCTGGCATCTAACGAAAATGCCAGAAAGCTTCACTGCTGTTTCTAAGGAGTACAAGCAAAAGGAAGGACTCCTCTCTTACCATGGTGGCCAGCTTTGGAATCATGTGACAGAGGGTGTTAATGTTGCTCTCGTACCATGGATCAACTCTTCCAAGATAAGCAGCCAACTCACAAGGCTCTGTCTGGTCAGGCAGAGCATATTCCTGGAGGAAGAACAAAAGAGTACAGTAAGCATCACAAAGGTTTGGATCCCTTCAGAATACAGGATTGTGGCAGAAGCATGACATACGCACCATCCTCTGCAAAACCCTGAGCTACTCACCTCAGCAGGGGAAGAGATGGGTTGTTCTTCCGCAACAGGTACATAATAAAACTCCACTTTTAGCCTTCGTGTAAGAAAGGCACGTCTGCTCTCCCGCTTCCTGGGAATGAAGTGGGGGAAATTGTTGTTTGCATTTGATTCTTTGCAATCACAATTACATCTTGTCTCTTCTGATGGATGCTGGGAGACTAATGCATGTAATAATTTGGACACCCACAAAACTGGTATGTATGAAACAATGTCATTTTCTATTCAGGAGGGAAGAGACTTGCAATTTTCCCACAGAGCTCTTCTGAATGCATCTTCTCTACTCTATCCCCAACCCTATAATCTGCTAAAAGATGTAAAGTAGTTTTGTAGCCTTGATATTTTTCCAACACACACCTTTTCCCAACCAGATGTGACCATGCACTCTCACCGGCAGGACCTAGAAGCTTCTGCAGTGTTTCTTCCCCTCTCGAGGTACTCTGTTTCTGCTGTGCTGAGTCAAATTCCATTGGAAAGAATATGACTCTTTTGATATTTGTCATGACAACAATTTACTCTAAAAAGGGAGAACCACCCATTCTAGCACAACTCATTTAAAATCACTGTGTCCACATGCATATTTTAAAAGTTGCCTGCTTGCTCAGATCAACTTGATCCAGAAGCAAGAATGATTCTCTAGACACAAAACTTCTTTACTCAGAAGTAAGAAGGGCTTCTACATAAGCTTCCAGTCTCTGGTACGTCAAACCCTAACTTCTCTTGAAGTAGACTGAAGTCTACGAAAGCTCATGCTGGCAATTTCTTTCTCTCAAAGGTGCTACAAGATCAGTCTACACACTGATTCTACAGACTAACATGGCTATATCTTTGAATTCTCTTCTCCCTTGCTATTTCATGTAGCTTGAAGCCCATTAATATGACTCAAGTGATCTAGATGGATGGGCTGAGAACTTTCCCCCAGGGCTTGTCAGAAGCTCTCTCCAGAATCTCAGATCCAAATTAGAAGATAAATATATATTAAGAAATGTCATAAGGAAACAAAGAAAGGGAGGCAGGTACTTTGAAAACAGAGAAAATAGCACATTATGTGTAGCATATTACACATTTGCTAATTTAAGTTGAGCACTTAAGAGGAAGGTGCTCATAACATGAGGGAAATAATTTCAATGCTACCACCTGAGCGTAGATGGTAAGGTGATCCAAAAACAAATCCATAAAGGGAGCCTAGTGCTGCTTATTATTATAATTTGTTTGCTTACTTATTTGTTTGTTTGGTGGGGGACGGTTATGGGGAAATTGCACATGGATAGGAAGACCCACACTCATCACTTCTGGGGCCAGGAACTCCTTATTTAAAAGGATGTGCTAATAGAAAAGGAAGAGGCTAATTAGCCAGGAGATGGCTCTAGCTTCCTGTTTTGTAGAGCAGGAAAGATGTGCAGGAGATTATGCAGAGTCACAGCTGCTCTCTTGAATTTTATTAAAAAGGCAGATGTGGGAGTGACAGTTCTGCATTACACTTACCTCAAGGAATAATATGCCTGGGCAAGGCGCCCCAAAACTCTGTCATCACCCAGCACCAAGACACGAGCAGTGTGCAGTCTTTTCATCACAGCCATAGGTTCCATGGTACTACAACCGGATTTCCGGTGTAGTTTTCCAGTAGGCTTTGTCCCTTGCCCACTGCAGCCACTCTGTAGGAAAGGTATACTATCCACAGAAGTTCCCTTCTTCTTAATGCACCCCTTTCTCTGGAGTCGGGAGTGCTCTGCCTCAGTAGTGCAGAAAGATGGCATTTCATCACCTGGCATGGGCAGGTCTCGCTCAATTCCACTGTCATTGGAGAGCACAGAGAAACGTGTCTGCTCACAGCAGTCATAGTCTGGCACCAGGTCTTGGAATTCAAAGCCATCAAATTCTGGACTCAGAGAATCCTGCTCATAGGACTGACTTGGTGAACGGAGGAATAGCACCAGCTCCTTCCCTAAAATGGAGATGGGTGTGAAGTTTCCAAAAGACCATCCTAAAGCTTGAAGCACAGCATCATGCAGTGTGGTACTGGGTCAGTGATACAGGAATAGAATCTGCCCCAGCCCCTGCCATTGCCTTTACCAGATTATTGCAACCTTGGGCCATGGGTGCAGCATCTGTAAGTAGAATACAGCCTGCCTTCTGATAGTAAAACAGCATTTTACTGATTCAGAATCCTTCCCGGAGTTAATTAAAATGCCCATGGGGAAATATGGTATCTCTTTTCTGAGACTGTACCACTTCAAAAATACAAATGAACAATTGCAGGTTTATCTGTTCCTCCATGAAAAAAAAAATTAAAGATAACTTCTGAATATAAACCTAGCACATTGGAGCATGCCTGCTGAGCCCAAAGACTCTGCCTAGAGCCTAGAGAAGTGCTTCCCAAACTTTGGTTCACCAGATAATTTTGGACTTCAGCTGCCAGAAGCCCTAGCCAGCTTGTCCAATGGTTAGGACTTCTGGAAGCTGAAGTCCAAAACACCTGGAGGACCACCACAGTTTGGCCTAGAAGAATTCTGCACTCCTAAAATGAATCTGCACTGCCAAATAGATGGCACAAGGGTGAAGAAACTGGGACACCTGCAGTATTCTGGACCAGTGCCCAGAACCCCAGTGGCCAATGGTAACGGACTGTGGGAGTTGTGAAGGTTTAAGAGGGCCATAGATTCTTTATCTCCGAATTAGCAGCAATTTCCAGGGAATACAGGAGAGTTCAGTTTTCTGGATGTTGGCTATAGGCTATGGTCCATGTTAGACTTTAGATACTCACAAAGCTGGTCCTCATCTCTCCACAGGTGGAAGCTGATCCTTGGGTTGGGCAGAGGGATACCAGGACTTCTCTCTACTTCATCCTTCTGCACATCTGTGGGACACAGAGATTTTCCTGTTAATCTACCCATTTTGTGGGTGTACTGTAGAGGGCAGCCAAGCAAAGGCAGACAGAGACACTACACTGGGGAAGGAGTTATGAGCTTTTGGGAACTGCTGATGTTCATTGGCCCTGCAAGAAACTGGTGAAAAATGACACATTTAGCTTACTCTTACAGAGCTAGTATAGAAAAAAGGTAAAGCACCCAGCCAGAGGCTAATAAATAATACTTTTAAATTTGGATGTTATATGTTGAAATATTTTATTTCTCCTCCTGTTTTTATCCTGTATTCTTGTTCTTCTTGAGTCACTGCTTTATTATTGTATTTTATCTATTTTTTATGGTACGTCATCCAAAGAATTTTGGCTAATAGATAGTTTAAAAGTGACATACATCACAAATGAGCAGCTTCTTTAAGGCTATGGGCAACAATAGTATCAGCAGATCAGAAAAAAGATCCATGTTAATCAGAAATGTATCTTTTCAGGTTACCTTTTATGCTGAAAAGGAAAAGCATGGTTTGATTAGGCCAGTTGCCCAGCTGCTGGCCAAGAACAAACATATAAAATTAACAAATCTTGATTGGGGATTTTTCCTGGTTTATACAGCATCACTTAATGTTGCTTCTTAACATTTCTTGTCATTTCCTGTCCAAATACTCTTACTTTTTTTTAAAAAAAATGCACATTTCAATTTGTTTATGTGTGCCTTGCTTGTGATGTGAATTATGACATTAGATATGGGTAAGCCCAATCCACTCATAGCTCAAATGTTGTAAGACATGTTGTGAACCTCACATGCTTCCCTCCCCCCCAGATTTTTGTTTCAATTTTCAATGGAGATATAGTGATATAGGGGGCTTAAATACCCTAAAGGCACCAAGACCCACCTGATCTTGGAAGCTAAGCAGGTATAGGGTAAGCCCTGATTAGCACTTGGATGGGAGGCCACCAATGAATACAAGGTGCTGTGGGCTATATTTCAGAGGAAGGAACTGGCAAAACCACATCTGAGGATTCCTTGCCTAAGAAATCCCTATGAAATTCATGAGGTTGCCATAAACTGATGGGAACTTGAAGGCACATACAAACATACATAGTGTTACAGTGTTTAAGTATAATGAATCTATTGCTGTGTTGGTTTCCAAAACTCAATCTGGCCTCATAGCACTCTCTCTTTCTACACTATCTCTTCCAGTGACGCCATTCACATAGAGTGCATCTGTGTAATGTTGCTCTAAAGCAGGGGTAGGCAACCTTTCCCCTTTAAGGGCCAAGGGACTTCAGCTCCCAGAATCCCAGGAGCTATTGGCCAATATGGGACTATTGGCCAACATGGCTGAGGCTTCTGGGAGCTGAAGTCCCTCAGCCCTTAAAGGGGAAAGGTTGCCTACCCTGCTCTAAGGAAACAAAAAGTAATGGAATCATTACACTGTATCCCTACTACACTAAGCATTAGGACAGACTCCTTTGGAAGCCTTGTGTAGTATGAATTAAAGGAAGTCTAGTAATAGTGGGCTATAACTATTGGTTTTGGGAGGAGGAAGTCAGAGTGTTTGTTAGTTTTCATTAGTTTTGTTAGTTTTTTTTATGTTAGGATTGTTGTTGTTGTTGTTTCTATTGTTATTCCTGAGACCAGGAATGTTTGAATGCCTCAAGTCAATGAAACTCACAGTCTGTCAACACAAGAATCTGCTTCCAGCTGCCCCAAACTTTCTTTTATTGTAGTCTGATTTAAGAAAGGGGTCAAGGAGACAGTTTGTTTCTGCCACTATCAAAACATTTGGAATCAGTTGCTGACCTTCCACCAACAGAGAATTACAGTCAGCCCTCCATATCCACAGATTCTTTATCCACGGATTCAAGCATCCATGACTTGAAAATATTAAAATAAATGTATAAATTCTAAAAAGCAAGTCTTAATTTTGTCATTTTATATAAGGGACATCATTTTTCTATCCATTGTATTTAATGGGACTTGAACATCCATGGATTTTGGTATCCATGGGAGATCCTGGAACCAAACCCCAGTGGATGCCAAGTACCAGTGGATCTAAATCTATCCTTTTTATCCCTACCCTAAAGCACAATATAACTTCCACTCTTGTAACTGGCTCTGAAAATTGGTTTGTTTTGGTGTCAAGGACTGCAAATCACTACCAAACAGGACAATGCTGATGAGGTTACAGAATTAAAACAGGCTACGTGTATGTGTGATCCAGTTTCCAATTCTTACCAGTGAACCTAATGCACTGTTTTGGTTAACTGTTTATTTGTTTTTCCTGTATTCACTGCCACAGGTAAGGCGAGAAAATACACTTACAGCACAGAGCATCTTAAAAGTTCAGGATGCAAGGGAAAGCCCAATGAAAGGGGCCCTATTGTCACACCAGACTTTTAGGGATACATGTACCTTCTTCTGAAGTACTTAGTAAGGTGTTGTAGATTTTCCCCACTTCCTCAACATATTGACTGTATCCTGCATTCATCTCTCTTCCTGTATGTTCAATGGCTGCCATAACTTGCTGAAAACAGTGCTCAGTCACATCTAAGGGCTTTGCCTGTCACAAGGAGAAAGAGTAATTAAATTATTGCTGGAATTATGCTCACAGACAGATGTATTTCATTTTTATTTTCTTGCATGTAGATTTAAAACTTGTCCATCAATTGTGGTCACAAGCATTAGCTTTGCTAACTGGAAAACAATTGCATCACTGGACAGGTATGACTGGACACATAGAATGGTATGTGAACTTACAATACCAGACAGCATAGCTCACAGATTTCTTGAAGTATTTTTTTACAAACTTGATTGGTTTGTTTCAGTGGAAAGACTTCGTTTACAAATCTGGCCTTTTGCAACTCTGAAAGTTCCCAGTTTTGTAAACTGTCCCCATCCCATTCATCTCTCACCAAGTCCTGTTAAAATACCAACACACAATTCCTTTTGGCTTAGGTGTTTTACATCTTTTCCAAGGGTAGCAGTGTTAATCTATTGTAGCAAAAAGGAATTTTGTGGTAACTTCCTAACTACCTTTTTATTATGACATGAGATTTCATTGACCACATTTCATCAGATGCATGAAATGTTACTCATAATATGAAATGCAGAAATGAATGACAGCAACAATGACATTATTAACAATGGTCATTTCTAAAACTGTTGCTGATAATGCCAATGTCCTGGTACTAGGTAAATTATCTAACGTATTCAGTATGATAACAATCCATTCTGCTCAGCGAAAACAATAAGTGTCAGTGAACTCAAGACAATAAGGGTAAATAAAATTATTTTCATAGAGCAATCCCCAATTTATCTATAAAGAAGTATGATAAAGAAGTAAATCCTACAGTTCAATAGTGCTTGTTAAGTGTATGCAGGATTGCAGTCTCAAAAATATAACCCAATAAAGGCACAAAAATTCTTCAAGACCAAATCTAACAAATGATGGGGGAAGCATCAAAAGACTCATGTACATGTGCTTTGGAAGAGGTGTTAGAAACAAAGTTCTTAAAAAAAATTAATACAATCAAACAATGATCTCAAAAATTCCACTGCCAATAATGCTTCATATTTTTACAAAGTCTGCACTGTTTAAAACTTTTATTTTACTATCTTTCAATGTGTTCAAAATGCATAATTATACCCATTCGATACCACTTTAACTGCCACAGCTCCCTCCTATGGAATCCTGGGATTTGTAAAGATTCATGAAAGACTTTGAATTCTAATGCTATAGTTCAAGGGAGTGAACTAGGGAGGTCTAAGGAGCCATAAGTTCTCCTTTAAAAGGTTCTGAAAATACCTAAAGCCAGTCGAGCTATTTTGACTCCCAAGGCAGAAAATTCCATGAATGCTTCCTTTCCATTCCTTGCAGTAAAAATATAGTAAGGAGAAATAAATAATAGTTTGCTGCACTGTCAAGATATCTGTTAATCTGCTGCCTGAAGCAGCCAATTCACATTGCCAAAGCACTGCCTGGAGGAGTTACTTTTTTTAAAAGGAAATCATGTTTATTTCAAGTGATCTGCCAAAATCTGAGAAGCCAAGTTGTCAGAACACTGTGTGATTTCCAGAGAATACCTGAAGAACGCTGTGCAGATTTTTAACATCATACTGTTCTTTCAGCGCTGTTTGAAAGGCTCTTTCTATCACATAGAGCATGCAGGATCTGGCACACTGAAATGTTTGAGCAGCCTTGATTTCATCAATGAATGCTCGGCACACAGCCACAGAGAGCAAATCTGGATCAACAAACATGAAAACCCTGGGAAAATAAAGAGTTAACATACATTTTATAAGGAGAAATTGTTAACAGGGAAGAATGTAGGTATGAACGATGATACAGGAATCATAATGGACTGAAAGGACTGAACTCAAGTTGAAAATGAAAATGAAAAAACGCCGCCAAACATTTAGTGCCTCACAAATTTCTGAATTTCTTGCCATAGGCCAATGGTAGGAATTGTGCAGCCCTCCAAAGGTTGCGGGACTCTAACTCCTAGGAGCTTCTTACCAGCAGTGCCAATTGTGAGGAATGCTGGGAGCTGCAGTCCAACCATATGTGGAGAGCTGAGAATCACGAAGCACAATTCCTACCCTTGGCCTATTGCAAGTAACTTAGAAACCTATCATACAACTACAATCTCTGAGGTGAACAGCAAGGTAACCTGCCTTTGGTTAGATACTGGATCAATGTCTCATAAATAATAGATTCTGTTGTGGTGGTGGTGGTGATGGGTGGTAATGTTGTTGTTAATGTTGTAACTTTTTAACAAACAACATGCAGCTGATAAAGGTTTCTGTACTTTTAATTTAGTGAACAGCATTTACCTTTTACTTCAAAAAGCTGGCTTTGAGGGTTCATATTTATGAATGTGGGGTAGTTGTAAATGATTCAAAATTAATAAAAAGCAACTAAGAAGTAGCACATAACTAATATGAGCAAAAAGTTACTTGGAAAACCCCCAAAATGGTTCATATCTAACTGATTAGTTCTTTTTAAAAAAGCTCTATTGATTCCCACCCACCCCCTGCAATAATTCTCTTCATGAGGACTTTTCCCTACAACAGATTCAGTGAGAATTGATTATCCGTCTACAAACACTCAGAACAAATCCAAACCATGGAAGAAAATCGGTTTGCCCATATTTTTAAAAAAGAAATTTGATCAAAGCACAGAAATCAGAGCAATGGCAGCTCCACATGTAATGCACTAGGGTCAGACTATTTCTTTGCAGCCAGACATCATGTATCATTGTATATGGAATATCATACACATGCACACACATCTTTAAAACATTTGTGCATCCATCTCAGAAACTTTACTTAGAGTTAAGGCTCATGCACACACAAACATTTAGTTTCAAAAATGCACATGAATGTGTATATGAATGGCATTTATGCCTTACGTCTCCACTGCAGAAAGCATTGATGGGACATCAGTATTTCTTGTTAGCAGCATCAACTCTACTGACAGACAGTATGAGTATGAAAGGACAGCAGATTGTTAATTGTTTAAGTAATAAGAATAAGAGTGATTGTATTTTTCCTGGAGGAGAGTGGGGAGAAGTTCCTCTGGAATTTTCTGTCTCAACTGCCAAAATATATTGGTTATCTTGGGGTACTATTTGAATAGTACCATGATATCCAGAATTAAACTTACTCCCGCCATTCTAAGGTGACACTCATGAATTCTATTAGGTGAGTCTACTGAACAGTCCTATTGAGCTATGACAGCTATAACCCTACAAATCCTTTGCTAAACTCATATTTGCACAGAGATGCTGAAAGTACATGTTCAAATACATGTTGAAGTCACTCTGAGAGAATCATGAAGTTTTAGGACTTTACCACACAAGGTTAAAAGGGGGAATTTTAACAGGATAAAGGTGTCTTTGGCTGGTACTTATTACACAGTGTTGTGTCCATTATGATGCTGCCTTGCATACCACTTGTTACTGTAGTGGCACCTTTTCATTGATGGGTAAACCCATCAAAAGGCTCTCAGTCTCACAGCTATTCCATACTGCCTTTGTGCAATAGGTCCCTTCAGCTGCAGCTCTTTTTCTTGCGCATTTATGTTGTGTGAGTGGGTTTGATTCTGCCCCTCTGCCCCTCTTCCCCTTGCAGCAATCGTGCCGCCAACAGCTCCTTGAAGCTGGCCGCTGTGTGTGCAGCTGGCTTTGGGAGGGAAGTGGTTGGTAGCCAACATCATCCCCCCCTCCCCCCAAAGCACTGGATGCGGTGTGAATGTACACACAGCAGTTTCACACTTTGAAAGTAGGGGAGCAGCACATTCACATAGCAGCTGTCTTTAGGAGGCAGTTGATAGCCGCAACGGCTCATTCCCCCCTCCCTCCCAAAGGTGGTATTTGGCAATATGGAAAACAGATCACACAATAATGAATCACCAAAACTCTATCTAGGGGGAAAGTGTGGTAAGAAATGATACTGTTATCCTTCCATTCTGTTATCTTTCCATTCTTAAACTAGCTTGGCTGTGGCGGGACCCAGGCTGGTGTGATAAAGTGCAAGGAAAGTCCATAGTCTTGCATTATTGTTTTTTATTTTATAGAATTTCTGAATTGACTGCTCAATATTTGGAAATGTTAATTTCTGAATATAACAGAGAGGTCTATTTTAGTGCAGAGTTAAAACTGGCATATTTAAGGCATATACCGGTAAGTAGCCCAGTACTTACTTTTCCTGATAAGGGAATGAGTCATTCTTGAGACTTTGCTCTGCAGAGACCATTCGTTGGTACAATATACCTAAAAAACAAAATAACCATACAGACATACATATAGAGAGACATCAGTATTTAAAAGTTTATGGTTTAACACTTGTGTTATTAGCCAAACAAATGATAATGCTACAAGACAATTCATTTATAAGGAAATCACTTTCAAAATGAAGGATAAAGACTGCTTTATAACATGAATTGAGAAAAGTAATCTCCAAAACAGTGCTAGCAGAAGCAATCAAGGTACAAAAAGAAGTATTTGTGGGAGGCTTCAAAGGACGTATTTGTGGCAGGCTTTTGTGGCAGGCTTTGTACAGACCATTCGTTGGTACAATATACCTAAAGAACAAAGTATCCATACACACACACATATAGAGAGAGATCAAAGTTTAAAAGTCTATGGTTTGACCCTTGTGTTATTAGCAGAACAACTGATAATACGATTAAAAGGAAATCACTTTCATATGAAGGATAAAGGTTGCTTTATTACATGAACTGAGAAAAGTAATTTCCAAAGCAATTTCTGGAAGAAATTTTCTAGCCATTTTCCAAAAGCTATTCCACACAATGGTAGTCAAAGGTCCAAAACACACTGCAGAAATAATCCAGTTAGATATTACTTTAACTGCCTTGGCTCAATGCTAGGGAATTCTGGGAACTGTGGTTTTGTGACACATTTAGCCTTCTCTGTCAGAGAGCTCTGGTGCCACAACTACAATTCCCAGGATTCCCTAGCACTGAGCCAGGACAGTTAAACCAGTCCCGAACTGCATTATTCCTGTATCCTCTGAACAGCACAGGGTTTCTTTGCATGAAAGTCTGCAGTGTGATTTGGGGATTCATACATTAGCATCTCCATAATCAATACTTCTTGATATCTGCCAGAGAGCTAAATTGGTTGCAAGGGCTACTTTGTTAATTTTCTCCTTGAATAGCACATTTACAGCAGTCTACAGAGTTGCGGACATCAGTTATATGGAGTTTTAAGGTGAGTACATGCAGTGAAGCCCACTTATGGCTGGTGTGTAGTTTTCTACATCTAAGTGTTATCACTTGCAGTGTTTTGATGAAAGAGTTTGAGAGCTGTTTATTCTATTTACTCTTATTCTAATTTATGAGGTCTTCTTGAAGTAAAGATCAACAATAGCAAGTAAAACCAATATGTGAGATTCCATATCATGTTATTTGATCTTAACACTTCATGAAATGTATTGTGTCAATGAATGAAGATTATCTATTATTGGGCAATTATGTGAAAAGTTATTCTTTAATTATTGGTTAACGTATCTGATTATAAGCCTTTGCACTGAGACATATTTAAGGCTCCTGCTTTTACACTTCCTTTGGGCCACAGTTTAGAAAAGTTAATTATTTGGACTATAACTCCCAGAATTCACCAGTGAGCATGGGCAGTAGCCATACTGATTTGGGGATTCTGGGAGCTATAGTTAGAAATGAAACTTTAAATTTTTTTTCCTTCAGGCAACATATTTATAATTAAAAAGAACAAGTTTCCTTTCAGAATGAATAGCTGTATTCTAACAAAGTAGACTAAGCAATGCTTTTATATATAGTATTTTTAAAATATGGAGTGTCCCCGTGTAAATTTGCTATGACAGAACATGTAGGAAATTGTCCACATTCAACTGAGTCCAAGTTTGCCTTGGGCAAAAGCATACAATGTGTTTGTTTTCATGTGGAGCATCCAAGACTTCCACTTGGTTGACATGGCCAGTTTTGGGTACCAGAAAAGTAAGAGTACTTCTCATGGACCACCGACATTTGAAGGACTGACCACACCAAGGTCTAGATTCAGTCTGATCGCTTTCCTATTCTGAATCCTCTCTCAACACTCTGCTGCCCAACAGAAAGTGCAGATCAAAGATCACAGAACATAAATAATTCAAGAGAATTCTCTTGCTGGAGAAGAGGTTGGTCTCTTTCCCAAAAAGAGCACTAATGTGGGAATACTCTTTCAGAGGACAGGGAATGGTCAGCACAAGCTATGCTTTTTCATTTTCAGCACTGAGGACAGGTATGTCTGACAGAAATCTCTACCCGTCAGCAATGACACTGTCCAAATATGCTACTGTCTGTAATCTATAGCAGGGAATGATTTCTGGACTGATTTGTTCCACCTCTGTTATTGGTCTTAGGTTGAATGACATACTAGATTATCATACTGCCAGATCATATGGGCTGGAACAGCTGAAGAATACAGGATATGCAAAGGAAGGACGGGACAAGTTGAGGAAATTAATTGTTCCATGGAAGCATGCTTGAATTTTGACTGATATGTATTGAGGAACTAGGTCATTGATCAAGATGCCAATGAAGATGAGGTGAGATTTATCAGGTTGGTATGCTAAAATTAAGAAAAAACATTCCAGGGTATACTGCCTTCAGACCATGACTTTCTCCCAGTTCTGTAGTACTTTTACAGGATTTTATTTTAGATAATGCTTTCTATTTGCCTTGAGGTGATACATGTAGACATCCCCTTGCTAAACCAGAAATGTATCTTTGGTGGCAATCATGTTGAAGAGCTTTTACTTTTCACCTATTGTTCAGTCATTCTTATGCAGGCCCAGGGGCAAAATGTCCATCATATATTAGGCTGTGCTGCTCAGTCAAAGGTCCAGATAGTGCAGCAGAGTGTGCAATTATTGGAAGATAGTCAACCATGTATTATATATATGGTAGCATTATTTGCTATGCCCCATCAGGAAATTATGTACCTCTTGTATAAGTGGTGTCACTAGCTACTAACTATTTAAAAATATTGTTAATATGCCTTCTATATAGACATTTTCTTGTAGCTCAAAAGAAGACGTTTTGTTCTTATGGATTATTTTTGTTACACTGTCCACTAAATTGGACACTAGATGATGTTTAGCTAAAAGTAATGAAGATAATTAATACAGCAGGGATGAATTCAGGGAGGTTTGGGTAGCAAAAATATATTTCTAAATTACAAAAAAAAAAAAAGCTGAAATGTGCTCTCTTCATTAAATGGATGTCTTTTGCACTTGTGGCTGCTTGGTGGATCTTGAGGTTCTAGCAAAAAAAGCCATACAAACAAAAAAACAACAACAACATAGATCTAGCAGTCTGGAAGTCTGTCAATCCTGGGCTATAGCATTTGATTTAAGGAAGAGCGAGCTTTTGGATGTGACCTTTACTAGTAAAAGAATGACCTCTATAATTTGCTCTGTGTTGCACCAATATTTTGCATTTGCCTGACCGAGACAGAAAAAAAGTTGTTTGTGCATGGGTGTGGATTATAAGACTTGAAAGGGACAGAAACCCACCAGTCTGTCCCATTCTCCTTGGGCACTAAGGAAATGGATAAATTAAACAAAAAAGGAACATGGAATGGTGCTCACCTGGTATCATCCGTTCCAGCTTTAGCTGCCGAGCGTAATCCAGGCCAATGGTGCAATAAGGTTTGGGCAAAGTGAGCAACTTCTTGCAAAAATCATACACTCGCTCATAAAGTGCATCAGGAATGCAAGGAGCCTGGAGCAGAAAGGGAGAGTAAACATCTGAGTCAAACAATTTAATCTGAACCTTCAGAGAAAAAAAGAGGACATGCAGCAAACTCCCAGATTCCATGTTACAACAAGTAATCCAGATTCCATCAAACCAAATGAGAGCATAGGCCTTCTATCTAGCCTATTCATGCCTGTTGTTTGATCAAATTTGGATTCAGCACTTCAATAGAACCAAATGAATTGTTCAATCAAGGCCCATACACTGTTATTCACAGAGTACAGGATAAACATATTTGTTATTTTATTTGCTTTATTTAGTAACTAATTTCCATGGTTCTTGGAAATCTTAAGTTATTATAAATGCTATACCAAAACAAATGCAGCTGTGACTAGAATAACCTATACTTCCCTGCATTTGTTCTCCCTGGGGGTAAAAAAGGAGGTAGCTGGAGACCGAGGTAGTTCCACAGCACCGAATCCTTCCACAAATACAAATGTGTTTTTTATCTCTTCATTGGGAATTTTAAATTAAATTTTGAATAGATTTTAAATCTGAGCTTGCATCCCTTGTCACCTTGGATGAGGTGGTGGGGTAGAAATGCAAATAAATAGATACATAAATAAAATCTAGGGATCATGCATGTGTAGCATCAGACTGTTTGTGAATGGCAGTGATGGGCTTTGATTCATAAGAAAGACAGATAAAGAGAATACCTCTCAGCATGAGGAGATTTCCAAGGAGGCTTAAGCTCTGGATCATTCTAGACTAGGGCTGAGCAAAGTGTGGTCCTCCAGATGTGGCTGAACTGCACCTTCCAGCATTGGCTCTGTTGGCTAGGGCTGATGGGAGCTGGAGTCCAACATCATCTGGAGAGTTGCATTTCGCCCACCCCTTGTTTAAATAAAAAAATCACCAGGTCTTTGTAAAAGACAACCACTGTGTCAACTTTGCTCTGAACCTTCCTCTACTCTATATCTTCAAATATAAAAATGTTGTACATTATTTCTAAAGCTTCCTGTCTATATGCAGTGAATTATCAAATGCTTCTACCCTGGAATTGTTGTTATGCTTGACATCCTTCATGTTTTCTTCTATTATATGCCTCTCCTTCTACAGTGAGCCTATATTATTCTGTTAAAGTGTACCAGTGCTTAAGTCTGACAAGAAGTCACATCATTTAGCCTGAAAGCACTCTTTCTCAACCTCAGTTCCTCTATGGTGATGAAAATGTAAACTGCACACTTTTTACTATACTGTTATACATTCCTAGCATTCAGAATAGCTTCCAAGGCTGAAAAGCACTCAAAACATAAGATTTGGTGATTATGGATAACATATGTTGTCCTGACAACCTCAACACTGAAGCCCTGGGACATTATGGCAATACAAAATGTTGGATCTTACCTTTATCAGTGTATACATCAGTGTGTGAAGCAAGGGGATGATGTATTGCCGGTAGTTGCATCTTTCTGCCTAGAGAAAGCAAATGGTTATGTTTAAGATTTTCTAATAAAGTGAGGAAGAATTTGGATCTTTTGCTAACACAAAAGTCCACGAAGAGGCTGTGCTATGCTCAAGAGCAATGGTGTTCTTGAAAGCAGAGGGGCCCGTCAGTGGCAGATAAATACTGCCACTGTTTTATGCTGCTCCAGAGAATAGGACCCAGAGCAATGGATTCAAACTACAGGAAAAGAGATTTTACCTCAACATTAGGAAGAACTTCCTGACAGTAAAAGCTGTTTGACAGTGGAACACACTCCCTCAGAACATGATGAAGTCTCCTTCCTTGGAGGTCTTTAAGCAGAGGCTGGATGGCCATCTGTCTGGGATGCTTTGATAGTGAGTTCCTGCATGGCAGGGGGGTTGGACAGGATGGCCCTTGTGGTCTCTTCCAACTCTATGATTCTATGACTCTAAATCTGTGGTACTAGCCAGAACTCTGCTGGCTTGTGTGTTTAGCAAAGGGGTACCTCTTTCACCTGGACACATGTTCTTGAGATGAACTGGGAGGAGTTGAAAGAGTTTTTATATGGAAAGAAAAATTGTATTAATGTTAACTCTATGAGAAAAGTAGAAAGAGATGGGCCTGTAACTCCAACAGTTGTATGGTGATAAATTTTTATGTGCAGGTGCTGAGAATTTTAAAATGTAGGCATCTATGTTGGTGTGTGTGTGTGTGTGTGTGAGAGAGAGAGAGAGAGAGAGAGAGGCAGAAAGGACAGACACAGAGACAGACAGACAGAGTGGCAGTGATGAGACAAAGACAGATGTACAGTATAAGTTCACATCATCTTAAGATTTTCCAGGAGTTTCTCTTCCCAACACCTTGAAGAAATACTATAGCCTCAGTTCAATATCCCTTCAGTGTAGCATAAAGTTCAGCAGGCGGACCTTATGCTACACTGACCCATATACCACCCTGAGTTTCTTTAAAGCTCCAAAGCCTCCTCAGAAGTGTGTTCCATGCTTCAACCTGAGCAGGTAAAATTATAGCAGGTCTGGCTACCCTCCCCACTTATCTGGACACACAAGGATGGCATCAGCTGTGAGATCTGTGGAGGACCTTCAATGGTCTTGTGCTTCTGTAATCATTGTGCATTCAGCTGGGGAGGCATTGCCAAATGCTTCTCTGATGTGGCCTGTTCAAATTGAACTATAGAATACCTGCTTTAAAGTAGTCGGGGGGGGGGGGCTGTCTCTGGGTGCTGCATGAAGAGGACAGGTGTACCAACCCCGCAGCACCTGAAAAATCACATCTGACCATATAAGAGACTTGTATGCATGCAGGTGTTACAACCAGAATTCCAGCCTGTATATGAGCATCAGCAACTAGCAGTTCTCTTCCCAGCTACTGTGATAATTAAAACTATACTCAGAGGAAACAGAGGAGTCTAAATGGGCTGGCAGAGGATATCTTTGTCCTTGTTCCTCAAAAAGTGTCTGTGCTTTTATCCTGGAGCTCTGGCTCAACTATACCACTAATCCCCAAACCAAATGGGAAATAAGCTGATGCTTAAACTCCCCCCTAGAAGCCAAAATGACTGAGAGTCCTGGTGGCACAGTGGTTAAATGCCTGTACTGCAGCCACTCACTCACAAAATCACACGGTTGTGAGTTCAATACCAGCCCAGGGGCTCAGGCTCAACTCAGGCTTGCATCCTTCCAAGGTCACTAAAATGAGTATCCAACTTGATGAGGGCAACATTGTAAACCACTAAGGGAGTGCTTAAGTGCACTGATAAGTGGTATAGAAATGTACTTGCTACTTGCTGTTGCTAACTGAGGCTATCATACTTTAGACATATGACAAGAAGCCATGGCTAACTAGAAAATACAGTGATGCAAGGTAAGGTAGAAGGCAGTAGGAAAAGAGGAAGACTGCATTCCAGATGAATAGCTCAGTCAAAGAAGTCTGAATTTGCAAGGCCTGAGCAGGGCTGGTGACTTGGAGGTCTCTCACTCATAGGGTCTCCATAAACAGAAGATGACTTGAGGGCAGTTAAGAAGGAAGCAACTTGAATCTCAAGAGGAGTATCTCTTTTTGTCTTGCTAATGGGACTTAATTTTTTTTATTTCTTGGAGTATTCACATGACCAGAAGGAGGTGGGGCCTCCCTGTATTAATTTCCCTCCAGTACCATCAGCCGCATCTTGACAAAATGTGACTAACATTGTCAATTCCCTCCCCTCCTGTATGGTTTTTAACATCTTTGCCTGACAGAGAAGCCAGTGGAGTTTCAAAAGCTTGCAGCAGGTATTTTTGTGCATTTTGGCTGGCCCCATAAAGATATTACTATTTTGTGGATTTGGGAAAACTATATAAGCCACATTCATCATCAATAAACAATAAATGGATCTGATCAGACCTTACCACTGAGACTTCTGATTTTCAGCCATGCAGTGCTATTCTGAACTTAATGCAAGCAAATAGAAGAAAAAAAGAATATCCACATGCGATCAGTGGACTATTCTTACCCTTTCCAGCTCTTTCACCAAAATTTTGATCAAGAGGGATCCATTGCTGGGATTTCTATCAATTTTCTTGTGCAAAGTCCAACGCAACATCCCTGCAAGAGCAAAGCCAGAGCAGTTGTCAAATGTTTATCTACCAATAGTTCAGGAATCAGTCAGAGGAGATTATCGCACGGGCTTTTCGCCATCGTTTTCCCAATGGGATAAATGTGCATTTAACTTTAAAGATGGGTCTTTCCACATTCTCCCATTTGCAGCCAGACTGCAGCCTGTATATAACCCGTGGGCTGCAGATGGGAGAATGTGGTAAGACCTGTCTTTGATATTAAATGTGCGTTTATCCCATCGGGAAAACTACGGGATAATCTCCAGAAAAGAGGGGATAAGCCCTGCAAAGGTGTTTAGTATATCTTATACAGATTTTCTAAGGGGTCGTCCATGCAAAATAATTTGATCAAGTACAACCAATCAAGTTAGCTATGATCAGATTTTGTTTTAATAATAATAATAATAATAATTTTATTTTTATACCCCGCCTTTTGCCGTGGCAATCAAAGCGGCTTACATCTAAAATTAGATTAAATAAACAATAAATAAATAAATAAACAATAAAACAATATTGACAAATAACAATAACCCCCCATTAAAAATATTTAAGGCCCCCTATACAAAATAACATTATTTCCATTCAGGATGGGTTCTCTGGTTCAGTAATTTCCATCTGGTATTTGGGCCACTATCTAAGGAGCAGGACCAATGTTTTATCTTGTTATTACTTCTGTATTTGTTTTAATTTTTGCTGTTACCCACCTTGATCCTCAACTGGAAGAGGCGGGATGCAAATAAATAAATATTGGGCCTTTGCAGACTGCCAGAAATAGTGCAAATTGAGTCCACTTTAAGGGTTAGGGTTAGGGTTAGGGAATCATGGGAACTGTATTTTATTGTGGCACCAGAGCTCTCTAACAGAGAAGGCTCAATGTCTCAGGAAAAAAACAATTCCCATGATTCCCTAGCACTAACCCTAACCCTTAAAGTGGACTCAATTTGCACAATTTCTTTCAGTCTGCAAAGGCCCATTATTAGTATTATTAGTATTAGTAGTATTAGTATTAGTATTAGTATTACTAGTATTATCATCATCATCATATCTAGTCCAGCTAGCAGCTCTTCTTTCATTCAAGCAGTGGACGTCCCATTGCCTTCTTGCCCGAGCTGTGAAGAATTGCATATGAAAGACTCTACATATTCAAAGTGCAGTCTTTCATTTTTTTTTTACTTTTGCTGGCACTAAGGAAAAAAATTGGCATCAGACTCAAGTATGGCCATAAGCATCTCAACCAAATACCAGAAAACAAATGCCAAGGGGTTATCTCTACAGCTGGCCTCTCACAGAGAGTCATACTTTCCTCTCCTCTCTTCTCCTCTCCTCTTGCAGTGGATGTGTTATTATAGAACATACAGCAAAAACTCTCAGGAGCTTGGTCATAAGTTGCAGTACAGTACAGTGGCCAATACTCTTACCTCTCTCACTCTGGAAGGCTGGATGGTGGCCATCAAGTTCCCGGAGAAGGGCGTGCACACTCCGAAGAAAGTCTGACTCAACCTCTTGATGCAGGAGAGAAACACAATGTGAAAAACTAATGTAAACAAAGAATAAAGGTAGGCTTGTTGACCAAGAGAGGGAGAAATCTATACTAGAATAATACCTTCTATTAGGCCAAGTGAAATATCACTAAAATACCTTGAAAGTTTTCAATGGGAAAAATGTTGCTGATGTTTATGGAGTTTATGGAAGAATTAAAATGGTTTCATGGAGTCTGGTTACAGCTTTTCAGTGGAAAGTGAGAGCAGACTGCACACCTTCCCATTAGGCTCTACCAAGGAATTAAGATGGTTTCATTGTCTTGGGTGAGGTGGGGTGGGGTTAAATAACAACACAATTTTTATTGCCCAAATGCTAACATCAGTGGTATACCACTAATAATGTAATCTCCTGATTGGGACACATGAAGTTTCAAGCAGTGTACAAATTAAAATCATCCAGGAAGTTCCCTGTTGCATGGAAGGGTTTTTCCTTTAATCAGAAGCTAAAGCCATATATCCAGTACTATTGCTCTAGAACAGAAGCATACACACAAAAAGTTATCACTGACTTTATAAAACCTCTGACACTAACCCCTGTCCAGCACTGTGCAAACAACCAGTAATAGTTATTACCAATGATAACCTTACTACGAGAAGATAGAACACTCCTTATTTACTTCTCTGTAAATGTTTACACAGTTGATAAAGGGGAAAAGACAAGTGTTACACTTGTAGTGAGGATCGGATATGGAACTCTGGCAATGAGAGAGAATTACTTTAAGTTAATACTATCGAGTCTAGTTTATGGCTACTAGTTAACACCCAATTTACTCACGCGCCTCTGAATTTCCTACCAAGACTGCCATGAAAAGTTCCCATCTGATAAAATGATCTCCAGTTCAGAAAGGCATATGCCACAGTTAATTTATTTGAAACCTATTGTTGGTCCCAAGTAGTTTACAATCAATGGGACTGAATAAATATTATTATATATTATTGTTGTATTTTAAATTGTTGCTTTTAACTTGTAATTGATTTAATAACTTTTTAAGGGGGGGAGGGAACTAGATTTTGTTGTTGTTGTGTTATATTTTATTGCTCTTAGCCGCCCCGATTGATCTCAAAGGGGTGGATATAAATTATTATTATTATTATTATTATTATTATTATTATTATTATTATTATTATTAATTTATTTATTTTAATCAAATGGATTTACCTGCACATCAGGTCTCCACTCAATAATAGATTCAATGACTGTGTGCTAGCTGGGACTAACCAATAATATTAAGGTCTTCATCTTTTAGGTACAGTGATACTTTTGTGCTGTTTGCTTGCCATACAAGGTCAGTCCTACATCTCTTCTGGATCTGTTTCTCTCAGCTATATCAAAGTGATAGGGGAGCAGGATTTCATTATTCTCACCTAGACATCTCATGCTTGAATAGCAAACACAAACCTGGATTCTCCATGACTGGGGAGAAGTCACAGCAGGCTGTTTTGAGCTTATCTGTAGCAACACTTCTTGAACTGGGTGACCAGATGGCTTAGTTTCACTCAGCATGGCCTTGTATCTTCTATTGTTCTGCAAAATAATATGGCAGGAGGCTAGCTTCTATGTATTTGGGATTTGACACTAAAGTACATGAAAATACAGAAGCAGGAATGGCTTGGCTTTCACAGTGAAGTTCAACAATACCCAATAAGCATTGACTGTAGGCAGTACCGTTGGATTATGTACTTGTGAAAAAGTATAAAATATAGGTATACATTTTATCAGGAGCAGCCTCAGCCCTGTACCTTCTCACCTGCTCCCTCCAGGTGTGGTGGAGGGTGTTACTCCATCAAATATGTTGAATAAATCTTTCACTGTCATCTAACTGAAATGCAAGAGGACAGGCAGCAAAATGTCTTGGGTCAGCCTTGTGTTTCACAATAGGATAGAACCTTGAGTAGTTAGCTATCACTACCACACACTATAGACATTCAGGATATTACAGGAGAGATTTTTTTTAAATGTGCTTGTTTTTAAGTTTAATAAAAATTATTTTTAAAAAATCTCTCCTGTAATATCCTGAATGTTTATAGTGTGTGGTAGTGATAGCTAACTACTCAAGGTTATTGGTATATATACCAATACCAATAACCAATTTACCTTTACTACTAGTCAAACATACAAAAGTGACTTTCCCCTCCCCAACTGATGGATATATACAACTACAGTCACCCCTCCATTCTTGCGGACTTGAAGTCCATGGTTTTGCATATCCATGGAGGTGCAACCTCCATTTAAATCAATGGGGCACACCCCATTCAAGCCAATGAGGCTTCAATATTTGTGAATCTCTGTTTTTGCAGTGTATGTGTGTGTCCGGAACAGATCCCCCATGAAAATGGAGAGCCAACTGTATTACTTTACTTCCTTATATGGAATAATGCATTCATGCCTGCAATGTACAAACTCTATTTTACAAAGCCTAAA
Source organism: Phrynosoma platyrhinos (assembly GCA_020142125.1). Lineage (NCBI taxonomy): Eukaryota > Metazoa > Chordata > Lepidosauria > Squamata > Phrynosomatidae > Phrynosoma > Phrynosoma platyrhinos. The sequence continues at coordinate 207,406,463 of CM034703.1, read as the reverse complement.
ACTGACTCGCACCCCCAATTAGACTGTATATATGTAATAAATAATTCCCAGTTTTTCTCAAATCTGTTCAAAGCTTTATCTTTGATTAGCACAGTCAATTTATCCATTTCTGCAAGTTCAATCATCTGCATCAACCTATCTTCTTCTGTTGGAGTTGCAGGGGAGATTTTCAAGGATGATAGCTGTATTGCTACCTGAACAGAAGTTATCCACAAGATTCATATATATTTGCTTATGTGTTAAATTTACATCCCATGTTTCCGCCCAAATAGCACTCAAAGCCACTTAACACATTCTTTGGAATGTTACTGACATCAGAAAACACATGCCAGAACAACTCTATGAACAAAATGTCAACGATCTCTCAAGAAATAAGGAAGACCCCACTTACCCAGTATGCCACAGTGTCTGTGAGGTAAATGAAGCGTCATAGGAGACAGCAGACAGCAACAAAGCCACAGCCACACCTACAGAGCTCTCAGCTGGGGTGCCACCAGGTGTCTTCTGAACCTGTCAAACTCCTTCATCTGTGGGAATGCTCCCAGGACAAACTTGCTCTACCTGCCTCACCAGTGTCAGCCAATACCTGCATACATATTTGAAAGAATCAGAAAGTGGAATGTGTAGGCTCTACTACCTCACCCACAAACTGCCCATCTTCTATCACATTCATTTCACTTGCTGAAAGTAAAGCCAGTAGAACTAGGTCACACAGGTCACCCTCATTCTCATTTTCAAAGCCTCTGATTATTTCTCATCATCCACTGAACCAGAAGTGTAGCCTTCACAAATGTTTGAGGTGTGGGTGGATTCACTCCAGTGGTTGTTCCAATGTATGCTAGCCCCCTCATATTTCCCCCTTATATTCAGGTGCATATATGGGAGTTTCACACCAGTAACAGGCACGCATAGGGACAATGACAACTTCTAGAAAGATAGCTGGGTTAGTCTGCTGCAAGAGTTACAACATATCTTGAGGAAACATATTCAAGGGTAGCCATGCTGGCTATGCAGCAAAATACAACAAAATCCACAAAGCAGTAATATTTTTATTGGGCCAAATCCAAAGCATAAAATACATTATGCAAGCTTTTGGAGCGTCACTGTTTTTTTCATTAGGCAAAGATATAAAAAATCATACAGTATAAAAAAGATGATTATGGACCTTTACAGACTGCCAGAAATAATGCAGCTTGAGGCCACTTTAACTGTCCTGGCTCAGTGCTAGGGAATCATGGAAACTGTAGTTTTTTTCTGAGACATTAAGCCTTCTATGTCAGAGAGCTCTGGTGCCACAATAAGCTACAGTTCCCATGATTCCTTAGCACTAGGCCAGGACCGTTAAAGTGGCCTCAAGCTGCATTATTTCTGGCAGTCGGTAAAGGCCCTATGTTTGATTCACAGGCCTACATTCTGTCTCAGATGTTACTCAGATGTTGCTACTCACAGGTACTCTGGAAGATGTTGCTCAGTAATCACTGTAGAAGAAAGATTCAACTGCCAAACAATCTGCCAAACTACCAACATCTGTATGTGCAGCTGGGAGTACCATCGTCCTCTTCTTTGATTCAGGACAGAAAACATCTTGGCTAATGATGCATGAAGAGGGGCATGCAGCCAACTACGATTCTAGCTGCTTCATTTTAAACCCCTTTAGACTTCACTGTGCCATGTCTCTGATCCAGTCACTTCTCAGTTTTTTCCAGCTTTTTCAGTGCAGAACAGATTTTTATTTATCAGTGCTTTGTTTTCCTCTGAGGCTGAAGAAATGTGACTTGCCCAAGATCACTCAGTGGATTTACATGGCTGGACAGGGATTTGAACCTGATGTCCAGAATCATAGTCCAACACTCAAACCACTACATCATGCTGAAATATTAGAGGGTATGTAGTACCACTGGCTAGCAGATAATGGAAAGAAAAGTAAAATACATCTGGAAGCACTTGGCAGTGAGGCATTATATATTTCAAGTGATTCGGACACATTCCAAATTTCTGTGACGCCAGGACTTTAGGGTGCTGGGGCACCGAAAAAAAGTCACTGGGGTCACACATGGTCTGTGGATCATAGCTTGCTCACCCCTCACCTCTTACTGTAGCAATCCCTAGAAAGTTCCTTTTAAGAAAAACATAGTAACATGCTGAGGTCGACCATAACCAAACATTCCAGAGCATCAACCTGCCACTGCATGGTTATGGATAGCCTCAGAGCATGTCAGTCATTCAGTCTCTTCTACTGAAAAGGAACTTTCCTATACCCATACCTTGGGGGCTGAATGTTTCCTTTCTTGTCAAATGGTCACCCCAGTATCATTCATTAACATGAAATCATATGACCTGGCTGAGAAACAACCCTGACAGGCCTTTGCTACTTCGCCATTTCCGTTGTTCTATTTTTAAGACCCCAATTCAAGCAGAAGTGATTGCAGAAAGCCTGGCTTCCTCTTCACACCTTCCAGACAGAGACCACAAATAACCTCCAGCCCACAGAGCTCTCATGTTACTCAGCTCTCTCATGTTGCAAACTGACTGAAATCTGTCTCAGGTTTATCATCATGAGGCCTCAAATACTATACAGAACTAGTAAACAATGAAACATTCACTGTCTGGGAACCACAGTATGCTACAAAGGAAGCATTTTTAAAATATTGTCTTTAGCCAAGCTCTTTGTTTATAGAAAATAATTTTTTAAAAAATTGGTTTATCTGTAAACTTCTCTAAAAAGAGATGATACAGGTAGTACAGAAATCTTTAAATAATAAATGAGAAGATAATTAGAATACACCACCATTGGCTTGTTCCTTCTAGACTTTCTGAACATCTATTACTTTCCACCATCAGGGTTAGTGCAAACAGTCTCAATTATTTTTCTCCCGGTATACCTAGCAATTGACAATTAAGTTTATTGTATGGCAGGAACGGGAACAGAACAGCAAGGAACGGGGTAAGAATGCATGTTACTGCACAGGAGAACACTGCTGATGCCGCCAGGAGTCCCCAAGCTGTTCCCCAGCCATTCCCCAACTGTTCTTGGCAGCCAACTTTGAGGAATGGTTCAAAATTGTTCTTCAAAATCGGCTGTGTGGTAACACCCGTTCTTGCCCATTGCATGCTGATCCCAGACCATGCCCAGATCGGCCTGGAAATGCTGTGCGATAAACTTAACAGTTCCAGCAGTCCCTCGAGAAGGCATCTTAGCATAAATGCAACAATGCTGATATCCATCTGTCATATCATTATTGCAAGAAACTCATAAATATTTTAAACAAAGAAAAAAGGAAAGACATTTTGAAAGAATGCTTCCTTTTGCTGTTGTCAATCCAGGACTTCCTGAAGAGCTCCAGAATTAAGAATACATTGTGAGTCAATAAGCAAAGGACACATTGCATGGATTTTAGAAGAATATAGCACCTAGCATTATTTAAGAGAATAGTCAACCATTATTAAGTTTCAACTGCTCTGGAGCATGAGCACCAATTTCTCTGGGTGCTCAAGAGGTCCTCAAGCTGCACATCAGTATTAGAGGCCCTTGAAAGAAATTACCCTGATTTCAAACACACTACTTCATACAAATGAAAATAACAATTGGGGTATGTCCCCAGGGCTGCCACCAATATATATGCCATGAGACCCACCCAAATATCCCCTGAAATTTAGTGAAAATCTTTCTAGTCATTTACTCTTGACATGGAAACAAACAAAAACTTAATTCATACAGTTATGGCAAAACTTCATATATATATATATATATATATATATATATATATATATATATATATATCTCCATGTCAAAATCTTTAAAATGTTCCACACTAACCTGTCTGAATGACAAAAATGATTGTAATGGCCAGCTATGTATGTCCCCAGAATTTTCACATTTCCCATAGCATGGTATAGTGGTTTGAGCATTGGACTATGACTTTGGAGATCAGGGTTCAAATCCTTGCTCAAGCTTAAAAGCCCAGTGGTTGACCTTGAGTAAGTCACACTCTCTCAGCCTCAGAGAATGGCAATGGCAAGCCCCCTCTGAAGAAACTTGACAAGAAAACCCTATGACAGATTTGTCTTAGGGTTGCCATAAGTCAAATATGACTTGGAGGCACACAACAACAAGATAACCTATATTCTAAGTCAAGAAAGCCTATATTTTAAGTCATAGGTCTATGAATGAAAGACCTTCTAGTTACCCTACCATCCAACAACCCTGTTCATGTCTTGCAGACTCAAGGCAGTTGTGGCTTCTTTGACTGAGTCTATCCATCTGGAATGTGGTCTTCCTCTTTTCCTTCCTTACCAAGCATTATTGTCTTTTGTATAGAGTCATGTCTTTTTATGATATGTCCAAAGTACAACAGTCTCAGTTTAGTCATCTTGACTTCTAGGGAGACTTCAGGCTTGATTTGCTCTAGAACCCATTTATTTGTCTTTTTTAGCAGTCCAAGGTATCGAGTGAACTCTTCTCCAGCCCCACATTTCAAATGAGTAGATTTTCTTCTGAGCAGCTTTCTCCACTGTCCAGCTTTCACAACCGTACATAGAAATTGAAAATGCAATGGCATGGACAATCCTGACCCTCTGAACGTTGGGTTGCAGTATCTGGGGTCTTGGACCTGTTTGGAGCTGGTGGGAAGGCTGGGGAGGATAGTTAAGAGTCATCACACCTTTCCTGGAGGTTTCCAGGAGCAGAAATTCCACTTTATTTAAAGTTTGGAAGACAAATTTTGACTGAAAATGGTGTGGCTTGGGGGAGGAATTTGGGGACTGCAAAAAAAGTGTGTGTGTGTGTGGGGGGGGGGGTTGGAACCTTCCTCAGCCCTGACCTATGGAGAAGGCAGGCAACAAATGAGTTTACTTGTGCTATCCATTGACCTGAAATGAACTGTCTCCTTAGGCAACCTGACTGAGTTGAGGATAAATGACTATTCACTCACCAATCGTGGGCAGCAAAATATCTTGCCTGAGTCCTGATCCTAGCAAGCAAAATGAGAACTCTTGTTCCTAAAGTCACTTTTTTCCAGAGCAAAAACTTCACATTTCAATTTAATTCCACTCTTATCCACATGGTAAATGAAGTCAAAGCAAAGTACTAGATGTTCCAGTGGCATGTTTTAACTCTTAGAGAAATATGAATTAGAGAAAACATTGGAGTTACTATGGACAGTGGCAGGGAGTCAAGACTCACTGCCCTGTGGGAAATACAGTATGTACCACAATCAGCAAAATGGCTGAAAAGTAGAGTATTATCCTGCACCACATATGTAGCCTCATTTTTATTCCCCGGGCAAAGGCCCCCAGATCCCTAAACAGGACTGAATGTGTCAACAGTTCTGAATATATTAACTTGAAAGCTCCAGAGATATAACTGAGACTTATGTCCAGGTAACTATATTTAGAATTGCCCAGAATCTCCATACCAGTTTAATGCAGCAAAATAAAACAGCTCAGGCTACTTTGCCTTTACTCTTCTACATGCCCAAACCTGAGGGGCACCATCTAGCACAGGGGTAGGCAACCTTTTTGAGCCAGGGGCCGGGTTGCTGTCCCTCAGACAATTGGGGGGCCGAAGCACCATAAATAAATAAATAAAAAAATAAATAAAAATATATTTTTTAAAAAATTAAAAAATTAAAAAAATATATGCATGCACACTCTCTCAGCCCCAGAAAAGCCTTGGCAAAACCCCTGTGGAGATTTTGCCAAGAAAACCCCAAGAACAAGTAAAACAACAATAATCAATATCATCATGGCGGGCAGCAGGGGGCAGCGGCGGCAGCGGCAGAACCGGCCTGGGGCTGGTCCAAAGGCCTCAGGGGGCCACATCCGGCCCCCGGGCCTTAGGTTGCCTACCCCTGATCTAGCACTTGGGTAGATGAAATGAAGACATTTCAGGAGAGAGAAGTTCACAGCCAAATTCAAAGATATACCCTTGCATGCCTTCAGTATTAAACTGAAATAAAACATACCCTCTAACTGTCCCAATTTATCAGGGATAGTGTTGATTAAACTTCTATTATCTCACCTTTTCAGCTGCTTTTAAAATGTCCCAGTTTCTCTCTCCTCCTCCCACTTCCTCCACTATGTTCTCAGCTTACTTCAGTTGCTGCAAACTCAGTTCCAAGTGCCAAAATACTGTAGCTTGTACTCAGTTAACTCATGGGGGGGGGGAAGGGAGAGAAGAGGAGGGGGCAAAATATTGCCCTTCTCAATCAGAAAAGCAAATTGCTGCAGCCTATCTTAGCTTGTGTTTTCTTCATCATTAATAACTTTTATCATTTACTACACCCTGAAGTTGCTTTGTCACATATTTTCTGGTTTTCATCTGTGAAGTGCTGGATGGTATGATAAAATAAATAGATGAGATGAGATGAGATAGGAGGCTGATTTAAGTTAAGATCATTTCTTGTGCTTACCTTTTGCCCATAACTCCCAGTAAGCAGAGATATGGGTTAGGTCAGCCTTTCCCAGTGTGCTGGGGCAGGAACTCCCATCATCCACAGACACAACAGCCAAGTTTTGAAGGAAACTGTGTTAGGTGCTTCTTCCCAAGATATAATTATATATCATCTAAATATAGAGGAGGAAAGCTGCCTCTGTCCTTACTAAGCATTTCATACATTCAGTAGTCAGTGTGCTGAACATGACTCTACTGACAGCTTAGGAATTAAAAAATATCCAACACCACCAAGCTAGATCATGGTTGGAAAAGTAAGACAGACTGATAAATAAATGACAGAAGAATGAGAATACACTGATTCCTCCCCCCCGCCCCCAAATGGCTATTGCAATGAGTAAACCCAGCATGCTTGGCTGTATATAAACAGTTGTCCCAAAATCCTCCCCTCCCTCCAGCCGCCGCCAATGAGTAGCCATGAGTATTTAGTTTGTATTTCTCTTCCTTTCAAGCAGTTTCCAAAACCTGCTAGTTTCTTCATAAATTGGACAGAAAGAATTATAGGCTGGGTTTTTTAAAACAAAAAAATACCAGAAAGTGAAGCTGACAGATTTGCCATCCACTCCAAGCAGAGGGCTTGGGGTATAGCTCAGATCTTAAAGCATAACTTTGAATCCTTGTCAACCATCTTTCCCACACAGAATTAATTTTGCTACCTCCTTGTCTTTTTCTTTTTTGAATTCTTTAAGAGCTTCATCTTTAACTACAGGCAGACCACGTATTATGACTTCCCATATTAGGAATAGCAGTATACATATTGAATTTAGCCAGAATGAGTGGTTGAGAACTTCCTTCTGTTATAACTTACAAAAATGTGTGAATTTCTCCCTAAATTTGTGAAAAAGAACTAGGGATTTAAAGCATTCAAGTGTGAGAGAAAGTGAAACAACTATCTTTCCCTTTCGTAGAGACAAAATGCCTTGAGATATTTTTATTTTTGCTCAATTGTTGCAGGTTCTCCTACCTGCCATGTCAATGAACTGAATGAAATCTCTGGGGGGAGATTGGGGGAAAATGACAGAAACCTCAGTATTTCCCACAGAGGCACACAAAGAACATTCCACATGGAAGACACAGGATGGCCACCAATATTGTGTAGCAGTTAAGAGAGTTTCACTGAGACTTGGGAGAATCATAGAATCATAGAATCAGAGAGTTGGAAGAGACCACAAGGGCCATCCAGTCCAACCCCATTCTGCCATGCAGAAACTCCCAATCAAAGCATCCCCGACAGATGGCCATCCAGCCTCTGCTTAAAGACCTCCAAGGAAGGAGACTCCACTACTCTCCAAGGGAGCGTGTTCCACTGTCGAACAGCCCTTACTGTCAGGAAGTTCCTCCTAATGTTGAGGTGGAATCTCTTTTCTTGCAGCTTGCATCCATTGTTTCTGGTCCTAGTCTCTGGAGCAGCAGAAAACAAGCTAGCACCCTCCTCAATATGACATCCCTTCAAATATTTAAACACAGCTATCATATCACCTCTCAGTCTTCTCTTCTCCAGGCTAAACATCCCCAGGGAGATCCATGCTGAAGTCTGCACTTCACCATGAAAACTCAGTAAATGATCCTGGGCCAGTCACACACATTCTCTCAGACTGACCTACCTCACAGAGTACAAAGGAGAAAGAAGCACTACACACAGCACTTTCAGCTTACTGGAGGAAAGACAAGAGATATAAAAGTAACTGATTAATACATTTTTAAAAATCCCTCTGTCACCATTTTAATAAATAATAATAATAATAATAATAATAATAATAATAATAATAATAATAATAATAATATATTTTATTTGTATACCGCCCTAGTGGAAAACCAATCTAGGCGGTGAACAATAAAAATTGTAAATTACAACAAGTTAAAACAGCAACATCCCTCCACCCCCCCTTAAAACATTATTAAATCAAGTACAATTAAAACAACTGCAGTTAAGCAGGACTTAAACTAAAACCAAATATTTTAGTAGTACTTACCATATCTAAAGGCACTAGAATCTGTCTGATCTTAGAAGCTAAGCAGGGTCAGTTGTTGTGATTTTATCTTGTAAGCCGCCCCGATTGCGCTCAGAGGGGCGGGGTATTAAATAAAAATTATTATTATTATTATTATTATACATGGATGGGAGACTGCCAGGGAATGCCAGGTGCTGTAGGCTATATTTCAAGGGAAGGCAATGCCAAACCACCTCTGAATATTCCTTGCCTAAGAAAACTCTATGGAACTTATGGGGTTGCCACAAGTCAACAGGTGATTTGAAGGGACATATGTACCATACATCTCTATTTACCTTACAAGAACTCTGTAAGGTAGTCTACTATTACAAATTATATATATATATATATATATATATATATATATATATATATATATATATATATCCAGACAAGTCATCCTTTCAAATATCCATAGAAATAGTGGTGTCATTGGATAGGTGCAGGGGGTGTGGACTGCACCTGGTGACGCCCCAGAGGAAGGGTAACACCTGGTGGAGCCTTCCTCCCACTACAGTGGAGGGGCTGCTTCACTGTCACTCAGGCTCTCTCTCAAGGGAGGAAGCTAAGGCAGCAGCGAGGGTGGTGGAAGGGCAAAATGCGCTCCTCATGGCTTTGTTGCCAGCCTGGCTTCTCTCTGATAAGGAAGTCGAGGAGGTGGCAAGGGTGACAGGTGAGCAAAACAGTAAGTGCCCCTTGCACCACCCACCTCATACACACACACACTGGGTGACACCAAGCCTGGTGTTGACGCTGCAATGGGGAAACATCAATGAGAGCACAGGAAGAATGTGGACAGTCACTGCAGAATCGTGGGCAAATCACTCTGTCAAACTGACCTGCCTCAATGGATTGTTGTGATCATAAAATAGGAAAGAGGAGAGTAGTGTACACTACCTTGATCTCACTGGGAGAAAGATGGGATATAAATTCAACTAATAAGTAAACTGGGATTTTTTGTTTTTTGTTTTTTTACAGACAGAGATCATTAAATAAACTGATCACTGTTTCAGTATGTAACTGTGTGGCCTTAGCTTGGATTCGCTGACCTCTCATGTAATATATCCAAAGAATGAGGATGTGAACATTATCATACAGGAAATAAGAATGGAAACAGAAAGAAGTGGCTCACATTCTGACTACTAGCATTATGCAACAATTATCATATAGACCTTCAGAAACAGGAACTATGGCAAACTATGCTGTCGTTTATACTTTACCTGAAGTTAATTATTATATGGTGAATGAGAAAATGCTTTGTCTTCTCTGTCATGAATTTTTTGTCAATTATTTATTGGGTGATCCCCAAGTTCCAGTTTTTGAAGTACTTCTACTTTTTCTATAACTCTTCCTTCCACAGCATATATACCGGTATATACTTTTCATATCTGTAGATTTCAATTTTTTGCACACACACGCATCATAAAAATACACCATAGAAAATGATTACATAAAATCAGTATGCCATTATTATCCCAGGCTTATAGTGATGCATGTACATATGCATATGTGCACAGAAAGCACACACTCACTCACATAAGGCACAAACTATACCATTCCAGGTTCCAGGTTTTATATTCCCAATCAGAAAAGACACACACTTATGCAGTTATAAACTTCAGGTGCGTGGGTACCTCATTAGGCATTAACCCATTCAATTTGTTGTTGTTAAATGCTATCAAGTTGACTTTGACTTGTGGCGACCCCATGAATAAGAGACCTCCACAACATCCTATCATCAACAGTCCTCCTCAGGTCCTGCAGACTCAGGGCAGCCGTGGCTTCCTTGATTGTGGGCCTTAACAGACTGCCAGAAATAGTGCAAATTGCGTCCACTTTAACTGCCCTGACTCAGTGCTAGGGAATCATGGGAACTGTAGTTTATTGTGGCACCAGAGCTCTCTGACAGAGAAGGCTCAATGTCTCAGAAAAACAACAACAATTCCCATGATTCCCTAGCCCTGAGCCAGGGCATTTAAAGTGAACTCAATTTGCACTATTACTAGCAGTCTGCAAAGGCATTTCCTACTGTCTTCCATCTTACCAAGCAGTATAGTCTTTTCTAGGGAGTCATGCCTGCTCATGACATGGCCAATGTATGACAGTCTCAATTTAATGATCATGGCTTCTAGGGAAAGTTCAAGCTTGATTTGCTCTAAATCTCATTTATTTGTCTTTTGGGCAATCCATAGTATCCATAGAACTCCTCCCCAGCACCATATTCAATGCACAAACATATATACAATAATGAAACACATGCACACTACCTATTTTACTCATAGAAGTCAACCAACTACAGATCATGAAGATGCACAATACCACCAAAAACATTCAAACTCATTTCTTGTATTTAGGACCCAAAACAATGTATATACTGTGTGTGTGTGTTGGCATGAGAAGTCTCTATAATGAGATGAACTCTCTTGGCTAGTCAGAGAGGGATGCATTAGGAGACAAGCATTGCTTTTTACTGCCTTACACATAATTTAAAATCAGAGGCAGACAGCCATTAGGCAGTAATACATCTGCCTCAGGAAGCAGGACAAGAAGCAGCAATAAGAGAACAGAGCTGTGACTGTGAGTGCTGCTTGGCCTGCCCTGTGTCCCATAAACTAGCCTTCTACTTTCAAGTGCAGTGAAAGACAGTCCTGCAGTCAGTACTGGGGCTCAGTCACACTTACATTTTTATACCAAGGAGATCCGGATCCCCGCGGGAATGTGATACCAAATCCAAGTTCCCACTACGTTTACCGCAATTGAATCTCTCCGTGGTATTTTAACCCTGTTGCCATTCACACTGCCATTGTATCAATTTAAAATGGAGCCACCTTTTCAAGTCTGTTCAATCATTCTCGGGTTGTTGTTTTTTTAATGTCAATAAAGTTATGCACGTCTTCGTCATTCTCCTTCTGCTTTCACTGTTGGTGATGTGATTCTGCTTCCATTGTCTCCTTTTCTGGCCTCGTAGCCTCCTGGTCTGCCAGCAAAGGTCATGGATCCTATTTCTTGGGTGCCTTTTCATGCTATTTTAGAGGAGCAAGCAGTACATGCATTGCAATAAGCACCTTTTGAATGTGGTCCCTGTCCACCTGATTAGGTTTTTTTTTCTAGGACTGGTAGCATCCATAGAGCCTGTATCCATAGTGATTTCAGTTTTACACTACTGTTTTTTGAAACCAGGGTCTACATCCAGTTCTGCTGGGGAAAAAACACAGACTGACCTTGGGCAAGTCACACACTCTTAGCCTCAGGGGAAGCCCATAGCAAACCTCTTCTGAACCATAATATTACAACCATCATCCCCATACCAGAAGTTATCATCTTGGAACTGGATGGGAGGGCAGACACCCCAGGATGAGGTTTGCCCGCGTTCTCGCGATGGTTACTGCTGCAGCCAATATGACAATAGATCCGCAAATCCGCTGTTTGGGGTGCTGTCGGCCACTGTCCCCCTGTCCTCTGTCCAGTGAGAATTGTTCTCCCTCTCCCTGTCACTGAATAGCAGCACTCATTTAAGTTAATGTTACAGCATTGGACAGGTTTCTTTTTGGTTTAAAAGTTAAAAATCAAAAGCACTCATTTAAAGTTTAAAGACCAGGTGGGATGTGTATGTTCTTTCCCTCTGCACGTAACCCCTCCCTTCCTATTTTGGAAGAATTAATTCAGAATGCTCCAAATGGAATTGATCACGCGTTCTCATTTGCGGTGATCAGCATCTTTTCAAAAGATGTGAGGAAAACCCTGGTGTTGAATATACCGGGATAAGTGGGCTTTCAGGCAGCCCCCCCCCCCCCGGCAAACTGCACCGAGTGCACTTGGTGTAAGTATGAATGCCGTGGAAATAACCTAGTTTCCACATCAGGTTATTTCCTAGTATGAACAGACCCCTGGAGAAAGATTAATCTGCCAGGCCAGTTGCCTTCCATACTGCAGACAAGAAGAGGAGTGATGTAACACCATCCTGCTTAATGTCTCAGACAGCAAAGTGCTGGAATCAGCCCTACTTATAATACCAGTACATTCAGCAGCAGCAGCAGCACTACCGTATATCACCACCACTATATTTTATTTCTATTCTGCCTCCTGCTTTTCCTCCAAAATTGAGACTCAAGGTAGATTACCGGTTGTTGTTTTTTAAAAGTATACCTGACTTTACAATTATAACATGCAAGAGAAGAAAGTTGAAAGTTTGACTAATTTTTCTCAAAAGGTAACAAGATCTTAAAGCATACCTGTAACTGGGCACAGAGTTTACTTTGCTCTAAAAACAATGTTTCTTAAACTTTGGTCCCCCAGGTGCTTTGGACTTCAACTCCCAGAAGCCCTAACTAGTTTGACCAACAATTAGGAATTCTGGGATCTGAAACCCAAAACATCTAGAGAACCACAGTTTGGGAGCCACTGCTCTAAAAAGTTCACTTTGACCATAATGAAACATCACTCCAATTAACAACATTAAAACTCTTCAGGCTATAGCATCTTTCCTCAGCCTACTCTCAAGTGATTCACCTCTCATTTCCATGAACTGTAGGCCTCAGTTCCCTATAACAACAGCATTTTTACGAAACCATCTACAGCAGTGGTATGAACAGCTTGGGCCACAGAGTATCCTCCTACCAATTGCTCACTCCTGGAAGGATCAATGTGTCATTGTACTTTCTTCTGAGAACCAAGTTTCCAAATTCAGCTTGTGGTAAACCATTGGCAATCCATGCCATTTATTTATATCCAAGACAAAAATTACCCTTTCTCAGCCAAGATCACTATCTTCTTCCACTACTGCTGTTTCCCAGTTTCCAATCTATGCCAGCTGTTGCCAATGTGTCATTTAGAAACATTGAACTGCAGCTCTGATCATCCCCATCCAGAACACTCAACTACCATGCTAGGTGGGGAAGACAGTAGTTATGGTTCAATATATTTGAAGAGCACCTGGGTTAAAATATGAAAGAAACAAGTGTATGGTTCCACACCTCAAACTCTAGTGGCAGATGCAGAACAGATGATAATTCCAACAAAATTTTGTTAAGAAATCAGTACATTTAACACGTGGCTATAAGCCCTCCTTCACCATTCAAACCCTGGTCTAAGAGTCATAGTTCAATGCTCAACCCATTGCACCTGTATTTGATTATATTTCCAGATTCCCACAGGCCACAACTGGTTTGGAAGTCAGAATTCAGCTACAGGTGACTGAGGCTGCATCCGCACTGCAGAAATAATCCAGTTTGACACCACTTTAGCCACCATGGCTCAATGCTATGGAATTCTGAGAATTGTAGTTTTGTGAGACATTTAGCCTTCTCTGTCAAAAAACTCTGGTGCCACAACAAACTAAATTCCCAGAATTCCATAGTAGTGTCAAACTGGATTATTTCTGCAGTGTGAATGTAGCCTAGAGATCTTAGGGCCTTTGCAGACTGCCAGAAATAGTGCAAATTGAGTCCACTTTAACTGCCCTGGCTTAGTGCTAGGGAATCATGGGAATTGTATTTTTTTCTGAGACATTGAGCCTTCTCTGTCAGAGAGCTCTGGTGCCACAATAAACTCCAGTTCCCATGATTCCCTAGCACTGAGTCAGGGAAGTTAAGGTGGACTTAATTTGCACTATTTCTGGCAGTCTGCAAAGAACCTTACTTATGTAATCTCATAGCACTGTTGTCATTAAAGTTATGAGATTCTCTACTGGGACCCGAGAGAAAGTACTAGATCCAATGCAAAAAGGGTGAAGAGGTACCCAGGGAGTTAGAACATCTCAGCCAAGGAACAATTGACATACTATTTTTTAAAAAATCTTGTGAAAATTCCAGAGCTTACTTTTCAGAGAACAGCTCCCAGAATCCCTTAGTCAGCATGGGGTGCAAGTGCCCATGCTTGCTGAAACTTTCTGGTGCTTGTAGCCCTTCAACCATCAGATATATATATGGACAGCCACATTTTACCTAGATCTGGTCCAACCATCATATATATATATATATATATATATATATATATATATATATATATGTATATGATGGAATCAGGAGCCTGCACATCCTTCTCTGGTTATAGAAATAGTCTATGAAATGCCTGTGCAGCAGGCTTAGGCATTTTGCAGAGCTTGGAATATATACTCCAAGCTCTGCAAAATGCCTAAGACTGTGCACAGGCATTTCATAGACTATTTCTATAACCAGAGAAGGATGTGCAGGCTCCTGGTTCCTGGACATTAATGATTCTTTGGAGAATTCCTCTAGCACGTCATATTTAATTACTTTAAGGAAAAAGAAAATAGCTTTCAGGAAGCAACTGCTAGTTAAAATTTAGAATCTCCCTGCTCCCATTTCCATTTCTAGTTTCAGAAAAACAACTGAAGGAAGAAAATTTCCAACACCTTCTGCCAAATCTCTTCGCAAAAAAAAAAGGGGGAGGGAACAGCTACAAACTACTGTAGCACTGCATGCGTGTGGACACACACGCGCACCTGGTGAAGCAATATTTGCCCATTCTCATGTTCCTGCCCATCAAAATAAAGAGAAATTGCACTCTGTTGCAGGATTTATTTAAGTAATACAAGACCAGATGTAGGTAAAATGTCGCTGTCCAGATGCTGTTGGACTGCAAGGCCCAGTAGCTCTAGCCAGCACAGCCAATGATGAGGAGAGCTGGGAACTGTAGTCCAACCTCTGGAATGTCACATGGTTCCCAGCCCTGTTCTAGAGAAGTTCTCACACAACATGAAGCTTCAGAGAGTTTTGAACTACTCAAAGGCCCCCCAAGTCCTTTATTTTTCTTTCTTGGGGTGGGGGGTAAGCCTTCCAACTTTCTCAGTGTTGCTTATTTTCAAGAGAAGTTGCTCCTTTGCTCATTCCAAGTGATTTAGATGTGTCTTTGTGACACAGTAGCTTATGTAGTGAGAACCAGCAAGTTATAGTGGTTTGAATGTTGGACAACGACTCTGAAGATCAGGGTTCAATTTCCCACTCAAGCATAAAAATCCACTGGGTGATCTTGGACAATTTACACACTCTCAGCCTCAGAGGATGGCGATGGCAACCCCTCTCTGAAGAAACCTGCCAAGAAGACCCCATGATAGGGTCACCTTAGGGTTGCCATAAGTCAGAAATGCCTTGGAGACACACAACATTAAAGCTTGTATGACATAATAACTTATCATGGAGTAGTGTGAATCTGTCAGCATGTCTGTCAGAGGGTTATGTGGGCATGTGGCCACACTCTACCACCTTCCCATGTAGCTCCAATGCAATGGCAAGACTTTGATACCACACTTTAGGCAGCTGCAACTGTCACAGTTCATAAGAAGCCATTACAATACAACAAGAACTCACAGCAACCAGAAGCCATGCAGTGACATCCCAGTACTTTTCACTCAGTTAACCACACATGAATACATGTCTGCATGTTTTTAACTCTTGGCGATCAACTGTATCCAAGTACCAAACTAGCAATGGAACCCAAAAAGTCTGCATGATTTTCACAGTGATTTCTGAATGTGGTGTGTGCACATGCCTATGCAGTATGCTCGCATGTGTGCACTCATATATATGCACATGTGTATGGCATGTATGCAGTAGTGGCTGATGGCCCTCATGTCAGTGGGGAAGTGGATCTAGGCTGAAGGAACTATCCAAGGTGCTGAACCTACCTGGGAGGGTAGCATTTGGATTGTCCTTTAAATTCAGACAAAAGGCTGGGCCGTAATCTTATTCTTAGACTGCACCTACACTTCAGAATTAATTTAGTTTGGCACTGCTTTAATTGCTATGGCTCTATGGGATTCTGGGGTTTGTAGTTTTGTGAGATATTTAGCCTTGTCTGTCAGAGAGCTCTGGTACCACTCCAAACTACAAATCCCATAGAATGGAGTCATGGTAGTTAAAGTGGTGTCAACCTGGATTATTTCTGCAGTGCAGATGCAGCCTTTCTCATCTCTGGAATAAAACAATGGATTTGATGGGTCTGCTCTTTGCTGTTTTACTGCCTTCTATGGTGAGCCTAAGATGACCCTAGGGTGTTCATGCTGAGATTTCTTTAGAGAAGGTTTGCTCTTGCCTTCCTCTGAGACTGAGAGAGTGTGACTTGCCCAACATCACCCAGTTAGTTGCCATGACTGAGAAAGGCTTTGAACTCTGGTCTCCTGGAGCCCAGAGTCACACACTCAAACCATTATACCACACTGACTCTACTCAGAACCAACCCATAGAAACCAGCCCTGGAGTGGATTCACAGTCCCACTGAAACTAAGGGCCTTTGCAGACTGCCAGAAATAGTGCAAATTGAGTCCACGTTTAGGGTTAGGGTTAGGGAATCATGGGAACTGTATTTTATTGTGGCACCAGAGTTCTCTGACAGAGAAGGCTCAATGTCTCAGGGGAAAAAAAACATTCCCATGGTTCCCTAGCACTAACCCTAACCCTAAAAGTGGACTCAATTTGCACTATTTCTGGCAGTCTGCAAAGGCTCAAAGTGTCTGTGTCTGTGTTTGATGTTGCATTCGTATGATGCCACACTTGGGGGGACATTTTTTGTACAACTGTCACCTCCACACATGGATGTTCATCATTCAACAATGAATGTACCCTGAGAAACTTGCACAAGTGTGTTGATGTTGCATTCTTTCAGTGCCACCGAGGAGAGTTGTGCTCACCATTTTGGGGGGGGACCTTTTTTTGTGTATCTATCATCTCCACACATGGGTGTTCATTATTCAACAACTAATGTACTCTGAGTAACATGCACAGGTGGGACTATCCCACCCCAAGCACAGCAACACAATCACAATTTTTCCACCCAACAGCTCTTTCCAATCTCTTCATACATATTCACCTGAGAGGAACCAGGGACCAGAGGCCCTCAATGGGTGACACATATAAATAGCTCTGGGCAGCTGCAGTGGGGCATGGTCCAGGAGGGCACTGGAACACACGCTTCCTTGGGGAGGAAACCATTCCTGTAACTCAAGCTGGTGGTTGCATAAGCTGTTTGGATGGGTATTTGCTCTCAAAGGCCTTTGCAACAACATTCCTGCACCAATCTCTTCCAGTTTTTCCTGTCTCTGACAGCCATAGCAGAAGGGAAAGGAACCCAACATGCTTTTTACTTTCATTTATTTATTTCATTTATATCTTGCCTTTCTCCCCAGAGGGACCCAAGGCAGCTCACAGATAAAACCTTTAAAATCGCAATAAAATTCAGGGTGATCAGGCATCCTCCTTTTCCAGGACATGTCCTACATTTTAACCTTCTGTCCAGGAGGAATTTCAAAGGGTCCTCCATTCTGAGCTTAAGAAGCATGAATTTACATTTATGTGAGTGTTTTTAGCTTTTATTTTGTCGTGTCCTAATTTTTTCTTGAAGGCCCCACATTTTGTGGTGCCTTGTCCTCCTTTGTGGTGAGGACACTTGCTTTTGCCCCCAAATAAAGAGGCGCATGGACAACCAAACCATCTATGGGTGTCTACTCTTCGCCCTTCATTTGTAGCCAAACCGATGGGCACATGTCCCTCTGCTGACCCTTCTTCGCCTTCCCCTCCTGCCTCTGTGGCTGCTTTGCTGGGATCCAGGCTGCAAGGATGCTGCTTCCTCCACCCCTGAAAAAAGAAAAACAAACTCCCTTCCACAGGCAAGAGACTTCGGAAAAGGAAGCAGAGATATCCTGTTGGGATGATTTCCTCAAGCTACTCCCTGGCAGACAGACAGAGAGAGAGAGAGAGAGAGAGAGAGAGAGAGAAGGGGGAAAGTTTGCTCTCTTTCACCTCATATGCATCCACTCTGCAGAAATAATCCAGTTTGACTCTACTTTAACTGCCATGGCTCAATGCTATGGAATTCTGGGAATTGTAGTTTGTTGTGGCACCAGAGCAGAGCAAATGCACCCTCTCCCTCCCTCTCTCTATTGCCCAACCCATC
This sequence comes from Phrynosoma platyrhinos, assembly GCA_020142125.1. NCBI lineage: Eukaryota > Metazoa > Chordata > Lepidosauria > Squamata > Phrynosomatidae > Phrynosoma > Phrynosoma platyrhinos. Next base: position 207,388,112 of record CM034703.1, on the reverse strand, counting down.
TCTGGGACTATAGTTCTGCTGAGATTGAATCAGGAGAGGCTTGGGAGTGTGTCTATACTGTAGAAAAAAATGCAGTTTGACACTGCTTGAGCTGCCATAGCTCCATCTGACAGAACCCTGGGGTTTGTAGTTTGGTGAGGCACCAGCACTTTTGGGCAGAGAAGAATAAAGGCTTTGTTCAACTTACAAATCCCAAGGTACTCTAAGATGGAGTCACAGCACATAAAGTAGGGTCAAACTGCATTATCTCTGCAGTGCAGATGCAGCCTTGAGTGAAAGGGATCCTGGGATCCATCTCAGGCTGGAGGACCAAGTTCTCGAGAGGATTCAGCACCTCAGAAAACCTCCAGGGATATAACCCCCCAATGATATAGTTTGTGACCTAGGTGCCCCCAGCCACACACCCTGTTGCTTTTGTGGGGCTTCAAGTCATTCCCTATGTATGGCAACCCTAAGTCACAAGCTCTCAGCCTCAGGGGAAGGCATTGGCTAGTCTCCTCTGAACAACTCTTGCCAAGAAACCTCCATGATCACCATAAGGGCTACCATAAGTCCAAAATGACTTGAAGGTACATAACAACAACGACAACAAGGTGAAAGTCAAAGATATAGCCGTCTTCGTCTGTAGAACCAGTATGTAGAGAGATCTTGTAATACTTTTGAAAGAAAGAAGTTGGCATCACTTTCTACTTCCTCACACTCTCTCAGCCTCAGGTGAAGGCACCAGCAAACCTCTCTTGCCAAGAAAACATCAAGATAGGTTCGCCATAATTCGGAAACGACTTGAAGGCACACAACAACAAGCAACAACAGAGGCGAAACTACCACAGGGTTTTCTTGGCAAGATTTGTTCAGAGGAGGGGTGCCATTGCCTTCCCCTGAGGCTGGGGGAATGCGACTTGTCTAAAGTCACCCAGTGGGGTTCTGGGCCTGAGCGGGAATTCGAACCCAGGTCCCCAGAATCCAACCCTATTCCACGATTGCTCTTCGCATGCCCCATATACCCGGTGGATGTCCCAGGGTGACCAGATGTCCTCATCGCCAAGGAGGACAAGCCATTGCATTGAAGAAAAATGTAGAATATTACAAAATAAAAGCTAGAAACACCTATATCAATGTAAATCCATGCTTCATAATCAGGCTCTGTCTAAATGAAGGACGCTTTGGAAATTCCTCCTGGATGGAAGGCTGAAATGGAGGACACGTCCGGGGGAAAAGAGGACGTCAGGTCACTCTGGGTGTGCTTCTTAGTGGGGGACATTTTGGAAATTCCTCCTGGACAGAAGGTTGAAATGCAGGACGTATCCTCGGAAAGGAGGACGCCTGGTCTCCCTGGTTCCCACTCACTGTGCTTTTTAATAATACTCAAAACGGAGGACATTGGGGGATTCCTCCTGGACAGAAGCCAGAAATGGAGGACGCGTCTTAGGAAAGGAGGACGCCTGGTCACCCTGGTTGCCACTCATTATACTTTTTAATAATGACCAAAATGGAGGACATTTGGGG
>CM034703.1:207363510-207386506 GCA_020142125.1 Phrynosoma platyrhinos | reverse complement strand
CTTTCTTGCCACTTTTGAGAGCAGCGTGGGATAAGGTCCTATTTCTGGGGATGCCTGAGTTCACCCCTCTCCATGCTAGCAATGGATTAGCAATATTCTAATCCAGGGGTTTAGCCACAGGGAAGGCAAAATGAGGGCATTGTTTCTCTCAAATGTGAATCCCTCCCGCCCCACCATGAAATTTTCCTTTAGTCATCAAGTTTCTAGCATTGCAGTAACCAAAAATTTCAGTTGAGCATTCAGAAATACAGTTTAGGCACCCAGCGAAAAAGAGCAGACAAAGTGAGCAAGGGAATGCAAACACAACAAACGTAAAAGTTCTAGAGGTGTTAACTGATCTCATTGCCTCACTCTCATCATGGGAACTGTAGTTTATTGTAGCACTAGTGCTCTCTGACAGAGAAGGCTCAATGTCTCAGAAAAAAAAAAAATTTCCATGATTCCCTAGCACTGAGCCAGGGCAGTTAAAGTGGACTCAATTTGCACTATTTCTAGCAGTCTGCAAAGGCCTACATTTCCCATTATCCTCAGGCAGGGCCAGATTAAAATATGCTGAGGCCATTTTAAAAATACTCTATAGCATTTATCGTGATTCCAAGTCATTTCTGACTTATGGCAACCCTGAGATGAACCCCTCACTGGATTTTCTTGACATTTGTTCAGAGGGATCTGCCTTTGCCTTTCTCTGCGGCTGATGGTGTGTAACTTGCCCAAGCTCATCCAGTGGGTGAAGAAGGATTTGAACCCTGGTCTTCAGAGGCCTAGCCCAATGTCCAGACCAGTACACCATGCTGGCTTGACATTGTGTCTGTATGTACTTTCAAGTTGCCTATTGACTTATGGCAACCCAATGGATTTCATAGGGTTTTCTTGGGCAAGGAATACTCAGAGGTGTTTTTGTCAGTTCCTTCCTCTGAAATATAAAGTGCAGTCCTTGTATTCCTTGGCAGTATCCCATCCAAGGTATTAACCAGGGCTAACCCTGCTTAGCTTCCAAGATCAATTGGGATTTGGTGCCTTTTGGGGATTTAGGCCTTCTCACCCTATAACACTGCCCCCCCCCCCAAAGTATGTCATTCTAATAATTATGTCAAACTTGAATTTTTTGGGATTTTTGGGATTTTTAAAGGCCCTTAAAAAAACAGGGTCCTAAACTATAGTTTACTGAGCTTGCGTATAAATCTGGCACAGTCCCCAGACAGCACAGATAGGCTCTGATGTTGGAGTTAGATGCCAGAGCCTATGGAGGCCACTCAGCCATGAAGGTCCCCATGTAAGGCTGACTTTGGGCCAACCTACTTCACGTGATTGTGAAGATGAAAGAGGGAAATAATTTTTACCGTCTTAAATTTTGTTAGCCACCTTGAGTCTGTATATCAGGTGAAAGGCAATATATAAATAAATAAAGCTATTATCATTATTATTGTTGTTGCTGTTGTTGTTATTACTTCTGCTGCTGCCACAGCCTTGAGTTCATCTGAGAATGGACAAGACATGAAAAAAACACCTTATAATGAAAGTGTTGCTGCATGCCTTCAAGTTGACTCCAGTTTATGACCACCTTATTATAGGGCTTTCTGAGCAAGATTTGTTCAGAGGGAGTTCGCCATTTGTCTTCCACTGAGGCAGAGAGAGTGTGACTTGCCCTAGGTCACCCAGTGTATGTCCATGACTGAATGGGGATATGAACCCTGCTCTTCCAGAGTCCAATTTTCAAACTGCTACACCACACTGGTCCTCTAACAAATAAAATTCAGACAAAACAACTGGCAAGAATCTTTCTCCATGAACCTTCATGCCAACTTCTCTTGCAACCTCTGAAGTTGCCCGACTTTTTCACATTCCCGTCATCCCAGCAGGCTGTGTGAGTTTGGAGAGCCAATCTCTCTTCTCAAGCTCCTTCGACCACAGCTGCTGTTGAGCTTCTTTGGGCATTGCTCCTGGTGAGGAGTGGTGTCAGGATTTTTCAGACTTCAGGCTTGTTCAAAATGACATCTCACACAATGTGCTTTAGTTCAGCCATATCCCATTGCAAGGAGCAGGGACAACAGGATCCTCATGCGAGATGATTTCAACAACAGTGGCTTCAGAGATGTTTACCAGAGACACTTTCCTGGAGACACAAAACAGGAAGTCTTTCAGGCAGACACATCTACTAGCATGAAGTCAGATCACCTTGCATGACCCTAAAAAGACACATACAAAGTAGAACTCCACTTAATGAGGCTAACACACACACACACACACACACACGAGGTAAAGCTTGAGTGTGGAAGGCAATCACTATAAACACATTTAATAGGGAATAAAATCTAGAAAGATAAACCAGTAGTAACAAGAAAACTCATGAACTAGCAATAATAAAAGACAAGCACTCAAAGCAGGACGTATTATACATGTTTCAACTGCACAGGTATTTCTTTAGCAGTGACATGATCTCACATGTACAGGGCATAATAAGCATAATGTTGAATTCAATGTCAGATGGCAGTACCACAGTGAAGCAATCCTACAGGATACTAACTTTATAGCTCAATAGTAAGTTCATCTATCATACATTGAGGCCTTATGCAAAGAAAAGTTCCTCATGAAAAAAACAAAACAAAACCCAAGCATCCCCCTCTCTGTTTTTTTAATTTTATTTTTAATAAAAAAAAACCCTGCATTGTAGTTACTGCCCTAGTTACCTTCCCAATCTCTATTTACAACATGGTTTGTTATTTCTACAGAACAAAATCAGAGTTCATAGTCTCTGTTATTCCACAACTTAGAGTGTAGAAAAGTGATCCATGTTTATAGCTGATTGATGGGGGCCAGAGTTCCATAAAAGTGCCCTCTGATACTTCCTCTCTATTCAGCCAAGCATGGGAGCTTAATTTTTCTGCTAAGGCAGTCCACCAACATCTGTCTAACCACTTCCTGATTGATAGGCCCTCTTCTGACTTCCATGCCCTTGATACTGCAACTCAAGCAGCACCTAGCCTTATAGAAATTAACTGCATGCGTGGCAATCCTGTATTGCCCAGAGCAAAAATCTACAGAGTTAATAAAATATCTCAGAACATTATATCTTGCCTTATAATTTGATTAATCCAGGAAAGGATCTCATTCCAAAACTGGAAGACCTCCTTTGCTCCACAGGGCTCAGGTGCAACTCAATAATCACTCTTATACCGTTGATGAACTGTATGGATAATAAAGGCAATGAAATGAAATATTCTGTAGTACTGCAGCAAGGCTGTGTTGCCAAAAGAAATTGGAATTCCTAACAGTTATGTATATGGTGCCCTATATATCCACATGGAAACATTTAAGTGCTGAAACTCAGTGCATCCCGTTTCAAACCTTGTATTTTATTTGCTGTTCATGAAATTTCATGACATTAATTAACTTCTATTTTTAGTTTCTATTCCATACATAAATGTGTTTATATTAATCGCTTCTCCCGCCCCCACCCTTACCATCTTATTTCTATATTCAATCCTGAAAGCTAAACAAAGATCACGGCAATAATTTAAGCAAAAGAGTGGATGCTGCAAGCAGTGATTCAAGGAATGTGCTGCCAAGATTTCACCACATGGGTGGACATCCTCCAATAACGCAAACATATTTCCATTCTGCGTCTCCTGAAAAAGTCTCTCCTAGTTCAACTGCTTGGAGATTTAGAGATGGGCTAGCTCAAAATATTGTGTGGCTTGAAGCCAAAGACAAGATTTTGTCACTGCTCTTTTCTCATGTGCACAAGCTTACACTGTAGAGAAGGACAAAATTCTTTGCCAGATCTGAGGCAGAAAGCTGCGTTAGGGAACTCAGAACAGATTGTGTGTGATATACAACTCTTTCAGCCAAGAAGAATAGCCAAGATGTTCAAGACAAAAGGAGCAACTGAGAGGTGCCCGGGAGACTCCATCAATCTGTCCATCAAAGTACCATTCTTTGCGAAGTGCAGATCGGGTATGTGATGCTTCTGAGCCTGATACAGAGGCGTGCGAAAACAGTTTATTTTTAAACAGTTTACGCTCATGCCCAGCCCGTGCCCAATTTGGGAGAAAAACATGTGGAATAATCTCCCAATTTAGCTGCAATCCTCCCTGCAGCTGGAATGGAAATGGATTTTTTTTTAGCAGCTATATTTCAGAGATTGAACTGGCAAAAACACTTCTGAGTATTCCTTGCCTAAGAAAACCTTATGAAATTCATGGGGTCACTATAAATTGACAGAGAACCTGAAGGAATGCACACACATATATATACAGAGAGAGAGAGAGAGAGAGAGATTGCAAACTATTCCTATTCTAACACTAAATAATTTAGGATGGCTGGGCCTTGAATAGACCTGTTCCCAGTGAAAATGAAAATGGCTTTAACATTTGCTTCTACACCACTGCCTAGACCACTTCCTCCCCAAGCTGCTAGTTGCTCAAAGGAGAGAGCATGAAGTGTGTAGAGCAGGAGTGGGCAACCGGGGAAGACAAGAGGGCCAATGAAGCCCTCTAGGAGACCTTGGAGGGTCTCACCTACTCCTGTAAATATATACATATACATAAATTTTTGTTTACCTCCAAACACCCTCTGTGGGACATAGGAGCATGCTTTTTTGGGCATTCCTGTAGTCCTGGGGATATTTTGGGACATTTTGAGGCCAAAAAATAATAGTTTCTTTGAAAATGTTTGCAAAATTTTGTTTTGACCCCTGAGAGGTCTGGGTTGGGGCTCTAAGCAAATGGAAATGCACTCCACAACCCCTAGAAATTTATTTATTTATTTTTCATTTCAGAGTAATTTTTGGTTCTCTGGTATAGAGGGTGGTTTTTACCTGGGTTTCCTTTAAATATAGCTTACGCCAAGGTATTTTTTTAGGGTGCTTCTTGACAAAGATTTCATGGTGCAGTTGCACTCTTTCACTCACAGACTTTTATGGCAGATAGTCTATTCTAGATAGTGATGTCCTTCATTTTGTCATCTTCATTTTTTATCAGCCATGGCTTTTGTCTTTTTCCCTCCTTTCCACAGCCACAAATCCATTAAGGGGAAGGGAGAAAAAGCTGCTGAATTACTTTTCATCAGAGCTTGTAGGGAACTGGAGAGAGAGGGGGGGGGGGGGGGGTTGACTATTGCTTCTTGAATCCCCTAGCCAGCAGGTCAGTGGCCATGCTTTCTGGTAGATTCTGGCAGTCCAAAATAGTAATATTGCCAAGCTCTGCCTTGACTATGAGTTATGCATATCAAAGTGCCTTAGGGATTTTCAAAGGTCATTGAAGCAATGGCGCCCCTGGCAAGCACTGAGTGCATAGAGATCATGATATTGTTTCACATAATCCTGTTGATTTATGGAGACTTCATGAATTTCATAGAGTTTTCGTAAGCAAGGAATACTCCAAGGTGGTTTTGCCAGTTCCTTCTTCTGAAATATAGTCTACAACACTTGATATTCTTTGGCGATCTCCCATCCAAGTACTGCGTATTAAAACAGTAAGCGTATCCTTTGAGAAGTGTTCATTAAAAGACCAAGCACATGGCTTTAGCAGTCTCACTCTCAGCAAAGAAAGCCGATCTACCACCAACACTTATAGTATGTAACTTTGGAAGTCCTTCTGCTTGTAATTGCCAGTTATTGCCCACGCCTTTCAGAGACTCAGTGGGGTGTATTTCAAAGAAGTAGCTGTGTTAATCTATTGCAGCATAAAAAGGGAGAAGGAAGGTGGAGGTGAGGGAGGAAATGTGGTAGCACCTTTTTTTAAAAAAAATTTTTTTTTAAATTTTTTCACATGAGCCTTTGTAGATATAAACCATGAAAGTTTGAATGTTAGATTATGACTCTGGAGACCAGAATTTGAATCCCTGCTCAGCAACCCACTGGATGACCTCATGCATCACACACTCTCTCAGCTGCAGAAGAAGGCAAAGCCCTTCTGAACAATTCTTGCCAAGAAAAGCCTATGATAGGTTCACATTAATGTCAGCATAAATGGAAAGGACTGGAAGGCTCAGAACAGCAAAATCTCATGTATTTCCCCTTTCTGGCTAGATTTGCGTTCTTCTAAACTTGCATTTGAACTAAGAATCCCAGGATCAAAGCATTTGGACTGTTGGGTTACCAGAGATGATGACATTCTCAGATACCTTCCTCAGGCTTCTCTGATCCCTTCAAGTCTGGCTGAAATCCTCAGTATGAGTATAGCTGGACTTTCCCAGAACTAATATAGTGCTGTGAGCTATCCTAGTAAAAATACAGTGCTGTGAGCTTGTTCAGACAAATTTTCTGTGGCTGGTCTTGAATGGGCAATTAAGACAATTTACGAAAGACCTGCTCCTGGTGGAGAAATGGTTTATTGATTTCAATGTTTATTACATAATTGTGTATATTTGATCGATATCTGGTATTTTGCTGTGGACTTCTAAAAACATGCATAGATGTCAATCTATCACCACTAAAGCAAGTATAAAGTAGCTGTCTTCTGTCTTCTTGTTAATTAGGGCTTGGAGCCTTATGATTCAAATGCTCTTTGATTTCTTAGAGATTTATATTCATTATGAAAGGAAACCATTAATACATTCATGCATAATGTTCAGGGGAAAAAACATGACTCTAATCATTCCCTCATACATTGCTTAGGATTACAAAGTCTCTTTCGATGATATATCAATTTCAATTTCCTTATAAGAAAAGCATGTTTGTGCCTTGTTGCCTAGTCTTCCTAGTGTTCAAATGCCTGAAGGGAGGCACACTTATTGGAAGGAAATAATGATGTGCCCAGTGGATGGTAAATGGAGCATGGTACAAATGTAGTGTCCACAGCTGAAAAACACAAGAGACTTTCAATTAAAAAAAAAAATTAAAGAATCCATTTATCTGCAAATGTTAAGAGCCAGCAACCATTTCCTTATGGGGAGGGGAAAAATGGGGCTTACAATGTTGGCTTAGCTACAGGTGGACTGGGGATTCCTAACAGAAGATTCCAGGCAGACTGCAACTCAATACCTGGGTTTTAGAAAAACCTGTACTGTCACAGGGCAGCAGAGAATGGCAAAATGCCCTATATTGTGATGTAGAAATCTGGTGCCAGAGTAAAAAAATTTAACGTGCTTCCAAAATCACCACATCTCCAAAGAAATTGTCACTTTGCTTTTCTTTAATGATGATACCCCAAATTTGCTTTCTGAGGCAGGCAACCCCCCCTTTCTCTGGGTCTCATTTGTGTCTTTCTACAGGGGTGGCTTAGTGGTTTGAGTATTTGACTGCAACGCTGGAGACAAGGGTTTGATTCACTGCTTGCCCATGAAACCCACTGGGTGATCTTGGGCAAGTCACACGCTCTCAGCCTCAGGAGAAGACAAAGGCAAACCTCCTCTGAACAAATCTTGCCACAAAAACCTTGTGATAGAGTTACCATAAGTCAGAAACAACTTGAAGGCACACAACAACAGCAACAATAACAAACAAAATAACAGACACATTACACAAGGTTTAAGTAACGTATGGCTTTTATATCTTAGAGATCAGCTTCCTTGATAAAGCCAAGTGCCATTGTTGGTCAAGACAGACATTGGTGGTGTACAAAGTAGGGACATCTCTCAAAATCAATGTAATGTGCCAGATTTGTGAGTTACCGGGTCATGCGTTCACTCAGCCTAAATATCTTAAAGGCACCAGGTCCCATCTGATCTTGGAAGCTGCACAGGGTCAACTGTGGTTAGGACTTGGATGGAAGACTGCTAACAAATATCAAGTGCTGTAGGCTATATTTCAAAGAAAGGAACTGGTAAATTCCTTGCCTAAGAAAACCCAATGAAATTCATGGAGTCATCAAAAATCAACAGTCGACTTGAAAAGCATGCGCACACATACGTGCAAGTGCACAGACACACACACACACACACACACACACACACACACGTGTTCGAATCCAGCCTCAGGGAAGCCTTGTTCCAGCCACCTGTTGTGAAGGATTATTGAGGATAGCATAAAGTAATTTGAATACTTTATTTTTATCATACCAAAAGGCTCTAATCATTTCAGTTCTGAGAGCATGAGTTTTCCAGAGGTCTTAGTAGACTTGAGAAATATACAGCTGCTTAATTTGGCTAAGCCTTTGAAGCCCAGAGGTGAGACTAGAGACTCCTTTGATGATAGGCTTTTTTTTTTTTAAATCTTTTCAACGCTTTTGAAAAATTACATGTAGGATATATTATCATAGTTTGTGCAAGATAATAATAAGTCCCTGGGCCTTTGAGTAATGCATAATCTAGCCTCTTTTTACCTGTTATATATGAACTCGTAAGACACAAGTAGGAATGGTCCAGATACAGAAGAGCCTGGTGTATAATGAACTTATTGTAATCTGTTCAATTTTTAATTTTACTGAATGGAGATATCGATCAGTTTTGCTTTCTCTCACTTTCATGTTCTTCTAATTTTAATGTTTTAAAAATTCAAATGTAAGAAGAAAGGTGTACCATTTCAAATTTTTATTAAAAGAATAAACCAAATTCTCACCCATCTGGGCCAGCCAAATTCAATAGGTACAGCCATTACCAGCATGGAAAGGACTACGTCAGTCAGTTTCACTTTCTCCCACATTCACATTTTTGTAAATGTTGGGAAGTGTTTATTAAAAACCCAGATTCTCAACTATCCCTATTACTATGTGAAGCAGATAAATACTTGTGATCAAATTTTATTGTAATTTGGTTCATTATCTGTTATTTTCAAATGTAATAACTATCAGCAGGACAACTGGACATTAATAACAGAAAAGGTTCTAGGAGAGATCATTAAACAGTCCATCTGTGAATACTTAGAAAATATTGGTATAATTATTAACAGCAAGGAGGAGTTTCTCCCCCCCCCCAAAAAAAAAGGCATGTCAGACTTATCTCTCTCTCTCTCTCTCTTTTGACAGAGTTACAAGCTTGGTGGTAGATGTGGGGAATACTGTGGATGTAGTGCATCCTGATTTCAGTAAAGCTTTTGACAATGTCCCTTATGACATCCTTGCAGACCAGATGGTAAAATGTGGATTTATAGCTTGCAGATAGAGCAAAACAAGTGTGTTTACCAATGGTTTCTATTCATATTGGAGGGAAGCAATTAGTGGGGTTCCACAGGGTTCTGTCCTGAACCCATTAGTATTCAACATCTTTATAAATGTCTTGGATATTGGAATAGAGATCATGCTTATCAAATTTGCAGATGACACCAAATTAGAAGAGGCATCTAATGCCCCAGAAGACAGAAGCAGGAAGGATTTCAAATGATCTTGACTGATTGGAGAGCTAAGCCAAAACTTGCAAAATGAATTTCAATAGGGATAAATGTAAGGTATTACATTTAGGCAGGAAAAATCAGATGCACAAACAACCGGCTTGACAGCAGTGTATGTGAAAAGGATCTAGGGCAGGGGTCCCCAAACTATGGCTCACAGGCCAGACCCGGTCCATCGAGGCCTTCCTACCGGCCCGTGGCCGGTCCTGCCACCGCCGCTTGCGCCTGCCAGTCACCATTTTGTCTTCCAAAATGGCGCCCGGAGTCGTGTGCATGTGCGTGTGTGCGCCTCTGCCCCCCCGGGAGATCTGGGGGCCAGCAAACCGGCCCCCGGATCAAAAAGTCTGGGGACCCCTGATCTAGGGGATCATAGTAGACCACAAGCTAAACATGAGTCCTGACTGTGATGCATCAACAGTACTCTACTGTCCAAATCAAGGGAACTAATAATACCATTATAATCTGCTTCACCTAGAATACTGTGTCCAGTTCTGAGTGCCACAACTAAGACGAATATCACTAAATTGGAAGATGTCCAGAAGATGGCAACCAAGATGGTAATGGGTATGGAGACCAAGTCTTATCAAGAAAGATTGAGGAAGGATTCAGTGAGTTGGTTATGTTTAGCCTAGAGAAGAGGAGAGGAGAAACAATAGCCGATTTTAAATATCTGGAAGATGGAACAATGGCTGAATCAATGGATGCAGTTTATAAGAAAGGAGATTACAACCAAATAGTATGAAGAATTTCCTGGCTATAAGAGCAGTTGACAGTGGAATAATTAACTGAGAAGGTGGTGGATTCGCCTTCTTTGGAGCTCTTTAAACAGAGATCAGATGGAAATGTCTTGGGAATGCTTTAGTAGCAGATTGCTGCACTGGCAAGGCATTGGACTAGATGAACTTCCCTTCCAACTCTGATTCTGAGCCTACATCAAATCTTTTTTCCAAGGATGTCTAAGTGACATCTACTGTTTTCCCAATTGCATTTTATTTTATCCTCACAACAGTCCTGTGCAGTAGGTTAGGCCATGAGTAGTAACTGACTCAGTGTTAGAGATCTTCATGGTCAAAAGAGGCTTTGAACCTTTCTCTCCCTAGTCCTAGCCCAACAACCTCACCATGACATGCAACTGACTCTTACATTTGTTTTAAAGTATGCATTTAGTACTGTAGTACTTTCCCCATCTACTTGTATCTTAACATGAGGGAAACAAAACATGCTGGATTAAAAAAAAGCAGACATATGCCATAATAGTGGCAAAGTACAAGTGAGGACAATTGGCTGTGACTCCCTATCTTTTTCCCCCCAGACCCCCTCTCAAATTAATTTGGGAGGGATGCCTTCAAATCATTAAAACACACCAAAATGTGGTGATTTAGCTTAATTCTCCCACCCACAGCTCCCCATGGAAGAAAGTACCAGTCAAAAATCATCTGAAAATGAAGGTAAATCAAAACCAGATGTCACATGTGCCTGGGACATGGTCAGTGTGGGATCTTTGGAAGGAGGCTTGTTTTTGTTGTGTGCCTTCAAATTGTTTCAGACTTATGGTGACCCTAAGGCAACCCTACCATGGGATTTTCTTAGTAAGATTTGTTCAGAGGGGGTTTGCCTTTGTGTTCCTCTGAGACAGAGAGAGTGTGACTTGCCCAAGGCCACCCAGGGATTTCCATGGTGGAATGGGGATTCAAACCCTGGACTTGAGTTGTAGTCCAATGCTCAAATTACCACACCACACTGACTCAGGGTTGAAAATTGGCCCTCTGTGCAGTTGGCCAACCTGCTGCAAAGGAACGTCATAGTACTTTTCTAACAGGCAAAGCATCAGTGATGCCAATTTATGTGTTGCTATTGTTATTGTGTGCCTTCAAGTTGTTTCCAACTTTGGGTAACCTTAAGGCGAACCTACCATGTAGTTTTCTTGGCAAGATTTGTTCAGAGGTTTGCCATTGCCTTCCCCTGAGGCTGAGAGCATGTGACTTGCCCAAGGACACCCAGTGGGTTTCATGGCCAAGCTGGGAATCGAACCCTAGTCTCCAGAGTTGTAGTCCATCACTCAAATGATTAAGCCATACCCGCTCCCTGCTAAGAGCTTATTGGTGCATTCTAGTGAGTGAGCTATGTGACATGTTTCCAAGTGAAATGTTCTATCCATTCAAGCATTAAACCACTCAAGAGAGACAAGGCAACTGGGGAAGCCACTATATAAGACAACTCACTTTGTCTGTTTGTGTGTGTGTGTTTTAAATAAACAAACAAATGGAAATATGATTTAAGAAAATGCTTCTTCTTTATTATACAAACAATTTTACAATCTCAATTAAAATGTTTAACAATATATAATCAAATTATGATATGGGAATTTACATGGCTGACTATGTACAGTTTAACTCCAGGAGGCAGCTTTTGTACATGTTAAGAAAATGCTCCAGGACACAAAATTACAGAGATTCAGACTCATTTGAAATATTTGCAGGGAGAGAAGTGGGGAAGATGCAAAAATATAGTGTGTACATTCCCTACTCCCCAAAAGCCTCTTACACATTGCAACCTGAAATCCACAGTGCCTTGTGTTGCAAATTGTTTTACAGCCAGGCTATTTATACTGGGCATAGGTACAGTCTTGAGAAAGAAGAAGTGTAAGATTAAACCAGAGACAATTAGGTTCTGTTGGCTGAGGAAAGAAAGCAGAGGGATTCACACTCACCCATACACTTATTAAATCACCACTTTGTTGTGTCCCCTGGCTTGCATGTGAAACAAAGACAGTTTTTTTTTTCTGGGGGGAAATGTGTGATAACTTCCTTTCCTGATTTCTCACAAAATAATATTCCTGATCACTGAACTGCCTGTAGGTATTTTGCGTAAGCTACATTGCATCTGACCTTTGAATCATGCTAAATCAAGTGGGATTTCAAGCTTCTCTCTCTCTTTCTAGAGGAAAGGGATCTGGAACTATTACTTGATGAATACAGCAGTGTGTATGTGTGCGTATGTTTTGAACTAACTCACTCATTGGAGATTACCAAATGGAAATTTAAAATGCTCCTTGGTCAGTCCTGCCCATCCTGAATAGTAAATTCCTTAGGTGCATATTCTTCCCTAAAAACAAGTAAACATCATATTCTACTATTTGAAAGCTTTTAATGAACAGCTTAATTCAAGTAAAATAGTGGTTAAAATGGCGTTCAGTGCTATCTAGATTTCTTAGTTGGATATTGTTTGTTGGATTCCTTCAGAAACAATATATATCCTCGCTATAGTGCAAAGGAAGCCACAACTGTTCTCTTTCAGTACTATATAGAGCAGGGGTAGGCAACCTAAGGCCCAGGGGCCGGATGCCTCTGGACTGGCCCCAGGCTGGTCCTGCCGCCGCCTCCGCCACGATGATATTGATTATTGTTGTTATTACTTGTTCTTGGGGTTTTCTTGGCAAAATCTCCACGGGGTTTTGCCATGGCTTTTCTGGGGCTGAGAGAGTGTGCATGCATTTTTTATTTTTATTTTTTTTTAATTTTATTTATTTATTTATTTATTTTTGGTGCTTCGGCCCCCCAATTGTCTGAGGGACAGCACCTAGGCCCCCAGTTAAAAAAGGTTGCCTACCCCTGATATAGAGGCTTCTTTAGCTGATATTTACAGCATTCATTCATAAATTCTACAACAGCTTCTCGATCCGGATCTACTTGTTTTGCTCTAATAGGCGGACCTATGAGCAGACAACACCCTTCATTCCTCTGTGGTAATTCACACAATTTGCATACAAGAATAAACATCCAGGGCCAGATTAATTGCACTACAATTGCACCGTGGATGGCTTTGTGATTTGGCTACAATTGGAGCTGGTCCATATTAGGGCCTGCCAAGCATAGGTTGGGAACATTTGGTTACTCAGATGTTTTAGACGTCAGCTCCCAACAGCTCCACCTAGCATGGTTAATGGTCTGAGAGTATGAAAATTGGAGTGCAAAACATCTGGAGGGCCCAATGTCCCTCTCCCACCTTTGGTTTATAGGATGTGAGCCCTGCTGATTAGCTTGTGGTTACTCAAGAGGCACTGGCAACCAGAGCAAGTTGATGGAGGCTGCAGCAATCTGGACTCAACTTATATCTTTCACTTGAGAAGGAGAGGGAGCTTCAGGTTATTATTTTACATCCACAGAGCAAAGATTGCCTTGGCCTAATTTCTGCCAAAACAGAAGTACATCATGTTTTCCAGACATTCATTTGACATGGCAACTTGGTATCACAGTGCAGTGTAAAAAGTCACACAACAGAAGCACCAATGAGACAGGCCGGGCACCCACCCACCAGCACAACACAGGTCATTCCCCCCTTTAATTCAGAGAAGCACTCTGGTTCGTCTAATATTTATTGCCAATTATAATTGCCATCCCACTGAGAAGGGATCCTTGTCATTCGCTATTCCAATTTCCATTTCAGTCAGTGCATGCAGGCAAGGAATTGGTAAAGAGAATGGGACAAACAGAGCACTTGGTCCACTTTGCTGCCTTTCCCTCCTCAGCCCATAATATTCCAAATTCTACTTGCTATGACTCTTGAATATAAATGAATGGCCTTCACACTGTTTTATCAAAATTTTAAAAAGCTGGAGTACAAAAATGCTGCAGCCCCTGAAATTTCTGAATGGCAGCAAACCGTTAAGTCAAAAACTGAATTAAATTCTGACTGTCTTTTTAAAAGAAATGAACACAGCGAGACTCTGTTTGAATTAGCTTGTGGGATGAGATGTTACCACTCACATCAAGCACATCCTCTTCTAAAAGGGGAAGAGAATGTGCTGAATTATCTCCCTCCTCTACATGCATTCTCTCAGTATTTTAGCACAAACTGACCCATTAGCTCCTCCTTCTACCCCTTTCACACTTTTCATATGTTTTCCACATCACTTTTATTCCACTATATGCTCTCTCTCCCCAACTTTACTCCCATAATGTTCATATGGGGCGGCGGGGTACAGACAGGGGCACTGGACATTATTCCCCCCCAAGAAAAGTCCTTCCATTTCCCAAGTGTCAAGTCCTCATTTTCCAGATCTGGAAGAGATGACCTGCCCATTATCTTGTTGACTTCAAGCCACCCAAAGTAGGGGATGGGCATAACCCATCCACAGTTACCCTGATTTGTCTCTTTTGGCAGCTAGTCCTTATCCATGAGGAGTCTGGTACCAACACTGATCTGCACTGGGAACAACCTGAAGTGGTCCACAGAGTCCACCTCCTCTGTGTTTTCTAAGGCAATGCCCCACTGAAGGTGGCAATGGGCAAACACAGAAGAGAGCAGAAATCAGAGGGCTCTTGGGAAGGGAAAGATGAAGTGGCTTTTCTTCCAACGGAGGGTTTGCTGATTTTGGGTTTGTAGCAGGCAGAGACCTCACACCTGTGGAAAGAGAAGACCCCAAAGTCAAAGTCATACCAATGTAATTCATTCAGAACCAAAGCAGAAACAAGCCCAACCCAACCCCCCAAATGTAGAAGTTACATTTAAATATCTGCACACGGACTCTGGAATGGGGCTAGGATAGGGAAGGCTTGAGCCGACCTGCCAAGGCTAGGCTAGAAGGGGCTGAGCCCTCCCAAAACAGTCAGGACCACAAAGACTCCTATATAGTTAAGTCCACTCAAGAGCTATCAGAGGAATACTAAATGATCAAGTGCACACAAAAATATTGTTAAGACAGTTATAGTTGAGCCCTCCTATGAATAATAAGGGCTGTCTGCAATCTATCATATGAACACTTACTTGGGAGCCAGCTACACTGAACACATGGAGAGGACTTCTAAGTACACCTCAGTACACCTTGTCCTTGTTAGAGTTCATATTTAAGAACGATTGGATGATATTGATGTTACATGATGACTGTATGGACTACCAGTGATTTTTCACTAACTGCAATTTCTGAGTCATCATTAAGGACAGCCCAAGTAGAGTGCATTGCAGTAGTCTAACTGGGAAGTTACCTGTGCATGGACTACTTCAGGGGTAGGCAACCTTTCTGAGACCTGGGCCGGTCTCCCGTAGCCCAGGTCTCAGCTGGGCCGAGGGGGGGGGAATGGCGGTGTGCGTACGTGCGTGCACCATTTTGGAAATAAAAATGGCGGCCGTGACGCATTTGCGCAAACGCATTGCGACCGCCATTTTGATTTCCAAAATGGTAGTCGCGGTGAGCGCGGCCGCAGAGCGCCAAAAACGTGCGGCGGCGGCGTGCGGCGGCGGCAACCTTCGGCCTGGGCCGGTAAGTCGAGACACTGGGGCCTAAACTGGCCCCCGGGCCGTAGGTTGCCGGTCCCTGGACTACTTTTATAGTACTTCCTTCATTATTTTGCCATTGTTTTCATTGCCTGTTTCTGCTGCATTGGTGGGGGATGTTATTTTAATACAATGTATTGTGTATTTTTATTGTTTAGTATAAAATGTACCTGCATGCACGCAAAATTACAAGACATGTCTGCCAATGCTGGGCCCCTCAACCTGAAAATTAGATCCCAGGTCCCTGTATCCACACATTTTTGTTAGATGCCTTCAAGCTGACTCTTATCTGCAACAACACTCTCCCAAGGTTTTTGTAAGCAAGGAATACTCTGAAGTGCTTTTTCATTGCCTTCCACTGAACATAGCCTATAGCATCTTGTATTCCCTTGTGGTTCCCTTCCAAGTACTAACCAGACCAGGGGTAGGCAACCTTTCCCCTTTACGGGCCGAGGGACTTCAGCTCCCAGAATCCCAGGAGCTATTGGGCAACATGGGACTATTGGCCAACATGGCTGAGACTTCTGGGAGCTGAAGTCCCTCGGCCCTTAAAGGGGAAAGGTTGCCTACCCCTGAACCAGACCATCTGGTGCCTTCAGTATATTTAGACTAGCTAAACAGCTGCCTGAGAAAGCCAGTGTTGTTTGAGCACTGGACTACTACTCTGGAAATCTGGATTCAAATCCCTGCTCAACCATGAAAACCCACTGGGTGACCATGAGCAAATCACACTTTCTCAGCCTCAGAAGAAGGCAAAGGCAAACCTCCTCTGAACAAAACCTGCCAAGAAAACCCTGTGATAGGGTCACCTTAGGGTTGCTATAGGACAGAAATGACTTGAAGGAGCATGACAACAAAATAGCTGCATAGTCCTCAAATAATTACACTGGGTTCTTCCTTTCACCAAAAAAAAAAAAAAAAGAAAAAAAAGAGAGAGAGAAAAAAAAGAGGGATATTGTACTATTCAGATTAACATGAGATCCTGGCTGTATCCACTGGCCACTTCATATAGATAAGGTGAATTCTAACAAATCTGCCCCACCTTTCCACACACAAGTGACAACAGAAAGAGCAATGGAACATGTGGCTGCCTCCTGGAATGCTAATACTAATGGAATGGAAAAGATTACTTTTTGGAAGTAACATTCCAAGTTCTGCTCTAGCTTCATTCAAGATATCTACAGAGATTTGATTATGTTCTGCCTTGACAGGTTGGCCTTTCCTGCTCCAAGACCAAGTACACTGACCTTTGATCAACCCCAGAAACTGAGGATTAGAAAATTGTAGTTGCCAAACCTATTGAAAGAAGAGTTTCTGTTGGATCGCAAGTGGGAATGGGGAGCTTGGTCTGCCTCCCAGCATTATATACCTGACCTAGCTACGGGTGTTACCATCAGAGCTCCAGGACTAAATAAATCCTTGCATAGGTGGCAGTCAGCAATAACTTAAAAATGCTGATTGACCTAAAGCCTCAAATAACTTTATGCTACCTTCCCACATTCAGGCTATCCTGGTGTGGAAAGAAAGTGTCACCTCTGGTCCAAAGGTCTTGGAATGATAAGGTATCCAATTCCACTGGATCAAACTTACTCCATGATGGGGCCAGGAGTTCCCACTACTATCACCAGCCATGCCCAGCAAGTGATCTGATTACAAGGAAACACTGCTCCATCTCCCTTACCTGACTACACTCTGCAAAATCTTCCGCTCATCCTGGTCCAGACACACAGCAAAGGAACAGTTGACTCCAATGATCTGGACCTTGTCCACTTTCATCTGAGACACACCAATCTGTTGGAAAAGAAACATTGTCCCGTCAAACAATTTGGTGGATGTGGAGAGGTGGGAAATTAACTGAGATCAAAACATTCTAGTCTCATCTACCAACCACATGAACTCTGGACAAATGTGTCACCAAAATGGCAGGGTGGTGGCAGTGGCAAAATGAAAGGCCAAGCTACCTGATTGAAACTCTTCTTAGACTTGGAGCTCTGTCTCTTGATTACCTCAGTTGCAGTGAGAGTCAAACATTCTGTTTTTGGACCTGAAATGAAAGGGGAAAAGAATGATATGGGACATTTAGAGGAGAACTTGTGCTAAAAACTGCAACCTGCCCCACAATATCTTTTATAAGCAAACTACACAGCCTAACATTATAGTCACCAGATCTATTTTCTATATTTTGAAGTGTCAAGAAGTAGCGCACAGTGGTTGTGACTCATGATGACAATTTCTGCACACACTTTGATACTCTTGTCCAGGGGTAGGCAACGTTTCCCCTTTAAGGGCCGAGGGACTTCAGCTCCCAGAAGCCTCAGCCATGTTGGCCAATAGTCCCATGTTGGCCAATAGCTCCTGGGATTCTGGGAGCTGAAGTCCCTCAGCCCTTAAAGGGGAAAGGTTGCCTACCCCTGCTCTTGTCACTCCTATGGTTCCACACATGCCCTGCTTCTATAAATCTGTCTTTGCTCTGCACAACTGTCTTATCACTGCACATATAACATGTTAGACAGCTTAATTCCAAACACTCTCCCTGACATAGAATTTTTGGGACAAGAATTTAGAGGCATTCATCCTGACAGTAAGTTCATCTAAGGATCTTGGATGGGTCTGGCAAATGCATTAAGTCTAGGCTGGCACCCACTTCATTTCTCACCCTCTGGTCTCCATGGGCCTGCCTATATCCCTTTCTTTAAAATCTGGAGTGACCTGGGGGGAAAAAACATTCGGGTTTTGGCAGGAGGAACAATTTGGGCCCCCCAAAATGTGCCTCCAATAATCTGCACAATGGAGAAATGCATCAGAGGCGACTTGGAAACCATATATCAGGGTCCTTTGCAGGTTGCACATAGTCTACAACAGAGGTAGGCAACCTAAGGCCCAGGGGCTGGATGCGCCCCCCCCCCCGAGGCCTTTGCACCAGCCCCAGGCTGGTCCTGCCGCCGTCCCCCGCCGCCACCATGATGATATTGATTATTGTTGTTATTACTTGTTCCTGGGGTTTTCTTGGCAAAATCTCCACAGGTGTTTTGCCATGGCTTTTCTGGGGCTGAGAGAGTGTGCATGCATATTTTTTAAATTTTATTTATTTATTTATGGTGCTTTGGCCCCCAATTGTCTGAGGGACAGCAACCCGGCCCCTGGCTCAAAAAGGATGCCTACCCCTGGTCTACAAGCTGCATAATTCTCTCCTCTGTTCCAGGATCTTGTGTGGCTGCCTTTGCACATTTGGAAATACAATATGGCTGCTATTAATGGCATATACCAGATCATGAATATTCAGTGCTGTTATTAAAAGGGAGTGGCAGGGGAAGAAGTAAAATGGAGCAACAAGTTTTTAAGATAGTTAGAAAATTCTGAAAAACATGTTGGTCGCTTTGGGAAAGTGTGGGAGGAAAGAAAGAGAAGCTCTTGGGCTGAACTTTCAGTGGTAAGTCGAAGGGATCTTTCTTTCTTAGCACGGTTTCCAGTTATTGGTTCCCCACTTACCATACCTTTCAGCTTTACATCTCACATGATTGCAGCCCCACTTTCAACATGTCTACTTCTACGCCTGTTAATCCTCTAACATTGCAGAAAACCTCTACGCTAGCCAAGAACTAACCTTGGATGGGAGGGGGGGGGAGTAAATACAATAAAATAAAAGTATTAGATGGGTTCCATAATTTATTCCAGGTAGAGAACCCTATTCAGTGTAAATGGGCAATTAAAAGCGCTTCAGATTGCAAGCAAATTGCTTTAGCAGGCTAAAAATAGAATCTCTTTAGAGAATGGGAGAAGAGCCATGCTTAACCAGCAGGGTGCTCATGTACAACCATTAACAATTGGGGGGGGGGGGGGGGGGGGGGGGGGGAGGTGGAAATTTTGTGACACCCATTGGCCAAAAATATTGCTGCATGAGTCTGAGCACATTGCCTGAATGATTTTTTTTAAAGTGAGGGAAACATTTAATCTGTAGCAGCAGTGGGAAATCCTTGATCTTCTAAATGTTGGATTACAGTGGTTTGGGTTCCATAATCCCAAACCATTGGCCATGATTATTTAGGCCAATGAGGACTGGAGTCCAACAAAATCTGAAGGACTATTCATTGTTCATCACAGGACCAAGTGTCCAAACAGGCTTTCTCTCTTCCTTTTCTCCTAATACAGGCCCTGAGGTGTCTTAAACTATAAGATCAAAATGAAATACAATTAAAACAATAAATGGTACAAATGTTTTTTAAACATTAAATAGTCATATTAAAATACATATAAAATATAAGACTAGGCAGGGTATAGCACATCCCAACAGCAGGTGTAAAGATATATAATTGAATACCGAAGTCAGGATTGTCCATGCCATCGTATTTCCACTTTCTATGTTAAGGTTGTGAAAGCTGGACAGTGAATAAAGTTGATAGGACAAAAATCAACTCATATGAAATGTGGTTCTGGAGGAATGTTCTGTGGATACTCTGAACTGCCAAAAAGGCAAATAAAGGCAAACCAAGAGACCAGCATAGTATAGTAGTTTGGGTTTTGGACTAGGACTCTGGAGACCACTCAGGCATAAAATCCCCACTCAGTCATAAAAACCCACTGGATGACCCTGGGTAAGTCACACTCTCTCAGCCTCAGAGGAAATCCATGGCAAAATCTCTCTGAACAAATATTGCTAAGAAAACCCCATGCCATAAGTTGGAAACAACAAACAGCATACCCCATTAAAATACCCATCTGACATACCCATCTGAAGACTGAAGTCGTTTAACTAAAAGGTTATTTGCCTTCCAGCAAAAAAGATCATAGAGGAGGCTGGAGTTCCATGACATGGGAGCAGCTACTAGCAAAGCTCCCTCCATGTTTTCACCATACCTGTGATAGTGGTAAGCAAGAGAAAGCCTCCCTCAAAGATTTGGTCAGCCTCATACAGGGAGAAATAGTTTGGACTCAGGTTGTATAGCGCTTTACAGGTAATGACCAGCACTTTGAATTGTATCTGGAAATGGACCACTAGCCAGAGTGAATGTTCCAGCAGGAGAGTTATATGTTCCTTTAGCCATGATAAGAAACTTCCTAGGGTCAGGAGACCACATTGCCCCTTCATGGAACCTCTAAGGCGCTCTAATGGCACTGAATTTGCCAGCACCACAAGGGTTAATGTGCTAGGTGCATCTATGGTGCAGGAAGGTTGCCAGAACATTCTCCCATACAAAAAGCCATCTGAAAACATGGAACAGTGTGTTTCGTGGGCTTTCAAAAACCCACAGATTTTGGCAGCAGATTCAGGGGTGATTAATTTTATATATGCTTGTATGTTGAATTATATGTATGTTTCAGGGGTTGGTGATTTTAGGTATGTTTAGATGCTTGCTTGCCTGCCTGCAATATTTCTGTTCTAGATCTATCTCTTGGTATTCTTTCAACAGGGATGTACAGACACATATAGATGAAAGCAGCTTCCATGCAGCTTTTGCATACTTGGAGCATGAGTGAAATGAAAACAGAGAGTAGTAATTTAGATGCCCCTTATCAAGATCCACCCCTGTTGTGTAGACTGGATCCTCTTCAAATCCTCCACCTCATTTCCCTGGGTGCTAGGAGCAGGCAAGAACCCTCTTTCCCCAGTTTTCTATCCTCCTTTTAGGTGGCAGAATTGCTGCCCACACTCACCAAGCTCTTCTTGCCTCTTACAGGCCTTACTGAGGTTGACTGATGTACAAACTTTCTCGGTGTCATTCCAGCGACTCCTTCCACTGACTGATCTCTGGAAGAATCAGAGATTTAATATTCAGTCTGACAAAAGATTCTCCACAAAATAAAACAGAATAAAGACCTCCACTGCTCAAACTCTAATAAAAAAAGATATTTTCAAGAGCATGGGAACTTCACCCCAATGACATCTTCTCTGCCTTCCACTCCACGCCCCAAACAGAGCAGTTAAAGTCTTGTATTCCTCTGCTGAACACTCCCTCCAGCAATTCTGCCTTCTCAGAATTACCTTACTGTAAGCAATCTGTAGTGTTAATGGAATTGCCTCTCTGTCTCCGTCTATGCCCAGCCGCTTGCATCCAGGACCTGTACAAAAAGAGGAGGAGGAAGAAATGTCCTTCATTTGCAAGGACCTACATCTCAAAACTTTCTATTGTGCAGTTTCACCTGAACTATATCCCAAGATGTTGGACTCCAGAGGGCATATGTGTGGACCCAGAAGCAACATTAAGAGGATTCTTAGCAAGTGGAATATTCATTGGCTTTGCAACTGTACAGGTATGCATATCAAAAACATGAATACTGTCTCTGCTATTAGTATTGCCCCAATGCCACACTACCAACACATGCATCAGACAGGCTGTGTATTCTAACTCAACAAGCCATCTAATATTCAGGCATGTAGCAAGACAATTTTCATGGTGTATGTGTGGGGGGACAAAAATTGGGTAGAGGCAGAAGGGTTTGAGGATTAGTCATCACAAAAGAGTTTTTTGTGGGAGTGGGAATGCATAGATAATGGCAAAAATACCACCCAAGTAATGCATTTTAATTAGAAACTATGTTGTGAAGCTTCAAAAAAAAAAAGAAAAAAAAGCAAATCAATTTAAAATACAATATACTCCACATACAAAATAGCTCTGTAAACTAAGTGACAAGAAAGTAAATGCATATTATGCAAGTTATCCTGAAACACTGATCCCTTTTCTAATCACATGCACACTGAGGGGAAGGGGGCATTGAACCACTTCCTCACTTCTACAGCTGCCCCTTTGGCAGATTTAAAGAAAAGGAAAAGGAGATGGACAGCAAGAGAACCAGACGGGTGGGCAGGTAAGTCCAGCACAGGCAAAAGGCCACTAGCCAAAGAGCAAAACCAATGTTTGAGCTGCAGGCGTGCTCTTCTGTTAGTATATGATATCCATCTTCACTGTGAATTCTGCAAGTGCAAAACCCTTGCAGTATGCTCACAAAACCTCCCAGTATGCTGCAGTGCTATCTATGCTATCCATTTTCCATTTCTTGTGGATGAGGACTTTTGGATTTTCTCCAATGAAACAGCTGTGGTTCCCCAATCCTGTCTCTTAGAATGAGAGACTGAGGATTCTTGCCACTTGTCACCTAATTCTGGATTCTCTTTGGGGTCACTTTTATTAACTTTTAGTCAGCTGAGTGCCCAACTCATGATGGTGGTTAAATCAGACAAGCCAAGTTAACATCAACATTCCACTTAAGCATTCTTAAATATTGGAATCTCAGGATATTTATTTACATGGGAAATGGGAAGGCTCTTTGGTACTATTTCATGCTATTTATTGTAAGTATTCATAGGACATTATCACACGTGGGCCAGTTTCGTTGTTAAAGAGATAATAAAGTGGAAATGAAGCATCCCAAAAAGAAAGCGAAAACAGAGCTTAATTGCACAAATGCTTTTCCCACGTAATTACAGTAATAACGGAATTAAGTTAAAAGCGGAAAAAAAAG
>CM034703.1:207347048-207357484 GCA_020142125.1 Phrynosoma platyrhinos | reverse complement strand
GAATGGGGAGGGCAGCTATAAAAGAACTAGAAAAGATCCTAAAATGAAAAGACATATGACTCAGCACAAAAGCCAGAATTGTACAAGCTACTGTACTTCCCATTACAATGTATGGATGTGAAAGCTGGACAGTTAAAAAAGAAGATAGGAAGAAAATCAATTCATATGAGATGTGGTGCTGGAGAAGATCCCATGGATGGCCAAAAAGATAAACAAATGGGTCCTAGAACAGATCAAGCCAGAAACCTCCCTGGAAGCCAGGATGACTAAACTTAGGTTGGCGTACTTTGGACACATCATGAGAAGACATAAATCATTAGGAAAAACAATGCTGGGAAAGGTGGAGGGAAGTAGAAAGAGAAGAAGGTCACATACTAGATGGATGCACTCTATTAAAGAGATCACGAGTTTGCAGGAGTTGGGCAGAGCAGTGGAGGATGTCTCATTAGCAGGGACGCCATGAGTCGAGATTGATGTGAAAGCAGTTAACAACAAACAAATTGTGGTTTGAGCATTAGACTATGACTCTGGAAACCAGGGTTAGAATCCCTGCTTGGCCATGGAAACCCACTGAGTGACCCTGTGCAATTCTCAGCCCCAGAGGAAGGCAGAAAAACTCCCTCTGAACTAATAAATATTCCCAAGAAAACCACATGACAGATCCGTCTTAGGGTTGCCATAAGTCAGAAACAACTTGAAGGCAAACAACAACAACACTGCCTCTACATTCCTTTGTCACAGGTCAAATAGTGGAGGGAGACAGGAATATACGATAGGATGAAATATTTAGGAGACTGCAGTGGTACTTTGCAGTGGTACTTTGCAAAAATAGATCTGTGCTGCTTTAGAGGGAGCCAGTGTGGTGTAGTGGTTTGAGTGTTGGACTATGACTCTGGAGACCAGGGTTTGAGTCCCTTCTCAGTTATGGAAACCCACTGGGTGATTTTGGGCATGTCACACAATCTCAGTCCCAGAAAACCCCATGATAGGTGTGTCTTAGGGTTGCCATAAGTCAGTAACAACTTGAAGGCACACAGCAACAACAACAAGCTGCTTTATAGAATATATAGTCTGGATCTTTACCTGACACAGAACATCTGTTGGAAGGTTCATTAGCCCAAGAACGTTCCGTTCGTACCATGGATCCAGCATACCTATGTACAGGGAGATATCATTTGTGCTGCTTTCCATCCCTGCCAAACTAAGAACCTGAAATCAAAGAAACACACACCAAGAGATTTGCTGATGACCAAGGACAGAACTCATCAACCCTTAGCAGCAGAGTGGCCACATTACTCCTAGCATCTAGGGCTGATTTCCTTCCTGTTTAATTTTTAACCTATCTTTTACTGAAAGGATAGGCATCAAGAGTCACATAGGGCATTAGGAGTTATGGTGTAACATTGACATGAGCTTACGAAAAATACTAATGTTTCTCACCACTGAACATAAGTGCAGAGCCATTGCAAATGAAGATAAATGCTGAATGAACCCACTGCTATTAAAGCTCTGTTTCTATATTAAATGGGAGGATGAGGGCAATGGCCTGTTTACTCGAGTTACGCTAGGCTCAAATAAGGAACCAAAATAACAGAGTATTGGCTGACAGTGCAACTAATTGGAGCTAAGATTAGAACCACATAGCATAACAAGTGGTGTGGACATTTTAGGATGTTTTTCAGAAGAAATGAAGACAGTCAAGAGAAAATAAAAACTCATGACTACAAGGAGGAGGACCATCTTTGCTGGAATAGCTAGCTTTGAAGAATAGCAATATCCAACCCTCATCTTGATTTTGGCATAATTGCAGAAATCATCTTTGTTACTGAAGATGGAGTTAGGAATAGATAAGAATCACTGTCCAAGGCATAATGGCTGTTGCCTGCAGGTTCTTGGCCATCTCTTGTGATTTCCAACCAAGGGCCATACACTGTTGGTTCTCCTTAGTTTTATTTTGTAGATATTTTATCCTATTCTTTGGTGTGAGCACTGAAGCTTTGAACCATCAAATCTTACATTTTGAGGGATCTTCACTATTCTAAAAATACATTTAAACTGACATGCACCTTATGTGTATGCCACTAATCCTCAAATATTTCAGATTATAGAGCAATGTAGGTGCTTTCCTTGCTTGAAAGTGTTTGCACGACACTTTCACTATACCTTCATTATCATTAAGGAAAATATTCATTTTACACCCACACTTTCCAGACGCTAGAGTACAGCTCTCATAATCCCATAGCCAGCTCCTACGATGGCTAAAGGACAATCCTACACATCTGGAAGGTACCAGGCTGGGAAGACTGGCTTAAGGAGATCCACATGGAAATGTTGGCTCTCCTGAGAATGCAATAGGGTTGGAAATACTTGTGTTTCTTGTCCTCACATGCAAAAGTGAGTATTTCTGTATGTTTCTCCCAGCTGCAGCAGAAAATAGATTTCTGCACATTTCACCTTGTAAGATCTTTTAGGAAGTCATTTTGGTCATATATGTGTGTGTGTATGCGTGTGCACGCACACACACACATATACTGTGCAGAAATCCATACTTTTTGTGCATTTCTGTACAAAATAATTCCTTAAAAGACTTCATCAACTGCAAACAACTCCACTGCTACTCTGTCTCTCTCACTAGTACTTCCCAAGTATTGGGAAGTCCGCTGTATTAATCTGAGGAGGGAAACAGAAAATACTATTCTTGCCATTCCTAGAATGTACTAAAGTTTATTTTAGGGCTGACACATACAAACCCCAGAAAAAAAACATAGCTTAATTCAATGGAGAGCAGGAAGTTTACACACATGAACCATCAAGAGTTGCAAGCTCTCAGGCATCTAAGGCTTTTGCATAGTGCAAGCAAATCTTAATTCCCATGTATACCATGGGAATATTCA
Source organism: Phrynosoma platyrhinos (assembly GCA_020142125.1). Classification (NCBI taxonomy): domain Eukaryota; kingdom Metazoa; phylum Chordata; class Lepidosauria; order Squamata; family Phrynosomatidae; genus Phrynosoma; species Phrynosoma platyrhinos. The sequence goes on along the minus strand of CM034703.1, from coordinate 207,354,590 downwards.
TGATCCATCCCAGAATGCAGCTGTGAAAGTTACAGAATACAGGACTGCAAAGGTGATTTGCTTACCAAGGAGCTGCAACATATTCTCAGTGAAGTGACTACATGTGAAACTGCTTTGCTGACAACACAAACCAATAAAGCTTACTTCACTCTCCTTTTCATCCCAAAGCAGTAGGTGCAGAAAAATAGGCATGCTCTGGAGAAGTAGTCAACAGTCCTAACCAGCCTATGCTGGGTCCTCTCACTTTTGCTCTGCTGCCAACAGAAGGGCACAGTCGATGACGTGTTCTTCAGGTAAGCATCAACCCCAATAAGGTCCAACATCTGTTCATACTTCTTGCTGGACCTCAAAGAACTGCACCCCACCATGTGCAGACTCCTATTCCACCTCCCAAAGTTTTGACACTTTTTAAAATTCGAAATATTCCCTGAGCTTCTAGGGGTTATGGGGGACAATTTCATACAGTTTGGTGTCCCTTCCAAGGTTATTTTAAGTTGGGGAGTGGGATTTTTTTTAAGCAGGTCTGTAATTTTTTTTTAAAAAAATAGGAAGTAAACCAAATTTGGTTTAATTACTTTTTTTAAAAGACATCTTACAGACCTAAAACAGCCTGGACAGCATAGTGAAAATACCCCTGTGCTTCCTAGAGGGTGTAGGGCAGGGGTAGGTAACCTTTCCCCTTTAAGGGCCATGGGACTTCAGCTCCCAGAAGCCTCATCCATGTTGGCCAATAGTCCCATGTTGGCCAATAGCTCCTGGGATTCTGGGAGCTGAAGTCCCTCGGCCCTTAAAGGGGAAAGGTTGCCTACCCCTGGTGTAGGGAATATTGCATTGTCTCAAAGAAAATTTGAGTGCCCTCAAAAATAGAAAGGAGATAAGCTCCATGTACTCTAAGATGGTCAACTGTTTATAAAGTGTTTTTTCAGTGTTTTCCAAGGTCATCTGGAATATGTATATATACAGAAATGCTACACTGTCTGGTCCCTTTATCTCTATGGTCCTGTAATTTGGAGAGTGCTTATAACTCCAGTTATTTCTCTCAAAGGTATGTATAACTTTGATAAGCTCTATAATGTTAGTTGTATATCATAGTTTGCTGAGTGTTGTCCTATCTTTTTAAATACTATATTTTAAGTGTATTTATATTTGTTCCCAGCCCCTGAAGAAGGCCTGGTGTGGCCAAAATGCATTGGGCTTTTAAAACACTGAATAAACATTGAATAAACAGTTGACCATCTTAGAGCACGTGGAGCTTGTCTTCTTTCTATTTGCTGCTTGGCTACGTGTTTCAGTTCCTTATTTTTACAGCCCTCAAAAATAGCCATAGAGGTTTGAAATGGCCCACAGTGGACACTTTCCCCACACCTGATGGAAATATCCAGCTGCATCTTTCACTTCACTAGACAATATGCAAAGGGATCTTGCAACACCTTTGAGACTAACTCAAAGAAGTTGGTAGCATGAGCTTTTGTAGACTTATTATTGTTATTGTTATTACGTTTATTTATAGAGCACCACAGGCTTTACACAGAAATTTACAAAGTGGTGCAACCCAAAATACAAATAACAGCCTGCCTATGAGTTGAGCCTACTTCGTCAGATGTATTTGGTGGAGCAGAAAGCCCAGGGCCAGACCTATATTAGACAAGGAACATTCCTTCTTTCTACTGATGAGAATAGCCCAAGAACATTCCCACAGGTAGCTTCTCTCAGATAACACTGCAAGCAAGAACTGCAAATGAACATGCTCAGTCCACAAACAGTTAAAGCTGTAGAATGTGGGCCACAGGGGAAAGAAGAATGAAGCCATAAGTAAACTTTCTGACTGTGCCCCAAGTGCATACCGTTGCCCCAGAGGTGCGAGAATGAAGATCTCCTGGAGAAGGAGGAGGGTGAGTCAGTATAGATGAGGTAGGGCCACTCCTCCTCACAGGAACATAGTAAAACTGCAGCCTGAAGTACCGAGTCAGCCAGGGGCAGCTGCTTTCTTGAGATCTGCAGTAGAAGGACAAGAGGGAATCCATGAAGAAAAGCCATCTGGAGCCCTACAACAACTGACATGCTACTACAGAAGGAGAGTCAGCTCTCCCATGAAGTGGGAGCAGGCAGCACAGCAGAAGGGCTGCAAACCTTACTCTGAGGAACCCACTGACAGAAGCAGTTATATGCAAAAGCCTGGCTCTCTGCGCCATCCTCAGCCACCACAAATTAGCACCAAGGCCTTTCCTCTGAGCTAGGTATTCTCAAGAGATGGAAAAGAAGGATATATTACTGCTTGACAAATATAATGTACAGTTCCCATTTCTGCCAACATATTGATGTGAGAAGGTAACCAAATATACAAGAGAAAGGAGCAGGCAATAACATGACCAGATAAGGACTGATTCCCTGGTCCAACGAGAGGCAACAGGAAGCTGAGGAAACTAGATGTCGGTTAGCTAATTCCCTAATATTGAGGCACAGGGAGGGGAAAGGAGGTATCAGGAGCCAGTGACCATCTTTTCACTCACTTAAGATGGCTGTAAGCTCGTGCCACTTTTCCTGAGATGCGGTCAGAACCAAACACAACCACACGCAGAGTCGAGATTTTTGTATCCTCATCACAGCTCAGGAAAGGCCTGCGTTGGACACAGGTACTCTGAGGTACATGGTTCTGGAGAAGCGTGGCACTCAGTACATGTTGTGGAAGAGACTGTGCTCGTCGGGAGCGTTTGGGGACACAGTCCCTTGGCATGGGGTTGCAAAGGCTCTCTGCCCGGCGCAATGGCAGTGACAGTGAGGCTACTTCAGAGACATCCCTCAGCTCTCTGCCCAGGATCAACTGGCTCTTGCTCTTGAACAGCTTGTACAGCTTGTTGCTCAGCCGATGTCTGTGGGACACCTTCTCCTCCTTTGGGTCCAAGCGGCCCACCAGGTCAAGAGAGCTCTCATCACTGTCCTCCACATAGCCACTGTCCATGCAGTCCTTCAGGCTAGACACAAAAGATTTCAAGGACTTTTTAGAGACCAAGGAGAGTGCGGAGTCCTTGCAGATGACAGACACCCGTGAATTACATGGGGCATCCTCTGATAACAAAGAATCTCTTTCTGGAAAGCAGCTGTCAATCTCCTCCTGATCTTCTAAGAGCACGGGTTTTGGATAGTACCCTTCTTTGTCTAGTACCTCATTCAAGATGTCTGTGAGAAGGAAGATAAAAGAAAAAAGTTAGGGAAGGAACAAAAAATCTGCATAGTTTAAAGAACACCTCCACAACCAGGTGCTCCCTAGAGGTGCTGGAATGCAATGCATACTGTCTACCAAAAAAAAAAAAAAAATGGCCAATGGGACTTGTAATCCAATATACCAGGAGGATGTTGAGCTTGGGAAAGGATGTTTTAAAGGCACTATCCTATTTGAGATTATTGTATATACTCTGTTGAACACCACAGGATCAGCCTTGGGTTTGAAGGAAGGACTAACAGTCCTGTAGCCAACATTGTCAGGCCAATCAGGCAAAGTTTAGCTAAGTTACTTTTTGGTCCACAAAATCTAGAACCCCTAGCTACATTCTGGGTGCTGCAATCCTTAAAAAGTATCATCATCAAGCTGTTATTATTTCACCCTGCCTCCCCTTCATTAAGATTTATTCAGCTGTGTGTGAAGTTCCACAAAAGAACCATGAAATATTTCCAAAGATCAAGCTAATGTACACATTTTAGGCTTACCAAAATTATCTGTATCCCATCTGTAGGTGTAACAGCGAGCAACAGGAATGGGAATCAAGCGGAGCTTACTTGTCTGGGCTTCCTCTGATAGAGAAATAACCAAGTTAAGAGGGAGAGGTAGGCTCCACAAGGAAGATGACAACATCCACCCTGCCCAATACACAGGTGCAGATACTGCCTTCACTTTCTCACCTGTGCTTATAGGAAGCCCAGCTGCCTTTGCAATCTCCAGCAAGGCAGATTCCAGTTTTTCCCTGGCTGTGGAAGGGTCATCATTAGTCACAGCTGCCATCTCTTGGGCTTCAGTGGTGCTGGCAAATAGCTCCATGAGCTCTTCCACAGGCTTCAGCTACACACACACACAGGTCAGAAAAAGAAAGATAAGTTGCAATTACTGCTGTTCCACAGGAATAAAATACTGAATAAAAGATGAGAAGGGGCATCCACAACACATGGTTAGCAAACATCACTTGTACCCAATATTCACTGATATTCTGACAACCTAGCAGATTGGAAGCATGTAAAATTGCAAGTAGATAAATAAGTACCACTCCAGTGGGAAGGTAACAGCGTTTTGTGCAGTTATGCTGGGCACATAATCACTGGAGTTATCTTTGACAATGCTGGCTGGTTCCTTTGGCTTAGTAACGGAGATGAGCACCAACCCCTACAGTCGGAAATGACTAGATAATCACATCTAAGGAGAAACCTTCACCTTTTTACAATTAGAGACTCTCTAAAACAGTGGTTCCTAAACTTGGGACCCTAGATTGTTGGACTTAAGCTCTTCCAAAGCCCCAGCCAGCATGGGCAACAGTCAGGGATTCTGAGACTTGTAATCCAGTCCAAGACTGGAGGCCATTACTCTAACTCAAGGGTTGGAATCTTTGTGGCCCTCTAAGATGTTGTCGGACTGAAAGTCCCAGCAGCCCTAACCAGCACAGCCAGTGTAGAGAAAGGTGGGAAGTCTGCACAGTTCCCACCTATGCAGTAAATCAACATGCACCGAGATAGACAGCAAAGTATGATTAAATGTAGATCCAACCAATAGATCTGTGGCATATGCAATATGGGTACAGAGTTCAGGCAGTCTAAATTAAAACATCTCAGTGCCTTGAAAGGGGAAGATCACTCCCTGAGATCTTGTATGAAGAGCTGACTTTGTGACCCAGTGTAAGTCAGGTCCAACTATACTCAAACAAGCATTTTAAAATGTTTTCTGTATACAATACTGTGAAGTACATGGTAACTAACTAGTAATACTGTTTAGTCTTTTCTTTCTCCCAGCTAAAGGGAATGACTGTAGCTATTGAACCAAAGTGTCCTAAGAATAGTACCATACGCTTAGAGTAATGTATGAGGTCATACCATTTCATCTTATTAGAATTTCCAGCTATCATGGGGTTTTGATAATTACTGTCCTATTTTTGTCTTTGTACAAATTACAAATTAGGATTTGTCTGTAGTTATCGGTAAGTTCTCACAAAAAGCTATTATATACAATTAAGAAGTGTTGTATTGTAACTTGTGCTGGCCAAATGGCCGTAATAAAGAAACTGAATTGAATACTCAAAAGAGTGAACTGTTTGCTTCACTCAGCAGAAATGTACATATCCTTACAAGGTATGTGCTACAGTCACATCTGTAAGTGTCACTGTATGGCCTCCCAGGCAAGAAACAGCTTCTTAGTATGGATTAAGCATTTTAGGTAAATATCTAGCACCACTCTGAAAGGACACACACACATACAAAAATTAAATAGCTATAAGGATGTGGCTGTTTGCACACTGTGTACAGCTGTCTATTCATTCTGAAACTCTTTTATCCATGCCACTGGTAGCTAAAACCAAAGCTTTGGGAATTTTTTTAAAGTGCAGTTTCTAGAGGTCTCCTGGCAGCATGGTCACTGGGGGATTTTGAGAGGCATAGTCTAAAAACCAGCTTTTCTAAGTCTAATTGGTACAACATTTCACTCCATTTGCTATCAAACTGGCAATGATTTTAAGCATTTAAAATGCTATCATTTAAATCCCACTCAACAAAGAAGTCACAAAGCTATGCATGTGAGACTGATGTCTTGACAGATCCACAGCTTGGGCTGCAAGGTTTTCTCTACCTTCAGTACTTGACCTAGGCTTCCCAGGTCACATCTGGTCCCAAAGTTTGCCTGGTAGATGTGCTCCAGCAGTGTCACCAGTAAGGTAGGCTGAGAAGGCTCAGCAGTGCTCAGCTTTTCTGCAACTGTTAGAAATTCCCCATCAACCTCTGAAGGGTTCAACAACAGGACTGTTCTGGGGGGAGAAAAAAAGACACCAGATAGTCATTAGCTTGACTCCAGAACAGACAGGTTTGACCTATTTTATATCTGAAAGACTACTGAGAGGATACTAAGCAGTTTCATTACCTATGGGCTACTGTCATAGGAAGATGGGGAAAAACAGTTTACTCTAAAATCCATGTTATTAATTCATATCAAAACACCAGCAGATGGTGCTATGTTTCCATTTAACTGCACTTGCCATTTGCAGTTGGCACTCTGTATTCACAGATTCTGCATCAATGGATTCAACCATCCACTGCTTGAAAATATTTATAGACACAAAAAATTCCAAAATGCAAACCATGATTTTACCATTTTATATTGTTGTTTTTGTTAGCCACCCTTGAGTTGACTTCGACTCATGGTGACCCTGCGGATGAGGCATCTATCCTCTACCTCTCTGCTCAGATCCGGAGGACTCAGGCCCATGGACCCAGATTAAGTCTAGCCAACTGGCTTGCAGTCTTCCTCTCTTTCTGCTGCTCGTTACCTTTTCAAATGGGTCTTTCCCTCTCGTGGTGTGTCCAAAGTATGACAACCTCAATTTAGTCATCCTGGCTACCAGGAAGAGTCAGGTTCTATGTGTTTTAGGACTCATTTGTTTGTCTTTTTGGCTGTCCACAGTATCCTCAGCCCTCTGTTACAGCACTACATCTCAAATGAGTTGATTTTCCATCTGCTTTCTTTATGGTCTAGCTCTCACACCTATACATAATGATGGGGAATGCAATGCTTGGACAATCCTAACTTTAATATTCAGCATTATGTCTTTGCACTTTAGGATTTTATCCAGTTCTTAGTCTTTTTCTGATTTCTTGATTGTAATCTCCATGCAATGTTTGATCCAACATATGGGAATTCGTTGACCATTTTATATAGGGGGACGCTATTTTACTATGCCATTGTATATAACAGGACTTAAGCATCCACAAATTTTGATATCTACATGGGGTCCTGGAAACAAACTCCAATGGATACCAAGGGACCACAGCACATATGAAACTCCATATTTCTAAAAATGCTAGTTTTACAAACAGTGACAATTTCCAGGGTTACGAGGCTGCAAGGAAGTGACACAAGCTGCTATCATAAACCATTCGCCCTCCTTTCTTCCTCTCTATGAGCCATCAAATTATTGTCTCAATCCTGAAAATTAAGGGAGGGGTTACAGACTCTGGATTTCACTTATCTACACCTCATCACCATCATATTTCCAATTTCTATGTAGTGTTGTGAAAGCTAGACAGTGAGGAAAGTTGATAGGAAGAAAATCAACTCATTTGAAATGTGGTGCTGCAGATGTGGAGAGGTGCCCCGTTTTTCTATATCCCTAGAATGAGCTCTGCTATTTATGTAAAATAAATGCTAGGGTCCAGGCCTGTTGCCAAAAAAAAAAAAAAAAAAAAAAAAGCCCTGAGTAAAAGAAGCCTAGAGTAAAATATAGAGAAATGGGGAAATTCTTCAGAAGAATCATAGGGCATTATCACACGTGGCCCAGAAACTGAAAATAAAGTGGA
>CM034703.1:207268111-207278998 GCA_020142125.1 Phrynosoma platyrhinos | reverse complement strand
TGTGTGGATTAACCAGCAGATTTGCCCCCCGTGTGATAACGTCCTAAGTCTGTTGGCAAGGATGGCCTTTGCATGGTGCTCTGCAGCAAAGAAACATTCTTCAGTTGGCGGCACAGAGTGTGAGGACTGAAAAGCATGCAGCAGCAGCAGTTGTGAACTTGCTGTGTGAAAATACACAACACACACACTGCAGCTTTGCATGTTCTGCTCGCCATAACCCATGGGGGGGAGTTGCTCAAGGGAGTTACTACTTGGCAGGTTATCAACTGGAAGGGAGTACCAAACATGGCCATCAGTGCTGGGAGGAAGGAAGTGTAGAACAAGGAGGAAGGTGGTTTTCCGGGTCATGTGTGCTGCTAAGGAGCTTGCTGCAATTGTCAGCAACAGATGTAAACAAAGTGGCATCCCTTCTTGGGCTGTGCGCTGTAGCACTGGCATCATACAGATTGGGCTGTGTCCCCAGTCTTACAGGAAAAAACAACTCAACAATTTCCATAGCATTGTTCAGATAAGAGGCAGTTACCATGGTGGGGGTGGGGGACAACAGGTGCTCCAACCTGTTCATTTCTTCTTTACAGCTTTTGTTCTTTGCTTTTTAAAGGCTTTTCAAAAATAAAAGCAAAGCTTGGAAATGTTACATGTTGGATTGCAGCTCCCCACATTTCTGATTCTGGGAACTGTAATCCCCAAAGCAACTTTTCCAAGATCTAAAACATACTTTTACCTAAGTGCTAAAACAGGGATGAGATTCATGTGCCTCTCCAGAGGTTCTGAGGTCTTGTTCCCACTATGATTTAAAGTGATTTTCTGATCAGATTATATGTGCCTCGTTCACACTTGAAACGATTGTAGAACTGACTGGGCATGGTTTTAATTGTGGTGAACAGAGGCAAATGCAAAAGAAGTGCTTTTTCTGAAGGCAGATCATTTAGCTTTTTTTTTTTTTTTTAAATAATTGATCCCGAAGCGTGTTCAACAAGTGGGAACAACAGATCTGATGATTCTCATTGCACTGGAGGGGAGGGAGTAAAGGCAGAAGGTTGGGGTGAGAGAGTGAGTGACTCAAACCCTGCTGACAAATCTTAACAAGAAAACCCTGCCTGGAGGTATACACCACATTTTGATGAGAATTTTCCAAAATTTATATTTTTTTCATAACAAGATTTTTAGGGGGGGAGAGCAAATTTAGGAGGAAAAGCAAAACAGGGAGATTTGCCCATCTGAAGTTGAGGGTGGCGAGCTGGCCTCCCTCAGCCTTGCAAGCCCTCACTCACCAGGCAGAGCTCCCGGACCCGGCTTTGGCAAAAGAGGGAGGGGGGATTGTATGAAATCCGAAGCCACTGAGGCCCGACCCACTCAGGCCAAGGGTGGCTGGACTGGACCTGGGGGGAAGCGGTGGTGTTGGTGGATGCTGAGGCTGAGGCAGTGGCTTCGTCCTGGACTCTCCATTGGCAGCACCCTCCTCTCCGTCCTGAAGGGAACCCAGCCGGGCTTCACTACTCTAGCTCCTAAAATGAGTAACCTCCCTTTAAAAATCCACAAGAGACCACCAGGCATCCCTTTCTTTGCCCTGCAAGTCACTCAGGAAAGTGAGCTGGGTTTTGCACATCCCACGTGTAAAGCTGGGGCACAAAGCAACTTGGGGCTCATTCTCACTAGTGGGAATGACATGTAATAAGGACATAATTTGCTTCCATAGTGGGAACTACGGTACACATTGGCCTGAATCAAATCCGAGACCCAGTGTCAATGCGAATCACAAACTGGATTAAATGCAAGTAGGAACGAGTCCTTAGACTACAATGTCCACCAACCAATATAGTCAATGGTGAGGAATGCTGGGAGTTTGAGTGCAAGAATATCTGGAGGGCCGCATGATTCCCATCCCTGTGCTGAACTCAGTCTGACATGAGATTTTGCTATTCTTTTTTTATTAATTTTTTTTATTATGAAACATAAAAAAACACAATGAACCAACACTGACAGAACAAAACAAAACACATAAAACAAAAAACATTAAATACATACATACATAAATAATAAAAAACTCTCTCCACACTACATAGGTTTGTATATCTAACTATATATATATATATATATATATATATATATATATATATATATATCTTTGACCTTGTATGTCCAATGCATATAATATCACAGTCTAAATCCTAAAGTCAAAAATCTCTCAATTTTTCCCCCCTTATAATAATAACAAACGTATACCAAAAAGAAACAGTTTGTAACAGGGTACCTATTAAATCAATGCCTTACTTATATTCAATCAATTACAATTATAAGTTCATCTGTTAGAGTAATGGATTATGCAATATCTATAACAGTTTTCTTAATATAAACAAAAACATAGATTTTGCTATTCTCAAGGACACTTATTTTTGCAGATATAAGCAACGTTGGTCCTACATGTACCAGGAATTAATGAAAACTGATATTAAGATTTTAGTCCAAAACACACTGCAGAAATAATCCAGTTTGAGACTGCTTTAACTGCCTGCCCTGGCTAAATACTAGGGAATCCCGGGAATTGTAGTTTATTGTGGCACCAGAGCTCTCTGACAGAGAAGGTTAAATGTCTCAGAAAACTACAGTTACTTCAGTTCTCTAGCATTGAGCCAGGGAAGTTAAAGCCGTCTCAAACTGGATTATTTCTGCAGTATGTTTTGGACTTATGATCAAATAAATTTAATGTGATCTGTCCAGTTCAGTGTAGTAAGAACTCCGATCTGCTGAAACCAGTGGAAAAGTTAGTTATGACTAATTTGTCCCCCTGCTTTCAAAAGGGCTTGGGTTACAGTCGTCAATATGTTTATTAGTAAGTCAGACTACCAGTAGCTTGAACCCTGTTGATTAGACCTAACTAGAGTAGAACCAATCAATCAATGGTTGAATAGTAAGTCAACACAGAGGTAAATCCCATAAATCCAAAGAGTCTGCTTTAATTAAGACTAACAATAGGATTGAGGCTAATATATTTAAGTAAGCATCCAGTGTGCTCCAATGCAAAATGTGTTAACAAAGGAACAAGTCCTAACATATTTGTAGGCTGTGTTGGGTTGTGCTGCTATTTAGGACTGCTTTTAGCTAGATTAATGCCTATAAACTAGGAATCTGAGTTGTGTCTTTAAAATGGATTGTATTTTCCACAAATTTGTCTCCACTGGAGCTGGACCAAAGTCTGGTTCCTTTAAATGATACCCAGTTCATTCAAATTGATCTACTCTTCTTAACATGAAAAATAATAAAGACAGAAGCTGTTGTAAAATATAGTTTGCATGCCACATCTGAAGCCTGAGGAACAGGATGAAATGTTGCATACTATGAGTATGCGCACTTCCTCCCTCTTTCAAGCTAGGGGAGGCAGCAGTACACCCTTCAGGTTGTTTATTCCTACATTTGTAGCTCTGCCACTTTCCTTCTAAAACAGGCATGGGAATCATGTGGTCCTCCGGATGTTGTTGGACTGCATCTTCTTGCACTCCTAACCATTGGTTATTCTGGCTATGGCTGATAAGTCTTGCAATTCAGAAATACCTGCAGTAGCACATGATTCCACTGCTTTGAAACTTGCAAGATTTGGGGCAGGAAAGCAATACGGACTTGCAAGGTTTGTACCGATGGGGGAAGGCACTTAAATTTCTTAAACATCCTTCCAGACATTTTTGATTTCAAAACTGAGAAGCCTCAGCCAGCATAACTGTGTCCTATGCTCCAATCAGCAAGTTAATCCAGTCCAGGTTAGTCATAGGTTATCCAGCAAGATGAAAAGAGATACAAGAGGGTGGTTGTCAACTGGTTCAGAAGTCGATACAGCAAGTCAGCAATCCAGATAAATGAAGCCAGCAAAAAGTAAAACAGAGTTGTCAATCATAGCCAGTCCATGGTCAAGAAAACCCTAACATAGAAGAGTACTGCCAGTCACCAGGACAGAGCATTTGCAAGCAACAAAGATGTCAGGAAGCTGTTGGGAAATGGTGGCAGTGGCAAAACTGGCCGCGGGCCGGTAGGAAGGCCTTGATGGGCTGGGTCTGACCCATGGGCCATAGTTTGGGGACCCCTGGCTTAATGAGTCAGTGTTTCCTATTTAACAGCCTCTGGAATCTCCACAATCTCTCCTTATCTCTTCAATGATCTTAAAAGGATGACAATGTGTCCTCTATGCATTTGTCCTCCTTGAGAGGCCACTGTTATCAGGAACTGTAAATTCCTGGGAATCTGATTCTTCTGTGTCTGAATCTTCTTACTCCAGAGGGCAAGTTATGACAAGTAGATGCTCAAGGATTCTAGGAGCTGAAGTCCAAAATATTTGGAGAGCCAAAGGTTGAGAGTCATTGTTTCATGTCAAAGAATGGAATATAATTGTTTTGATAAATACTTCCCATGATCTCTCCTTCAAAGTTTTTGTTAGAGTATTAGCATCAATGTTTGTGTGTAGAAGCTCAGATCAAGTTGTTTTTACCAAATACCTGTGGAGGACACGCTTGTTGCTGTTATTGCTGCTGCTAAACAGATTTAACCACAAATAACCAAACCATAATTCTAACAGTTTTATAGTAGAGGTTGACAATTTACAGACCTCCAGAAGCTGTTGGTCTACAGTGTATATACTCCTCCCAACTGAGTGTGGCTGATGGGAACTGCAGTCCAACAACATCTGGAAAACAACAAATTGCAAACTCCTCAAGCTTGAGAGGAAGGGTAGCCAAATGTGGACCTCCAGAGCTTTTGTTTATAGCTCCCATTAGCTGTAAGCAGCATAACCAGCAGGAGGGGATTATGACATATAGCAAGCCACAAGTAGCCTAGGCTTTAGAACAGGAGCAGGCAAATATTGGAGGGCCGGGCACTAACTTCTCAAAAGAACTTGATGAGCTGAACCTCCTGCCACACACTCTCTGAAAATTATTTTTTTGAACAGGGCCTCCAAATGCCCTCAAATGATCTCTAAGGGACATGGGGTAGACCTCTGCTTTAGAATATGAAATGAAGTGGTGAACAGAAAGTAGATAAACCCACAACGCTACACAGCAACAACAGTAACACTTCACTGCAGAACTGAAGTAAAAAAGAAAACAGTTTTTTTTTCACATCACTATAAAAATGTGAAAGAATAATGAAGTTACCATAAAAAGGAGAAAAAGCAGTCATAAATCTGTGCTACCCAAAGAGGTGGTCCTCGAACCAGTCCCAGTCCCTGGCAACTTTCCAGCAAATAAATAAACAGTTGTGCCCAATGGGCACAAATAAGTTACCAGTCCTTGGCGCATGGGCAAACAATCATTGCCATCTCCCCACATCAGCCTGAGAATTACTAAGCTAAATAATATCTGAGAAAGATATAATTGGAAACTGGAAAGTAATCCTGTTAACATGCTCATGACATGGGTCCTCTCTTGCAGAGCAAAACAAGCATTCCACAGAGAGACAGAACTCTGTTTATCTCTAGAGATTCAGGTGCCAGGCAGAATCAACCAAAGAGAGATTTTATCATCAACACTTGTGAAGAACCCTGCAGGGTGACACAAGAGGTGAGAAATGGGACCCATTTCCTTTGGTATCCTGTTATACTGAGTTAACTAAACCAAGCAAACAAATTTCCCCTTGTATAATTGGAGGTGGGAGGTATTTATGATGTGAAGGGTTCTCGTGTTTTTGTTACAAAACAACACTATACAAGTTCATAATTTGCCAGTAATCATCTAGCAGCACTATCAACTGACTTATCTCATTTGTTTCCTTTGTACAACATCTCCCAAATGTTAAACGGAAACTTTTTTTTTCTGCAGAAATCTATTTGCATAAAGCATTCTACTTATCTAGGCAAATCTATCCAGGGATGTATATGCAAAAGAGACATCCAAGTGATAGAGAGAACAAAGGAACTGCAAATAATATGTTCTGTGTGGTCCTATTAGTTGGGAAAGTGCCCTGTTTTTCAGGGAAGCAAAGGCCATTTTGAACATTCAGGACAGTACAGTGACTCTGGGTGACTGTCCCATTTCTGGACAGTGCGCCTAGGGATGGATTCCTCAAAAGAGTCCAACATAAACTTTTTCTTGCTGCAAAACAGCAGCCATGGTAGGAAAAAAAGGCTAAGAAAGGCACTTTGGCACAAATATTCTCTCAGTTTCAGCCCTTTGTGTGCAGAAAGGGGACCGTCTTATTGTCAGAGATGATTTTTCCCTTTCCTGTGTCTGTGAGAGCTGGCTCCACAGCTGAACATCAAATAGTACCCCTATTCCACCCATCAAAAGCTGTATCCAAAGCCAACCAAGTTATATGAGTACACAAGGCAGAAAATCCCTCATCTCCAGTCTCCAAAGGTAAAAAATACAGTAGTAAATAAAGTATATAACATTTTCTCCTCTTTCATGGCACCTCAGTCCTACTTCACTCTTCCTCAAAGTAGGGCTAGCCCTGCTGATTTCATTGTCCGTTCAGAGGCCCTTTCACACTACACAGTTTTGTTATTGTTAGGTGCCTTCAGTTTATTTCCGACTTATGACAACCCGGAGGTAAACCTATCACAGGGTTTTCTTAGCAAGTTTCCTCAGAGGGGGTTTGCCTTTGCCTTTCTCTGAGGCTGAGAGAGTGTGCCTTGCCCAAGGTCACCCAAGGGGATTCCATGGCCAAGCAGGGATTCAGACTCTGTTCTCTAGATTCATAGTCCAGTGCTCAAACCACTACACTGGCTCTCACTACACAATTACAGTGCTATAATATAGAATCCTTGGGCTTACAATTTGGCCAGAAACACTAGAACAGTTCTGTGGCTAAAAATTCTAAATATTCTCCAAAAACAGCAAGTCTTAGGATTCCACTGTACAGAACTATGACAGTTAAAGTGGAACCATCATGCTATAATTCTGCCATGTGCCATGTGTCAAGTGAACTAAAGGCAACTTCTCCATTACTGAGCGACCCCCTATTTTAGAACCGTGTTTTTCATGCAGTCCAGCCTGAATGACTCCCTTAGTAATGCACATCTTTGCATGTAAGCAAATATTTTGCAGCCATCGATGAGAGAAGGATTATTTTTAACAGCCAGGTTGTATAACTTAGTTAAAATGTTGTCACCCCAGCCCAAACTTCCCGAAACAGGGTGGTTTCAAATGTAAACAAAGGAAAAACCTGCTGAACCAAGAACAGAAAATGAGAATTGAAAGGTGCAATGTCCAAGAGCTGCAGAATATGAAAGAAGCTGGTCCTTTGGATGAAATCTCCCCCACACGCTTTTAAAAATTGTTGGTTAACACCAAATTATCCAAATCATTCACTTTACATAACCAATGAGAGATTAGTCCATAGATGGACTGAGCAAAGACCAAATCCTCTAAGCAGTCTATCTCATTTTCAGGGCTTTTGCCATCGACCCAATAAACTAAAAGGAGGAAGCTGAGAGTTTCATAATGTGACATTCTGCATATTTGCCTAAGAACCAGTTCTTTCCATATTAAACTCTTCTAGGAACTTTGCACATGTGACAACAATACCACAGTGGTAGAAATAAGGTAAAGTCTACTGGAGCCAGCTCCAAGGAGCTAACCACTTTTAATTGTCTTGGCTCAATGCTAGGGAATCAAGGGAATTGTAGTTTTTCTGAGACACTGACCTTCTCTGTCAGAGAGCTCTGGTGCTACAATAAACTATATTTCCCATTATTCCTTAGCACTGAGCCGGGGCAGTTAAAGTGGTCTCAAGCTGGATTATTTCTGGCAGTCTGTTCAGGCCTTCTGAGTACCTGATCTAACTATACTGAGTGTAACTGTTTATGCTGCCACACTGCAGAATTAATACAGTTTGACACCACTTTAGCTGTCATGGCTCCATCCTGTGGAATCTTGGAATTTGCAGTTTGTTGGAGCACCAATGTCTCTGACAAAGAAGGCTAAATATCTCACAAAACTACAAATGCCAGAATTCCATAACACTGAGCCATGGCAGTTAAAGCGGAGTTAAGCTGCATTAATTCTGCAATGTAGATGCTGACTGAACTGACAGGGCCTGGACTGTGATGAATTGTTTCTGGAGTGCAGAATGGTTCAAATCTGTCTTGGTGCTGTCAGTACCATCCGTATGAGTGAATGTTTAAAGGGATTTAGACATATCTGCAAGCCAGTGTGGTATAGTGGTTTGATTGCTGGACCAGAATTCTGGAAGACCAGGATTCGAATCCCAGCTCAGCCAACTCTAGGGCTACCTCTAGGTTTTGCCTATGGAGCAAGCTGGAGCAAAATAACATTTAAAACAGAGAACATCAATAATGCATTCAACAAAAGGATTCACAGTGACAGCTTGCAATATAATATAGCCTCCCTAACTGAGGCCCTACCTACACTGCAACAATAGGCTCTCTTTTCCAGCAACTATATTATTATGGAGCATCTGCTAAGATCTTTTTCATCCCAATATTAGCAGCCACCAGTGAAGGAAGAAGCTGGTATGGGGACATCCCATTTTATTTTATTTTATTTTATTTTATTTTATTTTATTTTATTTTATTTATATCCTGCCTTTCTCCCCAGAGGCACCCAAGGCAGCTCACAGATAAAACCTTTAAAATTGCAATAAAATTCAAAACAATTAAAAGGTCTAAATCCAATATAAAATCATATCTAAAATGCCCATGTGATCATCTAAGTTGTTTTCCCCTCAGCGGCACTCACTGGACAGCCATGTGAAATCTAGGCTTATGGTTTATTAGATTGTGAACTAGTTTCCCCACTAGCAATGAAGAAGACAGATCCTGCAGCTAAGTGCAGTGCCAAAATCTTGAGTGCTTTGATGAGCAAACACAAAACCTTGGCCATGGAAGGTCATGGTGCCCAGATTTTCCTTACATCCTGAGTTTCTTCCCATGAATTCATGATGGCATATAATATACAGCGTTCCCACGTGTCCTTCCACCCAGGCACTGACTACTGCATCACCTTTTAACATTTAGCAAGGTGCTGGATCATTTTTGTTTAAACCATTCCCTGAAAACAGCTACCTAAAACATTGGATAAGTCACAAACTGCTACTACTGACAGGGATACTTAATGAGGAAAACACAGACTAGAAGACAATCTTTCTGTTGCCTGATGACATATGCCTGTGGATGCAATTGCCATCAGTGAAATGGGGAGGGCAATTTAATTCACAATAGTTAGTGCACAAGAGCACAGTTACCTTTCCATTGCAGGCAACTTCACAGGCAAGAGCTGCTTGACTGGCAACCTCATAGCCTTTTCTACCATGCAGATGCTCCTCACCAATTCTGTCAATTCATTGGGCTCCAGGGAAACCAGATGGTCAGTTTCTTTCCAGGTCTTATCCAATGTAATGTGGTGCTCTAGTACTTTAGCTCCCATTGCAACTGCTACAACAGAAATGGCTATGCCTGTCTCATGGCCCAAATAGCCAACAGGAATATTTGGAAAGACTGATCGATATTTCTAGAAAGACAGAAGAGTGGAAGGACATGATGAAGGATGGCCTCCTTACAGGCACATAAGATGTAGAGAACAGGTGTTACAACACAAGAAGAAATGGTTCTATTGTGTTTAATAGTCACACTAATCTGGCCACTATCCTGACTAAAACTCTTGTAAACCCAAGAGAGACAAAGAAGAAATGGGGAGGGAAAGAACCACAGACTGGTCTGAAGACACTGGCCTGAATATTTTCTCTGGAGTCAGGCAAAGGGAATGAACACAAGCAGATCAAACCAGCCATCTCCATGCAAACCCTACTTTCTTGATAGCCACTGCACCTGTGGCCCTGTTTCTCCTGCTACCAGGATATCGATAAGATCTCAGCCTCTTTTTCCAAGTAGAGGGAGGAGTCCAACTGTCCTTGACCTGTTGCTCTGCTCAATGGAGACCAGGACCAAGAACAACCCAACCAGCACACTGTCCCCACCCCACCCCTCATTGACCATAATATACAAAGATCAACATCTTCAGGCTGAAGAGGGTAAGCACTAGTGCACTGAAGAAAAGAGAAATTTGGGTTGAAGAGCTTTACCAGATTATAAACCTGCTACATTCTGCTCATTGACTGCATCCCACTGGAGATCACCATTGGATGACCTAGAAGGGAAAGCCAACAGTGTTTTCAATTTTCCTAAGACAGTAATATCTCATCCACCCACCCTATACCAATTGTGCTACAGAGTGGATGGATGAAAGATTGTCTAATAGCAATAGCATCCATGTTTATCACAAGATAAGAGAAAGATTGCTTTCTAGTCTGTGAAAGATTTCCAAACAACACCTCTCCCATCATCATCACCATCACTGGTAGCTGAATGGGATCGGGGGGGGGGGGAGGTAGAACATCTGATATTATAATCAGAAATGGTGGGGTGGGGACAAGTAGAATTTTCTGTGGTAGCTGTGCCTTTATACTGTCCAAATCCAAATCATTTTATTACAGCCGTTTGGCCAGTATATTTATACTGACACATTTAATTTAATCTCAGTACAGGAAATGAAGAGCTATTGCTTTAAGTACAATAACTGGTGAGTCAATCTTCTGTAACTCAATTACAGTAGTTATCTGTTAATCAGAGTTGCAACACTCAGCAATAATAATCCATTCTCCCCCTAAAAGTACCTTTTTTGGCTCTTTTCCAAGTATGGGAAATTGTTAGCAACCATCTTCACGTGTCCTGTTGGCCCCACCAATGAACCCATTTGAATTTGTCACACTAGGAAAACAACAGACAGACCTGTGGTATCTAAAAGACTAACACATTTCTTGTGGTACAAGCTCTGTGAACTTTAGGTCATGTTGTCAGATGTGTGACCATGACTCCACAACCTATCTGGAGAAATAAAGGATAGTTCAGCAGGAAGGACATCTCTCAGGGATCTCCTGCTGAAT
>CM034703.1:207256668-207268011 GCA_020142125.1 Phrynosoma platyrhinos | reverse complement strand
GGGATCTGCCCGAAAGGAAGGAACGGAACCACTGCAAGGCAGTGCCTCTGATTCCCAACTCTCTCAGGCGATTCAAGAGGATGGCATGGTCTATGGTATCAAAGGCCACTGAGAGATCCAGGAGCACCAACAGGGTCACACTACCCCTGTCGATACTCAGGTGGAGGTCATCGATCAGAGCAACCATGGCAGTCTCCACTCCAAATCCTGTCATGAAGCCGGTTTGAAATGGATCAAGATAATCGGTTTCAGCCAAGACTGCTTGGAGTTGGGAAGCAACTGCCCTCTCGATCACCTTGCTCAAAAAAGGGAGCAAGAATACTGGTCGATAGCTATTTCTATCCAGGGGGTCCAGGGAAGGTTTTTTCAGGAGCGGCCTAACCGCCGCCTCCTTTAAACAAGATGGTACATTACCCTCCCTAAGTGACGCATTGATTGTGTCCCGAAGGAACACCCTCAGCGCGCCACACCCCTGGACGACCAGCCAAGATGGACAAGGATCGAGGGGGCAAGTCGTCTTCCTCATCCTTCCAAGTAGCTTGTCCACGTCATCGGTACTCACAGATTGGAAATAATCCAGTAAAATGCCATCAACGGAGCTCCTGGATACCTCGCCTACGGATTCTGTCAAAACAATGGCGTCCAAGTCGGCTCTTATCCGAGAGATTTTATCAGCAAAGTAGATATTAAATGCTTCACAGCAGGCTGTCATAGGGTTAAGTAGGGGGGTTGGCACAGGAGGAACCTTAGTCAACTCCCCCCCCCCCACCCTAAACAATTCTGCCAGGCAAGAGAGAGAGATGTGTAGTGGTTTCAGTGTTGGATTACAACTCTGGAGATCAGGTTTCAGTTGTCCATTCATGTATAAAAAACTAATGGGTGACCTTGGGTAAATTACAATCTCTCAGTCTCAGAGGATAGAAAACCCTCTCTGGAGAATCTTGCCTTAGAGTCACCATGTCAAAAATGACTTGTAGGCACACAACAACTCTCTCTCTCTCTAAGCTGGTCAAATCCCATCATTTTAAAGAGAGAGAGAGAGAGTCACCATATGTCAAAAATGACTTGCAGGCACACAATAACTCTGTATATACAGAGAGAGTTGTTGTGTGCCTACAAGTCATTTTTGACTTATGGTGACACTCTCTCTCTCTCTGTATATATTTAAAATGATGTGATTTGACCAGTTTATGCCCAGTGGGACAAAACTTTGGAAACTTCATCACAGATTCTTTTGTCTGGGAACTTTTCTAAATTCAGATGCATAAACTGGGAAGGAGTATGTATACTGAAATATCCACTTATTTTAAATAAGCCCTATTGAACTTAAAGGGACTTAATTTTTGGTTAGACCAAATCCTGATGGATATGGTCAGATTATGGGCTAGCTAGACGGAGCATTTGGATTTCCGAAGTGTTTTAAGCTTTTAAAACAGCTGTGGGGAAGGGGAATTGGATTTGGGTGGGGGAAGGCAGGTACCAATCAGTACCTTTTAGCTAATGTGTATTAGGTTAGATTTATTACCAAAATGTCTTAACCAAGTGCTTGCTTTTAATATGCTACATTATTTCATTGTTAACTGCTCTTCCATGTTATATCTTATTGGTTTCCAGTTGTGTCTTTTTTTGATTCATGTTGTAAGTGACTTTGAGTCCTGCACTCAACAAAAGGTGGGACATACATAAAATAAAAAGAGAGGGAGACAACATGGTGCAGTGGTTTGAGGACTGAAGTGCAACTCTGGCAACCAGGGTTTGAATCCCCACTCAGCCATGGAAACCCATCTTGCACAAGTCACACACTCTCAGCCTCAGAGGAAGGCAAAGGCAAACTCCCACTGAAGAAATCTTGTCCAAAAATCCCCCACAAAAAACAAACTTAAAATGCCATAATAGGATCGTCTTAAATTGGAAATAACTTGAAGGCACACAGCAACAACAAAATAAAAGTGATATTAGAATGTGTATTAATTTTTTCTACAGTTGGCTCTCCTTATCCATGGATCCTTTATCCACGGACTCTACCATCCATGGCTTGAAAATATTTTAAAACTACATAAATTCTGAAAGGTTTTCTTGGTTTTGTCATTTTATATTAGAGACACCATTTTACTAAATCATTGTATGTAATAGGACTTGAGCATCCATAGATTTTGGTATCCATGGTGGAACCATGAATCAAAACCCAGTAGATACCAAAGGTCCACTGTATATACCTGCTAGAGAGGACTGCAATGTGTGGAGGCAATAAGAGGATTTATTTGATTTAAGTGACTGGCTCCTGCATTGCACCTCTGCTGCCCTTTATCTTTCAGGTCCTTCATGTAGAACAGCACCCAGGGTGCACATTTATCCAGTGCCTTTATATCACTTGCATGCCTGTAAGGAAGTAAGATTTAATTTCTGCAATCCATCGGCAAGGCTGCTTTCATACATAGGCATAAAGTGGTTTTTGCTTTAAACAGGCCTATAAATTAATGGCCCACTTGCTTTCTCTGTCATTACACTTTCCCATATTAATAAATATTGGCACCCCTCCCTCAGCATTAGCTGAACAAAGTGCCTGCTTCCTCAGGCAATTGACTGCCTGTTTTATGAAAGGATAGTAAAGAAATAGTTATTTAATTTCTTGTATTTTTATACCCAGGAAAGGTTGTTGAGAGATCTGTTTGTTCTTAGGAGACAAAATAATTTAGCAAGCCTGTGGGTGCTTTGCACCCTGACCTGGTCGAAGGATATCCTTTGTTGTTCTGTCTCAGGTACCACAATATCTTAGCCTGGCCCTGAGAGTGACAGAAACACAAAAGCATTTCTAGGCTGCAATCTCAAACTGATTAGCAAGCCCAGCTGAATATATGAAGAATTACCCACTGTGGGGGGTTGCAGACTGCCAGAAATAGTGCAAATTGAGTCCACTTTTAGGGTTAGGGTTAGAGTTAGGGAATCATGGGGACTGTAGTTTATTGTGGCACCAGAGCTCTCTGACAGAGAAGGCTCAATGTCACAGAAAAAAAAACAATCCCCATGATTCCCTAGCACTAACCCTAACCCTAAAAGTGGACTCAATTTGCACTATTTCTGGCAGTCTGCAACCCCCCTGAGTAAGCTTGCATTGGATCCTACTGCTAATGCTCAAGGAGAAATAAAACACAGATATTCTTCTGTAAACTGGTATCACTGGATCAGTTTTGCACTAGATCAAGGGGTTGGATTCATGGGCCCCTCCAGAGGTTGAACTGCAATTCCCAGCAGTCCTGACCATAAGGTGAAAAAGGAGTTGGGAGTTGCAATTACAGTAAACAACATCTGGAAAGCTGTATGATTCCCATCTCTGGATAAAGAGACCATATGCCACAAACAGCTGAGATTCTTTCTCTAACAACTTGTTCAGGAGCATGTAAAGGGGAAATATTCAGTTGTGTTGTAGTAAGTTTTGTTAACTGAAGGGAACAAAGAAGTTATTGTACATGGGTCCATCTATTTGTATACTGGCTATGTAAGCAGTTTTTTTTAAAAGTGTGTGTTTCTTTGTATTTTTTAACCTTGTTTTTTGAACTCTGTTCAATATGATTCTATAATAATCAACTGTTTTATAATTATTAAAGGAAAAAGGATAATATTTATGTATTTATTCATTTATTTTATTTCTCACCTTTTTCTGCCATGGGACCCAAGGTGGCTTACAGCAAGGTCAAAACAAGATAGAGCTAAAAAGCCTGACAATATTATATTGTATCATATGATAGATATAGATATATCACTATATAAATATAATTGTTATAATATTCAACAAGTTTTCATTTCCCTTATCCTGGAAACCAATGTGTAATATCTAACTATAGCTATATTGTGGGAAATAAACAACTTATATTACATTCCCTTCCAAGTCTATGATTCCCTCACCTGCAACAGTAAATGTGCCTTTAGAAAAGCTGAAGCAGAAGCTACATTATAAAGACTGCCATCTGCTGGGGCAAAAACACATAAAACATTCTTATAAAATTCATAAAACAAAAAGGAAGCCATGCTAGACCATGAGAAAAAGAGAAAAAGAAGAAGAAAAAAACACATAGCTGGATGATACCTTTATTGGGGCCAACCAAATGCCACAAAAGGATGCAAGTTTCAAGTTCTGCAGAACTCTCCATCAAGATAGATGGGTATAAAAATTAGGAGGTAGAAAATAGACAATCGTGTTGTTTTTTAAAACAAAAACAAATAGATCATATATTATTATCCATCAGCCTTGGCCAGGATAGCCAGAGGTGCAGGATGATGGGTGTTGTCATTTAATAACATCTAAAGGGCTACAAGTTGTCCACACCTGTTTTGGAGATTTACCAAGCCACTGAAAGGCCATCTAACTTCTCTACATCCTCCATGCTGAAGTTTTAGACCAGATCAGGGATTGTGGAATCTCTTTTGTTGTTTTTTTAGCCAGGATTCTGGGATTTTCTAGTCAGGGTCTAGTGCACAGTAATATTCCTTGGGGAGAGGTCTATAGTGACAGATACAAAATAGTGACACAGAAGGGGGAGCCAATTACCTTCTGACTCCCTGAGTTCATACACTGAACTGACTGGCATATAAACATACAAATCCATATCTGAGTGATCTGAGAGACCAGGAATTCCTGCTTTAGAGAGGCGTAGGAAGGCTTTCTGGTTTAGCTGCCATTAAAGAATTGGGAACTGGACACCGATGTCCACAAAAGAATTCATCTGTGTTCTATGTGGTTGTGTAGATTAGTAATAGCAAGAAGTTAGACAAGACATCATCATCATCTTTTGCTAGATGTCTGTAAAAGCAAAATGTTGCCAATTGGCTCTAACTGAGAAATTGACCTTTCAAATTAGAAGCAATCACTGTACAGAGATACACATTTTTCAGTACAGTAGCCCCTCCCAATTCTCAGGGGATCCATTCTGGAAACCCACCCCCACCCCCAGTGAAAATGGCAGCTCACAAATATTTGAGCCCCCATTGAAAATAATGGTGTGTTTGCCCATGGCACGCATGGGGGCTGCACACAGGCATATACCACCATTATATCCCTCCCCGCTTGTCCCTCCCATGAAGAGCAGGACCGCAGATTCCAAGTGCGTGAATGGGGAGGGACAACTGTATTTGGTTTCCTTGTATTTTGTATATAAATTGAGGTACTGATTTATATATAATGAGATAAGCCACATCTTCCAAAATACATGCTAATTTCTGGAAGGAGGTATTACATGGATCCTACTTCCATTTTGATGTCTTAATCACTTATGTTTATTTTTTGTAATCATATAATCATTTCTTCTGATTACAGCCCTCTAATCTTTCATTCTAGGCCACAGTTCCATGACCTCCCTCAAGCAGGCATGGTTGAGAGATCCTGGGAGTTTCTGAGATGCTGTGAGGCCTACTATATCTGGAAGCCCACACATTCTCCATCCACAGTGTAGAAAAAGCAAGACAAGGCTGTGTCTCTGATCCAGGGGCATCTTCACAACTTGTGCATCTACAGATCTGTAGAGAAGAAATTACCAGTACAGCTCTCTGAAGAGGAGGAATGAATTATCAGACATAAACCTTTGAGGGTCAGCTCAGATCATTTTGCAGAAGAGTCTCAGTAGTCGTCCTGCTACTGTCCTGAGATTCCTTGCTGGAGAACTGAACAGAATTGAGACAGACTGCATTTTTCCTATGAAAAATCCTTATCAGTCTGTGAAGTCTGTGCACTGCACTTAAAATACAATTCAAATCATAGCTGGCATTAACTGTATATGGTATTTCTACCAGTCTAGGAGCAAAGCAGCCTTAGTGGTGCTGTCCAGAGTGCTACATACAGATGCAGTATGTACACTTTTTGTCCAGAGAGCAAGAAAGCTGAGCTGGCCAGATAACCCTGTAAGAATGAAAATGATTCATGCATGGAACCACAGAGAACTACTACAGCTACAACTACTGGATTAGCTCTCTGTTTTTGCAATTGAAGGTGTGTTTACTTACTGCTTAAAAATTGCTGTGCACTGACTCTATGTCCACAGACATACATACACTGATTCCTCTTCATGTGAATTTCATAAACTTTACACCCTGGTTCTCTGACCATACAGTTGCCACCTCTAGACAGAGAGTCATCTTATAGCTGTAAGATGAAAGAACATATTCACATATACAGCCTTTCCTTTTCACAGTTTCTGTAGTGAGGGAAGAGGCATTAGGTGGCTTCCAAGTTATTCTTAAAGATGGATGACTCCCTTGTGCATTTCTGCCACTTGTCTCCAATGCTAATCCCTACCTGACAAATGAACAAGCTTCTCACAGGGTATGCTTGAAAGTTTTCCCTAGCCAAAAGATAGAAAATCCCAATCTTTTAAAAATTTGCCTTACTTAATACATTTTCAAGGAAACCCCCTTCTTCAAGGTCAAGCTCATGCAAATACCTGGGCTTACTTTCTCCTTACCCTCTCAGTGCTTTTCAGGCTGCTAACTGCTGTGTCTTCCTTATTGCTCAGGCTACACTTAGGGCCTTTACAGACTGCCAGAAATAATGCAACTTGAGTCCACTTTAGCTGTCCTGGCTTAGTGCTAAGGAATCATGGGAACTGGAGTTTTTTCTGAGACATTGAGCCTTCTCTGTCAGAGAGCTCTGATGCCACAATAAACTACAGTTCTCATGATTTACTATCACTGAGCCAGGACAGTTAAAGTGGACTCAAGTTGCATTATTTCTGGCAGTCTGTAAATGCCCTTAGATTCCTTTCCAAAGCTGTAAGATGGAAGTAGCATTCATCATTGTTGTTAGTAACTGCCCTTGAGTCCACTTCAACTCATGGCAACCCTGTAGATGAGACATCTCCAAGCCCCTCTATTCTCCACTGCTCTGCTTGCATCTTGCAAATTTAGGCTCATGATCTTACTGACTGAGGGACTGTACAGATGGGCAAAAAGAGGTGCTTTCAGGCTGACTTGGAGGTGTGGCGTTTAGGTGACGCATGCCTAAAAGCCAGCAAAAAAGCTCCCTCTAGGCACCGCGTGCTGGGAAAAGCTGCTCCAAAAAGAAGTATCTTTTCCCCACTTCTTCCAGAAAGATGCACACCTTTGCATGTGCATATGTATGCAGTGACACTGGTGTGTAAGAAAAATGGTGCCAGAGATTTAAAACGGCCATATAAATGCACCACTGCATGTGCGGTGGAAAAAGAGTCAGCAATCCAGAGCATGAACCCTATGATGCAAGCTTTAATTTAAAGTGCCCTATGCTTCCAGGTGTGGATGCACCGCTGTAGGTGTGCTTGAATATTAGAACCATAACCCTAATTGTAACCCTATGCATGCGCCCTAGCAACTGTTCTCTATTATGACAATAAATGCATTCCATCACATGTACACTTACTGTCAGCATGCACAGTAGTTTGCATGAAGGAGGCTTTTGTGACCTCTTCTGTGAAGGAGGGCAGGTGTGCATAAGGCCTGCACATCACTTCCTGGCATGAGCGGGGGGGGGGGGGGGGGGGGGGGGGGTGCTCCTGGAGTAACATTTGTCTGTGTGTCCCTTGCATGATCACCAGCTACATGTATCAAGGCTGTCCACACAAATCTCCCTTGCATGTACCTCTCCCCTTCCCCCTGATCTCTGTGGGACATGTTTTGTGGAGGAAAACAGAATAGGTGTCTTTTCAGTTTACAAACTCATTCCTCCACCCCAAGGATGGCACAATCAGTCAGTGGCACCTGTCTATGGCACCCACTCCTTGGGGGAAACTGAGATCAATGAATCCTTGCATGATCTGTGGGTGTATGACAGATCCTGCGCAGGTCGCAGGGATGCTGAACCTTAGTTACCTTTGTACACAGAGAGTAACAGACTGTATACCAGCCTATGACATGTTCTGTGCAGGTGTGCAGGGATGTGTTCCTGCACACGTGCGCATGCATCTGAGAGAATGAAAAAAAAATTAAAGCAGCCATTGCCTGCCAGTGCAGTTGCTCTGTCTCTCTTCATGGCATTCTCAGGGCTGACGGTGTGGTTGGCGAGGCTTCAATACAACCTCAAAAAAGCCCACTGACTGCCCCCCAATGCAGTTGTTCCATCCCATTTAGGGTATTCTCAGGGCAGGCAGTGTGGTTGCTGCAGCTTAGGGAAAAGGCAGCTTCATGTCACCTTTTCCTGGCCATCTGTACAGCCCCTGAGTCTATCTATCTCCCATGTGGTATTCCTCTCTTTTTACTACCTTCTGTCTTTCCTAGCATGGTTTTCTAATTAATCTTGCCTTCTCATGATGTGGCCAAATTTCAGCATGGATGAGTACAAGAAAGACTTCCAAGTATGTGGCACATTATCTGCCTAGATAAATAGTGAAAGGTGAAGACTTATATCCTGGCTGCAGAAGGAAAGTGAGGGGAAGGAAGAGAAAATAACAGAACTGTTCTGAAAGGAAAAATTGTGGGTCACTTCCTGCTAAGCAACGGCCTTTTCTGAATCTAAAGCACCCAAGGATGGGACAAAAACATGAGACAATTACCCTCCACCTCCTGTAGGAAGCCTTTGGGGGCAAAAGTAATTTATGTAGGCAGAGGAAAGCAGGTCCTTGGAGTGGGGAGAAATCCAACTCCCAGCTCCTGGCAGTAAGCTACTCCTCCCTTAAAGGATAGCGAGAGCATTTTCTGGGAACTATTTGGACTGAAATGTAGGTCAAAATTCATTAAACAAATAAACTTCTGACTTCTGGGGCTCATTCTTACTGCTCATGCAGACAGTCATCAAGACTGTATTGGATATGAATGTATTCTTTCCTGTACTTATGCTTTTATTGCCAAGATCCAAACACTTTTCTCTTGTCCTAGTGAACTTCATAGTAATTCTTCTACACAGGAACACTGATATATCTCTACAGTCATTTGGTCAGTGTTCTTTGTGAAGAGGTCACTTCCCACACTTCTCCTCTTTCTGGGGGTTTCTTCCTGGGGTGATAAAGTTTTATGATTCCTTGTTTGGTAGCCACACTTTCCTCTCTGCTCTTACCAAGCATAGACACAGGAACCAGGCTTTGCTCCTAAAGATGTTTTCCCTCTTACTTACACACATGGAGGTCAGCTATATAGGGACCTCTGTACCAAAGTATAGTTTTCTCTACTGATTAGTTATTTTTGTAGAACTTAGATGTAATAATAAAGTAAATTTCTTTTTACCTACCAATGTATTCTGTTTATTTACCAGAACCTCAGATCTATTTGTTTTTTCCAAATACCTGGGGAAGACACGCTTGCTGTTGCTGCTGCTAATAAACTGATTTAACCACAAATAACCAAGAAACTATAATTCTAACAAGAATTGTGTCAGGGTTAGAACAGGTAGACTTGAGCTGTCAGATTCTTGGACAGCTGTCCATTGTGGCTGGGTAAATTATTTTTCCTCAAAGAGAGTTGTTGTCCCAGCAAAAGAATGCAGTTGACTTTAAAAGGCTCTGGTCTTCCCTTGGTTCCCCCTCTTCTGCATGGTGACTGTAGTCCTTAAAGACCTAGTGTCTGTTCCTAGAGTCTTGTGCTTCCACATGGCTGAAGACTCGATGTCACGGTCCCCTGTGCATATTCCCTGTGCCATGGGTTTTATTATTTTAGGTTGATTACATTTTAGATGTAGTTTTGGTTTTAAATGTGTGTTGATGTGGTGAGCAGGTGCTAGACCTAATGATGAGAAAGAGGGGGAGGTGAAAGTCTCCAAGATTGTTTGGCCTTGGAAAGAAATGCAGGCAGTTGAGGAGGTGTGGGCAAGTGGAGAATTATAATATTGAAACTGACCTTTGAACCTAGTTCTGGGAAGAAATGGCTTTCTGTTCTGAGCTGCTGCGATAAACTCTATGCAGCCTGGTTATTGAGTTAGCTAGAGACAGGGCATCACACTCAACATGTTCAGGAGTCATGTTCAAATTGAGAGTTTAAGGGAAGGAGCATGGTCTAGGAAGTCACAGGATGAGGTACAGAGGGCTCAATTTGAAGTTGGGTGACATGAGGTCCATGTCTTCCTGTGGGTGATCTAGGACCTCAGAAAGATGGTCATGTTTTAAAACAGGGCCAGATAAAAACCCATCACAATAATGTAATCCTGTCATGAAGCAATACTGGGAAGCATCCCTTGCCCAAATGAACCAGATCATCTCCACTGAGAGACTCAGGTAGCAGGACTGGGAAGATCCAGCAGACAAAGCTGGACTGGGCACCTCAGTGGTCATAGTGTAATTCTATGCAACTCTCTGTCATAGTGCAATTTCCCATGACAGAGAATAAGGTGGTCTCTCTTGTAGCCCCTGTCCCATAATCCTTTCAGCCAAGGATTATGATTGGCATGGGAAGTGATGAGGGTAGGAAGGGTGACATTCAAAATGTATTTATTATTGTAGGAAAACCACATGTTATTCAATGAATTTATGCTCTCTCATCTGGTTTAGGTTTGGATTGATAAGAATAGGATTTGAAGTGCAAAAGAGGGATATGCTTTTGAATGGTTTGTTATAAAGAGTTTCTCAGTGATGGTTTGACTTAGAATTTGGCTGGAAACCAACATCGTAGAGTGCAGAATCACTGTTGTTTGTGCTAGGAAAGCACTTCATGAAAATTATATAGTTTTATTCTGTCAGTCAGTTATCAACACATGTTTAAGTAATTACCAATGTATGCAGATATGAGGAAAGATGTTTATTTATGAGGCCTTCTTTCTTACAACAAAAAAGGCAATAGTTGGCACTGTGCTCCAGTTCTGGATTGCAAGCTTCCCATAGAAAACCATTTGTTCCCAGTGGCAGCTGCTGGTTTGCATGTTAGTGGGAGGATAAATCCATTCCAGATTTTAGTCTGAACTTTAAAGTAGCTACTCAAAGTACTGAAGTACTATTTTAGAAATGGGATTCGGGGTCTTGAATAGCTCCTTTTGAAGCTCAGATGAAAATCCAGAGGGAGGGATTCACAGGAATTTGTTCTTTAGTTTTTGAACATAAGAAAAACCATGATGTCAAATGAGACCAAAGGCCACCATTCTGTTCCCACAGTGGCCAACTAGTGGCCCATGGGAAACCAGCCAGCCAGCAGGACATGATCACAAATGCTCTCTCCATCTCATGTTCTTTGGCATCTCCTCCACAAAGGCATACAGCCCCTGACACTAAAGGAATGTTGCAAGTCCTGTTTTGTTACCCATTTCTCTGAGAAAAAAACTGAAGGAAGGCATGGTAGAGAGCTGTTTATAGGAAAGACAAGAACATATTGGTAGGAGGACTGCATCTGCACAGCAGGAATAAAGTTAAATTGGCATCAACCTAGATCAACCTAAGGCCTGGGGGCCAGATGCAGCCCCCCCCC